>JAIFGZ020000365.1:0-1200000 GCA_019925245.2 Oryza australiensis
CATGGAGATGGAGATCACCATGTGAAGGGGGCCATACTATTTCATTATATGCTATTCTTCTTGCTTTCATATGTGATATGTTTGTTTGATAGGATAGCATCCCTCGCAAAATTAAGTAGTAATGATGCCCTTCCAAATGTTGCACCCGTCACCGTTATGCTCGTCAATGGTGGGTCTGCCAAAGCGAGTGCCATTCTCTATCATAACACGAGGGGGTATATGTCGACATATACATGCAGGAGCATTTGGTTTACTTAACAAGGCTATCAAAACAGTTTTGGGCCTTGGGGCATAGGTTGGCGCGGGGCATGGAGATGCCACACCAACAACAAGAGTCACATAGAGATGTGATTAGCAAGGAGTTGCTTACCGATGTTACTAATTTTCTAGCGGTGATGCCAAAGCTCACTAGAAAATTAATTAACATGTGGATCTTGACCCAATACGTAACCTAGAGGGAAGGTGGAAAATACGTAATGGGAGTCTAATGTTAAATTGTTTAACAATAGACATAGCATAAACATTGTGCTAAACTTTGCTTTTTCGTTGTAGAATAAATGGCGTAATACTACACCCAGGTACCTTTAATTTGCGATCTATTCTCGAAAAGGAAAAATTAAATGGAACAAACTTTATGGATTGGTATCGCAACTTGAGAATTGTTCTCAAGCAAGAGCGTAAGGAGTACGTTCTTGAAGTACCCTATCCCGAGGATTTGCCAATAATGCCACCGCAAGCGCACGGAGGGCTTATGAGAAGCACACTAATGATGCCCTAGATATAAGCTGTCTCATGCTTGCTACAATGTCCCCGAGCTTGAAGCAATATGAGAGCGGCGATGCTCACACTATTATTCGGGGACTGCGTGGCATGTTTGAGAACCAAGCTCGGGCGAGAGGTTCAACACCTCAAAGTCCTTGTTTGCGTGCAGGCTTGTTGAGGGAATCCGTCGATCCGCATGTGATAAAGATGATTGGCTATATCGAGAGTCCGGAAAAACTAGGTTTTCCCCTTAGCCAAGAGTTGGCTACCGATGTGATTCTCCGTCGCTCCCTCCGAGCTTCGAGCCATTCATATTAAATTATCACATGAACAATATGGATAGAACCTTGGCTGAATTGCATGGGATGCTAAAGACAGTGAGGAGTATCCGGAAAATGGTCATCATGTGATGATGATGCAGAAGGCTAAGCGCAAACCACTGTCAAGAAACTTTGCACCAAGAGTTAACTCCCGATGAGATCGCGAGTGCCTCTAATGCAAAGAAGGGCAAGAAGGGTCGGCGGCATCGGATGCCGTTTGCTTCTGCAAGGAGACAGACCCCTTTGAAGAAGGCGCAAAGAAGGCCATGGAGGATCTCAAAAAGAAGCAAAGTACGACACGCGGTATTAATGTTATAGACATTAATCTTGCTACTTCACACTCTCTTGACTCTTGGGTATTTGATACCGGATCAGTAGCTCATATTTGCAAATCGTTGCGGGGAATGAGAGAAGAAGTAGAGGATTGAGAGAAGGGGCGGAGGTGAACTGCGCGTCGGCAATGGAGCAAGCGTTGCTACTGATTCTTTGTCGGCACATTCTCCACTTCATCTACCTTCGAGGATTAGTTTTGGAATTAAATAATTGTTATTGTGTTCCAACACTATGTCAAAGAACGTTATTTAACCGCTTCATGTTTGCAAGCGGAAGGATATGATTTTTAGATCAATGAACAATGGTTGTTCAATATATCTCGAGAGATATGTTCTATTTTCATGCTCCATTGGTGAATGGAATATACGTTTTGAATCTTGAAGCGTCTCCCATCTATAACATTAATACGAAAGGCAACTCTCTAATGATATAATCCCCACGTTTATCGGCATTGTCGCTTAGGCCATATAAATAAGAAACGCATGGAGAAGCTCCATAAGGATGGATTGTTTCACTCTTTTGATTTTGAATCATTTGAGACATGTGAGTCTTGTTTACTTGGTAAGATGACAAAGGCACCTTTCACGGGACACGGTGAGAGAGCAAGTGACTTATTGGCACTCGTACATGCGATGTATGTGGACGATGAGCTCAACGGCGAGGTGGTTATCGATTACTTCATTACCTTTACTGGAGTGACTTTAGTAGATATGGTTATATCTACTTAATGAGGCATAAGTCCGAATCCTTTGAAAAGTTCAAAGAATTCCAGAATGAAGTACGAGAATCATTTAGGAAAACAATCAAGTTTCTACGATCGGATCGTGGAGGAGAATACTTGAGCCAAGAAGTTTGGTAATCATCGAAAGATTGTGGAATTGTTCCACGGTTGACTCCGCCGAGAACTCCACAATGGAATGGGGTGTCCGAACGGAGAAATCGCACCTTGTTGAACATGGTTCGGTCGATGATGAGCCAAAGTGATCTTCCGTTATCCTTACGAGGATATGCTCTTGAAACAGCTGCGCTCACTAAATAGAGTTCCATCTAAGTCGGTTGAAAAGACACCGTATGAGATATGGACAGGGCAACCCCCTAGTTTGTCTTTTCTCAAAATTTGGGGATGTGAGACTTGTAGCCAAAACGTTTACAGATCGACAAGCTCACACCCAAATCGACAAGTGCTTCTTTGTGGGATATCCTAAGGAAACTAAGGATATTACTTTTATAATCGGGAACAAGGCAAAGTGTTTGTCGCACACGGTGTCTTCTTGGAGAAAGAGTTTCTTTCAAGAAGGGTTAGTGGGAGCGGGTGCATCTTGAAGAAGTTCAAGAAACACCGAGGAAAGCTTTGTTTCGGCGACCACGGAACCACAACGGGAGGAGCAAAGAGTTGCGCCACCGGTTGTAGATACACCAGCCCCACGGAGTGCGAAGATCACGTCGTGCGCTGACAGTACACAGGTGCGGAACAACGTGATATATTGTTGTTGGACAACGATGAACCTAAGACCTATGAGGAAGCGATGGTGGGACCCGATTCCAACAAGTGGCTTGGAGCCATGAAATCCGAAATAGAATCCATGTACGACAATCAAGTTTGGAACTTGGTTGATCCACTGATGGTGTCAAAACCATTGAGTGCAAATGGGTTTTTTAAGAAAAGGCCCGATATGGATGGAAATGTTCACATCTATAAGGCGCGATTGGTGGCGAAAAGGTTTTAAACGAGATTCAAGGAGTTGATTATGATGAAACCTTCTCGCCGTCGCAATGCTTAAATCTATTCGGATTATCTACTTGGAATTCTTTGATATTTCGACTATGAGATATGGCGAGATGGATGTCAAAACGGCTTTCCTAAATGGAAACCTAAGCGAGGATGTATACATGATACAACCTCGGGGTTTTGTCGATTGAGAATCGCTGGAAAGATATGCAAGCTACAGAAATCCATTTATGGATTGAAGCAAGCATCTCGGAGTTGGAATATTCGTTTTGATGAAGTAATCAAAGGGTTTGGTTTCATCAAAAATGAAGAAGAGGCCTGTGTGTACAAAAAGGTCAGTGGGAGCGCAATTGTATTTCTAATCTTATATGTGGATGACATATTACTGATTGGAAATGATATCCCTATGCTTGAATCCGTCAAGTCTTCATTGAAAAATAGTTTTTCCATGAAAGACTTAGGGGAGGCAGCATATATATTGGGCATTCGGATCTATAGAGATAGATCCAAGAGGCTAATTGGATTAAGCCAAAGTACATACATTGACAAGGTGTTGAAAAGGTTCAACATGCATGATTCCAAGAAAGGTTTCTTGCCCATGTCACATGGCATTAATCTTAGCAAGAATCGGTGTCCTCGGACACATGATGAGCGAATAAGATGGGTATGGTTCCATATGCTTCGGCAATTGGATCCATCATGTATGCCATGCTTTGTACACGCCCGAGATGTCTCGTACGCTTTGAGTGCTACGGCGAGATGCAGTCGAGATCAGTGAAGGTCAGCGAATTTGCCAGTAAAAATATCCTTAAGTACTTGAGAAGAACTAAGGATATGTTCTAGTCTATGGAGGTGAAGAAGAGCTCGTTGTAAGTGGTTACACCGATGCTAGCTTCCAAACGGACAAGGATGATTATAGATCGCAATGCGGGTTCGTGTTACTTGCTGAACGGAGGCGCGATCAGTGCGGAAGAGTTCCAAGCGGGGATCGCCGTGCTGATTCTACAACGGAGGCCGAGTACATTCTGCCTTCGGAAGGCGCAAGGAGAACATTTGGATCAAGAAATTTGTTTACGAGCTTGGTGTGATGACTAGTACGGGCGGTCCAATGTCTCTCTATTGTGACAATAGTGGAGCCATTGCGCAAGCCAAGGAAGCCGAGTCACATCGAGAAGTCCAAACACATACTTCGGCGATATCATCTCATCCCGAGATTGTGGACAGAGGTGATGTCAAGATATGCAAAGTGCACACGGATCTCAACATAGTCGATCCAGTGACAAAACCTCTCCTCGGTAGAAGCATGAGGCGCACACAAACAATGGGTATTAGATACTTACATGATTGACTCTAGTGCAAGTGGGAGATTGTTAGTGATATGCCTACTAGAGGCAACATGGAGATGTTGGATATCACGTCAATGTTTATGTATAAATGAATAAAGTGTTATTCGGTTCCATGAAATAGACATCTTGTATTGATCAATAAGTACGTGACTTATTTATGAGACTCGATATGTATGAATCTATTTCTAAACGATCACGATCATATGTCATATTGTTGGAACAAATATGATTCTAAGATCGGCATGTTTATTGATTGATGATCATGTCTCATAGATCATGGGTATGGAGATACCAAATCAATAAACATGGACATATGTGTTAGAGAACACATTGTTGGATAGACCCACCATGAGACACTACGGGAATTAATGTGCCATTAGTTGGTCTCGGGTAGTGTTGGTACAAAGTCCTTAGACTGAGATCACCATGGATTCCAACATGTGTAGTAGCCTACTTTGGGACTACCAAACGCTATTAAAATGTTGGATAGTTATAAAGGTAGTTTTCGGGTTTGCTATGAAACATGGAGTGGGATGTGAGTGATCAAGATGGAATTTGCCCCTCCTTTGGAGAGATATCTCTGGGCCCTCGAGGTAATGGATTATGGAAATGCATGGCCATGCTAAGTTGATTGAGGAGTCAATCAACGGACATATAATCAATACGGTTCGAGTGAATGGTTAAGATTATTGAAGGGATGGCACACATCTTGCCTATAGCTTAGCGGTATCGTGAGGCAAAGGGATTTGTGTACACATTACAGGTTCGAGCCGATATTATATTCTTATATACTATGGTGTCAATATGTCTTGCTAGGCGCCGTTTGTGTGAGGAGTCGGTGAGTTGGACTCGGCCGACGATCGGCTAAGTTAGACTATAGCCGAAAGCCGAGTATACGAACCTACGAGGGTCGCACGCTTAAGGGGATAGAATAGATATTCGAGTTGGACTCGGATATGGCTCGATCGGATAGGGATCCGATCGGATAGAGTCCTATGGGCTTACGACGTGTGGGGCGGCCAACTCTATGAGATACGGATGAGATCCGATTCAAAATAGAGTCCTAATCGGCCACTAGTCCCAGTCGGCCAACTCTATATAAAGGAGGGAGGGTGGAGAGGCTGTGACATATCAATTGCATCGCGTGCAACGAAGTCGCCGAGATCAATCTCCACGGAAACCCTCCCGCTTTCGAGCAAACCCTAGCCTTGCATCGCGTGCTAGCACACGGGTGTACGGCGTTACGTCCCGGACGTGTGGATACTGGTAAGCGGCGCTCGTTGCGCTATTGTTGATGTTGTTGTCTCGAGGAGTCGGCTACCTTGTTCCGAGATCGGATTGCCACGATTGGCTATTCGCTACACTCTACTCAATCGGTAACGATCTATTGGCCCTTACTTGCAAGTGTTCTGGTTTTGCGCGGTAGAAAATTTTGTTTTCGGCTAGCGTAGCTTTCCGCGTAACCCTTCACAAGCCCCTACAGGCGCGCCAGCCCTTCGAAACTCGGTTTCGGCAATAGAAAAGTGGGGTGCGGTCAAGATCGCCAAGCACAATGGGTTAGGAGGAAAAGAAGATTTAGACGAGTTCGAGGCCCTCTCGTGAGGTAATACCCTACTCTGTTTCGATGGATTCGATCCGCCAGAGTGTCTTTATTGATCTCATGATCTTGTGTATCTAAAGCTGAAAGCTCATCTAACTTCTCATGAAGCATATGATCTAAAGCCGATATCCCTCAGGGGCGCCCCTTACCCCCTTATATAGTCTTGGGAGGTGGGCTTACAAATCGGAAACCCTATCTTACTCTAAATCGGTTTCCTCAATCTTACCAAACTATGACTATGAGCCGTTGCCTTATCTAATCGACAACGTAATACCCAAGTCGTAGTTGGTTTACATATTTGGTAGGCACAACCTATCCCTATCTCTAGTCGGATAAGCTTGCCATGTAGATACCAGGTGCCACAATCTCCACACCCTCCGTGAGGACTCGCTAGGATGAAGACTCCCGGCGGATGCCTGACGACCCACCGGCCACTTGGGCTCTCTTGCTCCTCGCGGCTTGTATCTGTATCTGTGTAAAAAGATATTTGTAGTATTGTCTATAAAGTTAGCGGACTTGCCTTAACTTGTGTTGATTTTGCGCTGTAACAGCTCATCGTGGCTGCTTTTTATAACTCATGTATGTGTATGTTGGGAGCCCCCAGCCAACTTAGCGTGCATGTAGTGGCGGTTGGTTGGCCCGAGCCCCTATTTATTTGCTTTCCTTCAATTGATAGTTCAACTCTTAGTTACTTGGAGAATGCGGTAGTGTTGTCTTCCCCCGTGATTTGTCCCATGCAGCTGAGGGGCTGTTCCGGGTTCGGGCAGCATGCAGCAGCCGTTGGTTGGTGCCTTCGTCGGGTTCGGGTAGGAGCGAAGGCATAAAAAGGCCAGCAAGGGCAGCGACAACGGGGGCCGGGACAGGCGTGCTAGTTCGCACCCGAACCCCCAGGCGTTGACTGCCCCCAGGCGTGGTAGTATGCAGCATCGCTGTACCCTCGACACCCTTAGGGCTCTCAGGCTAAGGCGGGCAAGGCTGGGGAACCATTGGAAAGCCGCATCCACAGCACATGCTCGAGCACATGAGGGAAAACACACTGCAGCAGGTATTTTGCAAGGGAAACATATGGAATGTAATAACAAACGTATTGCTCATGCCACGGGCGGTGGATGAACTTCCATGCATTTCTCGGCGCACCATGCGGCTTATGGGTAGAACTGCGCTAGTGGAAAATATTCCACGGGTTCGGCAACGGAGTGCCGTCCTCTGTGGCTAGGCGAACTACCCCGGGACGCAGGGTGCCGATAACCTTGTATGGCCCCTCTCACGTCGGGGACAACTTGCTTAGCCCTGCGCGCGTTTGCACACGGCGCAGGACCAGATCATTGACTTGCAGCGCTCGAGAGCTGACTTTGCTTTGATGGTAGCGGAGGCTCGGTAGTGGCGGCCGTGCGAAGCGCACTTGCGCCGCTTTCCTCCAGTAATCTAGATCGTCACGACGCATTTGCTCTTGATCCGCTTCGGTGTATAATGTGGCTCGGGGCGATCCCAGGGCGAGCTCGGAGGGCAAGACCGCCTCCGCTCCATACACCAAGAAGAAAGGTGTTTCCGGTGGCGCGGCTCGGGGTTGTCAGGTTGGCCCAAAGGACCACGGGCGGCTTCATCGATCCACGAGTCCCCATGCTTTTTGAGCACATTGTAGGTCTTGGTCTTGAGGCCCTTTAGTATTTCTGCATTTGCACGCTCGGCTGGCCGTTGCATTGGGGGTGGGCGGGCGGCGAAACGAGCTTGATGCCCATGTCGTCGCAATACTCGCCGAATAGCTCACTCGTGAAGCTGGGTGCCGTTGTCGATGATGAGCTGTTGGGGACCCCGAACCTTGTCGTGATGCCTCTCATGAACCACACGTAGAATGTTTGTCGTGTAGCCCTTTGGATAGGCTTTTGGCCACTTGGTGAATTTATCGATGGCGACATACGGGAACTTGCATCCGCCGCGCTGCTTGAGGCGGGCCCGGGATGTCCGGCCCCAGAGACCGCAAATGGCCATGAGAGCGGGATGGTGCGAAGGGCCTAGGCCGGCGGAGTGCGTACGCTGGCATGGAATTGACATGCTCGGCATCGCCGCACGACAGTACATTGCATCCTCCGGTAGCGGTGGGCCAATAGAATCCCGGGCGGAATGCTTTCCCACCAAGGTTCGGGAGGCCGAGTGCGCCGCATTCGCCTTCATGGATCTCGGCTAGGAGCTCGAGACCCTGTTCCCGAGCAATGCATTTCATGAGCACTCCGTTGGTACCGCGTCGATAGAGTGTCCCTTCTACCAACACGTACCTCTTGGAGGTCAGGGCAATGCGTTCGCTTCCCGCGTTGCTCGGGCAATGGCGCGTCTTGTAGGTACGCCCGGATTTCGAAATCCAAGCCACTGGCACGTGATGTCGGTCCGGCGGGCCGAGGCCGTGGCTGGCCCGAGTCCGGCGTCGGGGCGGCCGACTCACGCCTCTGCAGGGGCGGTTCGGGCGCCAAGCGGCTCTGTGAGACTTTTCTCGAATGTACTGCGGGGTGGGGCTCGCGTGGACGCGATCCTAGATAGCTCATCCGCCGAGGAGTTGTCAGTGCAGGAATATGGCGTAGCTCGAGGCCATCGAAATGGCGCTCATACGCCATACTTCCTTGACATAGGCTTCCATTTGGGGGTCGGTGCATTGGTATTCCTTGGAAACCTGGTTTACAACCAGTTGGGAATCCCCGAGGACCAGCGGGCGTCGATGCCCACGCCTCTGCGCCCCGCTCGCAACCCCGCTAGAAGCCCCTCATATTCGGCCATGTTGTTGGTTGCCGAAGCCGTCCGGACGATGTGCTTGAAGCACGTCGCCCGTTGGGGAGTTAGCACCACACACTGCTCCGACTCCGTGCAAGGTGAGTGAACCATCAAAGTTCATCACCCAGCGCATGGTTCCTTGGTCGCGATCCTCCGCACTCTCGGGTTCCCAGGGGTGGATCGCTTCGGGCCGTTGGCGTCCGCTCATGCCACGAAATCAGCCAAGGCTTGGCTCTTGATTGCGTGCTTAGGGCCTCCAGTGCGGATCGAATTCGACAACTCGATGGCCCATTTGACTACCCCGATCCTGTGCCCTCTCGGTTATGCGGGATTTGTCAGGGGGTAGGACGTGATTCCGATTACCCGGTGCATTTGGAAATAATGTCGCGGCTTCGGAGAGCCATGAGTACGGCGTAGAGCATTTTCGGGCTGCGGGTAACATGTCTTCGCGTCAGTGGCGCCTCGTGACAAAGTAGGCAGGCATTTGCACCTTGGTGCGGGCCTTGACCACTTTATTAGGGGCGGCGGATTCGAGATACACCGGGCGGGTCATCTCGGTGTCAGGGCTTCGAGCCATCGCCCCCAGGGGGCCTCGGGCCGCTCCGGGTGGAGGGCCGGGAGCCCCCGGACTAGGGGGCGAGCGGCTCCACAGGCTCGGGGCCAAAGGGCCACCTCACGGGTTCGAGGCGCTTCCTCGGCCAACTCCGTTCAGAGGCTTCACGCCCACGGGTGCTTTGGGCGGGTCATCTCGGTGTCCGGGGCTTCCAGCCGTCGCCTCCACCAGGGCTCTCGGGGGCCCTGCTGGGTGGAGGGGCTTTGGGTGCCGGACTAGGGGCGGGTGGCTCCACAGGCTCGGGGCCGGGGGCCACCTCAGGGCTCGGGCGCTTCCTCGGCCGGCTCCGTTCAGGAGTCTCTTGCCTCCCGGTTTGACGAGTGGGGGCGGCGAGCCTAGCTCATCGTCGCGCTCCACAACCAAGGCCGCACTAATCACTTGGAGGTCGCCGCCAAATATAAGAGGAGGGCTCCCCTTCAGGAGCCACCGGTACGGGCGGCAAGGAGAGGTAGCGCTTGAGCTCGCCCAAGGCTTTCTCGCCGTCAGTCAAGTGAAGGGGCAGTTCGTTTTAACAACTTAAATAAAGGAAGCGCCGCTCTCCTAACACTGGATATGAAGCGACTCGGGGCAACTACACGGCCCGGTGAGCCTCTGCACGTCCTTGAGTTTTCTAGGGCGCATCTCCTCTATTGCCTTTATTTTAATGGGGTTGGCCTCGATGCCTCGGGCAGAGACCAAGAACCCTAATAGCTTACTGCGGTACCCCGAACACGCACTTCTGGGTTCGGCTTCATGCGGGAGGGCGGAGGTTATTAAATGTCTCGGCCAAATCCGGGAGCAAAGTTCTTTGATCCCGAGATTTGACTACGAGATCATCGAGCGTAGCCTCAACGTTGCACCCTATTTGGTCTTTCAACGTGATGCGGACACCACGTTGAAAAGTAGACATGGCATTTTTAAACCAAAGGGCATAGACATGTAGCAAAAGTACCCACGGGAGTGATAAATGAAGTTTTCTCCTCATCCTCTACACCATGCGAAATTGATGATAGCGAATACGCATCTAGGAAGCATAAAAGGTCGCACCCAGCCAGTGGAGTCGACTATACGGTCTATTCGGGGTAGAGGATAGGGGTCTTTGGGACATGCCTTGTTGAGGTCGGTGTAGTCGATGCACATGCGCAGCTTGTGGTTGGCCTTCGGGACGACCACGGGTTTGCCAACCACTCCGGATGCAGCACCTCCGGATGAAGCCGGCCTCCTGGAGTCGTGCCACCTCTTCGCGGATGAGCGCTGCCGCTCCGGGGCTGTCGCCTCACCTTTTGTCGGGCCGGGCGTGCGTCGGCCGTGCGCAGAAGTCGGTGCTCGATCACCTCACTGGGGACTCGGGCATATCCGCGGCTTCCAAGCAAACACGTCGGCATTCGCCCGCGGGAAGGAGGCAGCGCGTCTTCCTATTTGGGGTCCAAGCCGCCACCAATGTTGGCGGTCTTGGGCCAGTCGTCCAAACGGATAGACTTGATCACCACCTCATCGGCGGAGGTGATGCGTTGCTTGGGGCGGAACCGGCGAGCTCCCCTTGGGGTTCTCGGGTTCAACGCGTCGGCCGCCGCAATGTCATCCACGCGCGCTTCGCTTGATCTAGCCGGTTTTGACATCAACGTGGACGGTGATGGCGCCTCGGGCCGGCATCTTGAGTGGCGGTAGGCATAATGTGTAGCCGCCATAAACTCACCACCGCTGGCCTCCCGAGCACGGCGTTGTAGAGCGCAGATTAAGATCGCCACATCGAAGTCTATCCGCTCGGTGCGGAAGTTAGCGGGGGCCCCAAAGGTGGCCGGTAGAGTGATACGCCAGGGGGCCACACCTTTCAGGGCGTCACCCCAATGATGGGGTGAGAAGGCGGAGTACCATTCCGGGGCCTTGATTGCCTCAAAAGCCTTCCGGGGATAGCACGTTGAAAGCCGCACCTCAGTCAATTAAGACTCGGGCGACCTTGATGTTGCGAGATGGTGGGGAGGTCACGAGGGCCAAATGGCGCTACGTGCGACACTCTGCACGGGTGGTCGAGTCTGGTCAAGGTGATGGGCACCTCGCCGGCGCGATCTCGGGCCGCCTCATGAGGCAGCACGGAGCTGCGAGGAGCTCGCGTCTCATGGACTTGAAGCTCAGTGGGATGCACTGAGCACCAACACCGCCGTCGATGGTGGCGACGATGTGTTGGGGATCTGGTAGCTTGAGGTTGTCATCGTCGTCCTCGGCGGGGCCGCATCCTTGGCCTCCTCTCGCGGTGGTCGGGGCTCGGCCTGGAGCCTTGCCGCTTGCGGCGAGATCTCCTTCTCATTCTCCCTCCTCCTGCTCATACTTACGCACTCGCTCGGCCGGATTTTTGATCGAACGGCACTCGAGAGAGGTCGTGGTGGGAGGTTTGGTGCACCATGCACCATTTGCCTCCGGCCGACCACAGGGCGAGGGTCAGGGGACCGCCTGCGGTTACCGCGGAGCTTGCCCTTCCTCGAGGGCTTCTCGGCTCCGTCGGTGGCGGGACGTGGCCTTCTCGCCACCGCGCGATGGCGGCGCTTCCATCGCCGTTCACGCCGCTCTTCACGGGACGCGGAGGGTAGCGTCGGTGGAGGCGGGGGTAGGATTCCTAGGATTCCAAACCCAGAGCCTCCTCTTTGCGAGCCACCCCGTCTGCGAGCTCGAAGAGCTCAAGTAGTAGTCAGGGGCCTTGGATTCGATCTTCTCAACATAACGTCGTGGCATACACCACTCCGGAAGGCGAAGATCTTGCATGGTCGGCGATGGAGGGTATGGTGTTGCGTACACAGCAAAAACCAGAATGTATTTGCGCGGGGACTCGTCCTCCCTCGTCGGACCATGTGAAGGTCTACCTCCACTCCGGACGCGGATACGTGCCACAGAGTGGAGGTGAATTGGCGGCTGGTCGTCCCACGAAGTGGCCCGGCCGGGCAGCGGGTTCATCGGCCGAGCGGACTGGCCCTTGAGCGCCATGGGGAAGAAGTTGGCCATGACACGCTCGTCTCCTCACGGCGGCCTCAATGGCCGTGGTGTAGATCTGGAGGAACTCGGTAGGGTTAACCGAGCCATCGTATTTCTCGTAAGGGCCGGCCTAAACTTGCTAGGCCAGTGCATGTTACGGAGGTCAGCGATAAAGGCCTGGCAGCCGTTGCCGGCCGTAGGGGGCGACATCGGCTGTGGGGCCTCATTAGGCGCCGCGGAGCTCCCCGCTTGCGGCTGGGCCATCACGGCCGCTCGCTGTCCTTAGAGGCTCCATTTGCGGTGGGGCCGCTGCGGCCGCTCGCCGTGCGGTGGCACCTCCCGACGAGGAGCGCGATCGGCGCCCGCCCTAGCGGCGCTCGTCTTGGCGGCTCGATGCGAGCGGGCATCGCTCCACGCCATAGCGGGTCCGGGGCGGCTCCGGTTGGGCCGTCGCTGAGAGGCTCTCCTCCGCCCTTGCGGCAGCCGCTGCCCTTCGAGCCCGTCGCTGGGAGGAAGAGCTTACCGCGACGTGCGAGCCGCGCGGTTGGCCCGAGGCTGGAGGAAGCAAGGTCAGCGGCCGGTGGCGGCCGGGCCGTGCCTACGAGCTTCGCCACGTCGTCGGGGAACCACCTCTTAGCGTTGGATCCCTCCCGGGGGTGGCCAGGGGGTGGCGCAAAGAGCTGCCGCCTACGGGGCACCCTCGGGAGTGCCAAATTCCGGTGGCGATGGACGTCGCCTCGGCGGGGCTCGCCGTGCGCCCGCCCAGGGCGTGGTCTGGTCCCACGGGAGCATTGTCGGCCTAGCGGGATGCATGGGCCCCTCCGCCCTCAACCGGCTGCCCGGCGGGCGAGAGGGATGGCGCGGCGCAGCTGCCACCGTCGCCACCAACGGTGGTGAGGGGCGAAGATCCCTCCCCCCTCAAGCGGAGGTGGCGGAAGTTGGGGCTGTGCCTGCCCGCATCGACCTCTTTCGCTGCCTCGTTGGCCAGGCCACGCTCGCGCGTAGCGAGTGAGCCTGACGCGGAGCGTAGGACCGCGGCAGAGTGGACCATGGCTAAGACGGGGAGAGAGGATTCCCGCCAAAAATGGATGGAAAACGGAAGTTTAAGCCAAAACACAGTGCGCTCGCCCTACACGCGCGCGCATTTGTCGATGTCGTAGATCGACACGCACGGATCCGGAGGACCCCCTTTTTGGTTCGGCACGGGAGCGGTGTATCCTGATTTAAACTCGCAGAAAGAATGAAATAATGCAGGTGTGGCAGGAAGAAGAAGCTAAAATTGCAGAGACACGAGGGTTTATACAGGTTCGGGCCACCGGTAGTGGTGTAATACACTACTCTGTTTGTATGTAGTATATGAGGCAAATTGCCAAGAACAAGGGGATATCTCTCTCCTTCGAACTCGGCGGTGAAGGAGGTATCGCCAAGAGTTGGCTGCTGCCCAGGGGGCTGATTTGTAGATCAATCCACGACCTAGGGTGTGTTAATCTAACAGCAACCAGCCTGCCAAAGGGGGAGAGAGGGAACCCCTTCTATGATGGACTTGGGTCTCCTTTTATAGAGCAAGGGAACACCACAGTAGTCATAGCCTCTCTCTCTTCTACTCCACGTGAAGTAGTAGTTTTTATCTTGTCTGTCGAAGAAGTCATCCCATTCCTATTCTTTCTTGTTTCTTTGCGTCATGGAAAGCGAAAAGGGGTGGTCGTCGTGGTAGCCATGCTGCTGACGCGATGATGGTTTGCCTACCCACTCCGACGGGTCCCACCGGCCAGCGGCCCATTCCACAGGTAGGCATAGGCACCGTGTTTCCCACGCGCGCACCCTCTCTCTCCCCCACGCGGCCACCCATGCATTAAATGCGACTAGACAGAGCGTGAGGGAGGCGTGCACGGACTGGGAGCGCGGCCACGCCGCGGTCTTAGTCAAAGACTTTTAGCCCTTTGCCTTGCGATAGGCAAAAAGGGGTGATGATGGGTGCAACTGACAGCCACGCCTTACATCGCATTGAATGCGGTGAGGCAGACGCTCAGCTTTCCTCCATTTGAGCATTAAATGGGTTGTTGGTAGTTGGATTCGCCCCTCTCTCAGAGAGGTGCGGGATGGAGGATGGGGGTCCGGGTGATCCCGGTTTCCTCCAGATCCGAGGGTCAGGAGATCCGGGACCCGCCATTGGGAGTATGGTGGCCTCCGGGCAGGCCAGGCCGGCCTTGCAGGCGGCCACGTGGCCGCCCGTGGCGAGACTCGCCCTAGCCTTTCGGGGCATAACTTTGACGCTCCTTGATGGACAAGGGCGCATTCCTTTTTCTTAAATGCCACGCTCCCGACATACCCCCGGGCCCATATCACCGATACATATAGCGATGAAAACGAAAGGAAACAGATGGAAAAACCCCATTTCTACTTCTGTTTCTATATTTTTTGGCGGAAACGGGATCGGGTTCGGAAAATACGGGTTCGAAAACGGAATCGGGATATGCGGGTACACGAAAACGAACAAATACGACCAAAAAATCAACGGAAAAGGTCGGAAGTCGGGAGCTTAAGTCGGAATACCGCACATCTTTATACTCAGTCACAATCACACACATCTTTGCCAACGAAAAATAGGTAGAGCATGAATTCAGAGATTTAGATCCACATGAAAATAATTTAGGATTATCTGTCCACATACTACTACTGTCACATACTCACATAACACGTTTAGTTCATATCACAACTAACAAATTAAAATGAGTTTTTTTAGATGGGCTGGTGTTGGGATTTTTGTATTGGGCCTCTACATGCCTAGAATCCGGATAAAATACAGTAAAAATACGAAAACATTTCGACCAAATACGGAATTCCGGAAATACGGATGGAAAAACACCATTTCTACTTCCATCCGCATTTCGACACCCTCCGTCCTGAATTTCGAACCATTTCTGGATTTTTTTCGAAAATACGAAAATGATTTGGTCAAATGTAGAAAAATGGGTGGTTCGAACCGAAAAAAATTTCGTCCATTTTCAACCCTACATACATATACATATATATACACACACACACACACATACATATATATATATATATACTAGCAACTGTGCTCGTGCGTTGCAAGGAGTGAACTCGGGGCGCGGCGCGGATGGGGACGGGAGAGAGGGACGCAGGCGCGGCGCTTATAAACACTCAGGAGGTTTTACGCAAAATAGCCGAGGTGGGTGCGGGTTAATTTTATAAACACTCAAGGGTTTTACGCAAAATAGCCGGGTGGACTACGGGTTAATTTTATAAACACTCGAGGGTTTTACGCAAAATAACCGAGGCGAGAACAAATTTTGGGTGAAAACACTACTTGCTTTATAGATAGTTATAGTTATATATATATGGGTGGTCAGGGACCACGGGACCACCGCTCAAGATCCTTTGGAGAATGGTCATATGGAATTATATTATTATTTCATACAATAGAATAGAAAAATGATCCATTATTTTATGTGATAGGCAAATATAAGTCCTATCATCTCGTGTGATATGAGAATAATTTCGGCTATTTGCCGAAAATATAAATAGGTTGCCAAGTGTAGATAGGAAAGAGGTAAAGTAAAGAGCTAAGAGACCTCTACTACCGAGCCCCATCGACTAAGAGTTAAAAAGGAAAAAATATCAAAAACAACCTTTATTACGGGAGCAGGGTGTATGAGTTCACCGTAATGCACTTTGGAGTAATTGATGCACCTGCCCTTCTCATGAATATAAGGAATAAAACACATAAGAAATACATAGATGGGTTATGGCGATATTTAAAGATGATGTTCTCATCTCTTCCTCCAGTATGGAAAAGTATGAGGAGCATTTGAGATTAGTTCAGGGGAGTTAAAGGGAACAACAACCATATGCTAAGCTCTTAAAATATGAGTTTTGGATGGAGAGAGAGTATAATTTTATGAACATATTGTAATTACCGAAGGAGTAAAGGTGGACCCAGAGAAGGTAAAAGTAGAATTGGAATGAGAATAATGCTCGATGGTAAGAGATATTGGGAGCCTTTTTGGAATAACAGAATATTACCGATGTTATACTAAAGGTCTTCCAGGACAGCTAGGCCTTTTACCAATCTATTGGAGAAGAATATATCTTTATGATGAACAGATAAGTTGAGAAAATTTTCAGGAGTCCAAGAAAAGATTAACCATTGCATCAATATTGTTCTCTTGGGTAATAGGAAAGACTTTTAGGTCTATTGCGACATTAGTCGTCAAAGAAGGGATGCGTATCAATATAAGGAAGAAGAGTAATTGCCTAGGCATCCCATTAACCTGAGACCACATGAGTAGAATTATCCAGCTCATGACTTGGAGTTAGCAGCGGCAAGTCATGCATTAAAAACATGAGGACATTATCAATAAAAATAGAGGGAAATGTTTGTGGACCATAAGAATTTTAAATACATCCTTACACAACTTGATTCAAACCCAAGGTAATGAGGATGGTTTGAATCAACAAAGGACCATGATTAGGATATTTAGTATCATGAGGCTAATGTTGTAGCCAATGTCCTAAATTGGAAAGTCTAATACAGCAATAACCTAATCAAAGAGTGTACGGGCAGCTGCTGGCGAGAAATCCAGAAACTAAGGTTGAATTTAGTATAGCTTAGATGAAGGTGAGACTTATTTTAAAGAATAAGATAAAGCAAGTACAATAAAATAACCCACAAATTTTGAAAATAGAACAGGAATTACAAAAAGCCAAGACACCAGGTGTCATAGAGAATGCAAATAAATTTACATCTCAGGAATATATCTCTGTCCTAGTCCTAGGTATGAAAAAGAGTTAAAGGAAATAACTCTGCAAAAGGATCAGGATTATAGGAAAAAGATTGAGAGCAACACGAGTAAGGCAAAGGGACATGAGATCTAGCATTGGAAATTTTGTCCATCTAAAAGTGATACCATTTAAAGAAATATATAAGTTTCAGATAAAGGAAATTATCTCGAGGTATGCCGAGACCATATCAGATTTCTAAGAGGAGAAGTTTCCTATTAGCTACATTCATCACCAAAGTTAAAGAAGTATACCCGGTATTTCATATGCCGCAATTCATAAAATATTTAAGACAACCAGCCGAAGAAGTTTCTACAATTATTTAAGACTCGATCAAATCTCAGGGACGAGATTTTTTAAGGGGGTAGATTTGTAACAGCCTCAAAATTCCATACTTTTAAAACCACGTAAATTGACGTAGAAAATTTTTGCGAATAAAATTTATTATTACGTATTCTATTTTAAAACATTCAAAATCTACAAAAAGTTATTTGTATTCTTTATTTACCCTCCTTATTTTAATTTAAGAATCCACATTTTTAAATTCTTGCTCTTATTTTGAAAAATTCAATTTAATCTTTAATTCAAGGAAATTCCCAAAAATTGAATTTAAAATAATTTTAAAACCCTAAATTAAATTCTTTCTAAATTTTCTTTGATACTAATTTAAAAATCAAACATTATTTAAAATCTTATTTTCTATATTTGAAAAATCCCAATTTAACTTTTAACTTGAGAAAAATTCCCAAGAAAGTTAAGTTTAAATTCTAAATTAATTCTCTTTTCTTTTTCTTTTCCCTTTTCCTTTTCTGCCTTCTTCCTTCTTCCCTCCTTCTTCCTTCCTTGCCTAAGCCGACCGCAGGTGCCTCTTGTTTCCTCTCGCAAGCCATGGGCGCCGGCTCCGAATGAAATATGCAGCAGGCATTGGTCGTTCTCATCTTTGCACAAATGGAAACACAAGGCTGGAGCAACCACATCATCATACAAATCCAAATTAAACCGACCTCGGTGAATCGCCCTTGCTAAAGTTCATATTGAGCACAAAACCGACTTAGAAAGTCTATAAATAGACCATGGTAGACATACACTTGTATACACGAATTGATCTTCATTTCCTCCTCCACATTACCCCCAAGGTTTCCCTAGTTATCCCATGTAGTGCAGCTCAAATTTGGAAGAAATTTGACGAAGAGTTTGAAACAACCCTAGCTAGTCACGCGGACGATTCTTCAAAATTCGGCTTCCTCAATCGATCTTTCCCCCAATTAAAGGTATATCCGCTATCTATACACCTCAACCTCCGCCAGGTCGGACCGTCGCCTAGCTGCGGTTAGACCGTCGGGATCCGAGAAACACCGGTAGACGAACTCTCGAATAAGTAGATGAGATTTCGACTTTATTGCATCAACTAGTGTCTACAAAGTGCAACAACAGCACTCATCACCAAAATCTCGAACTAGACTTGAAGCCCTAACTTTCTCTCCACTTGTGTCTCTCGAAACCGATACCGGGAGGCCACACCCTCCCTCTCTATTTATACCACAGAATCCTCCTACTCAAAGTAGGAGTAGAACTCATATTCCCAATAGGACTCAATCACTCTCTTCCACTCCTATTCCCAATAGGACTCAAGAACTTCTATTTCCATACGCATACGATTCCTCTCGTATACCATATGGATTCTCCATCTTCCCGTGCATTGTTCTCTAACCTGAGCATCCCGTGTGATATCTTTGATCGTCGGACCTCAACTTCTCCCAAGCCTAGTCCCGATCCATCACCGGCTATACTCCCATGGCCTCAAACAACAGGCACATGAACAACAAAGAAACTCCATATCCGAGCACAAGTTTGTCCAAACTTGACTCACATTAGCATAAGAACAGTAACCATACACATAGGAACCATCTAGAAGTTAAATCCACAAAGAAACAATCTGAAACCGAAAAGATAAATCAAATCTGAAACCGAGTCGAAGTCGACTGGTGAGACTTTGTGCATACCTCAGTCCGACCGGTCAAGCTGGCCAGTCGGCTCGGTCGCACCGCCGGTCGACCATCAGGAAAAACGTGCACAACTTCACAAATCCAAACATCATCACCATAAACCAATATTTAACATATTAAGAATCGCAAATCACCACCAATCTTTCATCACACAAAATATGAATCAAACAAATTTGATTCTACAATCTCCCCCTTGATAAAACCATTGGCAAACCCAACAAAATCAATTGGTTTGCGATGTTTTGTGAAGCAACCCAAAAAGCATTTCGAATGCCAGAAAATTTCAAAGAAAAATCTCTCACTTTTGAAAAGAAAGAAAATTCTTTGAGTATGAAAGTGATGCATAATTTTGGTGCACAAACTTTTTTCTTGTTCTCCCCCTTTTGATAATGAGTTCATCAATGCATCTGAAGCATGGAAGAGCATTGCAGTATATCTAAAGTAATTCAAGTACATGTTTTGCAATAACAAGGTAGAAAAGTGACTATAAAATTAACAAGCATGCACTAGAGTAAAAAACAGGAACCTATAAAACTACAATTAAGATCAATTCAACATTAATTATTTATGATTTCAACGATTTAAAATGCAACATATTCACGAGTGCAAAGGCTGAAAGAAAAACCCAAGTATATATACTTATGACATTGATACTCTTTCTCAAATTATTTCCTTCTCCAAAAATAACCAACGAACTTTTAGCTCTTTATTTTTGAACTTTTTTACTTTTCTCTCAATTATTGCGGGTGCATCCTTGTCATCAAGATTTGTTTCCAAAGATTCGGTATTCATTTTTCTCTCATATAAATAAGTATTTATGTACTCTTGTGGTGATTGGAACAGAAGGATTAATATGAGGAATAACAACTTATAAAGCATATATAAAAGCATTAATCATTTTCATTAATTTAAGTAAAATAATTATGTGTCATGTATCATATCGCTTAAAAGAAATACCAAAAGCTTATATAATTACTAAAATGCATACAAGCTAATATACTAATCAAATTATCTAACAAGCATGGTAGCAAGCACTAGTTCTTCCACCTTTTATTTTCTTTTCCTTTTCTTTTTTTTGTTTTTTTATCACATCATGCATGAATTAAAAACATGAATGCAAAAGAAAAGCAAAAGAATAAAGAAATATTCATACAACAAAGAGCCAACAACTCTCCCCTCAATTAATGCCAAAAGGATGAATAACACATTTTCCCTAAGAAAAGCAAAACAAGAAAAATCCAACGGTTTGGTGAAAATAAACAAGAATGCACAAAAGCATATACTCCCTCAAATTAACCTCCAATTCTCCCCAAATAAAAATCAAGAAGAAAACAAAGATTGTTTTAAAAAAAATCAATTGCCATCGATATCATCAAGGTTCTCAAGAAATGAAATGAATCCACTTGTATTAACCAAAACTACTATCTCAAACACTAGCATATGAAAAGCTAATAATTAAGAGAGTAAAATACAATTATGTCAATCCAAAATTACCTTGATGTTACCGTGAAAAGCAATCGTTGTCTCCACATTGCACACACAAGGGGAGTATGCCATCAAAATACCTACGAACAAGAAGATGTTGAGGCCTTCGTATTGGGATTAGAAATAAAAATTTTGGAATCCAACACTGAGTCACACGACTAGTAAAACCAGTAGGTACATATGCACAAACAAAATCGAGAACCAAACTTACACTGAAACCTTATGTTGTCGCTTCACGAAAGTCTGATTTGAGTTATGCACAAAACTGCCCCGAGGCCGGTCTGACCACCGTTGTACTGCGGTACGATCGAGCACTGGCTGCCGACGGCCGTGCCGGTCGAGCTGAGTCGAGTGTCTTCGATGCGGCAAAGTCCTCCTTGAACAAAAACCCGATTTGCCATCGTCGTTTCGCAAAATCAATTTCTCTTTCCTTTTTCGTTTACGGGCAAGTCTAAAACAAAATCCAACCAAATGTCCATCTTTTCCACAAAATGACCAAGTGTATTTCTCACCATGATTAGAATCCCAAGTAGAAACGAGATGGTTTAGCAACGAAGTAGCAACAAGAGGTTTTGCAATCACAACATTGGTTTTGGAAGATGATGCATTTAAAGAAGTCATGATGCCAGCAGATTTAAACACAATGGGTTTAGGATCTGGTTTAGTCAAAATTTCACCTCTCTCAGTTATACTCAAAATAGCAGGGGGATGCCTAGAAAAGTGGATATAGGGATCAAAACCTAAACCATGGTTGTCTATGCTAACCTTTGATTCATCCAAAATCATGTTGAGATTCTTTTTTTCATCAGAAAAACGTTGCAAAGAACTTTTTAAGTAAGAACTCTCTTGAGTCAAAGTAGCATAATTTTTGCAAGCATCCAAAAGATCTTTCTGTTTTCTAAAAGTTTGACAAGAAAACACTTCGTCTTGCTTAACAGTTTCTTTCATATGCCTAACACCACCTAAGGCATCTCTTAATTTCAATTCATTAGCAAGATATGATGAGCAAGGTTTTGCGCTAGATTGTTTCAACCTTTTAGAGCTAATTGCATTAAAAATAGAGCTAGCAAACAAGGCAACTTGGCATTTCTTTAAAGCTCCTTTTATTAAAAACAATTCATCAGTCAATCTAGTATTCATGGCAAAGCTAAGAGCAAGACAAGATTCAAATTTTTGAGTTTTCTTAGATTCAATATCAAGCTTCTTGTTATAAACATCTCTAATTGACTTAATTTTAACAAATAAAATCTCACAAGATTTGTAGTCATCATCATCTTTTTGCAAGAGATCTTAATCTATTATTTTCAGCTTTAAGAGAATCAATAACTACTTCATGTTGATTAATCTTCTTTTCAAATTTAGAAATCTTGTAACCAAGTCTAGCAATAACATCTTGAAGATATTAAACACTAGGAGTAGGAGTTACCTCATTATCATCTTCATAATCTTCATCAATGCTACTGGCCATGAAACAAACCCCAGCAATGTTCTTCTTCTTGTCATCATCTTCATCACTTTCAAAATCAACATCACTTGATTCTCGAATCGCTTCATATGTTGCATCAATTGCCTTTTAGTAGAACTTCTTCATCTTCATATTTTTTGCTTGCTTTTTGTTTTGCTTAGCGTCCTTAGATCCATCTTGAGGCTTTGCCTCCTCCAGTGTACCTTTTCCAGCCTTGGGACACTGAGATCGAATGTGTCCTTGTTGTCCACACCCGAAACAACGGATTGGTCCTCCTCTCCTGCTGGACCTGACATTATTCACAGCTCAAAAAATTCTGTTAGCAAGCGATACCAAGTCCTCCTCACTGATTTCCTCCAGTTGATCATCGGACATGGCAGATAAAGCAACAAACATTGACTGTGAAGTAGGATCAGAAGATGCAGAAGAGGACACCAAAGCAGAGGAGTTCAAATCAGTCCTTTTAGAAAGAATGTTCATCTCATAGGTTTTCAATTTGGTGTAAAGAATATCCAAAGTCAAAGTGTTCATGTCAATCGATTCCTGAATAGAAGTCACTTTAACATCCCAAATTTTCATATCAAGACCATTCATGAAGTGACGAACAACCTCAGATTGAGAATAGTTAACCACATAAGAAGCATCAATAGATCTAATATTACTTAAAATTTTGTTAAACCGGCCCAGATAGTCATCCAAGGACTCCCCATGTGTCATCCAAGGGCTCGATGGTCTGCTGCTCGGCTCGGATCTGCTACCTGATCCGTGCCTTCACCTGGACTAGCTTCTCGTCAAATTCAGAGCTCAGCTCACTCTGACCTGTTCCCGGATCCTCTCATCCAGGCTTGCATCTTTTTTCGCCTTCGTGAGGGTCCGCTTATTATACTGCCCGACGTATTCTGGAAATCCATATTTCCACGGGACGGTAGAGCCAACGCCCCTTGTTCTGTAGGATTGAAACAAAGTAAACAAACCTACCAGAGAGGGTGAATGGTAGGGAAAACCAAAACCCAAAAATTTTTAGTGGAAATAAAAGTTACCTCGAATCAATGGAGATTACGATGTAGTATCGTCACTGCCGGTCAAACCGCCCTCATGCCGCCGGTCAGACCGCTGTACTTTCCCCGGTCAGACCGCTGCCTTGCCTCTGGATGGACCGCTGCCACAACCCGTCGGTCAGACCGTCTCCTAGCCTGCGGTTAGATCGTCGGGATCCAGAAACACCGGTAGACGAACTCTCGAAGAAGTAGATGAGAACTTTCGACTTTATTGCATCAACTAGTGTTTACAAAGTGCAACAACAACACTCCTCACACAAATCTCGAACTAGACTTGAACCCCTAACTTTCTCTCCACTTGTGTCTCTCTGAAAGCGATACCAGGAGGCCACACCCTCTCTCTCTATTTATACCACAAAAACCTCCTACTCAAAGTAGAAGTAGAACTCCTATTCCCAATAAGACTCCTATCCCCAATAGAACTCCTATTCCCAATAGGACTCCTATACCCAATAGGACTCAATCACTCTCTTCCACTCCTATTCCCAATAAGACTCAAGAACTCCTATTTTCATACGCATACGATTCCTCTCGTATACCATATGGATTCTTCATCTACCATGTGCATTGCTCTCTAGCTTGAGCATCCCGCGTGATATCTTTGATCGTCTGGACCTCAACTTCTCCCAAGCCTAGTTCCGATCCATCACCAGCTATACTCCCATGGCCTCAAGCAACACCTGCACATGAACAACAAAGAAACTCCATATCCGAGCACAAGTTTGTCCAAACTTGACTTACATTAGCATAACAACAGTAACCATAATCATAGGAACCATCTAGAAGTCCAATCCACAAAGAAACAATCCGAACCGAAAAGATAAATCGAATCCAAACCAAGTCGAAGTCGACCAGGCCGGACCGTGCGCATACCTCGGTCCCGACCGGTCAAGCTCGGCCGTCGGCCGGTCGCACGCCGGTCGGCCGTCGGTCGAAACATGCACAACTTCACAAATCCAAACATCATCACCATAAATCAATATTTCACATAATAAGAATCGCAAATCACCACCAATGTTTCATCACACAAAATACAAATCAAACACATTTGATTCTACATTTTCGTCCACGGTGTTCGTCGGTGCCCAATGCTTGTGTGAGGATGTCATCCTCGCATCTAGAAGAGCAAGCCTTTTGGGACGACTGTCTCACGGCAACCAACTCTTTCTGCAGTACAAATAAGATTGGTATAAATCAAGTGTACAATATGTGTAAAGAAACTAAACATATTAAGTGAGACACTTACAATATTTTTGTAAACTTGTTAATCTTGGTCATTTGACAAAGTAATTATTTCATCGTTGTTCTTCACGGCCCTTGCCCTTGGCCAGCTCCTTGCACATGGGTGTGGGATATCAGCAAATAGAGGCGGCATGTTCGATGCCTCTGCCGCCTCATCCTCTTTCTGCCATTGCTCCTGCTTCCCGGCATATCCTTCGGTGCCAAGCTAGTGCAAATGCACATTTCGAGCCTGGAGTGCCCTACAAGCCTCGCTTCTGGCTCAAGATTTGGCAGTTGATTTCTTCTCGTAGAATTCCTCCCACACGGCTGGCGTGATGTAGGAGAAGTTCTCGAATGGCTCCGGGGTGCTGGGGTTGAAGACGTATTCGGTGACCAGCTTGGACTTAAAATTTTTCAAGCAAGTCTCATCGTCTTGAAAGTCATCCACTTTAGCGTGTCCTCGTCGGCTACAGGATATTCGAAGCTCTCCTTGAACTTCAACCAAGCAGTTTCCTTCTCCATCTCCGGCACTTGCTTGATGTGATCATTCAAAATATTGAAGGTATGTCTCCCTATTATCCCGCAGATCGACATGAACTTCTTGGGCACATTCGGAGGAGCGGACGACACTCCTAAAAGGTCCACCTCTTTTATGGTGTAACGTTCCTTTGGGATTTTATCATACTAACAGTCTAGTTTACTAATAGTCCCATTATACACTGCATTTAGATCTATACATGAAAATAAAAATAGGTTGTCATTCATATCTATGAAAATAAAAATACTTCGGCTATTCATCAATATAGTATATCAATACAGTCCCATTACAGTATATCAATACTTCGGCTATTAACAGTCTTACATACATCTCAATTAACAAAAGTGTATCACATTCAAAAGTCTTAGATTTAATAACAGTCCAGTTTAATAACAAAAGTATATCACATTCAAAAGTATATCACATTCAAGTTTAATAATAGTCCCATTAACAAAAGTCTAAGATTTACACAACCAAAAGTCTTTGGCGCTATTCATCTCACATTCAACCAAAATTACATCTTAGACTCATGAGGCATGGCATTCATCTTCGGCAGAGGGAGCACATGAGGGGGACTTACCTGGAGAACGGTGGTGCGCGGTGGCCGTGCTTGGGGACGGCGGCGCTCGGGCTCGAGGACGGTAGTGCTTGGGCTCAAGGACGGCGATGCTCGGGCTCGAGGACGACGGGCGCTCAGGGAAGACGTCGCTCAGGGAAGACGACGCTTGGGAAAGACGGCGCTCAGGCTCGGGCCTGAGGGACGGCGACGGGCGCGAGGGATGGCGACGAGCTTGGGCACGAGAGATGGCGGTGGCTAGGGTTCTGAGTGAGTGAGGACCTAAAAATTTTTTGCGCTAATGTATAGATCTGAATCGGCATGGAAGCACATCTGTGACAGGCTTAAGCTTAAGACCAATTGAGATGACGTCATCTCAATCGGGCTTAATCTAAAGCCCGTCATGGATGAGATCATCGGTGACGGGCTTAGAGCTTAAGCCCGATTGGTACTGTCATCATCTCTATCGGGCTGCAGTTAAGGCCCGATTGAGATGATCCAACATCTCTATCGGGCGTAATTATGGCCCGATTGAGATGACGTCATCTTTATCGGGCTTGACTTGAAGCCCGTCACCGGTATAATTTTTTTATTTTTACATATCGACAAATTAATTTTTAGTACAATACAATAAATCACTAAATAATTCAGTAAAGTTCACTAAATTACTATTTTCATATAAACTATTTTAGTGACTAAATTAACTATATAAATTACTATTTTAGTGAATTATATAAACTATTTTCATAAATTACTATTTTAGTTCAGTAAATTACTATTTGAATTACTATTTTCATATAATTCACTAAATAATTTACACAAAAGGCTTGTTAATACAAAATACTTTATTCATTACAAGAAATAGCAAAACAAATAAGTACAAAGGCATCAGTCACAAGGTTATGCCTTTCGTATGATTTGAACGAGCATATGCCACATCCTCTTGGGAATCGTCGTCAAGGTCGATGTAAAGTCTTACATGAAGATTCTGGTTGTATTCTTCTTCGTCGACAGCGTTGTCAACCCCGACAATTCGGCGCTTGCCATCCCGACAATATGCATCTTCATATTTGCATGGTCTTTTATTTAGAAAATATGATCGACCTGTTTCACAAGTACAAATGGTTCATCGACGTATCCAACCTTGGACAGATCTATTAAAGTGAAACCTTCCTTGTCGACTTTGACACCAGTGCGTATATTCACCCAACGGCATCAAAACAAAGGGACTTTGAACTTCACGTAGTTCGGTTCCTAGATCTCATTCAATGCGGCCGTAGTATGTGTTCGACCCAACTTGATCCTAGAATGCATCTATACGAACTTTGCTGTTTTGCATTGTGCTTTATGTCATCTTGTTTAACGGTGTAAAAAGTGTATCCGTTAATGTCGTATCCTTGCCATGTGTCTATCTCCCAACATGGTCCCATCACCAACAAGTACTATCTCATTTGAAACATCCGTCGACATTGTAATATGATTCTTGAACCATTCATTGAACGAGAGTTATGTTCTCTGTTAATCCACATATCCGATCGCCCCAAGTTCTCTGTCGGATTTTCGCTAAACGCTCCTCAAAGCATGGGGCAACACGCCATATGTTGGAGCACGGTGAAATGAGCTGCGAATAGGAGGCTCGATCGGGCACAATTCTTTTCATGCCCATTGTGCCAACACGACAACCTTCCTTCGTGTCGAGATCTTTGGTACTCCAATAGGATCGGCCTCGGACATATAATCGACGCAAAACTCAATAACCACCTCGGTCGAGTAACCTTCAATGATGCCCTCTCCGGTTTTGCTCTGTTTCGAATGTACGACTTGAACTCCTATGTATCTCTCGAACGGATACATTTCTCTTAGAAAATTTGGGCCACATAGTTTTGTTTGCTTCACAAGATAAACAGGAGATGAATCATGATATCAAAGAAAGACGACGAAAAAAACATCTCCATGTGACGGAGGGTATTGACAATATCGGTTTGCAATCCATCTAGATCTTTGGGGTCTATAACCTTTGACCGATTGCATTGAAGAAGACACACAAACGTTGGATCGTGTGGCGGACTTTGGGTGGTAGAATGCCTTTGATAGCAATTGGCAAGATCTATCGATGAGCACGTGGCAATCATGAGACTTCATTCCAACCAATTTTAGATCGTCCAATTTAACGTACTTACTTATCCTCGCTGATTAGCCCGATGCAACTTTAATATCTTTCGGGTATGATAACATTGCGATCTTCTCATCCTTCGACAAGGTGTGGCAAGGCTGGAGGGATTTACGGTCTTCTGTCTGCATGTTACAAGCGGGAGTTCACTGTGAATATTCATCTCCTATAGATCAAGGCGCGCGTTCAACTTGTCCTTTGTCTTCCAGGAATATTCAGCAATAGCCCAACCAAACTCTCACACACATTCTTTTCTACGTGCATCGGATCAATGTAATGACGGACCTCAATATCTTTTCGTAAGGTAGTCGCCAAAATATGAATTTTTCTTCCACATACACTTGTCCATTGCCTTACTATATTTTTTTCTTCCCAAACTTATTAGTTATGTCGTTGATCATGTTGTGGACCTCATCTCCGGATAAATCCTTGGGTGCGGGTTGAAGTTCCCTCTTCAGTTGAAAAGTTTCTTTTTCTTCTAAATGCGTGATGAAGCGTGTGGGGGTGTCACCCTGGGTACCTCACGAGTGGACTCAAAGGTACTGAAGTCGGACGGAAGTCCTCGGATGGGGTCGGCGGCCAGAGCCTCATCACGGGATCGGACGCCAGAGCCTTCCTCGGGTCCAGACCTTGGCGTCCTTTTTCTCGACCTCAACTCATCGGCTGACATTAGGCCTCCTAGGAAGGAAGACTTGCCTTGCAAGGCTCATAGAGGAGGCAAGGAGGGGACAACTGGCAAAAGATGACGTCATTCAACAAGGCTGGACAGGTGATACCTGCGGAGGATGGATCCCAAGACAGGATAAGGCACAAGACACCCACAACACGCAAGACCCAGAGGGATCTCTATTTACCTTTTCAGACGTTGTTTGTACTTATCTTTTAGATCTTTAGTTTTAGCTTTCTTGGCGCCCAAGTCCTCTTGTAACTGTCCCTTGGACTATAAAAGGGAGGGCAGGACGGGCCGAAAGAGGAGAGGATCTCTGAGTCGGTTCTTGGCCAGCTTCTTTCCAAGCCCCAAGAATACTCACCATTGTAATCCCAGTTCATACTCCACCCCATCAAAGAACACCACACACTAGACGTAGGCCTATTATTCTTCGGGAGGGCTGAACCAATATAAATCTTCTTGTCTTTGACTCATTTGATACTTGAGCCAACCATCAGATTTATCGGTGAGATGCCCTGATCACCCTCATTTACCTCCTCGGGTAGCCCCCTTGGAGGATTGCCGACCATCCCATCGACAGAGCGGGAGCCATCTCCTATAACCCATGTAAACCATCTTTCTTGATTTCTCCGAGTCACTGACCAACCTACTGAACTTCATGGAATCTCTCTCGTTGTAGGCTGGGTCCTCAACGTCACGAAACATATCTTATAGTAGATCGTGATCCACATCAACCATTTCACTGCCCAATGGAGAAGGTACAAACATTTCATGTTCATATTCATCTTTCTGATTTTGTGCACCACTTTTGTATGCAGCTGCACCACTGTCTGATTCTTGCTCTCCATGTTTCACCCAATATGTATTAGCCCTCCATGAATTCTCGTTGTATCATATGAGCGTGTACGTCCACTCTGCTATCAAACATATTCTCATTTTTGTAATCTGCGCATGGACAACACATGTAATCACTCTTTCTTCTTTTCTTATTCTCCTCCATGGCGTTTATAAAATTTAACATGACATTTCAATACTCTTCGCTATAACGTCGCATAGTTTTCTCATACATCCAACTTCGATCCATCTCTGAGCTACAAAAAAGTGAAAAAATATTAGATAAACATTTTGTAGGTAAGTATTTACTAAGTTTATGAGAATTTTCTACTATTTTAATTACATTTTCACTTTATGATTTTCTTGAAAAAAAGAGATAAAAACTGGCCCCTCCTCCCACCCAAATAGTGAACAGTGGGATAACCAATACAATAGATGATATGGGTATTTATAGTTTGCAATAAATATCTATAACGGCCAACGAACTTGCAATAGTGACGGGTATTTGAGTTATCTTTATTGGGCCTAAGAAAATGCCGATCACGATGACGGGCCTAATTGTTATCTCAATTGGGCTATCGGTTCGATGTCACGAGATGATAAACATTGGTGACAGACTTCTATTGGGACCGACAAAGATAATATTGGTTATCTTTGTCGGGCCTTAAATTGCGTCGATAGGTATCATCCGTGATGGGCTCGAGTTGTATGCGCATCTAACATATCTATATGAGTTATATCTTTGTTGGTCTTTTTTAAACCCTTGTTGTAATGGCCCATAAATCTTAGATATGTGATGGACCGTCACATAGAAAAGGATATATACTAGTGATTTTGTTTTTCTCGAATATGCAGGAGAGCTACTTATTATTATATTATCATTATAGAAGAATAGACGGTTGGAGATAAACAGTGATATTTACTATAAGCTGGAGTGACATTCACTACCGGTTTAACTCATGAATTATCATTGATATTGCTATATTATATTATTGTTGGTTCGTGGTTTAAACAGACAATGATATTATAGAAAAAGACGCATTCATAGCTGGGCAGTTTGGCTTTCGTACTAGCCAGATCTAGATCATAGTACGCAGTAGTAGGCTATTACCGTGTTTGAAAGGCAAAACATATTTACTCATGTATAGAATGAAAGCTTTCATTTTTTTTAAATTTGATTTCATTGTGGGGCTACTGTTCTAGGTATTTTAAGGTTTTGTAATTATTTGTCCTGAGAACTACCTAAAATCCTGTTATTGTGTTTTATGTATACTACTTATTATTAATGTGCAGACTCTTACCAAAATTTCAAAAAAAATACTCCCTCCATCTCATTTTTGTCATCCTCTAAGCATTGGACATCAAGACCAAAAACACTAAAATATTAATCATTCTTAAATTAAATTAATCTCGTCGGTTAAGGTGTTTCATTGCTTCGTGTTTCGTGAATGGCTCATATTTTAAATATTGCATGTCATTGCACTAATAAAAATTAATCTTGGTTGGTTGTATGTAACACATTTAATGATACACATTTACTCTTTGCACAAATAAATGAAGAGACACTTGTTAGATGATTATTTTGGAAAAACCTCAAAACCTTAGGGGATGATTAAAATAAGATGAAGGGAGTATCTCTTTAAAAAATACATATAAAAATCTTTAATATGTACAAGAACACTATAATATACATTAAAAAATTGTGCTCAAACCATCTCTTACCAAAGGACAACAACTTTCTTTTCCATTTTCTTACCCTACCCCAGCGAAATACCTAAAAGGCATTCACGATAGAAAATGGCATTTGATTTTATCTTACCATCCTTTACTGTACCTTTACATTGTATGTACTATATGATGCCCCCTGTGGGATATGTGGATGGATATTATAGAAATTATAGATGAAATACTATATAGAATGATGTGTGGATAATGATTGGAAATTCTTATATGTTGCCGAGTGTAAAAAACCGTAGATGATGTGGCATGGTTATATGAGATTTAAGATGTAGTCATGGCTTGTGGCATCCTGTTTGAATGTTAAGATTTAGAATGTAGTGGGTTGCAACTGTATAAAAAGTTTATATTCAACAATTGAGCTCAGCGATATCTCTTATGTCCTCTACACCAGACACATATAAAACATCTCAAACAATGATGGAACATCTATGACCATTAATCTAATTTAGATTTTTATATTTTAGACAATTTAGCTTCCACCTATGACCATTAATCTAATTTTTATATTTTAGACAATTTAGCTATGAAAGATCATCTTTAACCATGTTTTGGTGGATCATTGTTTTTGAGACTTTGTCCTTGAGGTCCCGCTGCCCTAAGCATAACGCTTAGGGTGTGGGGTGTGATTTTCGATGACACGTGAAACAAAACAATCTATTAGCATACGATTAATCAAGTATTGATTGTTATTAACTTGGCAAATGGATTTATTTGTTTTTTAGAAAATTTTATATAGAAAACGTTTACATAAAATACATCATTAACAGTTCGAGAAACATGCTTACGGAGAGCGAGAAATTAGATGCTTTGGGTTGCGTTTAGAACTCAACCTTAGGCTTCGTTCGAGAAGGCAAGTTACATATGCTTTTTCGCTGCACACAAAACGAGGACAACCATTAGATCACGATTAATTGAGTAAAACTTGAAAAATATATTTATTTGTTTTTAAAACTTATATATAATTTTTTTATAAAACACACCGTCAGTTCGATAAATATTCTAATAAAAATAAATATAAATAGGTTGTTTTAAGTTGTCGAAAAGAATTTAACCTTAGACTGCGTTCTTTTCAGATGATTGAAATGACTAATTAACCTAACGTAAACGAAAAACATGATTAACATATAATTAATTGAGTATTAACATATAAAAATTGATACATAAATTTATTAGATTTTTTAAAAACTTTTATATAAAAAAATTTACATGTAAAAAATATGCTAAATAAAAAGTAACTAAGCCTAAATAGCTGAAAAAACACATCCTTAGCCTTTTGAGGGCCACAAAAGTTGAGCTGGGCTCCTTGACAACCACAAGCGTCACGGATCGCAGTCCTCTGAGCCTAGGATCAAGCATTTGGAGGCACTGGATAACAGCCCACACGATACTGCAAGAAATTATATAAAAATATATGAAACAAAACCAAGTATGTCAGATAAAATAAATTGGAACCGTATAGATAACATCTATTGGCTGAGCTTCTCGATCACACATGTGTTCTTTATAGGATTAAATCAACAGGATCGGTTGTAACTTCCTCCCTTTCTTTCTATTGCACCAATTTTTTCTCGTTTTGTGGTCAAACTAGAAATGCAACTTGCGTCGGATTCAACAAGTACATCACCAGTACATCACCTTATATGTTGTTCTTTTACATTATACCTACCACTAGAGCATATGTATTTATTTCTCCATACTCAATTTTCTCGCATAGCTAGTAGCTTTATGACTTTTTGGGACATGAGTATTAATTGCCTAATATGTATATGTACTTCTCAATATAAAAAGTCTAATTTATACACTCTCTCTCTTTTTTTGACTTTTGCACTAATCAACCTCAAATACGAATACTTTTGGATCTTGAAATTAAACTTTAGTCCGTATGATATCGAATATTTGGACATTAATATGAAGCACTTAGTGTGAACTAAATATAAAAATAATTGCAATGTGAACCAATTACAAAAATAATTACAGAATTGATGACTAATTCACGAGGCGAATCTATTAAGTCTAATTAATCCACGATTATCAAATAATTACTTGTAATATCACATCATCAAATCATGACGTAATTAGGCTTATTAGATTTGTCTCGCGAATTAGTCCTCGATTATAAATAAGTTTTGTGAATAATCTATATTTAATATTTTAAAATAACAGATATTTGATGTGACAAGACTAAACATCCAAACACTGCCTAAGGGATGTAGCTAGTATCATTATATAGTTGTAGTTGTAGTGGTACTATTGCATGTGGTATGGTCTTGATCTGTTATTTACAGCTTACGATACTAGGCACACTTCTAAACTTTCAAAAGTATCATCAACATTTATGAGGAAATATTTTTAATATTTAATTCATTCATTTATAGTTTGTAATAATTATCATACACCCAGTTTTATCCGTAGTTCGATAGCAGTGTTTAATAAGTACTTCCGAAATTTCTGAAACTGTGTTTAAGACAGTGGCGAGCCAGGGTGGTCGATGAGATGCTGGGACCACCAAAAATTATATATATATAACTATCTATAAAAGAATTAGTGTTTTAATCCAAATACATTATCGCTTGTTATTTTATGAAAACCCTCAAGTATTTATAAAATTAACAGCATTGCACAGCTATTTTGCAGAAAACCCCTTGAGTGTTTTCGTTGATTTTCGGTCGTATTTGTTCGTTTTCGTATACCCGCATATCCGATTCCGTCTCCAAACCCGTATTTTCCAAACCCGATTCCGTTGCAAAAAATATAGAAACAAGTAGAAATAAGGTTTTTATCGCTTCATTCGTTTTCATTGCTATATGTATGTATGTATATATATATAATTTTATTATTTTGCTATATTTACAATACTTTTAATATATATCTATAACTATATATAAAGTGTTTCCATCCAAATTTTGTTTTTCGACTATTTTGCAGAAAACCCCTTGGTTTTTCCAAAATTAACCCATGATCCATTGTCTATTTAAAAAACCCGGTTTAGAAAAAGCGGTTATTTTGCGAAAACCCCTTGAGTGTTTATAAAATTAACTCATAGTCCCAATCTTTGAAAAGAAAGGGAGGGCTTGGATGAAAAAGAAAGACTTCATGTGTCTCTCTCTTCTCCTCCATCCGCGCCGCGCTGAGCCTCTCCTCCCGTTCTTTGCCGGAGCTCCCGCGTCTGCTTCCTTCCCGCGTCGTCGTCTCATTGCAACGCACGGCATTTTGCTAGTATATATATATATATACTACCTCCGTCTCAAAATACAACTACTGAAGCTATTCAAATTTTGTCTCAAAATACAACTACAGGAAAGAAAAGAGACACACAAGTTCCCGAATTACCCTCATCAACGTCTGCCAACCAACTCCACTTTGTTTCGGAGGGTATTTTGACCTTTATCTAATCCTTAATCTCTCCAAAAACCTTACAGTATCTATATTTTAAGACGAGAGAGTATATATTTATTGAACCATCCAAATCTAAAATTCTTCGGTGACGCCTTGGTCCATTGTAGTATGGCGCTGCACGTTCATAGACCGTACCATGTCCCTCTCGAGTCAAGAAACGCACGCGACGACCTAAAGAAAATTAGAAAAAACAAATGAAAGCGAGCCGCCACCAACCCCAAAACCATCCCCACACCCTCACCCGACGCCACGCCCAAATCGAACACTACCCACGAGCCCACGCCCCCGAATCCCCACACACAACGGGCGCCACGACGATCCCCGGCGCCCGCCGAGGCTGACCCGACGGACCGACCGACCGGCCGATCCATCCACGCCGCCGACGATGGGAACCCCTCGCCGCGCCGGCGTCGGCCCGCAGAGGAGACGGCGGAGGCATCGCGGAGGCCGGGCTCGTGCTGCTCGCCCTGGCGGCGCTCTACGGCGCCATGTCCCTCGTCGCTTACCGCGTTATCCACATGCGCCACGTCGCGCCCTGGGCGCCGACGCGCCGCCTGGGGACTTCTCCGAGGGCCGCGTGCTCCACCACCTCCGCCGCCTCTCCGTCGACATCCCCGGCCGCCAGGTACCTTCCGCCGCGTCCTCCTCTCGCGTCCTTCGCTGGCTATGGCTTGTGCGTGACGGGTAGTTGCTGTCGTTGTCCTCGTCGTTGTTGTTGCAGGAGGGAAGCCCGGGGCTGGAGGCCGCGGCGGAGTACATCAAGTGGCAGCTCGAGGAGCTCGCCCAGCGCGCGGGCCGGAGTACAGGTGAATATGGGAGAAACCCTTGTCCCTTGTTTCCTTTTCTTCTCCGCATGTTTGCACGATGACTAAATCGCCAACGAAGTATTTGTGGAATTGTGGCAATGGCTGCTAGCTTTAGCGATTATTTTTTCTGTTCTTTTGGGTGGGTGGGAGGTTGATATTTGATTGCAAGCGACATGATGATTTTAAGTATTGTAGGATGTGCGTTCGTGGGGCACTGCCGCACTGGGGCCGTGCTTGCTCCCCGCATGCACATTGACATGGCATCAATTAATGTTGCGATGAGAGTGCTTTGCCTTTTGCCTTTAAGCATTAGAATGAAAACATGCCCGTATCTGGACCTCATTTTGACTGTCACTCTGTGGGACAGTGGGAGGCTGAGGCGATTTGTCCTGCAACAGAAAAGTACGGAAATACGTGGTTCAGGTATAGCAAAGCTAATAGTTGGACCAAATTCATTCTGGCTTGAGTTAATGGCCTGTTGTAGAAGTGCTGGCAGCTTTTGCCATCCTTTTGTAATTGGTTTTGCCACATTGGACCACACCTAGCAATGGCTTGTATCTTGGGTGATATATCTTTAATAGACTTATCTTGGCCTTCTGGCCAATGTAAGTGGTACTTTACAGTTCTGGGTGGCCTGTTCATTGAATATTTCATTTACTGTCCATTTCAACAATTTTAGTTCGTCCAAAGTAAACCCTCCAGTTCCAGTGTAGTATTAGACAATGAATTAATGATGCATCCATTATTCTGGACCCTCTGAGGTCAAATAATATCAGTAAAATACGGGTTTCTTTGTAAATTTCTAAAAGCACGCTAGATTCATCTACCCAGATACACCACATGCTAACATCACATATTCATATAGCTTCAAAGTTCATTTAGTCAGTCATGCAGTTATTCCTAATTTACATGTTTCAACCACTGGAAAAAGCAATCCGATGCAGAATCTATGCAGATGTAAGAATAGGTTCTATTTGATTTTTTCTATCTCTATCATCATCTATTGACTTTACCTTTTTCTTTTGCTCGCAGAATAGAGGTTGAGGAATCACTTGTTAGTGGCTCGTTCAGCATGAGGTTTTGCGCCACAGAGTAACCCTAACATACAGGAATCACAAGAATATTGTTATGAGGTACATAAAAAATCACAATTTATTTTCTCCAAAGTTACAACATTATTTCCTTTTTAGTATCAAGACTTATGTTCCATGCAAAACTATGGATACGATCATATGAATTCAATCAAACATAAAAGTATTGAATCACAGTCACACCTTTGCTTAGCAGTTCTACATGATGTTCAATATTTATGTCTGTAATTCTGTATGGTTGTCTTCTTTTGGACACTCACACTACAACTGGACAAAAACCCAGGGGTTTAACATAAACATTTAACAGGAAGCCAGGAACCACAGCATGGTTCAAAATTTATTTATCAAAACATTTTGTTCAACCAGTAAACTATGATTGTGCAAGTGAACCAATGAATGGTCCGCAGGCTCATTTACTGGTTTTGTGACTTTTGGGCATACGTTTGAATGTTCATCTTATTAAAAAATAGTAAAATTTCACTTAACCCTAAGTATTGTGGTCTAAGTTTCACAAAACCACGTGGATTTTGACACGTGGCACTTAACTCTGTATTATGGATATAAAGTTTCACAAAACCACACTATTGATCATTTTGACTTTTGATCTACCACATTTGTGAGTTCTACAATCACACCTCAAATTTATGAGTGTATATAAATGTTACATGCATGTAACTAAAACTTTTCAAAATTTTGATATAGGAGTATGTAAAATTGGTTAACGGTGTGGTTTTTGTGAAACATTAGAACCATAATACCTGGGGTTATGTGCTATGTGCCAAAATCCATGTGGTTTTGTGCAACTTGGACCATAATAGGTGGGGATTTATGAAATCTACTCATAAAAAACTATGTAAGTATCATTTATTTTGTTGTGATTCATTTTATCGTTAAAGATACTATAAGCATGACTTATATTTTTGCATATTTGCACTAAATTTTTAATAAGACGATTGGTCAAACGTATGTCCAAAAGTCAATGACATCATATATTTAAAAATTGGGGGACTACAATTTTTTGTCTTTCCGTAGGTATCCAACATCATAGATATCTAGGCAAACCTAGTTTGTGTGGATGGTTCCCCATGGGCCATGGTTTACTTGTTGGTCCACACTCCAAACTCTTCTAATTTCCTTTGAGAATTGAGATATTGACATGCATGGACCACTTGGACTTGGGTCCAGGTGTTCAAAACGCCTTCTGTTTAATATGCTAATCTTATTTTGTTGGTTTTGGACGTCACTTTCATGCGAAGTGTAATTTAAACAAATTATCATCTAAGATACAATAATTAATTACAGGATTTCATCAAATGTTTCAGAAGATCAGGATCTAGCCTTCTTGGTGAATGGACATTTTGACAGTCCACTTGGATCTCCTGGTGCAGCTGACTGTGGTTCTTGTGTTGGTCAGTACAATGTCTACTTTGTTAGAACAAATGTGATTCTTAGTAAGCAGCCTATCATTGGGCATGATGTATCTTTGGAATATTTCTTGTTCAGCATCTATGCTTGAGTTATCAAGGCTCATTATTGATTCTGGGTGGGTTCCTTCTCAACCAGTGATTTTTCTTTTCAACGGAGCTGAAGAACTTTTCCTTTTGGTATGTGACTGTCAACTACTCACCTAATATTAGACTATATCTGCAAAGCCAATATATATGATTCATAAACGGAAAATAATTTCTGTGCCTTTTTCGTTCTGTGGCAAAACATGTCCTGTGATTGCTAAGCTGAATGGTATTTGAAATTGTTCATACAAAGATTTGCTGATTTTTAATTTGTTGCACCTTAGTCTAGAGCTAATTTTGGTCCAATAGCAGGCTAAATGTCACTTTTGATCCTTGTATAGTTGACCATTTTTTTATCGGTTCATCTATCACAGAGAAGGAACACATGAAACATTCTGTAAAAGTTGGTGTCGTGTGGTGTCATGACCTATCTTCAGTCCTTTTTACTCTTGTTTTTATCAATATAAAATGGGCAACTCTCCTGTCCATATGTTTCCAAAAAAGGGATTGCAAAACAACCTTTTTCTATGGGTCAGAAATTGTAAAAAGTTGATAGAAGGAAAAGAAGAATACTTGTATCATTTTGATATCTGTTAATTGTTCATGGAATTTACCCAATGGAGGAACTTACCAGCTCATATCCTTTGATGCTGCTTACTAAGGGTTCGCATGGTTTCATAAAGACACATAAATGGAACAACATGATTGGTGCTTTTATTAATATTGAAGCTTCTGGAAGCGGTGGTGCTGGTATGTTTTTTTTTTCATACTAATATGTTATTTAGTAGTTTGGATTGTGTTTTTGTGCAAGAAGTTGGTGAAAAATCTAAAAGACCAGGTTTTATTTCATCTGATAGTCTTATTAAATTCTGGTGATAATTTTATTGTTTGATGTTATGGTTCTGTGTCAATAAGCCATCTTACTTTGGATGTATACTTCAGTAATTCAGTTGGTGATACTTACTAGATATTAGTTTCAGTTGATGCATTCTAGAATAGTAGATTGACTAGATATAAAGCTGCGGTATGTTAATGTCTCTGCTGTAATAACTATTCATCATCGTTCTGCAGTCCTTGTTTACTGATGATTAATGACTGTTTACTAGTTCAACTGGCGATTAATCAACTTGAGTTATTGCCTTCATGTTGCATCTATAGTGACATATTCTCTGTACAAATGGTCCATTACATCTTTGAACAAATGAGCCTATTCATTTAGGTGCTCAGTAAATTAGCAAGTTTTTGGGTGCAGATTTTTCTTGAATACACAAGAGAGTTGTGTATTATTTCATTAATAGAGGAGGAAAACACGGGGAGGGAAGCAAAAGCCCTCCCTCAACCTACAGACTTACATGACTTATGTTTACATAAAAACAAAAAGTGGCCTCACCATTGGGTTATGGCGTCTTATTTTAAGAATCCTAGTTGCATGAAACCTTTTGTTATGTTCATAGGTAACTTCATATTGTTCTTAAAACCCGAAAAAGTATGAACCAGCCCCATTGCATGTATTCAAACTAGTTGCATGCATTAACGGTTCTGAACATGGAGTACAGAGAACACCAGTGCATTAAGAACATGAAGTATAGCGCTTTGCAGTAAGGAGACTTATTCGGTGAAAACCATCAAATAAGTGAAAACCCGTGAAAATCTGACTTAAAAGTTTTGTAAATTCATGAAAAAATTACTAGAGATATGTGTAGGTATGAAATACACTATCACCAAATTTGAAGTTCAAACTCAACTTTATTATAGAGTAACAAAAAAGACAAATTTCGGATGAATAGCAACAGGACACTATTTATCTGAAATTTATCTTTTTGTTTCCCTCAAATGAAGTTGAGTTTGGACTTAAGATTTGGTATGAATGTATTTTATGTCTATATCAATCTCTAGTAATTTTTTCATGAATTTATAAAACTTTAGATATGGTTTTCACGGGTTTTCACTTATTTGATGTTTTTCACTGGCTATTTTCCCTTGCAGTATAGGGTAGATGCTAAAACACCAGTGATTTATGTCTATGATAACTCCAAGTCTCCAACAATCATAAGTACTTTGAATATCCTTATTGTTAATTGACTTATATATGTTGATTAAGCTCTGAAATCTGATCCAGGCCATTTGTCTTATGGTGACCAGATTTAGTTTGTCAATCTGGACCTGGATCTTGGCCTTCTCGTATTTATGCTCAGACTGCGAAGTATCCTATGGCAAACAGTGTTGCTCAGGTTCTTTCTCATGAACTTTAATTCCTTGTGTGAATTTTGGTGAATCATTTCTTTTACTTTTTTTCAAAAGATAAATCATTTTTTTGTTTTATATTAGTTGCATGGTACCATGGGCATGTTTGATTTGGCTTCTGATAAACAATAAATTCAAGGTAGCTTATTATTGTGTTAATAAGCCCCTACAAACTACTACTGTAGTAGGAAGCTTTTGATTTTATGGACCTTTGAGCATGGGAGACACACACAAGTTGTATTTTCAAAATTTCAAAATCCCCCTTTAAATTTACTTTTAAATTAACCCTTACAATGCCATAGAAATACTGGCAGAATTTGTATCTATAAAATTTGTATCCATAAATGTTATCATGGCATGCCAGCGTTCTGGTAACAACAACAAATATATTCCATATTTACAGACGTGCCATTAGGATTAGGGAATGCTCCATGCACTGAAGCAAGAACAAAAAATAAACAATATAAATTTGTTCAAATGCAGATTGTTTGTTTGTATTGCTTTCTTTGGTTATTCCAATTTACATGTATATGGACTGTTAAGTAGCCACTGTGTCAAATATGTTTGCTATGTTAATATATTTGAATGAAACTCCAGTCTTGTGTATTAAAAACTCGATTTTTATGTCTGGGATGTGTCAGGTATGTATCTTCCTAGACATCAAGTATGACTCCATGAACGAGTTCTTTGACAAAGGCAAAACATAAGTATCGGTCCAAATGTCCTGTCAGTAGGTGATAAGCAACATTTATTTAGATTTGTAGAACAGTTCTCTTATGTGATCTAAATGATATTTTACTGTTAATTGAGTTCTAAAAATATGTTTAACAAAAATCTAGTTTTCATAAAACCAGAGATCCAAACAACCCTTCTGCCACGTGGTGTCCCTCCAATGGATGATCGCTCTGCCTATGTATTAATTAATATACATTACATTTGCTGATTGGTCCACACTTTTGATGGATCTGGAATTTCTGGATAACTCGTGCTTTTGAGCTTTCATATACAATGCAGAGTTGGCTGTGGATATGCGACCAGTCAATTTTACTTTGTGTATTTGTACCTTCTAAGTTTTGATTGTACTTCCTATATGCAGGATATGTTTGGAATAATCCCAGGTGATACGGATTATAGGATATTTGCTGAAGACATTACAAACATTCCAGGACTTGATATTATCTTTGTTCTGGGTGGTTATTTTTACCATACTTCATATGATACCATGGACAACTTGCTGTATGTACTAAACTATGCCATGATAAATTTTCCATATTTCACATGAAATATTATAATTATGGAATCCCACGTTCTCTTTCAGTCCTGGAAGTATTCAAGCACGTGGGGAAAATTTATTCAACCTTGTGAAGGCTTTTACAAATTCTTCCATGCTGTTGAAAGGGAATAAGCGATCTAATGAAGCTGCTATGCCTAAAAAGGATGATTCGAGAGCTATCTTCTTTGATTACTTGACTTGGTTCATGGTATGCTGACTTTGTATTCTTGAAATTTTCAGTACGACAATAGTGTGACTAGCTACTATATACTGTATTGAAGGATAAATGTACCATTTTCTCTTTCATTTGTTTATGACCAAAATAACATCCTTCATTTTTAAATCCAGGTTATTTATCCCCATGATGTCTCTTTGGTTCTTCACAGTCTTCCAGTAGCCATTTTCCTGCTTGCACCACTATTCCTGAAGTTTCCAAACATTACCTTGATGTCATGGTTTCTGACTATTCTGGATTTAATGAGAGGTATGTGGATGCAAATCTATTCTGATTTCTGAAAGTGGTATATATTATGCTTTACTTAGTACTTATGAGAATGCTGCAACTCTGATGAAACATTTGATGGTGTACTTACGTTGGTGCTCATTAGCCAAGTTATGTCATAACCTCCGTGGGACTTATTTCAACTTGGACATGCTTGCCTGTGCTGTGCTTAATTTTTGCTTTCATTATGCTTTGGACTTTCAGAGGGCAAGAGTTTGCTGATTGAATTTATTTGATATTTGAAATAAGAGTAATAATATACCATATGTTGTCTATGCGAACCATCAACATATGTTTTTGAACACGACTTGAAACCATATGTATAGATTCATCTTGAGATATACTTATATAGTGTAATTGTATTTGCTTTGACAAATATATCTCATTTTAGAAATGACTGCTCAAAGTTATGTTCGCAGGGTGAGTTTTGGCCCAATATGCCAATATTAGAAGACGTTAAATCTTAGATATACGATTTTGGAATTGATGGTGCATTTTGTACTTTCACAATAGTAAGGGAGCGTAAAATGGATTTATTCCTTGTAATGAAGTACAAGTATTACAAATCTTTTGATTCTATGAAGATAATGTTTTACGATTGATATGTATAGGATTTTTTTTTCTTATACTAGTAGTCATTGTAGTTATATGTTTGGTCAAGATATAGAGGCAGCTTTTTGCACATTATGAATCTTTTAAGTAAAGTAATCAATTTCTGCAAAATATACATGCATATTGGGGTTAGATGAGGCTGAAACTTGGTCATGTTGCATTTCTAATTCTGATTGCTTGATAAAACTATACAGGATCTAATTTCAGGCACAAATTATGACATGGTGGAGCTATTTACCTTTTTTGTGTTTTGCTCATTCATGCTAATACTCCCTCCATTCCTAAATATAAGAATTTCTAGAGTATTAATTGTCCCATCAATCACCTCTTGTTCAAATCTTCTCCTCATTTACCCCAACCAACCTCCCACTCCAAAGTCCCAACCACCCCTCATTTAATGAGGGGCACTATAGTCTTTTCTTCTTGAACCTTAAGTCTCTGCTAAACAACCTAGAAGTGCTTATATTTGGGAACAGAGGGGGTAGATATTAGTATAATAGTATTTTCTGCTAGGCAATTTTATACTATACTTTGCGTATGGTATCAGCTGGCTAACCAAACATTATCTCGCATGTGCTCGCAGGAATGTTGCTTCATGCATTTGGTGCCATCCTTGCAATATTCATTTCTGCTATAGCTGCAGCTTTAAGATTGCTGTTCACGAAAAATGCAATGAATTGGTAATGATTTGATCTCTCTTTATTGTATGTATTGTTTGTTCGTTTTAGTGGTTATTTGAATTCCCTCTGCGAATAATTTATTGACTGCTAAAGGTGAGCTATTTATTCCCTCGTAGAAAGTAAGATTTCGATAGCTATACTGCTATCTAATGAAGTATCTCATCCTTCTCCCGTAGCTCCATATTTGAATTTGTTACTAACACGAGTACATGATAAGCTACTGTTAACTGCAACACTACTAGATGGTGACGAAGCCAGGATTTCAACCAGGGGTTGCAGACTTAAGTGTCATAACCTACCTAAATACTGAAATTGTTCTAAACTTCTAATGACTAGTACCATGGTTAATGGGATGGCCTAGTTAGCGTCACATTTAAAACAATATAAAACAAATCTAAAGCTCAACACTTGCAAATAAAAATTGGGTTACACACTTACACTAGACAAGATACTTGTAAAATACGAATGAGAGTCTGAAGCCTTAAGTCCAGAGATGCATAGTTACATCATGGATTGTAGGATTTGTGGTTGTCGATTGATGGGCTGAGCCCAGCGAGCGAGTGCCTGGCTGTGGTTTGAAACCCTCGACACGAGTGGCTGAGCACCATTGGCCGACCAGTGGGCATCACCCTAATCGTAGGTCCCTAGCTTGCTGTTTACCCTGATGCCAGATGCCCCTTGCTATGATGCACACAGCCACTGCCAGTGCAGGGGAGCAATGTTGAGAAGAACATTATTTGGCTGCTGTTAGCAGGCTTGGGTTAGCTGGTTGGAAATTGATGTGTCCAATTATGTACTCCCAGTAGGCTGGTGGATTGGATTAGCAGTAGACTGCAGTAGGCCACAGAGACGTGCCCTTTTTGTTTTCCTCAGTAGTCAGTTGGGCTTGTAGTTGTACGCCCATCTACTCTCGTCCCACCTCTACTGTATAGACACAGATGTCAGGAAAAGCCAGGAGGGGACTAGCAGTAGCAGAGCAGATGAGACAACAGAACAGAGTAGTGGATTAAAAAGATAAGTAGAAAGTAGAGTAGTGGAGTCAATATCTGGCAATGGTGGAGACAGGCTGCTGGCTAACCAGCTGTTTTCTCTGGTTTGTCAAAGTAAGGTGGTGAGGACCCAAGAGGATGAAGACAATCTGTGTTTGGAGAAAGGTAGACTGACAGAGAACAAGGTTGCTTGGCAGCAACATGTTGCGCTGCCATCATGCTGGCTAGGACATGTTGTGCTGTTGCTGTTGCTTGGCAGCGACATGTCATGCTGCTGTCATGCTTCTCCACCTGTTACTCTGGGAGGATGTTCGAAACGGGGATGGGGACCTCTTGATCTACTACTGCTGGTTTTTCATTTTGCAGTTACTACCTCTCCCATATGATTCTGAGTTTCTGACTGCGGCCATCTAGTTAGGCATCTATCCATCTGCGTTTAGCCTCAGTGACATGATCTGTTGTCAGGTTCTGTGGTTAGGTGACTAGGCTTCAAAATTGCAGGCTCACAAGCCATATGCTGACAGGATACCAATTTATGGTTACTGGACTTATATCATTGACCGAATCCATACCATAGTACAAAAGGCCGTCTTACCGCTGGTTAAACTAATCGAAAGTATAAAAAGAATTATGTATGCCATATTTCCATTCAAGTCGCACACAAAAAAAAATGATGTGATGGCCAGCCGAGGTGCTATTGATCCTTAGACTTGGGTTCAAACCCCTTCCACATGTTTTTGGGAGTATTTTCTCTAGTGATTTCTGTCGGCCTCCAAAACTGCAGTCTCACAAGCCATTTGCTGACTGGATACCAATTTATTGTTACTGGATTACTTAATAGTTGACTGAATCCATACCATGGTATAAAAGGCTCTCTCACTGCTGGTTCAACCAATTGAACTGTGGTACGAAAAAGAAAAACCATGTAGGCCATTATTCCCTTCAAGGCGCACCAAAAAAAAAAAAGAAAAAAACAATGGTGGGATGGCCAACCGAGGTGCTATTTATCCTGTAGACTTGGGTTCAAAGCCCTTGCATGCATGTCTTTTGGGAGTACTTTCTCTGGTGATCTCTTTGCTAAATCACACAGTTCATGACCAAAATGTGGCCTTCCAATCCTTTTTGCCAGCACAGTAGGCAGCGCATTTGTCCAGTTTTTCTCTGGTCAAACCAGTGGCTTGGAGTCATGCGTAATCGCAAGAATAATGTTTCAAGTATTCTGTTGGAAAAATTCAGCATTATTGCATTGTCCCATAATGAGTTGAGTTATATGATCTTTCTCAAATAATTTTAGTTGAACATGTCTTTGAACACATGTTATCTTGAATTCCTCTTTTCTTTGTGCTACTTCCTGAAAACCTTTGAAGTGAATTGCTCCTGTTTATTCTATTTAGGTAAAAGTACATCCAATCAAATATGTGCTTATATTGCTCTTCGTTGTGTGCATGCAGGTTTGCTCACCCTTATTTGGCATTCCTTATGTTTGTTCCAACCTCATTAGCTGGTCTATTTCTCCCCAGGATTATATGGGTATTTTTTTCTTATTCATAGCAAGTAGCCAAGTACCCATTGTTGTCAATTTCCCTTCTCTTCTCTGCATGATTGAAAATGTAGTAGTTTTAGAAGTTCTGTTTCTTTTGAGAATATGAAGAAAGGGTTCAGCTATATTGGTATATATGTAATATTTGTTCCAATGGAAAAGTTTATTTGGCTTGTTAATAGAAAAATAGCAGTTTCAAACCATCTATTTCCTGTCCATCAAATAGTAGTACAAAATTTCCTAATATACTTAATATATATACGGGTCGTTATTGTAAGGCATAGGATTTTAGTGAGGTCAGGTGCGTCTCTCTCCTGTTTCAAACCCCAAGTCATCACTTCCTTTTGCAGAATGAAAGAGCTTGTACCATTTCTTTTAATTACTGAAAGAATGTTTGATTGTTCCCAAAAAACTTCTAGATGTAATTTTGAGGGAGATCGGGTTGTATCTCGAATTATCGATGTATGATTTACCAACTTTGAATAACCTGTCTCGTGAATATCTTTGTATTGTTATATTCCTTACATGCAGATTGTTGAAACAGACCAATATAATCTTTGTTCCTTACATGTAGCTTGTTGAAATCCAACAGTAGAGTATCCCCTCTCTTTGAGAAAATTTGCTGTGTTTTCCTTTTGTTATATCTGTTTGTTTTGCATCCAGTGAAACTGACATGTAAGAGACTAATATTTTTATAATTGTTTGTTCAATTCTAGGGATTATCAGAGCAAGCACACTTTTGGGGTGCTTTTGGGCTCTATTCCTTGATAACTTTGGTAAGTTCTGAACATCTTTCACATCCTTATACCCTTACATTGCACTGTTACAGAACATTTTCTAAAAAGATGAATCTTGGTAATGTATTTGGACCTGAATGATTTATTAGTAGTCTGTTTGAGGTGGCTCATCAATTTACTATTTACGTTTGGAAGCTATGTTTTTTAACTAAGTACTGCTATACTGATCGCACCTTGTGGATGTGCTGTCCAGTTTGGTTCAAACCTGTTCCCGTTGTCTGCTCAAATTTTCTATTGCCCACACTTCATTAAATTTGACACATACACATTTATATCCGTTTGGACAGTTAGTGGATTACATCTCATGTAAAGTGAAGTCTGGTGCTTAATGTATTGTTTATTGGAAATAATATTTTATCTACTAACTATAATGTTTGGACTTTTACCATTACTATTCAGCGGAATACATCATTGCAATCTAGCATAACACAATAAGGAGAGTAAATTGCATGGCATATATGAGAACTTGTGAGGTAGGCACATATAGGTCTATGTAGGTCACATAACTTGAGAATTGTTCATTTCAGTTATTGCTTTGTGAAATATTGCTTTCTGGATCAAAATCTCACTACATGACAGTGAAAGGCATAAATAATGCAGTATAACACATTGGGGCATAGAGAAGTAGTTAAATGATAGCTAATATACTACTCTTATTGGTGGCTAGTCTTGCTTAAGCCTGCCAGTGGGTACCCTTACTCATTCCCTACCCGCAAGAAATGGGTAGGATATGAGTAGAATTTGCTTTACCCATTAGGAACAGGTATGGTTTGGTATACCCAGTTAGTAATAAGCTATCGGCAGGGGAAGTTGGGGATTGCCAGTTCGACTGGTTCTTACCTCTATCTCATTAATCTGTATGTCTCTCATTGATTCTTCCCCAAATCTGGTGAAATCAAGAAGCCGGCGAGGAGATGGAAAGGCCGTGGCATTCCTGGCAACCAAGAGGGTGACAACCATAGGTTCCAGTATTTTTGCACCGCTCAGGCGGTAGAGCACCCCACAGCGCACACCAGCGATCTGGATCCAGGCAAGGAGGAAACCTATGTCATGCCAGCGGTAATTGATGGGGAGAGAGGTCCAGAGATGTACGTAGTTGTCGGAATCAATGTACTCTGCCTCTGTGCATGCAACCTTGTCGGGAAGATGCGCTTATTTGCCTGTTCACCCGCACGTGGCTGCACTCCACATGATCGACATAATGTTGAACTCCAGTATGGCCTTACTGCACTCCAAATCCATTGTGGCACAATGTCTGCTTGGGCAGTGCCGGCGATGGTGCCACTATTACTAACCTTGGGGGATTAGAGCCGATACAATACTTCTCTCTCGGATGACAATATATATAGAGTCCTCATGGACTATATGGGCCTTGATACATAGATATACAGAACACCCCCTTCAAACTCAAGGCGGAAGCGGAGGATCTAAAGCACTGAGTTTGAGCAAGTGAAGTCAATGCTGCTCACGAGTTTGTGCTTTAGTGAAAAAGTCTGCGACTTGCAGTTCTGAGGGCACATACTGGAGAGCAATTGTTTTCGATGACAATGAGATCGGGTGAAGGATGCATCAACACCAATATGTTTTGTAAGTTCATGCTTCACGGGATCATTAGCAATCTGTATGGCTCCAGTGTTATCACAAATAAGAGGTGTGGGGGCATCACAGGCAATACCAAAATCGGCTAACAACCATCGAAGCCATACAATTTTAGATGTGGTAGTGGCAAGGGCTCGAAGTTCTGCCTCTGTACTAGAGCGAGATACAGCCGCCTGCTTCTTGGATTTCCATGCAAGAGGGGAAGAGCCAAGAAGAATGCAATAACCTGTAACAGACCGGCGATCTGTTGGGTCACTCGCCCAAGTGGAGTCTGAGTAAGCATGCAGCTGAAGCGGACTATCATGAGCATAGAACAAACACTGAGATGATGTCCCCCTTAAGTATCGCAGCACACGAAGCAAATGCCCAAAATGAACTGAAGTAGGAGCACTGACAAATTGACTCAAAATATGGACGGCATGAGCAATATCAGGTCTAGTAACAGTAAGATAAACAAGGCTGCCTACTATTTGACGATATCGAGAAGGATCCTCAAGAGGTGTACCATCAGTAGGCACGAGGAGCCTGTTTAAGACCATATAAAGCACGACGGAAACGATAAACATATATTGAAGGAGCATCAACACCTGGGGGTGGCTGCAGACAAACTTTCTCATGCAAATCACTGTGAAGAAAGGCATTCTTAACATCCATTTGAGAGATGGACCAAGAAGAGGTAGCTGCCACTACAACGAGAGTGCGAACTGTGGTCATATGAGCAACAGGCGCAAAGGTCTCATCATAATGTCGTCCCTGAGTCTGCTGAAAACCTCTAGCAGCAAGACGGGCTTTATATTGCTCAAGAGAACCATCTGACTTGGTCTTAATTTTAAATACCCACTTAGCTGTTGTCATGTGGGGCCTCTCCTACAGTCGCCGGCCATGGGCACAGGATCAGCAGGCGCCAATCGTTTAGGAATAAATCAGGAAAGTGTTAGTTTATTTCCTAAATTATTAGTATTTCCTTCAATAGTTAGCCACCAATATAAATTAGGAAGTGCTAGTTTGTTTCCTAAATTGTGAGTTTGTTTCCTTTACGGATTAGCCGGCCAAAAGGCCTATATATATACTACTGTAATCTCGTGGAGAGGAATCAAGAAAGATCAATTATTCTAATCTATTCTCGCTCCCTAATCTCTCATCTCTTCCGCCATTGGGCAGTCAGGCAAAAACCCCGATGCCCCTACCAGCCGAGACTACGAGTTACGTAGTCGAGGCCTTGCCGTCTTGGGTATCGACGCCGTTGACAACTTGGTCTCAGCTTCTAGGCATTCCTCATCGTCCACACCACCGTCCACCTCCCCTCCGCCGCCGCCACAACCCATCTTGCCACCCTCGCGCTCACCGTCCGAGCAAACCATGGCGGAACCGACCATGGCCGACCTCGCAGCGCTCATCCAGAACCTCGCCACGAAGGTGGAGACGCTCCAGGTCACGGTTGACGTGCTCCAGCAGGAGCGGTCAGCGGATGGGCCCTCGTCGGGCGCCAAAGCTCTCGCCACGGGCGAGCACTCGCACGATCGGCCTCCCCGGTTTCAGAAGCTAGATTTTCCAAAGTACGACGGCAAGTCAGATCCCCTCATCTTCATTAACCGGTGCGAGTCCTACTTCCATCAACAACGCATCATGGCCGAGGAGCAGGTTTGGATGGCGGCCTATAACATGGACGATGCCGCCCAGCTTTGGTACATGCAGGTCCAGCGGGAGGAAGGCACTCCCTCCTAGCGCTGCTTCATTGAGCTCCTCAACCTCCATTTCGGCCCGCCCTTGCGGTCCAATCCCCTCGGCGAACTAATGGCCTGCCGGAGGACGTCATCCGTCATCGACTACCAGAGCCGCTTTGAGGCGCTCTTGCCGCGCGCGGGCCACCTCACTGAGCTCCAGCAGGTGCAGATCTTCATCGCCGGTTTACAGCCGCCGCTCAGCCTCGACGTTGAGGTCCACAATCCGCTCGCTCGCCATGGCCATGAGGCTCGCTCGCAAGTTAGAGCTCCGCGACCTTTGTGCCGCTTCTGCGCCACGGCCGGTACGTGACCACCAGCGCGGCATCCTGCCCACGCCGTCGCCGTCGCGCCCGGCGCCCTCTGCTCTCCTGCCGCCACCCACACCTCCCGGAGTGCCAGCCACCGTGGATGGCCGCCAGGTAAAACGTCTCTTGCAGGCGGAGATGGAGGAGCGTCCTAGCCTCGGCCTCTGCTTCAACTGCAACGAAAATTTTGGCCGGGGCCACAATCGGGTGTGTCAACGCATCTTCCTCCTTGACCTGGCGCCGGACGACGACGACGGGGCCTCGGACACGGAGGACGCCACGCCGGTCGAGCCCTAGATCTCCCTGCACGCCATTGCGGGCGTCCGTACCAACGAGACGATGCAGATCCATATCACTTTGGGCGGGGTCTCTTTGCTGGCCCTGATCGACTCCGGCTCCACTTCACAACTTCATCGTCGACGAGGCGGCGACCCGCGCCACGCTGCCCTCGCCCGTCCTCGACAAGCTCCGTGTCACCGTCGCGAACGGCGAGCGCGTCCCGTGCAACGGCATGTACCAAGCCGTTCCGTTCTTCATCGGCCGCGAGGAGTTCATCGGGCCCTTCTTCGCCCTGCCCTTGGCCGGGTACGACGTGGTCCTGGGGACCCAGTGGCTCGCGACCCTCGGCCCGATCCTCTGGGATTTCAGTTCACTCTCCATGACTTTCTGGTGAGGTGGTCGCCGGGTGCTGGCAAGGCCTGGCGGGTTCCGCTGCCTCGACGCTCAAAGCTTGCACCGGCCATGATTTGCTCCAAGCCATCATTGTCGAGTTTACCGCCATCTTCGTCGAGCCCAGCGGCATGCCCCAACCTCGTGCCCGCGACCACAACATCACCCTGTTGCCTGGCGCCGCCCCGGTCGCCGTCCGCCCCTATCGCTACCCCGTCGCGCACAAAGACGAGCTGGAACGCCAGTGCGCCGCGATGCTGAGCCAGGGCATCATCCGCCGCAGTTCGTCGGCGTTTTCCTCACCCGTACTGTTGGTCAAGGACGTGTTCCCGATCCCGGTCAAGGACGTGTTCCCGATCCCGGTGGTGGATGAACTCATCGACGAGCTGCGCTGCGCCAGCTTCTTCACCAAGCTTGACCTCCGCTCGGGCTACCATCAAGTGCGGATGCGCCCTGAGGACATCGCCAAGACCGCCTTCCGCACACACGAAGGCCTCTACGAGGTCCTGGTGATGCCGTCCGGCCTCTGCAACGCGCCAGCGACGTTCTAGGCGCTCATGAACGACGTACTGCGGCCGTTCCTATGCCGTTTCGTCCTCGTCTTCTTCGACGACATCCTCATCTACAGCGAGACGTGGGCTGATCATCTCCGCCACGTGCGCGCCGTCTTCGGGGTCCTGCACCAACACCGCCTCTCGGAGGCAGGCGTAGCCATGGATCCCTCCAAAGTGCAGGCGGTGGCCGAATGGCCGCAACCCCGGTCTGCGTGCGCGGTCCGTGGCTTTTTGGGGCTGGCAGGCTACTACCGCAATTTTGTACGGGAGTTTGGCGTGATCTCCGCCCCCCTGACGGCCCTCCTACGCAAGGAGGGGTTCTCGTGGACGTCGGAAGCTGCGAACACGTTCACCGCCCTCAAGACGGCGGTTACCACGGCGCCTGTCCTCGCCCTGCCAGACTTCACGCAGTCGTTCGTCGTCGAGTGCGATGCCTCCACGTACGGGTTCAGCGCCGTCCTCCTCCAGGGCCAGCACCTGGTGGCGTTCTTCAGTCGACCGACCGTGCCACGCCACCGCTCCCTCGCCGCTTACGAACGGGAGCTCATTGGTCTCGTCCTCGCCATTCGCCATTGGCGACCATACTTGTGGGGTCGCCGTTTTGTGGTACGCACCGACCATTTCGGTCTCAAGTTTCTCCTCACCTGCGGGCCACTATTCCGCAAAGATCATCTGGGTGGGCAAGCTCGGGCTTCGACTTCACCGTGGAGTACAAGGCCGGCAACACGAACACGGTGGCGGACGCCTTGTCCCGCCGTGACACGGAGAAGGCAGCCGTCATGGCCATCTCGGGCCCCCGCTTCGACTTCATCGACCGACTACGGCAAGCTACGGCCATGGACCCAGCCCTTGTGGCGCTCAAGGCCGAAGTGGCGGCCGGTACGCGGGACGCACCCTGGTCGCTTACCGACGGGCTCGTCGTGTTCAACGGTCGCCTGTACATCCCACCGGCCTCGCCCCTACTGCAGGAGATCCTTGCCGTCGTCCATGATGACGGTCATGAAGGCGTTCAGCGCACGCTGCACCGCCTACGCCGCGACTTCCACTCCCCCAACCTGCGCGCGACCGTGCAAGACTACGTCCGAGCCTGCGCGACTTGTCAGCGGTACAAATCGGAGCATTTGCACCCGATGGGGCTGCTCCTTCCGCTGTCGGTGCCCACGGCCGTCTGGTCTGACATTGGACTCGACTTCATCGAGGCGCTCCCCTGCGTGGGTGGCAAGTCCGTCATCTTGACGGTCGTGGATCGCTTCAGCAAGTATTGCCATTTCGTGGCCCCGGCGTACCCCTACACAGCGGAGTCCGTGGCACAAGTCTTCTTCGCCGAGATCGTGCGCCTGCACGGTGTACCGCAGTCCATGGTCTCCGACTGGGACCCCGTCTTCACCTCGGCATTCTGGCGTGAGCTCATGCGCCTCACGGGCACCAAATTACATATGACGACGGCGTTTCACCCCCAGTCAGACGGCCAGACGGAGGCGGCAAACAAAGTCATCACCATGTACCTCCGCTGCCTCACGGGCGACAGGTACATCTACAACATGGCTCCGCTGGCTCCCATGGGCCGAGTACATCTACAACATGGCCTTCCAGACGGCGCTTAAAGACACGCCCTTCAAGATCGTCTACGGTCGAGACCCCCCCACAATTCGTTCCTACGAACCTGGCGACACAAGGGTTGGCTGCCGTCGCCAAGAGCATGGCGGAGCGGGATGAATTACTGGCGGATGTCCGCTATCGTCTGCAGCAAGCTCAAGCCGTGTACAAGGCCTACTACGACAAGCATCACTGGGAGGTCCAGTATGCCGTGGGCGATTGGGTCTGGCTCCGTCTACGTCAGCGCGCTGCCGCGTCGCTGCAGGTGCCCTCCAAGGGAAAGCTTAAGCCCTGCTTCTATGGGTCGTACCACGTCACCGAGATCATCAATGAAGTCGCCTACCGCCTCGAGCTGCCGCCGCGCTCGCGCCTCCACGATGTCTTCCATGTGGGCCTCCTGAAGAAATTCGTGGGTACGCCGCCTACAGCCCCGCCTGCCCTTCTGGGCCATTCATTTTGGCGCGGTTCCAGAGCCGGAGCGTGTCATGCGTTCCCGCCTGGCCCGAGGAGTCTATCAGCTGCTTGTCCACTGGAAAGGAGAACCAGCATCATCAACAACATGGGAGGATGTTGACGGTTTCTGATAGAACTGAAGCCAACAGGCTTAGAATACTTGATTGTAGATTACAGAGGGTTTACACATATATATAGGGGTACAGAGAGAGCCCAAAGGGCCAGCCAGCCTGGAGGTGGCGCATAAGTCTAGGAGACAGTCAAAGAAGGTAATTAATTCTAACACCCGCGGTCGAAGCGTCGGTGGAACGGACGTTCGAGGCCGGAGCGAAATTCGGTGAAGACGGAGGAAGGGAGCCCTTTGGTGAAGACATCGCGTATTGCGACGTGGTTGGAACATGGAGAACACGAACAGCTCAATGGCGACCGTTCACGAACGAAGTGGAGATCGATTTCCACATGCTTGGTGCGCTGATGTTGGACAGGGTTGGTGGAGAGGTAGACGGCGCTCACGTTGTCGCAGTACACGAGGGACGCGGTCTTTAGAGGGTGATGGAGTTCTGTAGGAGTTGATGTAGCGGAAGCTTGGCGACGCCGTTGGCAACCGCACGGTATTCGGCTTCGGCCTTGGACCGAGAGGCCGTAGGTTGCCGTTTGGATGACCATGAGATGACGCGCGAGGAATACCGCATAGCCGGAGGTGGAACGTCGAGTATCGGGCATCCGGCCAATCGGCATCGTGTAGATGACAAGCGGGACGGAGCCGACCAGGGATCACCAAGCCGAAACCGAGTGCCACGAAGGTAGCGAAGAATCCTCTTGGCGAGCAGTGAGGTGAGCTTCTCGGGGTTATGCATATGAAGGCAAATCTGGCGGACAGCGTAGGCGATGTCGGGCGCGTGAAGGTCAAGTATTGAAGGCGCCCGCGAGGCTCCGTGAGGGTGGGATCGGCCACGGGAGGGCGGCGTCCGCGAAACCTTGGCACAGTGTCCACGGGAGTGGAGCGGGGATTACGCCCGCTCATGCCATGCCGATTAAGGATTTCCGGGGTGTATTGCCGCCGTGAGAGGTAAGGGTGCCACCGTGTCGCTGAACGCTATTCCAAGGAAGTGATGCGGCGGGCCAAGGTCTTTCATGGCAAATTCTGTTTGAGCAGCAATTACACGATGGAGAAGTTCTTTGTGAAGAAGCGGTGAGGACAATGTCATCCACATAAAGGAGGAGGTAGACAGTGTCGGAGCCGTGCGTATATGAAGAGGATGTGTCGACTTGGCTTCACGGAATCCCAAGGTGAGCAAGTAGGCAGCAACGGACCGTACCGGGCGCGAGGTGCTTGCTTCGCCCGTAAAGTGACTTGTTGAGCTTGCAAACATAGTCTGGATGACCAGGATCAGCAAACCCGGTGTGTTGAGAGCGAGAACGGTTTCGATAATGTCCACTGGAGGAACGCGTTCTTCACGTCAAGTTGATGGATCGGCCAATCCCAAGTGTGAGCCAAGGTGAGAACGGTTCGACGGTGGCGGGTTTGACGACGGGGCTGAATGTTTCGTCGTAATCGACGCCGGGCGTTGGGTGAAACCACGTAGAACCCAACGGGCCTTGTACCGTTCGAGCGATCCGTCGGCATGAAGCTTATGTTTGAAAATCCATTTGCCGGTGACCACATTTGCCTTGGCCGGACGGGAACAAGGTCCTGTATGATTGTCCAGAGGCGCGTGTTCCTCTTCCATAGCCCGCGCCGGTGAGGGTTGGTGAGGGCGTCGCGAGCAGAACGCGAACAGTGGAGATCCTCTGTGGAGAGTGAGACGAGGTCCAAAATCCCAACTTCCCACGGGTCGCCATGCCATGGGAGTTGACAACCGTGGAATAGGGGCTGTCGGGGAACAGGGGGTCGTGCTTCACGAACCGCGGCGGAGAAAGCACGATGCTGGAGCGTCGAGGGGGAGCCCCCGCGACGGGCTCTGTGGAAGAGCCAGTGGTGGGAGGGCGCCGGACGTAGACGTGGACGATGGGCGGCTTGTTGAAGGAGGGCCCGCGGGTGCCGCAGGTACGGCCGTGGCGCGAGGCGCGGGACCAGGAGGCACGGGTGCGAGCGATGCGCGGGTGCGAGAGGGCGCTTTGCGGAGGGGCCGCGGGCGCGAGGCGCCGCGGGCGCCGGCTTCTGCAAGCATTGCGCGTGGCGTCGGGGCGCTTGTAGTGGTCTGCGGACGTCGGCGAGGAGTCGTGGGTGCGGGCCAGGGCACCGGGACTGACGCCGCGGCAGGAGTGCGAGAAAGCTGGTGGTGGCGAACGGGGCACGGAGGACACGGGGAGAGAGCGAGCGGAAGGGTCATCGTTAGTTAGAAAATCGAGCTCCCGGGAAGGAGGGGAGGGACGACGAAGGGAGAAGGGGAAGGTGGACTCGTCGAAGATGACGTGACGAGAGATGATGACCCGGTTGGTGGCGAGGTCGAGGCACCGATACCCCTTGTGGTCGGGCGAGTAGCCGATGAACACGCAGAGTGTGGAACGCGGAGCGAGTTTGTGAGCGGCAGTGGCGGTAAGGTTAGGATAGCAAGCACACCCGAACGCACGTAGGTCATGATAGGAGGGAAGGGTGCCATGGAGGGCAAAGTAGGGGGTGCTCATGTGGAGGGTTTTAGTGGGGAGCCGGTTAAGGAGGAGAGTGGCAGTGGCAAGTGCGTCGGCCTAGTAGGCGGGAGGCATGGAAGCCTGGAAGAGGAGAGTGCGAATGACATTGTTCGTGGTGCGAAGCATGCGTTCGGCTTTCCCGTTTTGCTGTGAGGTGTAAGGGCATGACATGCGGAGATTAACACCTTTGGCGAGGAAAAATGCACGAGACGCAGCGTTGTCAAACTCACGACCATTGTCGCACTGAACGGCTTTGATAGTGCAACCGAACTGGGTGTACACATGAGAAAAGAAGTTGGAAATTGTGGAAAACGCGTCGGACTTGAGGCGGAGAGGAAAGGTCCAGAGGAAATGAGAGCAATCATCAAGAATGACTAGGTAATATTTGAGTACGGATACACTGGTGACAGGTGATGTCCACAAATCACAATGCACTAAATCAAAATTTTTGGCAGCTCTAGACAGGGAACTAGAAAAAGGTAGGCGAACATGGCACCCAAGTTGGCACGCATGGCAGAGGGAGTCATCATCAGGGGTGCTGTAGACGATCGAAGAGGATTGAGCAAGGCTCTGAAGAGCAGCCTTGCCGGGGTGTCCGAGGCGACGATGCCAGGTGGTCAGTGAAGGAGTAGCCACAAGAACGCAGGGGCTGCAGGACGATGATGGCAGCTGCAGGGTGTAGAGGGGCCCGGAGCTGTTACATCGAAGGAGGATGCTCTTGGAATGAAGATCCTTCACAGAAACACCAAAAGGGTCAAATTCAACTGAGACAGAGTTGTCAGTAGTGAACTTGCGGACAGAGAGAAGGTTTCTAATAATGTCAGGAGCAATGAGGACGTTGTTGAGTTGAAAGGGGCCGGGAAGGGTGGAGAAACCAGTGCCGACCACCGGGAGTGTGGCACCATTGCCGACCACAATGGAGGAGGGAAATGAGGAGGATGGTGAGACGGTGACCATACCGGGGTTTGAGGCAATGTGAGACGACGCACCGGAGTCGATGATACCATGCTATCCCCGTTTCCAGCTCAAGGATGAGCTGCTCGTCGAGGGAGGGAGAGGTCATGTGGGGCCTCTCCTACAGTCGCCGGCCACGGGCCCAGGATCAGCAGGCGCCAATGGTTTAGGAATAAATCAGGAAAGTGTTAGTTTATTTCCTAAATTATTAGTATTTCCTTCAATAGTTAGCCAGCCAATATAAATTAGGAAGTGTTAGTTTGTTTCCTAAATTGTGAGTTTGTTTCCTTTACGGATTAGCCGGCCAAAAGGCCTATATATACGGCTGTAATCTCCGTGGAGAGGAATCAAGAAAGATCAATTATTCTAATCTATTCTCTCGCTCCCTAATCTCATCTCTTCCGCCATTGGGCAGTCAGGCAAAAACCCCGATGCCCCTACCAGCCAAGACTACGAGTTACGTAGTCGAGGCCCTGCCGTCTTGGGTATTGACGCCCTTGACAGCTGTAATAGGAATTGCATGGGAAGGTAAAGGAACAAGATCCCAAGTACCTGTAGATAGCACAAAAGCATTCGGAAGAAGTCAAAGCGATGACCAAGCCTGTAGATATCTCTGCTGATTATGAGCTTTTCCTTCAAATTATATAGCCAATCACGGCAGAAGAGCGGAATTTTTCAATTGATCTAGAGGCGATTGGCAAACAGCCTATGGACCTTTCTCCCCTTGATAACCCATTCACAGAAGAAGAAATTTGGGCAACTATACAGGATTTGCCTCTGGATAAGGCACTGGACTAGATGGTTTCACATGCCGTTTTTATAAATTCTGCTGGAATATTATCAAAGAGGATGTGCTGGCTGCCTTTCATGCTATCCATCAAGGACATGTGTTCAAGTTTCGGCTCTTAAATTCTGCATTTATCACTCCTCCCCAAAAAGATGGATGCCCAGCAAGTCAAGAATTATCGGCCTATCAGTCTGATTCACAGCTGTGCCAAATTGGTCACAAAAGTCCTAGCCAACCGGCTTGCACCCCTTCTGTCTTCTTTGGTTTCCTCCAATCGAGTGCCTTTGTTAGGGAGAAATGTTCATGACAACTTTCTTTTTGTTCAACATATGGTGAAAGCATTGCATAGGAAGAAAGAGGCTCATATTCTCCTAAAGCTAGATATTTCTAAAGCATTTGATTTGGTCTCTTGGGCCTTTCTGTTGGAGATTTTGAAGCAATTGGGTTTTGGGCAGATATGGAGGGATATGATTAGTCTGATTTTATCGACCACATTGACTCGTGTGTTAGTAAATGGGGAGCTAGGGGAAGCCATCCTTCATAGGCGACGGGGGATCCTCTCTCTCCCATGCTTTTCATCCTGATAATGGATGTCCTTAATTCCATTGTGGAGTTCGCGGACAGAAAAGGACTTCTTATGCCACTTGCCCAGCAGGCTCGACATCGGGTTTCTGTCTTTGCTGATGATGCGGTGATTTTCCTAAGGCCATGGAAGTGTGACCTGTTAGTGATTAGAACAATACTGGACCTGTTTGGTCATGCCTCCCGTCTTCACACAAATCTGGTAAAAAGTTGTGTCCCCCATACACTCTTCGGATGAAGAGCTGAATATCACTACTGAAGTCTTGTTCTGCGCAATAAAGCACTTCCCTTGCACCTATTTTGGACTACCTCTGTCTATTCATAAGCCCACCGAAGAGGTGCTATTGCTCTTGATTGACAAAGTGGCTGATCATTTGCTTGGCTGAAAGGCTTCCCTGATGAACAGAGCTGGTCGGTTGATAATGGTCAGAGCGATCCTATCAGCCACTCCCATCTATTCCATGATAGCTCTGGATTTGCCAAAATGGGTGCTTAAAGCAATTGATAAGAGAAGAGGATTTTTATGGAAGGGCCAAGAACAAGCCAATGGCGGTAACTGCCTGGTGTCATGGGCAAAAGTCCAACGGCCACTGGAATATGTTGGGTTTGGGATCCATAATTTGGAATATCTTGGTTGGGCACTGCGTATCCGATGGCTATGGGCTCAGAAAACTGATCCCTCTAGGCCCTGGGCGGGTTTGCAAATACAAGTCCCCTGTAATGCACAAGCCATGTTAAATGTCGCAGTTGACCATGTGGTTGGCAACGGTGTTTCCACTTTATCTTGGAAAGAGGTGGATTGATGGTCACACTATACAAGAGTTGGCTCCCAATCTGTTCAAGGCCTTTTCTAAAAGGGAAATTAGACGACGGACGGTATCCCAAGCTCTTCTAAACAGAGGCTGGGTGGCCAATATTAAAGGTGCTCTTACAGTACAAGTACTGCTGGAATATCTACAAATTTGGGACTATGTTGAGGGAGTTTTTCTGCAGCAATATATTCCTGATCAGATCAAATGGAAACTTTCACATAATGGAGTTTACAGCAGCAAGTCGGCCTATGCTGCTTTCTTTGTTGGAACCATTAAATTCGCTCCTGGAGGAGGATTTGGAAGAGTTGGGCTCCCCTTCGTTGCAAAATTTTCTTATGGTTGGCCATCAACAATAGATGCTGGACAGCGGACCGTCTTGCCAAAAGAGGATTGCCTCATCATGAGGTCTGTTCATTTTGTGATCAAGAAGAGGAAACCATCTAGCACCTGTTAGTTGGCCTTGTATTCACAAGGCAAATTTGGACATTAGTCCTACAACCTCTACAACTGACAGCCTTTGTACTCTCTACATCTGAAAGTCGTTTCTCTGGGTGGTGGAAGAAGGCTCTGCGTTTAGTGTCTAAGGAGATGAGAAAACAGCTTAACTCACTTATTATCTTGGTCTCTTGGGAAGTTTGGAAACACAGGAATAAATGTGTGTTTGAGAAGACTAGACCTAGCACCTCAGTGCTCCAGGCTAAGCAAGATGAGGGTTCTATTTAGGTCATGGCTGGAGCAACTAAGCTCCAGGAGCTCCTTAAGAGGTCGCTGACCCCTCCTGTCGGTCAAGGGGTCCTTGGGTCGAGGTCTTGTTTAGCTAGTGAGTTTGCTTCTTTAAGTTGTGGGTGTGTGGAGTGTGTTTCTATACTCGGGTGTGGTCCTTTTTCGGAACCATTAAAAACTATCCTTTTTCCTCTTAATGAAATGACACGCAGCTCTCATGTGTTGTTCGAGAAAAAAATTATATAGCCAATATCCTCAAAGAGATAAATTTGATTAAGACCGACTTTTCCACTTGGATGTACTCATGATGGGTGACGTTTCCACGTTTTAGCGTTGAGTTGAAACCTGAAAGCAATATTCAACTCCATGCCTTCAAGAGCATAAATGGGTAGGTATAGGCGTCGAATGTATGACGTTTGGAGTTGTCGTTGGTGCACCTGTCCCTAATAGAAGAATGAATGATCCCTTCCCCTACGGATCATGGCCTTACCACTAGGTCCCCAATGGTATGTGATTCTTCATGTATCTTCTTAATGAAACATGTGCTCAGGCACATTCTCGAAAGAAGTGATTCTTCATGTTGTTACCCATTTATGCTCTTGAAGGCATGGAGTTGAATATTGTTTTCAGGTTTCAACTCAACGCTAAGACGTGGAAACGTCACCCATCATGAGTACATCAAGAGCTGCGAGCTCCTCAGACACAGCAAGCTGCCATTCTGGAACAGTAAAAGCTTCCTGGTAGGTGGATGGCTCTGGAATGACAGCACTCACATGAGGAAAACCCAACTGGTTAGGAGCTGGAATAGCAGTATGATCTTGGGGATTATATCTAGGACCAACCTGTGACTCATCAACAGTGTTAGATTCATCAGAAACAGGAGTGTCAGGACTGGCCGAGGAGGTAGGAGTAGATAGATGCTTTCTGGGTTGTGTGGGATGATGAGTGTATACATGTGGAAAAGGTGTAATAGGGAGTGGTGGTGATGAAGCAGGAGTGGGTGTAGGAAGTTCATTAGGAGAAGGTGGCCTGTTAGGGAAGGAGTGGGTGGTGGAGAGACATCATCACTAGAGGAAATAGGAGGAAGACACAAAAAAGAGGTGGATTCTGTGGGGTATAGGAAGGCTTAGTAGAAGAATTATAAAAGAAAGGACGGTTCTCAACAAAGGTAACATCACGAGAGATGCGAATGCGGCGAGAGGAAGGATCATAACATCGATACCCCTTATGTTCAGGGCTATATCCCAAGAAAACACACTCAATAGATTGTGCGGTCAACTTGGTCCGTTCACGAGGTGCAAGCAAAACATAACAGGTGCATCCAAAAACAAGATCATCATAGCTAGGAGTGTCAAAAAGAGCTTCACCAGGGCATTGGCCAAACAATTTAGAAGATGGTTGTCTATTGACAACATAAACTGCAGTAGAAACGGCTTCGCCCCAGAAATGAAAAGGAACAAATGAAGAAATCAAAAGTGTCTGAGTAGTCTCTATGAAATGCGATGTTTGTGTTCAGCTACACCATTTTGAGCATATGCGCCGAGACAGGAAAGCTGAGCAAGAGTGCCTTCACTAGCCAAGAATCGTCGAAAAACATCAGATAAATGCTCACCACTAGAGTCGGAACGAAAAACTCTAATAGGAGCAGAAAACGGAGTGTGGACCATGCGAGAAAAAGACTGATAAATGGAACACAACTGAGAACGGTGTTTCATAAAATAAATCCAAGTATAGCGAGAATAATCGTCAATAAAAGTGACATAATACTTATGACCACCCTTTGTAGCAAAAGGCACAGGACCCCATACATCTGAGTGAACAAGATCAAAAGGTCTAGCAGAACAGGAATCACTAGAGGAATATTGATATGCACTAGGGTGTCCCGATCTTTCGGTGGAGACGATAACTTCGATTTAATGGAAGCGACGTTCACGGCCCGACTACAATACTCCACGGAGTAATTGCGCCTTAGCGACCGATACACCAACCCCACTGGTTGAATGATCTTGCGGAGCACGATCAACCAAACCACTAGGGTTATTCCTGCAAGCAACCAAAGAACTCGCAAGAACAAGATGAACGATGACTCAAATTGCTAATATTAGTTTCAGATCTGATACACATGAAAAGGGTGGGGTTCCGAATCAAATAGAACGGATGGTCTAGCCGACACACGCGTCTATAAGGAAGTAGCAATAGCTAAACTTATATAAACAAAACCCAAGTTGTTCTATGGTGGCTAGGAGATATATATAGGTGGAAAGACGAGTTAGGGTCGTCCTCAAATCCTAGGATGCGTCCCTAATGGACTCCACTTGATACAAGGTCCATCGGGTCCAATTTCGGTGGCGCAACACCTCGACCAGAACAAGGCATCTTTATTAAATTGATGATTGCGGCCGACTCATAATAGATATGGAAGTGAGGTCAGATCTGTTGGAAAATAGACTTCATAAGTTTTCCATGAAATACTTGAACACCCAAATCTAAGTAAGTATGAAACTGTGGCGACCATCACAATTCAGCACTGTCCTGTAGTCCGATTCTAGCCTCAAAACGTGTTGGATTAGATCTCTTTCTTTTCTTGGACAAAAAGTGGCATGGTGACCTAGCGGAGGACGTTGGGAATACTTGGATTTGGACCCCAATCAAGTTCATTTGTCCTCCATGCCTTTCATATGTGTTTAACGCTCTTTTTGATCCACGTATGTATTTCTGAAAATGTAGATGAACACACATAATGATGCAGCAACAATTCATCAAAAGCATCAAATACAATCTTGATAAAGAATCCGTTCACCTTTAAATTAAAATTCCTCATGTAGTTGTATCCGACTAGGTGATGTCCTCATCAAATATGGAAGTTGTATCTGTTTTCCCAGTTTACACTCCTTACAATGAAAACTAGACTCAATAGATGTAGGACCTAGATAACCTTTATTTATTAGTGTAGATGAATGAGAACCACATAGATGACCAAGACGATGATGCCACTTGGCAAAGGAAGAGGATGACGATGCGGTAGAGAAGACACGAGCAAAAGGCACAGCAGAAGGAAGACACAAGGTGTCCAAAATATAGAGGCTAGGAGCACCTTTACGGCGATGGCAGTCCCAATCACAGCCCCGCTTCGACGATCCTGAATAAAACAAGATGAGTCATCAAATTCAACAAAGCAATTTTGGTTGGTAACTTGACTGACTGAAAGTATATTTATAGACAACTGAGGAATCCTCATAAGAAACATCGGGTACAGAAAAATGAGAACTGCAAAGTGCACTCTGATGAGTGATGTAACAAGATGTACCATCAGCTGTCTGAATAGAGGCACCGTCGCTGACTGGCTTGCAAGCTACCAACTGGGACTGATCAGATGTCACATGAAAAGGAGCTCCGGAATCAAGGACCCAAGACGACTGAGGGGCACCAATAGGTGAGGCGGCAGCAACAGACACAGCCTCTAGTAGTAGGAGCTGCACCGCGACCACGAGAAGCACTACGGGCACGATACTCAACCAACTTCTCTGGATGTTGAGCAAAACAGTTCTCTGCACTATGTCCTGTCTTTCCACAATGCTTACAAGGCACTGAAGAGGTACCTCTGGATGCGCCAAACCTCTGAGAAGCTGCTAACACACTGTGAGATATTGACACAGAAGGCACAGGTAGAGATTTGAGGCATGTCTCCTCAGCAAGTAAATCAGACAATGCCTGTGCCATGGTTAGAGTAGAGGAACTGTGAAGCAGCCGAGTACGGATAGAGTCAAAATCTTCCCTTACTCCCATAACAAAGCGATATGTAAGAAACTTTTCAAGAAATTGGTGTGCTGGACATGCAGCAGTTGTACAGGCAGGTACCATTGAAGTCAATGATCCCATAAGACGATCAAAGGCAGAGTAGTACTCATCAATGGACATATCATTCTGCTCAATGGCATGAGTCTGCTGCATGAGAGTATGCAAAAGAGCACCACTATCCTGAACATACCGTTGCTGAGGCCCATATGGCCTTGGCTGTTTGAAACTTGGACAGACTCATAATCAAAGATTGCTTAACACTATTAACAATGGCAGCCATCACTTTACCATCATTAATTTTCCAACTTTTAATGTCAGCTGCATTAGTATCATCAGTTTTATCACCAGTTTTAGGCAGTGGATCCTCAGTTAAATGAAAAACTAAACCATGACCCCTCAGAGCAGTCTCTACACAAAAAGCCCATTCCCTATAATTCTGACCATCAAGGATGATATTGACAGAAATTACATTGATCTGCGACATGTTGTAAACTAGCACTAATACTTGCCGCAGCAGCAAAACAAGAAAGAGACCAGTTTACCAATCAGATCCAAACCAGAGCAGCCCTCAATCCAGAGCAGATTGCAGAGCGTGCTCCCAGATGAAGACCAGCGGTTGGGCTCCCAAATGTGAGGAAGATGCAGAGGATGGAAGCCTCGATGACGACAGGAAGGAGGCTCGACGGTGGTGAGATGGCGCCACGATTTGCAGCGGGATAGTCGCCGCAACTTGCGGTGGGATGATCGCTGCGACTGGTGGCGTGGATAGGCGCCACGACTTGGCGGCATGGTGTGCAGCGACGGCTGTGGGACAGACACCGCACTGGCGGCACGGAAGGGCACCGTGATGGCGGCATTGAAGGACCCGCGATGGACAACATGAAGAGCTGCAACGACTACGAGACTGTTGTCATGTGGATGAGAAGGATGGATCGTGGGTAGGAGATGATTAGGAACCTAACCCTAGTCCATGGCTCTGATACCATGTTACTTTGGGGGATTAGAGCGATACAATACTTCTCTCTCTGGATGACAATATATACAGTCCTCATGGACTATATGGGCCTTGATATATAGATATACATAACAGCCACAATACTTTGCTACGCAGCCCATGGCCAACCAGTTGGATCTGGGTATGCCTCCAGATCTTGGCAGCAGGAGAACACTACGCTGATTGCTAGCTCACTTTTCCAGTTACCTTTTTCTGACGGTTTGCTTTTGTCTATAGTTGGATGTACTAGTCTCTGTTTTTTTACTCAAATACCCAATGGATATGAGTAATTTGATTACAAATCGGTAATGGGGAATATTGGTTACAAGAAGCAGCATGATGTGCTGCCAGCTTACAACCAAAGCACACCTCGCCACAGGACTGAGCCACTCGTGCTGCCAGCTTACAACCAAAGCACACCTCGCCACAGGAGTGAGCCCTAGTGACTAAACACACCACGCTAGCGAAACAGTCTGGCGACCTCACAAGTTAGATAGGCCTCAATCCAGGCTCATCCTTGTGTATAGGCTGGGAAAATGAACCAAAGTCCAAGCCCAGTCATGTGCATAGGCCGGCCTAACCAAGTGACGCCTTACAGATAGGATGAGGATTTTGTTGTGGCAAAATGATTTGTTAACCGTTTGTTTGGGGAGCATGGCTACTTTAGGTGGTTTGTATGGGAGGCCGGAGTTAGATACATCTTGGATCAATAAGTTGTTTCTTTTTTCCCCTACCTTCCAATTAGCACCTTTTCTGGTGGGATGTTGACTAGGCCTACCCTAGACTCGTTATGAATTTTCATAGCTGTAGAAATGTGTGCCATGTATGGTAAATCAGTCTCACGTCTATGTACCACAATGAAATCTTGTCTGAAGTAATATAAAAAATCATCATATTCTTCATGTATATAGCCACTTCAGTTCACCCATGAATATACATGAAAAAGCCACATTTTTACACATTCAAATTTAGTTGCTTTTGTCTTGCATATATTTCAAGCTTCTGCTTTTTCTTCTACACATTATTTTGTATTAATTAGTTTCTTGTGTATGCTGCTTTGTGCTTAGGCTGTTTTGGTTTTGTGCAGGTTTACATGCTAGCTGGCCTGAGTGGAGGTTTTCTAACATTCTTCATTTCCATGTCGATGCTTCTTGGGCGTTTTATTTGTAGCATTAGTCAGAAACATTGGAACAAGCAATCACCGAAGTAACCATGCTATCTTACACTGATCGACTCTTATTGACTTGTTATGTTTATCACAATAGAAATGTAAATAGTCCTAAAGGTTTCTGTATCCTTGCTTCATCACGACATGGCAGCATCAATCATACGTACTACATCTGTCCCAAAAGAGTTAACTTTTCTACAGAATCTCGACAAGTGAGTGCCCAGATTCGTGTAGAAAAGTAAACTCTTTTTGGGACGAAGGTAGTAGTATCTTATCTGAATTTGTGTTAATGCATCATTGCATCCTAACTGAATACTTGAAAATACGAATAACACTAGCCTAGCTGGCATGCGGTTTTCTTGAAACGAAATGCCATAAAAAGGATTTAGCCACTTATCATGATTTGCTTTGTGAAGAGTCATGGGCTTTGGTTCTGAAGAACTTGTCAATAGACTTGAAATAGTTTTTTTTAAAAAAAAAATCAATTAGCACATGACCCACTTTGTAATTATTGATAATTGTTGACCAAATATAATACCTCAGCCCATTAGGGGGGCGCCAATGTAGCCCATGTTGCGTAGTGCGGTCGGATTAGTGTCATAAAACAGCATATAAACCCATGTGTTCACCTCTGGTTAATCTTTTTACATGAATCAAGCACAGAAGCATAAGCGAGATATTATGTATATCTGTAACTTACACTGTAATTTATTTCTCAACTTATTAAATTATTAATTCTTGAACTAATGATGTACAGGTTGTTGGTTGGTTATGTGATACCTATGATCCCATGTCTCCTTTATTGTCTTTACTATGGTGGGTTCCTTATCCAGTTCTTGATTGAGAAGATGGGAATGATGGGATCTCTCCCAAAACCATACGGTTTGTATCCTTGTTTGTGATTTCAGTTTGGAATTTCTTGACCTACTTATGGCATTCAGAAAGTGTGGCTAGGCTAGGCAATATGATATTTCTTGACCTACCAGTTCAATATGATGTTTGCATGAATAGGTTAGATGGGCTGCCCACTGATTTACTATAATGCTATTGGAACTTTAGCTGACGTTAAAAACTTGAATAAAGTGTTGCCCATTTGACATGCTACATAGATGGATGTCATGGACAACTGGAATCAATTATTATTAACTAACGATGGTATGATTATATTATTCTTCTTGCAGGATATTTTGTTGCTGATGTCATTGTTGGGTCAGTGGTTGGATTGGTTGTGGGATGGTGTTTTGGTCCAGTAACACCTATTGCTAGTCGATGGTTGGCCAAAACCTCCATCCTCCATGGCTTGTTACAAGTTACAGTGGTTGGTTTGGCGATCTCATCACAACTGTTTCCTTACAGCACTGGAGCACCTAAAAGAGTTGTTCTTCAACACACCTTTGTTACAGGTTTGTTGCTTTTGGGCTACTGGAGTGGGAAATCTGTCCCTTTTTGGATAATTCAAATTGAACCATTAGAAATGGAATAGACATTTCATTTTCAAAGGCATATTCCTTATGAAGATGCAGTTACTTAAATATTTGTTTGATCATTGGACTAACTTTCCAAACGTACTCCACCTTCAACTCTAAATAAATTCCCCTTGTAATCAAGCCCTGGAACCAACTTTCATTTCTTTTCCATTCTAGTAGTCTTTGAAAACCAGATTTTTTGGATTAGCACATCATTTAAAACAGTTCATTTTCCATCATTAATATTTTTTTCCTTCATTCTTTTTCAGGTTCTGTTGAAACCTCCTATTGCTCTCAAATAGATGTCGTTTAGGAATTTTAGGTAGTACTTCCCAAATGGCCCATATTGAAAGTCATTAGAAATTCAATCTTGAATTGAATGAGTGGAATGGCCAGGGGCTGTTAATTGGAGCAAATAGCATCCAAGAGGATAGACATGTTAAAACAAGATTTTTTTTTCTTTAACAAAAAACAGCAGGAGAGACTCCTATTATGCTATATTAATATACGTATATAAAGGGAGCAATATTTACAAGAGAGATTACAAGCTTAGAAGTTACAAAGAACTTATGTTAAAACAAGATTAGATTATTAGCCCCTTGATCTTTGTTTTAGAAGTTAAAACAACATAAAAGAATAATGGAGAGAGTAACTCCATCCGTTTTCATTTTATGGTTTACATATAAAAAATGTGTTATCTTCTGGACTCGGTATTCTTGCAACTTATTTGGCTGTAGAATGTTCTTCATTTTTTTTTCATCAATATTTCTGTGCTTAACATAAATGGCTATGTTGTGAGCAAAGAATTATCTCTGCTTAGTTCTATCCACCGCATTGGTTATTTTTGGATTTGTCATAGCATTCCTCTTGAAAAATGTGCATTTTATGGATTTCAGAGGCTAATAGTATTGTGGAGTCACACTATGGTTTCTCTGTGGTTGATGCTAATTCATTGGAGTTCCTTTTCAATAATGTGCCTGAGGCAGCAAAATGGCTGAAGGATAACTCACAATTATCTTTTGAAGAAAAATATGACTCTGACAGAATTTCATGGTTGGTAAGTGCAAACCAACTTAGATAATTTAACGCCCTGGCTAAGTCTTGCTTGTCCTCATTCCTCAACATGGTGTGTCCTTGATGTCCTTCCTCGTATTGTGTTGATGCTTGCCAAAAAAAGAACTGCAGCAAACAATAATTCTTAGGTTATTTACTTTTGGGAAGGTTCTAGATCATGCATCAAAGTATGTAGTTATGTACTTCAAAAAATTCCTTTCTTTTGTTTTGCTTAAAGCATATTGTGCCTGTCGTTTTTTTTTGGCACAGTTATCATTGCAAACATTGAAACAAGCTTATCCCTGTGATGACATTTTTTGAGATGGGATTTTGTTTGCCATCTGTATCAGTTTTTGACTGGGGGTGGAATGGTCATTCTCTTCCCATGAGAAACAAGACCTGAAAGAGGAAAACTGTTCTTACGGATGTATTGACACCAAGCATGAGTAGAATCACTACTCGGAAAAGCCTAGTCTTACTGCTGCATGCTAGGCCTTTTGTTAAATTTCATGAGGATGTGGGCATGACCGCATGAGGGAACATTTTTGGAGCGAGTGTGAGCAGGCCATGGCAACATGGAGATGAGAGAGGCGGAGAGAGAAGACAGGGAAGGTGCACTAGTACTCTACTAGATAGATTAGGAGTGGAAGCAGGATGAGGAAGGTCGACTGCGCCAGGTCTGAATGTCTGATTAGTGTGATCAATGTCACACCCTTCCTAAGATAGGTTTAGAAAGATTTTTCTGCTTTCTTTATACTGGGTGGATCATACCTCAATCATTAGAGGTCACTACTTAATACTTCCCCTGTCCCAAAATATAGTTCCTTTTGGAGTTTTCCGTGGAGATCAAGGACAGAGTTATAAAAACTAGATTGCCCATTCACTAATTGTCCCGGTTGATGGGTGGGAATGCTGTAGATGAGGGGTATTTTGGACATTTCACACTACAAACATCCCTTGGTATTCTAGAAGTAGCTATATTTTTGGTCAACTGAACATTAGAAGTAGCTATATTTTGGGTTGACGGGAGTACATAGAAGTAGCTATAGTTTGCGTGGCCAATGAACAGCTGAACACTTATTTATTCCGTTGTGCATAAATCAAGAGTTTTTTCTCAGTATTAAGTTGACTTACTTTCTTTATTTCTAGGCACTATATCCTGTCAATTTCTTGTTCTCTGGGAGCTTGAAGTTTCCTTCAGAAAATGAAGAGATTAGAAAACATTACCAGCACTTCCCCCAGATGGTTATTCAGAAGACCTCGAGTAATAATGGGCACCGGAGGGTGCATCTTGAGCTCTCACTTGGGTAAGAATTTTATTACTATAGGACAAATTTTACAATTTAAGAAAGCTTCTAAGCTGTTTTTCATGCGTGTTGCATTTTGCTTTTGATGTATTTGTCTCAGTTCATTATCGGAGATCTGGACCTCTGTGCTTAATATTACTGGACCATTATCAAATTGGTCCTTTTCTGATATGACACTTCCTGGTATAACCAATTATTTCCTGCCATTTGTTTTTGGTTGTTTCAGTTATAACGTTCTAACACTTTATTTTGCTTGCCCTTATCAGCTCCTCAAAGTTTTAGTGGTGGGCCGCCATCATATATATGCAGACTTAGTGGAGAAAGCCACGAGAATTGGTCTTTCTGGTTGGAGGTAATGATCTCTGTCCCATCATCAGAACTCCGGGAAGAAGTAATGGTGTTTGTTGGTTTGGTATTTAATCCCATTTGTTCTATATGAGCACTGAACCCGTAGCTACCTACATATGCATCAGCCCATCACCATGGTGATTCAATTGCAATTTGTTTAACATGCCAGCCACCTTACACTCCCATACCGAGGGGTAAAGAATGGTTGATAATGCTGTTGATTTCAGTGAGCCATAAATTACTATACAACTAGTCCTAATAAAGTTCTATCAGAAATTACTTGCTAGTTAGAATAGTCCCAATCAAGTTCTTACTGGAAAACTGAGGAATTCATTCATAATTTTGGTTGACCTGAATCACTCTCTGTTTCACCGTACTACCAGTTGATGAGCCATTCTATGCAACAGACTGTAACATATTCATTTTCATATTCAGTTGTCGCATGGGTTATGGTAGAACGTTACTTGGGGTTTTCTTAACTTGTTTTAAGAGGTGTGGATGTGGGTTTAGATGGTACAACAAACTCCTCGTCATAGTACTAAAGATAAATTAGTTTTCATGGGAAATATCATGTGGTGATGTGACTCCATTGCAGAAGTCAACAATGTTCTTGTTGCAATATTTTCACTTCATGCTTCTGTAATTTTGTTTCATATAATAGGGGTAGTCTGTGATGTGCTGTCTGAATTCTATGATTAGATACTATTAGTTGTGTCATGCTTTTGTCAAAATCTGTCGTATTTCCCATTGTTACTCTTTTTCCTTGAAATTTGGGACATTACACTCACTAATATGTGTGTCTTTACAGGCCAACTCTTCTGAACCTTTGAGAATCGATGTAGCTGTACTTGACCAGTATCTCCTTGATCGTACGAGGAAACTGAAGTCTCTCTTCCCAGGTTGGGCAGACATTACAGCTTTCACAACATTTTTCTCAACTTATCATTTATAAACTTTTGTACTGCGATGTGGAACGATTGTAAATATGTTACTTAGGAAAACAAAAGTTAAAACAGTCATTTTATGTTGACTTGTGTGGTTCTTTAAAACCCAGTTGGCGTGCTTGTAATATCTTTGTAACAATATATGCTTTAAGCCTGTAAGCCTGTAGAGGTGGCTTCTATTCATTTAGATTTTTCAACACGGTCGTCCGGCATCAAATTGTAAATTTCTTCCAGATCATTACCAAAACAGTAAATGTAGTAACATTTACTGTCGCAGCGCATTCGAGTCTCATGAAATGTCTTACTACAGATTCTCTTATCTATGATGGGTTTGTGATCGTCATAACGAAGTTATTTAAAACAGACCTAAAAAAGGTTGACAAAAAAGTACTCGCATAGACATATTAGATGTGTAAAAAACTCAAGCCCGTTATGGATGATATCTTTCGGTGATGGGCTTAAATTATGGCCCGACAAAGATAACCTATTATATCTTTGTTGGGCCGAATAGAAGCCCGTCACATATGACATCATCGATGACAGACACAAATCTGAGGTCTGATGGAGATAATAATTAGGTCCGTCACCGATGAGTGTCATCGGTGATGGGCTCCAACACACGATAAGCTTCGAAAACACATGATATGCTTTAAAATCATTTAACCTAGCTCGAGAACCGATTGAAATGAGCGCGAAAATTTTCTAAATCCTCACATTGCGAACCCTAGCGCAGCTATCGTCTCTCGGAGTCGGTCGCCGTCGTCCTTTGTGCCCTCTCGAGCTCGGCGCTGTCGTTCTCCCTCACCGCCACCGAGCATCGTCATTCCCGAGCCCGAGCGTCGCCGTCCTCGAGCCCGAGTGTCACGCCCTGATTTTCGATCGGGATTAAAAATCGTTTAATAATGTATTTTCTATAAATTATTAAAAAGAAAAGTAATTAAGTTAAGTGAATTTAATAGGGAAATTAAATTTTTCTTTTAAAATCATGGCTGGCAATATTTTTGAAATATTCTTCATCTCCTAAATTACTCTCAATTTTTTTTAAAATTTTAGAGCTCCAGAAATAATTTTAATAATACAAAAAACACTTCACTGATTATTTAAATAAATTATTTAATCAGTAAATGATATTTTTATATTTTTATTAAATACTCATTGAAAGTATTTATAAAAATACGAATGTCATTTATACGATTAAATAAAATAAAAAACCAATTTAAATTTTCGTTTCCCGTCCTTGGGCCGCCGTCGGCCCGCTCCTTTGCAAAGTCCGCAACGCCTTCCCGCTAACTTCCTTTTCTCTCTCCTCCTCAACCCGGCCTGAGTCGGCCCACTCTCTCTTTCCCCTCTTCCCGCTTGCTTGAAGTCTGGTTTGCGTCCCTGTGCTCCCGAGGCGAGTCGCACCCATGGCAATTAAGGATCAGTTCATGGGAACCCCTGGAAAACTTATAGTACTTACTTACCACAAGCCAGCATGGAAAACGGCTGGACTTGTAGTGTAGCTTTTTTCTGACCGACGTATCCAGGCAAGGGTAGGCATGATGGAGTTCGGATGGATCGGGCAAGGTCTATGCGGCTGCCGGATTCACCTAGGCACGAGGAGAGGGGCTGCCTATCCTGGTCTAGGGGTATGGGCGAAACCTGAGGTGTGGCGTCGCTTGGTCAGGAGGAGTTATGCGAAGTGTCTTGTCATGATTTTCCCCTTACAGTACCATGGTGATGCTTCGGGGCATGGCAACATGTGTGGAATCGTGTCTTGTGGGTACAGTTGTACACCTCCTGCCAGAGTAAAACTATTTGAATAGCCATGCCCGCGGTTATGGGTGATCGACCAGATTCACCATGATTAGTCCCACTTTTAATAATTTGACGCAATGGAACTAGACTAGTTCAGGTGGATTGGTTGGGCCTGTTCAACGTGGAGATAACGTTGTTCAGTGGAAGATTAATTTGATTTAATTAATCAATTGTTTTTCTGTTTTAAACTTGAAAGGTTTTACAACCACATTTATGCAAAATAGCCCAAGCCACTCTTGTCTCCCCTTGCACGTCTGCATTTTCTCCGTGTGGTTTGTTGAGTACGGTGGTTGTACTCAGCCTTGCTATTTCCCTCTTTTCCCAGAAGTGTAGTACTTCTGAGTCGAAGACGGAGTTAGAAGACCAAGGCTCAGACCCCAGTTGAGTTTGCCTGTGGAGTGGAGCTGAAGCCCCGCTAGGATCGCCTTTTTCCGCTGCTGCTTTCTTTCGGTTGTGAGGACTAAATGTTTCTTTTGTAAGTATTTTACGTTTTATTTTACGTTTGGATCTGTTTATTAATTTGTCATTTTATATACCCTGGCTGATGCCTGGCCAGAGATTTAATACACAAAATAGCCTAGAAATTTGGTTAAATTTCTGGGTGTGGCAAGTTGGTATCACGCCATCTCGACTGTAGGTTGAGACCAATGGTCAAACCCTAAGGACAAGTTTGTGAAAACCTTATTTGTAAAATGTCTCTCCCCTCCCTTTGGAGTTCTTTGCGAAATTATTTGTCAAATTTCTCCCCTTTCTCCTCCAACTCTCTAGTTGTTAAGCCTAGAGCGCCAGCTAAAGCTTCAAGCAAGAAGATCGAGCTGAGCAGTCCTGAGTCGGCGCTTCTTGAAGGTCAAGTGAAGCTTTCCCGGAGCTTACGTAAACCCAGTCCTTCCCGGAAAAGTAGTGTCGTTAGCTGCTAAATCGTGTGATTGTTTGCTATGTGCAGGTGTATGATTCACATCAGTGGTGGGGATGTGACTGTACTAGGTTGTTTGCTTAATCAACTTGAAGAGTAAAAGCATACCCACATTAGATCAGTAGGTAAGTGGGTTAATGTCTTACCTTTAGCAATCCCTCTTCCATCTATTTCTTCTAGGAAGCAGTTGGTCAGTGCCAGAGAAGATGTCAACTACCACAGTACCGGCAGCAATGTGTTGAGGTCAAGAACTATTGGGTCAGATCAGGCCGTAGTCTACAGCCTGTGCCGGAAACCCTGCACTTGTTCAATTTCTGGTTCCCCGAGGTCAGGTTCAATTTCTGGTTCCCCGAGGTCAGATGTCAAATGTGCAAGCAATGGATACAACAGATACAAAGTCAGATACAAAAATCACAGGAGTGGTATCAATGGTAGCAGATGCAAGCTCAGAATCGGAATCAAGATTAAGTCCAGTACATTCCCATGCTAGCACCTACAGTTAGTGTCAGTATATAGCGGTGTCTCCAGCTGACCAACAGATGTAAGTCACCATCAACCTCAGAGTCAACAAGTGTTACCTAAGGTTATGTCAAAGGTTTTGTCAATGGGAAGCCGATGTCAAAAATGCTAGTCGATAGGGGAGCTGCTGTCAATCTAATGCCCTATGCTACTTTTAGAAAGCTGGGCAAGGGTTCCGATGACCTCATCAAGACAAATATGGTCCTTAAGGATTTTGGTGGGAACTCATCTGAAACAAAAGGGGTTCTCAATGTTGAGCTGACCGTCGGCAGTAAGACAGTGCTTACTACCTTTTTTGTCATCGATGGGAAGGGGTCATATAGCCTGCTGCTGGGGAGGGATTGGATCCACGCCAATTGTTGCATCCCTTCTACCATGCACGAGAGATTGATCCAATGGCAAGGCGACAAGATCGAAATCATTCTAGCCGACAGATCAGTAAACGTAGCCAATGCCGATTTAACCCTTTGGGAAATCGACGACATCGATTGCTTGTCCGACAAGGTTTGGGAGGCGGATTTTCTAAAGATGTCCGATTCTACTATATAGCCAATTAGAGACGAAGAGCCTCAATTATTACTTTGAGAGTGTCGTGGAGGGCTCAAGTGTCTACACCAAGGACACCGTGGATGATCTCGATGGCAAGCTAGGACAAGGTTTTATGTCGGCTGACGAGCTTGAAGAGGTTGATATAGGTCCAGGAGATAGGCCTAGGCCGACATACATTAGTAAAAATTTGTCTTTTTATTTTAGAACCAAGCTTATTGATTTGCTAAAGGAATATAAAGATTGTTTTGCTTGGGAGTATTCTGAGATGCCAGGTCTTAGCCGATCGATTGTGGAACATCGACTCCCTATTAAGTCAGGCTATCGGCAGTACAAACAGCCTCCTAGGAGATTTAAAGCCGATATGTATGACGCAATTAAGACCAAAATCACTCGATTATATGATGTCGGTTTTATTCGGCCGTGTCGATACGCTGAATGGGTTTCAAACATAGTTCCAGTTGTCAAGAAAAACGACAAGCTTAGGGTGTGCATCGACTTTCGAGACCTAAACAAAGCTACCCCTAAGGACCGGTACCCCATGCCGATTGCCGATTTATTGGTGGATGCTGCGTCAGGGCATAAGATTATATGTTTTATGGATGTCAATGCTGGATACAATCAAATTTTTATGGCCAAGGAAGATATCCATAAAACTGCTTTTTGGTGTCCTGGTGCAATCGACTTATATGAGTGGGTTGTCATGACATTCGGATTGAAAAACGCTGGAGCTACGTATCAGAGAGCCATGAATTATATTTTTCACGACCTGATTGGCTTCTTGGTTGAGATCTACATCGATGATGTTGTGGTAAAATCCAAGGAAGTAGAAGATCACATAGCCGATTTGAGGAAGGTTTTACAAAGAGAAGTATGGTTTGAAGATGAATCGCACTAAATGCGCTTTTGGTGTATCGGCTGGACAATTTTTGGGTTTTTTTGTTCATGAGAGGGGGACTGAGGTGACACAGAGAAGTATAAATGCAATCAAGAGTATTCAACCTCCGTAGGACAAGAAGCAGCTGCAATCTCTGATCGGCAAGGTAAATTTCATCAGGCGTTTTATTACTAATTTATCTCAGAAGATGGAGCCGTTCACGCCTTTGCTAAGGCTAAAAGCCGATCAAGAGTTTACTTGGGGGTCAGAGCAGCAGAAAGCTTTGGACAACATCAAGGATTATTTAACCTCCCCTCTAGTTTTGATCCCTCCACAGAAGGAAGTACCTTTTAAGTCGTATTTGTTAGCCGATGAAAAAATCAATCGGTTTAGTTTTGATCCAAGAGCTTGAGGGCAAGGAAAGAGCAATATTTTATCTCAGCAGAAGGCTTTTGGATGGAGAGACAATGTACTCTCCTGTGGAAAAGTTGTGCTTGTGCTTATATTTTTCTTGTACAAAGTTGAGACATTATTTATTATTCAACGAGTGCACCATTATTTGCAAAGCCGACGTAGTCAAATACATGCTATCGGCTCCAGTTTTGAAAGGGCGAGTTGGGAAGTGGATTTTTGCTTTAACACAATTTGACCTAAGATATCAGGCACCCAAGGCAGTTAAGGGTCAAGCTATAGCTGATTTCATTATTGAACATCGGGATGATTCAATCGGCTCGATCGACATGGTGCCTTGGACATTGTTTTTTGATGGATTAGTTTGCACTCATGGTTGTGGCATCGGCTTGGTTATCATATCACCCAGGGGGGCAAGGTTTGAATTTGCTTATACTATTGCGCCTTACGCTACAAACAGTCAAGCTGAATACGAAGCAGTCCTCAAGGGTTTGCAACTTTTGAAAGAGGTTGAAGTCGATGCTGTGGAGATTATGGGTGATTCCTTGTTGGTCATCAGCCAATTAGCGGGAGAATATGAATGCAAGAATAACACATTGATGATCTACAATCAAAAGTGCCGAGAATTGATGAATGGTTTTTGGCTAGTAACTTTCAAACATATCCCTCGAGAGCAGAATGTTGAAGCAAATGACTTGGCTCAAGGGGCATTAGGCTACAAGCCGATGACTAAAGATATTGAAGTTGAAGTTGCAACGATCACAGCCGACGATTGGAGGTATGATGTTTCTAATTATTTGCAGGATCCTTCCCAATCGGCTTCAAGGAAATTGCGTTACAAGGCTTTGAGATATGTTTTGCTCGACGACGATCTCTATTATCAGACGATTGATGAAGTGCTACTTAAATGTTTGGGTGCTGATCAGGCCAGAGTTGTAATGGGAGAAGTGCATGAAGGCATCTGTGGTACTCATCAATCGGCTCACAAGATGAAATGGTTACTTCGGAGAGCAGGATATTTTTGGCCGACGATGCTGGAAGATTGTTTCAAATATTACAAAGCTTGTCAGGACTGTCAGAGATTTGGGGCGATTCAAAGAGCACCAGCGTCAGCTATGAACCCTATTATCAAGCCTTGGCCGTTCAGAGGATGGGTAATTGGTATGATCGGCCAGATTAATTCACCCTCGAGTAAAGGACACAAGTTTATATTGGTGGCTACCGATTATTTTACAAAGTGGGTGGAGGCAATTCATTTGGAGAAAGTCGATTATGGGGATGCAATCTAGTTTGTTAAAGAACACATCATTTACCGATTCGGTGTCCCTCAAACGATTACAACCAATCAAGGGTCTATCTTTGTCTCGGATTAGTTCGTCCAATTTGCAGAAAGCATGGGGATTAAATTGCTGAATTCTTCACCATATTATGCACAGGCTAATGGACATGCAGAAGCATCCAACAAAAGTTTCGTCAAACTGATAAAGAGGAAGATCTCTGAATATCCAAAGCAGTGGCATAGCCGATTGGCGGAAGCACTGTGGTCCTATCGGATGGCTTGTCATGGATCAATCCAAGTGCCTCCTTATAAATTGGTATATAGGCATGAAGCTGTACTGCCATGGAAAAGTGTCATTGGCTCTAGAAGGATTCAATTGCAAGATGAGTTAACAGCCAATGATTATCACAATCTAATGGTGGATGAATCAGAAGACTTGGTTTTGTCCAGGATGTGTGCTTTGGAAAAGGTGACCAGGGATAAAGAGAGGGTGCTCATCATTATAACAAGAAAGTTGTGCCTAAATCATTTTCAAAAGGCGAGCTAGTTTGGAAATTAATCTTGCCGATTGGTACAAGAGATAATAAATTCGGCAAGTGGTCACTTAACTGGGAATGCCCTTTTAAGATCCACAAATGTGTTTCCAAGGGAGCCTACATGCTAGAAGGATTGGATGGAGAGGTGTTTTGAAGGACTTCAAATGGAAAATATTTGAAGAAATATTATCCCCGTATATGGGTCAACTCATGATTTGGCTGTATTGAGCCGATACATGGTAGTCGATGTGTTTACACCGCCTTTAGATGGCTGATATGACTCATATCGCCCTTAGTCTTCTTTTTATTATCATAATTGGTTGTGCTCTGCCGATGTGTGATGGTCGATATAAGTTATATCACCCTTAGTCATTTCATTTTTATCATAATCACTTATGATTTAATGTATACATGATAGCCGATTTCGTGTGTTGTCCTCGAGCTATAATTTTATCAATGATCGGCTGACATTGTAAAATTAGGGAGGCATATATACATACGCAAGTAAAACAAGTGGACTTCAAATGTTTTTTCAAGGGAAAGTTTTTCAAGGCCATACGGATTGTAGAAATCTACACAGATTATATTACAAGATGAAAAGACTAAAGTTTACAAGTTTGCCAATACATACAAGAGAATATATTACGAGTGTTCTGAGGTTAGAAAAGAACTAGCCCTATTACAAGATCCGCTTTAGTTGTTGGTTAGTTGTTTAATGGACGAGATCACCCTTTGTCTAATCTGCTCAATCTCATCTATCGTCTGGGCATCGGCTGCATTAGTGCTTGAGATCATTTTCAGTGATTTCCTCAGATCCCCCAAATACTGTATTGAAGACTCCAGTTTGGCTCTCTGTTCCTCGACGACCCTTGGGAGATCGGCAAGCCTTTTTTCTTTGGAAGCCAGTTCAGCTCTGCATCTTTCAAGCTCGGCCACGAGGTCTGCTTCTTGCTTCAGCCGATTGATGTTGGCTTCAATAGAGGATGGCCCTGCAGTCATCTCATCTAGCTTGGCTTTCTCAACGATGATAGACTGCCGATTGGTTTCTACCATCGCCTCAAGATCGGCTCTTGCCTTCCTATTAGCCATTCACTGTCGTGCCCTTTCCAACTTATGCCGATGCTGATCAAGATGGGCAGCCTGGGAGATGGTATCAGCTATTTCGTCTGGGAGCTGGTTCTCGATCTCTTCGAACCTGGCTCTGATCGGGCCACAATTGGTGACCAAGTAATCCAGTGAGGTTTCCAACCGATGAGCTAAGTCCAAAAGTTTTTCTTTCAGCTCATCGGCTATAGGGGCTTAGGCCTTGCTGCTTGTTTCCTCTTCTTCATCTACAAACCCCCTTATGTCAAAGGAGAACATGTCGGCTAAAGCCTGCAGAACAAGAGCCAAGATCGTTAAGTAATGAGAAAATTCAAATAAGTCGATTTTGGTTGCGGGAAAATTACTTACCTTGGTAGTGGGATCTGGTGGTGGTTCTACTTCAATATGATGGCTACCTCTAGCCGATGGAGGCAGCCGATGGAGAACGAGGAGGCTACACAAAAAAGACAAGTGTTAGTTGAAATCGGCAAGCCAACAAAAAGAGAAGAGATTGAGTTCTACTTCAATATGATGGCTACCTCTAGCCGATGGAGTATGCTCGCTAGAAGCAATGGGGGAAGCTGATGGAGAACGAGGAGGCTACACGAAAAATACAAGTGTTAGTTGAAATCGGCATGCCAACAAAAAGAGAAGAGATTGAGTTCTGAAGTTACTGGTGAAGTTGGCTGTGGTTGCCGATTGGCCAGTCTTTTGCGCAGCAAGCAAAGGGGTTTGGTTAAGGACAAAGAAACTTCAAGAAATATTTAAGTTACCAAAACTTCAAGAAAGGAGGGATGCATACTGGTTGAGGGCGAGGAGGACGCCTTGGAGGAGATGGTGTTTTTTGAGCTTGGTCGTCGGTTGATGGCGTTTGTGCATACTTGCTTGAAGGGCTTGATTCAGCGACAGTCTCGTCGATGAATTGATCAATTTCCTTGTCCATGACTTCTTGATGACGGCCTCTTCCACGCTCGGATCCAAAGATGGCAAGCTGTCGGCTGGGGCTGTCTTTTGCTTCTTCGGCTTTTTCTCATGCGCAGCTGATGGACCAACAACCGACGGCTTAGCCCTCTTTTTTCTTGATAGCGCCTCGCAGGTTTGGCCATGTAACAGGGTTCCCACCTTCGGCGCGTTGAAGCCAATGATTGAGGGGGCGAGTCCTCCACTTGGAATACGCCCTGAGGCATAGTGGATCTCAACCCCTGAGTTGCTCTCATGAGGGAGAGAAGAATCGGTTATTTGCAAAAAAGAGGAGGACAATGGTTAAGTATTAAGCAGACGTTAGCCGATAACTTAAAAAAAATTCGAACAAGGGAAAAATACTTACTTCAGGGACTAAGTCTAGAAGAAGTGTGGTAAGGTACATTGAGGATGGCTGATGGAAGATGTGTCTCTTCAATTCAATCCACCATCTGTCATATGCTGAGCTCCTTTTCATTGCTAGCTCCAAAGTCCCTATACTGCCAAGAGAAGGGCTCTCGATGCTCATTAGTCTCAGCATCATCATTTGTGAGGTGATTTCTCCCCTTGTTTGAATCTTGTCAGTGAAATACAGTCCAATCGGCAATTGTTCTAGTCCCATTTGCCTGGCAGACGATGTTGGGTGATAAAATTCATAAGACTTAGAGACATTTCTGCCTTGATGGATGCCGATTGGAAGAATGCATAGGGTGATGGCGGTTGTAAGATCTCTCTTGGTTTTTCGAATTCCTCAGAATTAATCTCATCAAAGTTGAAGTCTGAGGGGAGTTCAAATTCTGGGCAGCCTGAGTAAAAGAACCAAGTTCGGTTGTTCTTGGAGAAGCCATCATAGAAGCCAGTGAACCAATCGGCAAGCAGCTGATTTGACAACTTAGAGCCAGGGTGAGTTGAGGCAGCCTCTCCAAGGGACATACACCTACGTGTAGTTACTTCTTCACCATCATCGTTCATAGTCGGCTCTGCCCTGGGGAATCTAGCATTTGCCAGATTGGGTCTGCCAGCAATTTTATGAGTAAGCAGGACCAGCCACAGCTGCAAGAACCTCCAAGGACCCCCAGTTCCTATAACCGAATCGGCTGTAATTTTAGCCGATGGTATGTTGAGGGTTTGGTACAAGTAACCCATTAAATATTTCCCTAAGGGGACTTTTTCCTTTGATACAAGGGCTTCGGCTATATGTTGCCAATTGGCTGTGGGGCCACAGCTAGAACCACAAGACGAATTTCTCAAGCCACATCATTAAAAAGGCAGCATGCTCTCTAGGGCTTACTGATCCAGTGCCCATGTTCTCGCTTATAAAACCGTTCCAACCTCCGATGGATCTAGTCTTGAAGGAGTATTGGCATTTGGCATTATGTCCAAGCCATTTATCATGACCACATCAAGTAGGGTAGGGGTCATGGGTCCTTGTTGAAAGAAAAATGCATTAAAGGTGTTGGACCAGAAGTAGATTGCAGCCGACATGAGGGGTTCATCCTTGGGCAAATCGGCTATGGCAATAACCAAGCACTGAGCTATGCCTACTTAGTCCCAGTGAGTTTGTTTGCTAGCTAGCATCCTTGCATACCAAGCTGGCCATGATCTGTCAGTTGAAGGCCAAGACTTGAATGTTCCATTCCAAGGTACTAAGCTAGGGTTTGAGATTCTATAAGGCATCCTATTGGTTTTAGCATTGATAACATCAGTTGGATCCATATTGCTGATTGGGCCTAAGAAGTATCACCCATCGTGAAGGAGACTAGGGACAACAATCTGATGAGCAAGGTGCTACAATAAAAGAGAACAAATCGTAAAAACACCACAAATGCAGGTTGCAAACAAAAGGAAAGGAGGTTCAGCCGATAGAACTTACCTCGGCGAACTCAGCCAATTGGGCATCGGAGGGAGCGGATGAAGATGCCATTGGCGTGGATGAGGTCGTCGCCGGAGGAGAGGCCGCCGCAGTTTCTTAGGAGCTCCGAGGGGATCGCCGGAGACATTTGAGGAGTTTTCCGGCTGAAGGGTTTGTGCGCAATTGACGGCATGAGTTTTTTCAATGTGATTCGGCGTTATTTAAAGAGGTGAGGTAATGGCCAAAACGAAAATGCTATAGGTTTTCTCGGAGGGTAGGATCACACAAAATCCGCAACATTAACAATATCACGGACTTGGGGGGCATGTGTTGATGACCAAATTTGGCAAGCTAATCCCCGGGTTTGAAACTACAATTGAAGCAGAATTGAAGGAACGCGCGATTCTCAGAGACAGACCTTGTCCTAGATAATTGTCGTATTTTAAATAGTGTTAGGATAAGAGTCGTGTCCGATAAGGATTGTGTCTTGTATCTGGGTATAAATACGACCCGAGACCCTATAATCTGTATCAATCAACACACGATCAATACAATTTCGACGCATCGCCACTTTTTTCTTTTAGTTTAATCTCGACAAGTTCTTGCTTCAAGTTGGGCTGCATCGGGCTTCGATCTCTGACGAGAGGTAACTCTTGTTATAAGCGGCTGGCGTTCTCAGGATTAGTGCTTCCGTCATCATGATACTCTAATCTCGTTATCGTAATCTGCACAGTTATCATATACGCTATATTTAGATCAATGTTGCGATCTAATCTCCAATCGGCTAGCATTAATTGCTAGATGACAGCCAACAGGATTTTATCTCATTGTTGATATGGATTATATAGTGTCTCTACCATATTGAAAGGTTGTCATTAAGCTAATTTAGATCAATTGCTTATTTTGGTACTTAATGCTATATCGGTTAGGTTCGATCTATTAAGTCGCCCTTAGAATCATAAAGATCTAATCTGCTTCATGTAGTCGATAGCATCTGCATTGGCTCCTGGAAAGCCGATGGTTTCATCATTGGTACAGAAGCAGCCAGAGTTCAACCCTTTTCTCTTGATCAATCAGCAACCTCAGCACAGCGGATACAACTTCCCTCAGGTGTCCCAATACCAGGTTGCAGCCATGTTCAGAACGAACCAATCGATTGCTGAGCCGATTCAACGGTTGCCGATGGGGTAGCAGACGCCGATCCTACAGCAGCTCCAGCCGATCGGCTCTCAGTTTGTTCATGATCAGCCCGCCCATGGAGTGCATCAATCGCCTCAACATCACATGGGGGGCATTATCAATTCCCTCTATCAGCCTTATTCACCTCAGGCGTAGCATCGACAAGGGGTACCACCTTAGCCCCAGTACCTGCCTCAACTTGATCAATTCGAGCCGATGCAGCAGCAGGTGCAAGGAGTGCAGCAGCAAAAACCTTGGGTCGACATGATTGCAAACGTGATGAGGGAACAATTCGGCCTCAAGACCAAGGACACCGGCAATATGTATCGGTACCCATATCCGAAATACTTTGAGAGGGTGCCATTGCCAAGCCGATACAAGGTTCACGTGTATAACGTGTCAACCTATGAAAATGTTAGCCGATTTCTGGCTCAGTGCGGTGAGGCATCGGCTACTGACGCTCTGAGGGTTAGACTATTCCCTCTCTCCTTATCTGGATCGGCTATCACTTGGTTTTCTTCTCTACCATATAATTTTGTGCAAAGCTGGGCCGATTTGGAGAAGCAGTTTCATCGGTACTTTTGCAGTGGTATTCATGAGATGAAACTGTCCGATCTGACAGCTATCAGGCAGAAACACGATGAATCTGTTCAGGATTACATTCAAAGGTTTAGGGACATGAGGAACAAATGTTATAGCCTGGTTTTGTCGGACTCCCAACTAGCCGATCTCGCTTTCCAGGGCTTGTTGACACCCATTAGAGAAATGTTTTTGGCTCAAGACTTTGAGAGCTTGGCTCACTTGGCCCAAAAAGTAACAGCACATGAGCAAATATCCCAAGAGGCCAAGAAAGCTTTCAAAAAGGTTAGCCATGTCGCATATGCCTCCGAATTAGAAGAGGACAGTGACTCCGAAGTGGCAGCAACCGAATGGGCTAGGAGTAAGAAGGTTATTACATGCCAATAGATCAAGAATTTGGCAAGGGAAGAAAAATATGATTTTGATATCACCATGGCCGACTAGATTTTTGACCTGCTACTTCGGGAGAAGAAAATTCAGCTTCCAGCCGGCCATGTCATCCCATCGACCGAGGAGTTGAAAAAGAGGAAGTATTGCAAGTGGCACAACACTGGATCTCACAACACCAACAATTGCAAAGTCTTTAGACAACAGATCCAATCGGCTATCAAGGCAGGCAAGATCAAATTTGAAGACTCAAAGAAGCCGATGAAAGTTAATGGCAACCCTTTTCCTGTCAACATGGTTCACACGAGTGGGAGGGAAGCCGATAGGAAGGATTATCGGTCCAGGAAGCCTAACTCTGTTAGAATCATCGACAACCACTAGAGAGAACATGAAAGGCGGGAAGAGAGGTACTATCAGGAAGATGACAGCTTTGATATCCATTGGGGCTGTGAATTTTTTAGATTTTGCTGGAATGAAGGGATGAAGCTGCCATCAATCGAAAATTGTCCAGCGTGCAACAATTTTGATGGCTACTATGCTGGAGAGTCTAGTCGATCTTGTCCTGAGAGAAATCGGCTGCTACAAAAGAAACCCCTTGTTCATCAGAGGTTGAGGCTGATTCATCAAGATTTTTTGCAGGATTCTGGTGAAGATGAAGACGAGACCATGAATCCACAATGTTGCCCCTCTGATACTTTCACGAAGAGTCAGAAAAGGAGGGTGCAAAGGATGAAGAGTAGGGGTCGGCTTCAGGAGGTTAAGGACAAAATCGATCATCGACTGAAAAAGAAGAAGCAAGAGCACTCAAAGAAAGAGTGGCGCGTTAAAAGCAAGGTGCTCTCAGCCGATGAAGTCGAAGCCGACAAGGCGAGAAGGTTGGCTAAGGGAAAAGCTATTGTTTCTGCATTGGTTAACATGGTATTGAGTTACCAGCTGAATATGAGGCCAGCCAAGCCGATGCAGATCTTGTAGAAGAATCCGTGGCCAAGTTGGTTTTGTCCCCAGAGCAGACTATTTTTTAAAAACTAGAGGGGATAGGGCATCGGCACCTTAAGCCACTATATGTTAAGGGGTTTGCCAATGACAAGCCGATGTCGAAGATGTTGGTCGATAGAGGAGCTGTCATGAATTTAATGCCATATTCCACTTTCAAGAAGTTGGGCAGAAGTTCAGACGACCTCATCAAGACCAACATGGTCCTCAAAGACTTTGGAGGAAATCCATCGGAGACCAAGGGAGTTTTGAACATAGAGCTGACAATCGGCAACAAGATTGTTCCCACAACGTTTTTTTGTCATCGATGGGAAGGGATCATATAGCCTGTTGCTAGGAAGAGATTGGATTCATGCCAATTGCTGCATTCCTTCGACTTTGCATGAGAGCTTAATTCAATGGCAAGGCGACAAGGTGGAACTCGTGCCAAGCCGATAGGTCAGTAAACATTGCCAATGTCAATTTAACCCTTTGGGAGATGGACGGAATTGATTGCTTGTCTGGCAAGATTTGGCAAGGAGATTTTCTAAAGGTGTCCGATTGTGACATACAGCTAGTTGGAGACGAAGAGTCCTGACTATTGATTTGAGGGTGTCGTGGAGGGTTCAAGTTGGTTCTAAATTAAGAAGACAAATTTTTACTAATAAATGTCGGCCTAGGCCTATCTCTTGGACCTATAACAACTTCTTCTAAGTCGTCGACCAACATGAAGCCTTGTCCCAATTTGCCATCGAGATCATCTACAGTGTAGAACTTTTGAAAGAATATAAATATTGTTTTGCTTGGGAGTATTTTGAGATGCCAGGACTTAGCCAATCGATTGTCGAACATCGGCTTCCTATCAAACCAGCATATCGGTCGTTTAAGCAATCACCTAGAAGATTCAAGGCCGATATGTATGACGCTATCAAGGCCGAAATCACTCGTTTGTATGATGTCAGTTTCATTTGGTCATGCCAATACACTGAGTGGGTTTCCAACATAGTTCTAGTGATCAAGAAGAACAACAAACTTAGGGTGTGTATTGATTTTTGAGATCTAAATAAAGCTACCCCTAAGGATGAATACCCAATGCGATTGCTGATTTGTTGGTTGATGCTGCTTCAGGGCACAAAATCATAAGCTTTATGGATGGCAATGGTGGATATAATCAGATTTTCATGGCAGAAGAAGACATCCATAAGACTGCCTTTAGATGCCCTGGTGCAATCGGCTTATATGAGTGGTTTGTGATGACTTTCATCTTGAAAAACGCTGGAGCTACGTATCAGAGGGCTGGAGCTACGTATCAGAGGGCCATGAACTACATATTCCATGACCTAATCGGCTTGTTGGTTGAAATCTACATTGATGATGTGGTCATAACATCGAAGGAGGTTGATGACCATATAGCCGATTTGAGAAAAGTGCTTGAAAGAACAAGGAAATATGGCCAGAAGATGAATCCCACAAAGTGCGCCTTTGGCGTATTGGCTGGACAGTTTTTGGGCTTTCTTGTTCATGAAAGGGGGATTGAGGTAACACAAAGGAGCATCAATGCCATCAAGAACATTCAACCTCCACAAGACAAGAAGCAATTGTAGTCTTTGGTCGGCAAGGTGAATTTCATTAGGAGATTTATTTATAATCTGTCTGGAAAGATGGAGCCCTTTACACTTTTGTTAAGGTTGAAAACCAATCAACAATTTACTTTGGGGGCAGAGCAACAGAAGGCCTTGGACAACATCAAGAAATATTTGAGTTCCCCTCCAGTTTTGATTCCTCCACAAAAAGGGGTGCATTTCAAGTTATACTTGTCAGCCGATGAAAAGTCAATCGGCTCAGTCTTGATTCAGTAGTTCGAGAGCAAGGAAAGAGCAATACTTTATTTAAGCAGAAGGCTTCTGGATGCAGAGGCAAGTTATTCTCCAGTGGAAAAGTTATGCTTAAGCCTGTATTTTTCTTGCACGAAGTTAAGACACTATTTGTTATCCAATAAATGCACCATAGTCTGGAAAGCCGATGTTGTCAAGTGCTGAAAGGGTGAGTTGGAAAATGGATTTATGCCTTAACAGAATTTGATCTCAGGTATGAGTCACCCAAGGCAATCAAGGGACAAGCCATAGCCGATTTCATTGTTGAGCATCGTGATGACTCAATCGACTCGGTTGACATAGTTCCTTGGACTTTGTTCTTTGATGGATCGGTTTGTACTCATGGCTGTGGTATTGGCTTGGTCATCATATCACCTCGAGGGGCAAGTTTTGAGTTTGCCTATACTATTAAGCCCTACGCTACCAATAACCAAGCCGAGTACGAAGAAGTTCTCAAAGGATTGCAACTTTTGAAGGAGGTTGAAGCCGATGCCGTAGAAATCATGGGTGATTCTTTGTTGGTCATCAATCAGCTAGCTAGAGAATATGAATCCAAGAACAATGCATTGATGATCTACTATGAAAAGTGCCGAGAGTTGATGGAAAATTTTCGGCTAGTGACTTTAACACATATTCCTCGAGAGAAAAATGTTGAAGCTAACGACTTGGCTCAGGGGGCATTGGGATACAAGCCGATGATCAAGGACAACGAGGTAGCAATTGCTACAATTGCAGCCGATGACTGGAGGTATGATGTCTTCAATTATTTAAATAATTCTTCTCAATCGGCTTCGAGAAAATTACGATACAAGGCTTTAAGATACATTTTGCTCGATGATGACCTATATTATCGGACGATTGATGGAGTATTGCTAAGAGTTTAAGTGCCGATCAAGCCAAGGTCATGATGGGCGAAGTGCATGAAGGCATATGTAGTACTCATCAATCGGCTCACAAGATGAAATGGTTGCTTCGACGAGCTGGATATTTTTGGCCGACGATGTTGGAAGATTGCTTCTGATATTATAAAGGTTGTCAAGATTGTCAGAAGTTTGGGGCAATTCAAAGAGCACCAGCATCGGCTATGAATCCCATAATCAAGCCATGGTTGTTCAGAGGTTGGGGAATTGACATGATCGGTCAGATCAATCCACCCTCGAGTAAAGGACATAAGTTCATATTGGTGGCAACCAATTATTTCACGAAGTGGGTGGAGACAATTCTGTTGAAAAAGGTTGATTCTGGGGATGCAATTCAGTTCGTCAAAGAGCATATCATATACTGATTTGGTGTTCCTCGGACCATTACAACCGATCAGGGATCTATTTTTGTATCCGATGAGTTTGTCCAGTTTGTAGAAAGCATGGGGATTAAGTTGTTGAACTCTTTACCGTACTATGCACAAGCCAATGGACAAGCGGAAGCATCCAACAAGAGTCTGATCAAGTTGATCAAAAGGAAGATCTCTGAGTTTTCAAAGCAGTGGCATAGCCGATTGGCTGAGGCTTTATGGTCCTATCGGATGGCTTGTCACGGATCGATCCAAGTTTCACCCTACAAGTTAGTTTATGGACATGAAACTATGTTGCCATGGGAAAGTGTCATCGGCTCAAGAAGAATTGATTTGCAAGATGAGTTGACAACCGATGACTATCACAATCTCATGGTAGATGAATCGGTAGAATTGGTTCAATCCAGGATGCGTGCTTTGGAAAAAGTGACAAGGGATAAGAGAGAATCGCTCGTCATTACAACAAGAAGCTTGTGCCAAAATCTTTTTCAGAAGGCGAGTTGGTTCGAAAGTTGATCTTGCCGATTGGGACTCGAGATAATAAATTCGACAAGTGGTCACCAAATTGGGAAGGGCCTTTTTGAATCTACAAGTCCGTTTCTAAAGGAGCTTACATGTTGCAAGGGCTTGATGGAGAAGTTTTTGGAAGGGCTCTCAATAGAAAGTATTTGAAAAAATATTATCCAAGTGTTAGGATCAATTCATGATTCGGCTGTGTTATGCCGATACATGGTAGCTGATGTGTTTACATCGCCCTTAGATGGCCGATATAAGTTATATCGTCCTTAGTCTCTTCAAATTTATGATAATCGGCTATGCTCTGCCGATATGTGATGGCCGATATAAGTTATATTGCCCTTAGTATTGTTATTCTTATCATGATCGGTTGTGCTTTTGCTGATATATGATGGCCGATTTTGTGTGATATCGTCCTTAATCAGGCCATAATTTTATCAATGATCGGTTGACATTGTAAAATTAGGGGGGCATATATACACACAATAAGTGAACTCAAGTGGACCTCAAAATTTTTGTGGACTTCAAAAAATTTCAACGCAAGAATCGGCAGAGATTATATGACAAGAAACATTGCAGGAGTTCACAAAAGTTTATAAGGATCAACGCGAAAGATTACATTATAGAAGTTTGGGTTTCACAAAAGTTCAAGGCCTAGTTCTATTACAATCGGCTTAAGCAGACAACATTTCGCTGATTTGCTCGACGTCATCAATGATGTTGGCATCGGCTGCGTCGGTCCCAAGAATTATCTTCAAAGACTTCGTGAGATCTACCAAATTCTTCATTGAAGCCTTCAACCTGGATTTTTGCTCTGCTATCGCCCTGGGAATATCGGCAATCCTTTGCTCTTCTGATGCTATGTCTGCGTCACACTTGGCAAGCTCGGCCACCAGCTCCTCTCTTTGTTTGCGCAGCCGATCAAGGTTGGAAATTGGCCTAGCCATCATCTCGTCGAGTTTAGCCTTGTCGTTGAGGATAGATCACCGATTGACTCCAATAGTGGCTTCTAGGGCTGCTCTCTCTTGCCGATCCTTTGCTTGGCCCTCTCAAACTTGTGCCGATGAAGTTCAAGATATGCGGCCGGAGAGATGGCGTCGGCTAAGTGATCTGAGAGTTGATCTTGGATTTCTTCGAGTCTTGCTCTTATTGCTCCACAATCGGTAACCAGGAAATCCAGGGAGCTCTCCAGCCGTTTGGCTATATCCAGCAATGTGGCTTTCAGATCATCGATAAGAGGGGATAAGATCTTGCTTGTGGTCTCTTCCTCGTCATCCATAAATTCCTTTATATCAAAATGAAACATATCGGCTAGAGCCTGCAAAGAGAATATTGGAACTGTTAGGTGTTGAGAAAGTTTTAAGCAGCCGATTTAGCATTTGAGAAAAGAACTTACAGGGATGATGGGAGTCGGTGCTTCTGTTGCTTCAACGCTGTGGCTGCCCCTAGCCGATGGAGTATGTTCGCTAGATGCATGGGGGCAGCTGATGGGGAACGAGGAGGCTTCGTAAAAGGAAGAAGCAATTTTGGTTCAGAATCGGTTAAATGAAGAAGTACAAAGTTTTGAATATAAAGTTACCGATGGAGCTGGTGCTGCTTTCTTTCTCTTGGCTAATTTCTTCTCCTGCAAGTAAAGGGGTTTGGTCAGGATTAAAATGTAAGAACTTAAAGGAAATAAACCCTAGAAAGACACATACCGGCTGATGACGAGGTTGAGGTTGGCGTCTTGGAGGGCTTGGAATTTTCTGAAGAACTGAGTCATCGGCTGGCGGCGTCGGCATGGTTCTTGTTGGTTCGCTCGTATTGGCTATAGCTTCATCGACAGCTTCTTCCATTTCTCCTTGATCCAAGAATGCTTCCAAGTCTGGATCCAAGTCCGGTAGGCCATCGGCTGGGTTGTCTTTCACTTTTTGGAGGTTTTCTTCTATGTAGCCGACGGATCGGCAGCCAATGGCTTGTCTCTTTTCTTCCTTTGGAGTGGCTCGCGGGTTTGGCCATACAACAGAGAAGCCATTTTCGGGGCTTTGAAGCCGATCATCGAGGGGGCAAGACCACCACTATTTGGAATTATTGCAGCAGCATAGCAGATGGTGGCCCTAGTGTTGCTGACATGAGGAGGAGAAGAATCGGTAGTCTGCAGACAAGGAAAAAGAGTTAAGTCATATAGTGAAAAGTGTTAGCCGATGAGTAAAAAAATTGACAAAAGGAAAGACACTTACTTGAGGTACCGATTCTGGGAACATGGTAGTCATGTACATTGACGCCGGTTGGTGGAAGAGATGTTTTTTTCCATTTGACACACCATTGATCGAAAGCTGTACTCCTTAGCATGGCAAGTTCTATATTTTCAATGCTACCAAGGATAGGGCCTTCAATGTCTAACAACTTCTGCATCATGAGGGCTGAGCCGATTTCCCTCTTGGTTTGGATTTTCTCGGTGAAGTACCGGCTGATCGGCAACTGTCCCATTCCCATTTGTCTAGCAGCAACCATGGGGTGGTAGAATTCATATGACAACAAGAAATTTCTGCCTTGGTGGATACCGACTAGGAGGATGCATGGAGAGATAGCAGCTATAAAGATTTACCTTGAACTGTCAAATCTTTCAGAGTTGATTTCATTGAACTTAAAGTCTTGGGGCAGCTCAAAGTCTTCAAAGCTTGCATAGGCAAACCAAATCCTTGTGCTCTTGGGAAATCTGTCATAGAAGTTGTAGAACCAGTCCCTAAAGAGTTCAGCCGATAGCTTGGATCCAGAATAAGAAGATGCTGCCTCTCCAAAGGACATGCATTGGCGTGTGGTCACTTCTTCACCATCCTCATCCATAATCGGCTGTGATATTGGGAATTCAGCCTCCACTAGTTCAGGCCTCCCGGCAACCTTTTGGGTATGCAGATTCAGTCACAGCTGCAGAAACCACCATGGACCGCCAGTGTCGATAGCCAAATTGGCTGCGATCTTAGCCGATGTAGCATTAATCATTTGATACAGGTAGCCCAATAGATATTTGCCCAAGGGGATTTCTCTCCTTTCTACCAAGGCCTCGGCTACATGCTGCCAGTTCGTTGTGGGACCACAGCTTGAACCACAAAACAGAAAATTTTCTAGCCACATTAGAAGAAAGGCTGCATGTTCCCTGGGGCTTACTGAGCCGATCCCCATGTTCTGGCTAATAAATCCATTCCAGCCTCCGATGACTCTAGTCTTGAAGGAATACTGGCACTTGGTGTTCAAGCTAACAGGATTGACTAATGATGTAATATCTACGCTAGTAATCATGGTCACATCAAGGAGAGTTAGAGTCATCAGTCCTTGCTGAAACATGAAGGCATTGAGGGTATTGGACCAGAAATAGCTGGCAGCCGACAGTAGGGGTTCATCCTTAGTCATATCGGCTATTGTTAGGGCTAGGAAACTGTGCTATCCCTAGTTCTTCCCAGTGCGTTTGCTTGCTAGCCGATATCCTATTGTACCATGCTGGCCAAGATTTGTCAGTGGATGGCCATGATTTGAAGGTCCCAGTCCAATGCGTCAGGCTAGGGTTTGCTAATCTATAGGGGATCTTGTTGGTCTCGGCATTAATAAAATTGGTTGGGTCCTCGTTGCCGATTGGGCCTAGGAAGTACCGATTGATGTGAATGAGACTAGGGATTGCAATTTGATTTGAAAGATGCTACAATGGAAAGAAAAGGGGAAATCATAAAAGGCAAGAACACAGATCTACGACAGAAGAAGAAAAAGAACCAATGGGACTTACCTCTGGGAACTCAGTCGATGACGTGTCAAAGGGGGCAGCGGAGGTCGACATCATTGGAGAAGGGATCGTTGCCATGGGGAGATCACTTGCAGGTTGCCGAGAGCTCCGAAGAAATCGCCGGTGAAGATTTGGGGAAGTTTTTGGCTAAAACGGTGAGCGCGTAAGTGACGGCGTGGAAACTTCGCAGCGCAGGGTGTTATTTAAAGAGGCGGGGTAACGGACGAAACGAAAAAGCCCTAGATTTTCTTGGAAGATAAGATTCGACAAATCCGCAACATTAACAATATAGCGGACTTGGGGGCATGTGTTAACAACCAAATTTGGTAAGCCAATTATCAGATTTGGAACTAAAGCTGAAGCGGATTCGGAGGAGAATGTAATCGTTGGAAAAAGAGTGCACACCAAGTCACAAGCCAAATCGGCTGAGGTGTTCATCGGCTAAGACTGAATCGGACAAGGATAGCTGATGCAGCCGATTTCCATAAGGATAGCTGATGTAGCCGATTTCGGTAACATAACATTGGAATCATCTTCGGATTCGTTTTAAGTGCTTCATGAGGATTGCCATACATGGATAGAGTCCAGAGAAGGCAATTGTATCTATTAATTAGATTATTTTAAATAGTTTTCTTATAGATAATGTCAGTAAGAGTTTGTTTTAGGCATTTATCTGTAATTTGAATTGTAATAGAGATAGGAATCATGTCCGTCAAGGACTTATCTTGTATCTGGGTATCTGGGTATAAATACGACCCAGGACCTTGTAAATAAAAAACAACCAGTATAATACAACTTTCGACGCATCGCCACCCTTTTCCTTTTAGTTATTTCGATGAGTTCTTGCTTCTAGTTGGGCTGCATCGAGTTCGATCTCCAACAAAATATAAAGCTGTTATGGTGGCTTGCGCTCTCGGGATTAGTGCTTCTATCATTATGATACTCTAATCTTGTTTACGTAAATCGTCGAGTTATCATATATGCTATATAATCTAGATCGATATTGCGATCTAACCCTAATCGATTAGTCTCTGTTATTAGACAACAGCCGATATGGTTAGATATCATTTATGCTAGATTATATAGCGTATCCACCATCTCAAAAGGTTTTCATATATTTCCTTAGATCTTATGCTTCTCTTTACGTTTAATGCTGCATTGGTTGAGTCCGACCTATTAAGTAATATTTAGAATCATAATATCTATCTTATTTTATGATTATTATTAGAGATAGCATCGGGGTTTCAGCCGATCTTACATTTTAGCTATCTCGTTTATTTTACTTGATATGTTAAAACTGTCCTTTTATATTAAGATCTCACTGTAATTAAATATGTTAAGCTTGTTATCGGTCTGTTAGGTTATTTTAACACTTGACCGGTTCATGTTTAATGTATTTAATCTATAATGATATCTTAGTATAAAGTGGTATTGGATTACTAGCCGATACGTATTAGATCTATGACATCGGCTACGCTATAAATATATATAACTTGCATATTAAGGTACTTTTGAACATGAGTGGTTTATATTGTCTCGATATGCTACAGATCTATCCCAATCAATTAATTTAAACGTATTTTGACGTTTAATTATGTATTATGAATATCTACAGCTGATCAATTAGATTTAATTTCCCCTGGCTGATTCAGTGCATACCGCATCGGCTACACGAACGATACGTCATCGGCCACCAGCCGATCGGCTATCGTTTACAGACTAACACTTACTTTCTTTCTTTGTTTCTTGTTGATTGCAGGATCAAACCAACTGGCATGCCCTACAAACCTTAGAAGCAATATTTGGACCTGCACTAGAGTAAAACAAATCTCTCAGGCCAGCGCGTGATTTTCCAAGTCAACACACTTTCGGCACGATTTGGGATCAACACTCAGCCAGAACAAGGTATATGTACTAAATTGATTATGGGCGTCCTGTAACAGATATGGAAGTGAGGCCAGATCCGTTGGAAAGTAGACTTTATAATCTTTCCGTGAAGTACTAAAACACCAAAATTGGAGCTCGTATGAAGCCGTGGCAACCGTCACAAGTTGGTGTTGTCTTACAGTCCGAATTCAGCCCCAAATCGTGTTGGATTAGATCTCTTTTTTTACTTGGGCCAAAAATTACATGGTGACCTAGTGGAAGACTTTTGGAATACTTGGATTTGGAGGTTGGGGTGCACCCCACTTGGGACCCACTTGAGCCGGGGTCCCAGATGAAGTTGCAAGCCCATAGGCCCATTATAGGTAATGCAATACCTTATTTCTATGATAGCGGCTGATTGGGATGGAATTTGGAGATGAGATTGGATCCGTTGGAAGGAGGACTCCTAGAGCTTTCCATCAAATACTCATGGACCCAAATCAGAGCACATATGCATATCTAGTGGCCATTTGAATTCAGCGTTGTTAGAGCTGGACGAATTGGATTCAAGAATTTTTGAAGCTTGAACTTGATGTCTTCCTGTGGACATATGATGTAAGCAACGGTTGTATCTATAGTAGTCATGGTCACATCACGAAGACTGCTCATCAAAAGATTGAGGGCCAGCAAAAGGACCCTCACCAGCAGCAATATTGTTGGCCACCTCATAGGCTACAAAGGGGTCCTGATAGCTTCTCTCAAAATCATCCTCAGAATCATCATGACCTCTTTCCTAGCTTCTCTCAAAAGCTCATTTTTCCTCTTCTCAATCTTCTTCACTTTCTTTGTAGTTTTGGCACAGATGCAAAAGATAGACTGAAGTGCCTTCTTGATAAGAGAGCTGGAGCTAGAGGATGGAGGAGGTTGAGAAGAAGGACCTGCAGTCGAGTTGGATGATGGAGGATGTGGTGCAGAATACACCACATTGTCATGAATTATCAGAAAATGCATTAAGGAGCTAAATTAAAAGTCTTAAACCTAACAGTCATTACATCCCAGCATTCATAGAAATTTTACATGTCCAAAAGATCAAGGGAGGAAATGACTTGGAATTTGAACAGCACAGCCAGGTCGAAACTTTGGGGTCAAGGGTCCGGAACTTTCGGCCAGCTAAAGGAAGGAGGCAGCAGGACAAAAATTGAGGAAGATGAGTTGTGACCCCCTTTACTCTACAATCTTCTCCCTCATTGGCATCAAGACACAAAAAGGGACAGGAAGATATGGGAATCACGTACCGTCGGAGTTGTCAGAGGGGACAATCTCCGTGTCTCCACTCTGAATGCCCTCATCTCCTCCACTTTCAACACCAGAGTCAGCCTCTACGGGAGCATCCTCTTCTGCAGAATCCATTACAGGGATGTCCTCTTCTTCCTCCTCCTCATCAGAATACGAAGATTGCTCATCAAAAGATTGAGGGCCAGCAAAAGGATCCTTACCAACAGCAATATCTTTGGCCACCTCATAAGCTATAAACGGGTTCTCATAGATCTCATCCTCAGAATCATCAGAGACCTCCTACCTAGCTTCTCCCAAAAGCTCCTTCTGCCTCTTCTCAATCTTCTTCACTTTGTTTGTAGTTTTGTCACACAGGCAAAAGATGGACTGAAGTGCCTTATTCATAGGAGAGCTGGAGTTAGTGGATGGAGGAGGTGGAGAAGAAGGACCTGTAGCCGAGGTGGATGCTAGAGGATGTGGTGCAGAATATACCACATTGCCATGAATTATCACAAATTGCATTAAGGAGCTAAATTAAAAGTCTTAAACCTAACAGTCATTACATCCCAGCTTTCATATAAATTTTACATGTCCAAAAAATCAAGGGAGGAAATGACTTGGAATTTGAAGAGCACAGCCAGGTCGGAACTTCTGGGTCAAGGGTTCGAAACTTCCAGCCGGCTGGAGGAAGGAGGCAGCAGGACAAAAATCAAGGAAGCTGAGTTGTGACCCCCTTCACTCTGCAATCTTCTCCTCCTTTGGCATCAAGGCACCAAAAAGGGATAGGAAGAGAAGGGAATCACGCGCCGTCATAGTCATCGGTGGTTACAATCTCCGTGTCGCCACTCTGAATGTCCTCATCTCTTCCACCTCCAACACCGGGGTCAGCCTCCACGGGAGCATCCTCTTCTGCAGAATCCACTACAGGGATGTCCTTTTATTCCTCCTCCTCATCAGAATGTGAAGACTGCTCTTCAAAAGCTTGAGGGCCAGCAAAAGGACCCCACCAGCAGCAATATCTCTGGCCACCTCATAAGCTGCAAAGGGGTCCTAATAGGTCTCATCTCAGAATCATCAGAGACCTCCTTCCCAGCTTCTCTGAAAATCTCCTTCTACCTCTTCTCAATCTTCTTCACTTTATTTGCAGTTTTGGCACAGAGGCAAAAGATGGACTGAAGTACCTTCTTGATTGGAGAGCTAGAGCTAGAGGATGGAGGAGATGCAGAAGAAGGACCTGCAGCCGTGGTGGAGGGAGCAGAAGGTGGCACTCTGGGCGTGGATAGCACATGAGGATGGAAGGGGCGATATGTGTCATCACAATAGTAGTAGATGCCCGTGACCTCTATGATCATCAGCATAATATATGCACAACCTCTCTTAGGGTCATAGACAGTGTTGTAGATCTCAAACCAGATGAGCTTCATAACACTGAAAGGAGGCTGGTTGTACCTCATGTGACTGAGAAGGTAGGCGTGCCTGGCTGGGAAGGTAGTGGCATCAAAGGCCTTGGGGAGAAGTGTGCACCAGAATATGGAGTAGAGAAGCTTGTACTGTGGAAGAAGCCCCTTGGTGGTCCCCATGCAATCCCCTGGGAGCATTAGGAGCGTAGAGGAACTTGGGGCGATCCATGGGGAGAGGCTCCTCACTGTGGATATTAGGTCGGTTCAGGTCATCGGGGTCCAAACCCAGAATCGCAGCAAATCGAGCCATGGTGACTCCGTAAGATCTCCCCTCAGTCATCAAACTTCATATAAGGAACACCAGTCTTCGTGGAGCCAAAGAAAACAGTGACATAGAATTGCCTGATGACCTCGGTGTTCCAATCACGCTCTAGACTCGGAATAATGCCAAGATCCTTGTGGAGCCACACCTTCATGAGATCATTGAAGTAGGAGTTCCTCTTATGCTTCAAGTAGTTCCAATCCAGCCACTTCATCTCGACCACTGGATTGGTCATGGCCCAAAACACTAAATTGTACCAATCCAGCAGGATGAAGGTGCGAAACCGGGGATCTAGGGACTCAACTGGCACGGTGTTAGGATCCACCAAGCGGTCTCGACCACACCTGACAATGTTCTTCAAATAATTTGTGTGGTGATCAGGACAACATCATAGCCCATGGTGGTGATCAGATGGATGGGGTTCCCATATAAACCTAGCTCATCCTGCTGTGGCTTGGAGGACTGCGCACCAGAGCGACGAGCCTCAGGACGGGTGGCATCCCCTTCACTACTCCCAGGATCACGAGTCACCAAAGGGCGACCCTGAGTAGCTCTTGACTGCCTGAGAGGATCTGGAGTAACAAACTGACTGTCACTACCCCCTTCCACAACCTTCTCTTTGCCCAATCACCCCTGAGGATGACGAATAGGGGGACTGTCATCCCTGGAGATATCCTGGTTGGCCTTTGGTGCTTCTCACGAGGCATGACAACCATTGCAATAGGGAGCAACAATAATTAAGGATTGCCAGGACAACGAAAGGTGGAGTCAAGGAGCAGCTGGTTGGGCAAGTGCCGATCGAAAGTTCCGGGTGAAGAACACCAGAACTTCCGGTCGGCAGAAGTGCCGAACAGGACCCGAACAAAAAGCCAGTGTATTTGATCAAAAACTACAGACCGGCAATCTACAAGGTAGTCGGAGTGATTCTATTTGAAAGGTTTTCTACCTAGGTTCACAGATTGAGAGATCGGGCCAAAAGAAGATGAAACTAGGGAGAGAGATCAAACCTCCTTGAGTATACAAAACAACAAATCAATAGCGGGGAGGTGTTCCTCGTCACAAATGTGAGTAGAAACAATAAAGAACGAAGGAAAAACATGGTGAAAATCTTAGATCGCAGAAGTGAGGGAGAGAGAGAGAGTTAGGGTTTCGGGCGTCGAAGTGTGGGGAATTAGGGTTTTGCGGCAGCTCCCCATGGGGTTTTATACCCCGAATGCCCGGAAGTTCCAGGAGGCAGGGAGCGAAACTTCCGGTCGGTACAGAAGTTCCGAGCTGGGGTCCGAAACTTCCGACCAGTGCAAGACAGCAGGAATGAAGGATGGGATGGGCATGTAGATTTTATTGTAAGGCACGTGACCAACACACAATCAATCAGTACATAACAATGGCCACTGTGCATTACAATAGGATGGAAAACCAAGTTTTCACAATAAAAACAAGCACACAACAATTTTCGTAAATTGAAGCAAAAGAAGTTTTAGACTAAGTGAGAATGTTTGAACTTCATTCCTGGAATCAAGATCAACTTCTACTCAAGAAGAGATCTCAAGACACAAAAGTTCAATTTTAATTTACATTTATTGTCATTCATGCTTGGCTCTTGATTAACCAACCAATCCTCAACAAATGTTGCGAGAATCCAAGATATTGAGCTCACTCCTAAGCTTGCAAAACCTTTTCTCATCCAATGGCTTGGTGAAAATGTTGGCTAGTTGGCTTTTGGTTCTCACATGGGAAAGGACAACATCTCTCTTAGATTCATGATCTCTCAAGAAATGATGGTGGATATCAATATGTTTGGTTCTTGAGTGTTGAACAGGGTTGTTGGCTGGCTTGATGGCACTCTCATTGTCATATAAGAGTGGGATTTTGGAAAATGTGTAGCCAAAGTCTTGTAGGGTTTGTTTCATCCAAAGGAGTTGAGCACAACAAGATCTAGCGGCATGTATTCGGCTTTGGTGGCGGATAAGGAGGCAATAGAATTTTGCTTCTTGGAGGACCAAGAAACAAGGGACCGCCCAAGGAATTGGCAAGTACCGGTGGTGCTTTTGCGGTCAACCTTACACCCGACATAATCCAAGTCGGAATAGTCAATAAGCTCAAAAACACAACCCTTAGGATACCACAAGCCAAGATTAGGAGTGTACACCAAATATCGAAGAATTCTCTTAATGACAACCAAATGACATTCCTTGGGTGCCGCTTGGAAGCAAGCACACACTAAGCATAATATCGAGTCTAGATGCACAAAGATAAAGCAGAGAACCAATCATGGAGAAATATACCTTTTGATCCATGCTTTTACCGTTATCATATAGATCAAGGTGTCCATTTGATACAATCTGAAATCATGATTAGCGGCATGGGCTAATAGAATATGAATGGATTAGGCAAGCAACCAACGCAAAAGTTTCACCAAAGTCAAGACCCTCGACTTGAGTGAACCCTTGTGCCACTAACCGGGCTTTGTTACGAGTAACTACTCCATTTTCGTCTTGTTTGTTGTGGAAGATCCACTTAGTGCCGATCACATTTTGATTGGACCTCTCCACCAATGACCATACTTGATTGTGTGTAAAGTTGTTCAACTCTTCTTGCATAACCATCACCCAATCCGGATCACCAAGTGCTTCCTCTACTCTGATTGGTTCCAAAGATGAGACAAAAGAGTAATTTTCACAACAGCTAGCAACTCAAGAGCGAATGGTCACCCCATTTTGGATATCTCCAAGAATGTTGTCGACGGGGTGATCTCTTTGAATGGTGTGATGTATCCTTGGATGATGCACAGAGGGGACTTGAGCCTGATCAGGTTGCTCTTGAGTGCCCTTGGTGTGGAGCCCATCCACTTGTGCCGGAGGCACGCCTTCAGACTCACGAACCCAAAAGTTCCAGTTAGAGGGCCTCAGAACTTCCTGGCGGCCTGATGTCTGGAAATTTCGGTCAGTGAGGCTCGAAACTTTCTCCCGGAAGTTCCTGGCCGACGAACCCGAAACTTATGGTCGGAAGTTCCTAGTTGAGGTTCCCGGAACTTACGGGTCATCATTTTGTTGCCTTGGTGAAGTATTGTTGGAGCTCGATGACAAAGGTTGATCACCATTGTGTTGATCATCCTGCATCTTGATTGGTCTTATGCCTCCAATAGCCTTGGTTCTAATTGCTTTGATAGGATCCACATCATCTACAACATGAACCACCACTTGCTCTCCTTGGATGCCATTAGATTCATCAAATGTCACATCCCTAGTAATCTCAACAATACCGGAGGTTTTGTTGAAAACATGATAGGCATGGGCACTCGATTCATAACTGATGAGGACATCAACACTATCGATACATCCACGCATCCACACGTACAACTTTATGGTCCAATAACCCGTGCTCGTGCACGTCAACTCAACCATCAGGTGAGTTCATTCTTGAGTTTATGTTCCTTTTCTTTATACCCTAGAGACACGTGCACTCTTGTTTTACTCAGGAACGATGGAGAGGATCCAACAGGGAGAGGATTAGCGCAGGGTGGATTCAGACTGCAGAACAGTGCCAAGTTCTAACGGCCGCCACGACTTCATGCGAACTCCGATTTGGGAGTACAAGTACTTGATGGAAAGGTTATCAAGTCTACTTTCAAATGGATATGGTCCCATGTCAATATCTGTCCTGGAGCGGCTGCAATTGTCATTTTTCTATCGAGTGTTTTTCTGTCCTCGCTGCTGCGTCACCTCTTTTGGCCCAATGGGCCGTGTATCAAGTTGGGCCCATTAGGGGCGCGTCCTAGGGTTTAGCATGACCCCAGCACCCCTGTGGTCGTCTCTCCCTCTTCTTAAACCTTCAGCCGCCACCAAGAACAGTGGGTTTTGTTGATTAGAGTTAGCGTCTTGCTACTTGCACACAGCGCGCGTGTCGGCTAGACCGCCCGTCTGTTTGTCTTCGAACCCCGCCATATTGTGAATTCAGATTGAATCTTTCATATTTATATCCAACAATTTCAGTGCTTGTTTTACTTGTTCTTCGATTGTTTGCAGGATGAGTGCCCTAGTGGCTGGGTTGTCGCGCACCGCAAGTTCGCGTCGACCACCGGAGACGGTGTATCGGTTGCTAAGGCGCATCGTCCTTGGACGGTTGTAGTCAGGCTGTGAACGTCGCCTCCGTTCTCCAATCGAGTTATCCTCCACCTCTCATCGAAAGATCGGGACAAAACCCTAGCGGGTTCAGATCAGTTGGTATCAGAGTGCGGTTGATCGGTGAGAGATTTTCTACCCTTCGTTGTTTAATTTCTTCCTATAGTCTAGAAAAAGCCAAAAAAATAGTATATTAGTTCTCCGCAATCCTAAAAACACTTTGAGCCTTTTTTACTAGGACTGCTTAGTTAGGGCTTGTTGAGTCTTCGATTGTATGGTTGTGTCAATGTGATGGTTTTAGTGTTTGGGCGATTAGAGTTTTGAGTTCTTGCCACCGCATATCGCCACCTTCACCACCACCGCCACCACCTTTGTTTTAGCCATCATCACCACCATCGCTGCCACCCACCAAATCAGTTTCCAGCCACCAAATCACTTTCCATCCACCAAGTCACTTTCCATCCCTAGCTTGATCTGTTGCCTTTGATCTTGCCGCCACTAGAAAGGAAATAGAGCCCTGATTCAAGTGACATTCCTTAAAACAGTGATATCTTTTTCATACGGACTCGAAATTGGGCATATAATATATCCACGGACATCTACAGAAAAAGTTACATCCGTCTATTCCCGGCTTTGCCGGGTTTGGCAATTTTAAAATTGCCAAACTCCACTTGCAAAATTGTGTTTTCATGGCGAGAAGCTTCGGAACCCCTTTCGGTAGAAGTTCAAAAAATTCCACATGTCTCATATTTTGTCCGTTTGAGCTAAGAATTTTTGTGGTTGGTTCTAGTGTGCCCCTGGTTGTGAAAAAAATATCAAAAAATAAAAAAAATAAAAAAAGTCACACAACACTAGAGAGAGAACAACAAAAAAAGAAAAAAAAAGAAAAGAGAGCAAAAAAAAGAAAAAAAGAAAGGGGCTGACTCGTGAGAACCTTCCTTCCACCTAGTCCCCGTTGTCTCCACCTTCCTGTTATCGTGTCTGTTTGGGTTTTTGTCTTGTGGCGTCCTTTGTGATTAGGCTCGCGTCTTACTTCGCCTAGCCTACGACCAGTATGGTACCGACCTTGAACGATTACTTAACTTGCTTTTACTAACGTGGTTTCTAGTACTTCCTTGTGCATTACTTTCAGCCCTCCTACAGCTCCACACATACGACTATAGCTTGACAGGCCTTGTTGCTGCGGCACCGCTACACCTCGTTCCACGGTTGCAGACTTGTTGGTTGTCGTCACCCCTCCTGTGGGCATGGTAAGAACTGGTAAGAGCTTGTGAGATAAGCTGAGAGTGAGCACCCTTCAGTAGCCACACCCCAATAGTTGTAGGGATTTTTTTCTCGTCAACTGTTTTCGTTGTTGTTCTGTTATATTAACCATGGCAGGTTTGGAGGAAGAAGATGCATCCCATTCTCCACGCACCAAGCACATCATACAACATTTTACGAGGCAAGTGAAATGGCACACGGAAGGACTTGATGCTGATTTGCAGGTGACGAATGACAAGATTGGGCAACTGGAGGCCACCCAGACCGATGCCACAACCAGGCTTGCAGGGTTGGAGGCATCGGTTGCACGTATTGACACCAGTATTGCTGCACTTGTGAGGCATTTTGATGACCTCAATGCTGAGGGCCATGGTCGGCATAATGAAGACGATGTTGATGGTGAGTATGGTGAGGACAATTTCAATGATGACTATACCGCTAACACTGAACATGATGACCGCAATGCTCGTGATTGCCGTCGGCTACATAACAACCGTAGAGGCATGGGAGCACACCGCCGACGAGAGGTACGCAATAATGAAGATGCTTTTTCTAAAGTCAAATTTAAGATACCCCTTTGATGGAAAATATGACCCCGATGCATACATTACATGGGAGATTGTTGTAGATCAAAAATTTGCATGCCATGAATTCCCTGAGAACTCTAGAGTTAGAGCTGCTACTAGTGAGTTCACTGATTTTGCCTCTGTGTGGTGGATAGAACATGGCAACAAAAATCCTAACAACATGCCACAGACTTGGGATGCTTTGAAACGGGTCATGCGGGCTAGATTTGTTCCTTCTTACTATGCACATGATTTGTTAAATAAGTTGCAACAACTGAGACAGGGTGCTAAAAGTGTAAAGGAATATTATCAAGAATTACAAATGGGCCTGCTTCGCTGTAATTTTGACAAGTCTGAGGATGCTGCTATGGCTAGATTTTTGGGTGGTCTAAACCGTGAGATCTATGACATTGTGGACTACAAAGATTACACTAATATGACTCGATTGTTTCATCTTGCTTGCAAAGCTAAAAGGAAAGTGCATGGACGACGTGCTAGTGCCAAGACTAATTTTCTACAGGAAAATTGACATCATGGCTGCCACGCATGATTTCTACTCCTTCACCATCTTCCACACCCCGGCGGTCAGCACCTTCTCCATCCAGTGACAAGCCACGTGTTCTGGCTGTTAGTGCACCGACTAAGACAACCCAGCAGCCAGCCACGAGTGCTTCTTCTATTGCATCCACTGGAAGAACAAGAGATGTCCAATGTCATTGTTGCAAGAGCTATGTGCATGTCCAGCGTGACTATCCTAGCAAGCGTGTTTTGTAGTCAAAGATGATGGTGAGTATTCATCTGCTAGTGATTTCGATGAAGATACACTTGCTTTGCTTGCAGCTGACCATGCAGATAAAGATGAGGGACCAAAAGAACATATTGGTGCTGATGATGCGGAACGCTATGAGAGCCTCATTGTGCAGCCTGTACTCAGCACACAAATGGAGAAGGTCGAGCAAAATCAGCGGCACACTTTGTTTGAAAAAAAGTGTGTCATCAAGGAGCGTTCCTGCCGCTTGATCATCGATGGAGGAAGCTGCAACAACTTGGCTAGCAGCGAGATGGTGGAGAAGCTTGCTCTCAACACCAAACCACATCCCCACCCATATCACATTCAATGGCTAAACAATAGTGGTAAAGCAAAGGTAACCAAACTGGTACGCATTAATTTTGCAATTGGAACATATCGTGATGTTGTTGAGTGCGATGTTGTACCTATGCAAGCTTGTCATATTCTGTTAGGTAGGCCATGGCAATTTGATAAGGATTCTATGCATCATGGTAGATCAAATCAACATTCTTTTCTGTACCATGACAAGAAAATTGTGTTGCATCCTATGACCCCTGAAGCTGTTTTTGAGGATGATGTTGCTAAAGCTAAGAAAGAGAAAAATCAGATCCATGCTATAAGTGAAAATCAGATTGTAGCCAAAGAACTTGTGCAACATAAAAAGAAAGAATCTAAATCTGACAATAAAAATGTGATTCAATTGAAAGGTTCTTGCTTGCTTGCTGTTAAATCTGATGTTGCCAATCTGGATACAACTAAAACTGTTTGCTATGCTTTCATCTGCAAGGATGCTTTGTTTTCTTTTGAGGATATACATGTTTCTTTTCCTCCTACGGTCACTAATCTTTTGTAGGAGTATGAGGATGTATTTCCCAGGATGTACCACCGGGGCTGCCACCGGTGCGTGGAATTGAGCATCAAATCGATTTGATTCCGGGGGCTTCACTACCCAACCGCGCGCCATACAGAACCAACCCTGACGAAACCAAGGAGATTCAACGTTAGGTTTAGGACTTGCTTGATAAAGGGTACGTACGAGAGTCTCTTAGTCCATGTGTTGTGCCGGTGATTTTGGTGCCTAAGAAAGATGGATCTTGGCGTATGTGTGTTGATTGTAGAGCTATTAATAACATTACCATTAGATATCGTCATCCAATTCCTAGGTTAGACCATATGCTTGATGAATTGAGTGGCTCTACTGTCTTCTCTAAAGTTGATTTGCATAGTGGATACCACTAGATTCGTATGAAGTTGGGAGATGAGTGGAAAACAGCTTTCAAAACTAAGTTTGGATTATATGAGTGGTTAGTGATGCCTTTTGGTTTAACTAATGCACCTAGCACTTTCATGAGGTTGATGAATGAGGTTTTGCGTGCTTTCATTGGCAAATTTGTGGTGGTATACTTTGATGATATTCTGATTTATAACAAATCTTTAGAGGAACACCTTGATCATTTGCGTGCTGTTTTTAATGCTTTGCACGATGCACGTTTGTTTGGTAACCTTGCGAAGTGTAGTTTTTGCACCGATCGCGTATCGTTTCTTGGATATGTTGTTACTCCGCAGGGAATTGAGGTTGATCAAGCCAAGGTCGAGTCAATTCAGAGTTGGCCGCCTCCTAAAAAGGTCACACAAGTTTGAAGCTTTTTAGGACTTGCAGGATTTTATCGGCGCTTCGTGCGGGATTTCAGCATCATTGTTGCACTGCTGAATGAGCTTACAAAGAAGGGAGCGCCTTTCACGTGGGGCACCGCACAAGTGAACGCCTTCAACATGTTAAAAGATAAGTTGACACATGCACCTCTTCTCCAACTTCCATATTTTAATAAGACTTTTGAACTCGAATGTGATGCTAGTGGGATTGGATTGGGTGGTGTTTTGCTACAAGAGGGAAAACCCGTTGCATATTTTAGTGAAAAATTGAGTGGGCTTATTCTGAATTATTCTACTTATGATAAAGAATTGTATGCTATTGTGAGAACTCTGGAAACATGGCAACATTATTTATGGCCCAAGGAATTTGTTATACATTCTGATCATGAATCGTTAAAACATATTCGTAGTCAAGGAAAACTGAATCGTAGGCATGCTAAATGGGTTGAATTTATTGAATCTTTTCCTTATGTCATCAAACACGAGAAGGGGAAGGAGAATGTCATTGCTGATGCTTTGTCTAGGAGATATACTTTGTTGACACAACTTGACTAAAAAATCTTTGGCCTAGAAACAATCAAAGCCCAATAGTGTGCATGATGATGATTTTAAAGATGTGTTGTTGCACTGTAAGGATGGAAGGACATGGAACAGATTCGTCTTCAATGATGGGTTTAGTTTTAGAGCTAACAAGCTATGCATTCCAGCTAGCTCCGTTCGTTTGTTGTTGCTGCAGGAAGCGCATGGCGGTGGGTTGATGGGGCATTTTGGTGCCAAGAAGACGGAGGACATCCTTGCTAGCCATTTATTTTGGCCGAGGATGAGAAGAGACGTGGAGAGATTTGTGGCTCACTGCACGACATGTCAAAAGACTAAGTCACGCTTAAATCCACATGGTTTGTATATGCCTCTACCTATTCCTAGTGTTCCTTGGAAAGATATTTCAATGGATTTTGTGTTGGGCTTGCCTAGGACTAAGAGGGGGCAGGATAGCATTTTTGTGGTTGTGGATAGGTTTTCTAAAATGGCACATTTCATACCATGTCATAAAACTGATGATGCTACTCATATTGCTGATTTGTTCTTCCGGGAGGTTGTTCGCTTGCATGGTGTGCCAAACACCATTGTTTCAGACCGTGACACTACATTTCTCAGCCATTTCTGGAGAACTTTGTGGGCTAAATTGGGGACTAAGCTTTTGTTTTCTATTACTTGTCATCCCCAAACTGATGGGCAAACTGAAGTTGTGAATAGGACTTTATCTACTATGTTAAGGGTTGTTTTAAAGACAAATATTAAGATGTGGGAAGCATGTTTGCCTCATATTGAATTTGCATACAATCGTTCCTTGCATTCCACTACAAAGATGTGCCCTTTTGAAATTGTTTATGATTTTTGACTCGTGCTCCTAATGATTTAATGCCTTTGCCATCTTCTGAAAAATTGAATTTTGATGCTAAACAACGTGCTGAGTTGATGTTAAAACTGCATGAAACAACTAAACAAAACATAGAACGCATGAATGCTAAATATAAGCTTCTGGTGACAAAGGTAGACGACAATTGAATTTTGAACCTGGTGATTTGGTTTGGTTGCATTTGCGAAAGGAACGGTTTCCTGATTTGCGAAAGTCTAAGTTGATGCCTAGAGCTGATGGACCTTTTAAAGTGCTTGAAAAAATTAATGAAAATGCATACAAGCTTAATCTCCCTGCAGATTTTGGGGTTAGTCCCACTTTTAACGTTGCAGATTTAAAGCCATATTTGGGAGAAGAAGATGAGCTTAAGTCGACGACGACTCCAATGCAAGAAGGGGAGGATGATGAGGACATCAACACTATCGATACATCCACGCCTCCACACGTACAACTTCATGCTCCAATAACCCACGCTCGTGCACGTCAACTCAACCATCAGGTGAGTTCATTCTTGAGTTTGTGTTCCTTTTCTTTATACCCTAGAGACACGTGCACTCTTGTTTTACTCAGGAACGATGGAGAGGATCCAACGGGGAGAGGATTAGCGCGGGGTGGATTCGGACTGCAGAACAGTGCCAAGTTCTAACGGCCGCCACGACTTCATGCGAACTCCGATTTGGGCGTGCAAGTACTTGATGGAAAGGTTATCAAGTATACTTTCAAATGGATCTGGCCCCATGTCAATATCTGTCTTGGAGCGGCCGCAATTGTTATTTTTCTACCGAGTGTTTTTCTGTCCTTGGTGCTGCGTCACCTCTTTTGGCCCAATGGGCCGTGTATCAAGTTGGACCCATTAGGGGCGTGTCCTAGGGTTTAGCACGACCCCAACACCCCTGTGGTTGTCTCTTCCTCTTCTTAAACCTTCAGCCGCTGCCAAGAACGGTGGGTTTTGTTGATTAGAGTTAGCGTCTTGCTACTTGCACACAGCGCGTGTGTCGGCTAGACCGCCCGTCTGTTTGTCTTCGGAACCCCGCCATATTGTTCAATTCAGAGTGAATCTTTCATCTTTATATCTAGCAACTTCAGTGCTTGTTTTACTTGTTCTTCGATTGTTTGCAGGACGAGTGCCCTAGTGGCTGGGTTGTCGCGCACCGCAAGTTAGCGTCGACCACCGGAAACGGTGTATCGGTTGCTAAGGCGCATCGTCCATGGACGGTTGTAGTCGGGCCATGAACGTCGCCTCCGTTCTCCAATCGAGTTATCCTCCACCTCTCATCGAAAGATCGTGACAAAACCCTAGCGGGTTCACATCTAACCGAGTAAGAATCCCTCATCCACCTTAGGTGCAAATTTAGATGAATGAGGTCTCTTACTCAAAATAAAGCACTTGCTTCCGAAGACACAAAAATAAGAGACATTAGGCTTTTTACCACTCAAGAGTTCATAAGAAGTCCTCTTCAAGAGCTTGTGGAGGTAGAGGCGGTTGATGGCATGGCATGCGGTACTCACAGCCTCTGCCCAAAAGATGTCCGAGGTCTTGTACTCATCAAGCATCGCCCTTGCTGCTTCGATAAGTGTACGATTCTTCCTTTCGACGATGCCATTTTGAGAAGGATCATATGGTGCGGAGAACTCATTCTTGATGCCTTCTTCATCAAGAAATTACTCTACTTGAGTGTTCTTGAACTCTCCTCTATTGTCACTTCGCACCCTCTTGATGGTAAGGTCATATTGATTTTGCGCTTGTCTTGCGAAGTGCTTGAAGACATCTTGAGCTTCACTTTTGTCATGAAGGAAGAACACCCAAGTGAAACGGGAATAATCATCAACAATGACAAAACCATACTTGTTATCTCCGATACTTATGTAAGCCACGAGACCGAATAGGTCCATATGAAGAAGCTCGAGTGGTCTTGAAGTAGTCATGATGTTTTTAATAGGATGTGGATTTCCAACTTGTTTCTCGACTTAAAAAGCACTACACACACGATCTTTCTCAAATGTGACGTTAGCAAGCCTGATGATGTGTTCCCCATTTAAGAGAGTTGACAAATTTCTCATTCCTACATGAGCTAGCCTTCGATGCCATTGCCAACCCATGGAGGACTTGGTAATCAAGCAAGCTTCAGGGTTTACTCTATCTATGTTGAAATCAACAAGATAGAGACACCCTTCAACTTTTCTTTGAAAGCCACAGATGAGTCATCCTTCTTAAAAACGTTCACATCCTCGTTGGTAAACAAGAAATTGTAATCCATTTTGCATAGTTGACAAAAAGATAGGAGATTGTAGCTTAATGACTTGACAAGAAGGACATTAGAGATGGATTGATCATTGGATATAGCAATTTTACCTAGTCCAATTACCTTGTCTTTACCATCATCTCCAAAAGTGATACTCATGATTTCCTCCCTCCTCGTCAAGACTTGTAAACATACTCCTCTCCTCTGTCATGTGGTTGATACATCCATTGTCCACCACCCAACTCGATCCATCAGAGGAGTATGGCTACAAAAATAAATCAAGCTTGGGTTTTAGGATGTTAGCCACAAGTGCCTTGAGCACCCACACACAAGCACGGTACTCATCATTGCGACCACCATTGTAGTAAGTAACCACCTTACCATTATGGTTTTTCCCAATCACAAATGAATCATAGTATATACCTTCTGGCCAAAACATCCTACCAGCCCCTAGACCTGGTAGTGGTCTGGAACTTTCGGTCAACTGGGCCAAAACTTCCAGGCAATTTTCTTTGTCCAATAGAGCTTCCTGCCCGAAACTTCCTGGCTAATTGCCCAAAACATCCAAAGCCCTGACCAGTCAAGGGAGTGATCACTTTGCTTGCTTGTGGGGCATTTCCTGCCTTGACGAATGTCAAGCATTGCTTCCCGTTCACCACACCCGTTTGGAGGATTGGCTATCTTCAGAGAAGCCAAGTCCATGCCCGTCTTTGTTGGTGTAGGTGGCGATGGTTTTGTAGAGGGCGTCCTTGGAGTGATAGGTCTTCATGTTAGTGATATGCCCTAGAGGCAACATGGAGATGTTGGATATCACGTCAATGTTTATGTATTTATGAATAAAGTGTTATTCAGTTCCATGAAATAGACATTTTGTATTGATCAATAAGTACATGACTTATTTATGAGACTCGATATGTATGAATCTATTTCTAAATGATCCCTGATCATATATCATATTATTGGAACTAATATGATTCTAAGATCGGCATGCCTATTGATTGATGATCATGTCTCATAGATCATGGGTATGGAGATACCAAATCAATAAACATGGACACATGTGTTAGAGAACACATTGTTGGATAGACCCACCGTGAGACACTACAGGAATTAATGTGCCATTAGTTGGTCTCAGGTAGTGTTGGTACAAAGTCCTTAGACCTGAGATCACCATGGATTCCAACATGTGTAGTAGCCTACTTTGGGACTACCAAACGCTATTCCGTAACTGGGTAGTTATAAAAGTAGTCTTTGGGTTTGCTATGAAACATGGAGTGGGATGTGAGTGATCAAGATGGAATTTGCCCCTCCTTTGGAGAGATATCTCTGGGCCCCTCGAGGTAATGGATTATGGAAATGCATGGCCATGCTAAGTTGATTGAGGAGTCAATCAACAGACAGATAATCCAATACGGTTCGAGTGAATGGTTAAGCTATTGAAGGGATGGTACACATCTTGCCTATAGCTTAATTGGTATCGTGAGGCAAAGGGATTTGTGTACACATTACAGGTTCAAAGCCGATATTACATTCTTGTATACTATGGTGTCAATATGTGCTGCTAGGCGCCGCTGTTGACAGGTCGACTGAGTTGGACTCGAGCCGATGGTCGGGTAAGTTAGACTATAGCCGAAACCGAGTATACCTGAACCTACAGGATCGCACGCTTAAGGGGATGGAATAGATATTCGAGTTGGACTCGGATACGGCTCGATCGGATAGGGATCCGATCGGATAGAGTTCTATGGGCTTACGACGTATGGGCGGCCAACTCTGTGAGATTCGGATAGGATCCGATTTAAAATAGAGTCCTAATCGGCCACTAGTCCCAGTCATCCAACTCTATATAAAGGGGCGAGGGGTGGAGAGTTGCAGTATCGCATTGAATCGAATCCGCAACAGATGTCGCCGAGATCAATCTCCACGGAAACCCTCCCCACTTTCGAGCCAAACCCTAGCCTTGCATCGCGTGCTAGCACATGGGTGTTCGGCGTTCTGTTCCCGGACGTGTGGATACCGGTAGAGGCGCTGCTATGTTGCGCGTTGTTCATCGGCTGTGGTACTTCGGAGCAAGGCGGCTGCGGCAGATCGGCTGCGGTCGAGCGCATCGGAGCGAGGCGCGAGAACGCGGTCATACGACTCGGCGAATCGGCTACATCCGCGAATCAGCTGATTGGTGAATCGGCTGTCCCCGGGAATCGGCTGTCATCGGCCAGCGCAGTTCCAGATCGGATAGCCCTGATTGGCTGTTTTCGCTGCTTACTCCAATCGGTAACGATCTATCGGCCCTTACTTGCAAGTGTTCCTGGTTTGCGTGGTGGAAAAGTTTTTGTTTTCGGCTAGCGTAGCTTCCGTGTAACCCTTCACTTCAACCACCGATAGTTCATCAAGGTGTCCAACCTTTCATTCTCCTTTTTGAGTGCCTCCATAGCTTCAAGGTTAGTAGCATAGGAATCCAAATCATAATTATAGTACCTAGCACAACCATTGCTAGTGGAGGCATTGGATGACTTAGTGGCCTTATTGGATGAAGATGAGCTAGTCCAAAGGGTGTCAAATTATACTTCAAGAGCCTTGTGATTTTGATCCAATGCCACAAGCATCTCTTGATGTGAATCACTAACCTCATTTAGGCTAGCGATTGATCCATTCACCAAAGGGAGTTCATCGGTCAATTTTTCAACCCTCTCACGCTCCTTAGCCAAATTCTCCTCTAAGGCAAGGTTTCTCTTCATTTCAAGAATGAGCATACTTATTGTCTTTCGAGGGATTTTTTTCTTTGTAATCCAATGTTTTCATTAGCTTGGACAATTGTTGCATGGACGGCTTGCTAAATCTTTTAAGAACATCATCCAAGTTATCATCACTTCCCTCATCACTCTCATAATCATCATCTAGAGAGGGTTTGGATTAGTACATTACCTTGCGGCCTTAGGCCATGAAGCAAGAGTGGTTGTATAAGCCATTGTCATCACCACTCAAATTGTCGAAGAGACACTCCTTAGTGGATGATGGAGTCATGATGGCGATGGTGGCGACTCCTTCATCTCCTTCTTCCTTCTCCTTAGGATACGCCTCATCACCGGAGTACCACACCTTCCCGATATGAGCATGCCCGGTCTTTTTCTTAACCACCTTGGGTTTGGCTTCATTGTTCTTGGGACAATCGGCAATGAAGCAGCCATATTCACCACATTGAAAACATGCCCTCTTGGATTGCCGAGCTTTTCCCTTGTCATCATTCTTCTTGCTCTTGCCAAAGCCACAACGACGAAGATATTGCTTGAACTTCCTTATGATAAATGTTATGTCTTCATCGTCACTTTCTTCCTCACTTGAGGCTTGCTCATTGGTGTCCTTCAAGGCAATTTCCTTGTCCTTGATCATGGTAACATTCTTGATCATTTGCTTGACCTCCTTGGCTTCTTCTTCAAGCATCTCATGTGCCACAATTCTTTTAAGGATGTCACTTGGGGTAAGCCTCTTGAAATCCTTCCTCTCACGAATGAGAGTGACCAAGGTGGGATTTCTTGGTCTGAAGGCTTGAAGAAACCTCTTGATGAAGTGGTCCATCATGTCATCACTCCCAATCCCTTGAATCTTGTTCACCAAGACCATCATGCTATCATACATCTCTTAGGGGGTCTCTTGATCACAAATCTCCCAAGCATGCGGTCGTGGAATGGCTCGCCGAGGTCGGCGAGGGAGCCAGCCATCGTCTTCAACCGGTGGCAATAGTCGGTGACGGAGAGATTGCCTTGCGCAAAGTGTGAAATTCCACAGCAAGGTTCAATGCCCGTCACTCGCGATTGCCGAGAAATTGATGCTCGAGGTCGAGGCTGCGCCACACGATCCAGGCTGTGGCGATGCTCGTCATCACGATCTCGAGGAGCTCGGCGGAGACGCTGCCGTAGAACCATGCGAGGACGACACAATCCATCCGGACCTAGTCCACACGATCCGGATGGTAGGCGTCCGTCAGGACATGGTCGGTGAGCGCGTACTTGCCGAAGGTGACGAGGAATAGGCCGTCGCCACTTGGTGTAGTTGGAAGCGGAGAGATCGAGGGTGACCGGCACCAGGGACTTGATGTTGAGGACGGCAACCGCTTGTGCATGGAGAGCAGCCACGGCCTCATCGTCGAGGTCGTCAGGGAGGAGGCCGACGACGCCCACCTGAGAGCCGGGGGAGGCGCTCGGGGTGACGGAGCCGAGGTATAGGAGAGCTGGCGCACTGGGGAGGGACGGGACGGCCGTCGTCGCGGGCGGAGAAGCGAGCGGTGCCGTGGTTGAGGAAGAGGAGCCCATCGCTGCAGCCGAGACGATGGGCGGAGCGAGGGCCGAACGAACGGCGTTGGCGGCGGCATCGGCGAGGGCACGGGCAGCGGCCGCGTGGGCCTCGGACGCCGTCGGGTCGAGGAGGTAGGTGGCGCGGACAGCCGCCGCAACAACATCGGCGGTGGCATCCTGCTGGTAGGCCATCACAAGGTGCTAGGCTGGACGCGAGCGGAAGGAAGGAATGAAGACGTCTGATACCATGATAGCGGAAAGTAATTATGTGATTGATTTGCAAAGCTCTGCCAAATACAATATATAGTCTAGGCATTCCGAGAGAGAGATGGCATGCAGCCATGCAGCGCAGTAGGGAACGGTAGGCAAAGAGGCCCAACGGGCAAGAAGCTAACGGCTAACAGTATTCGTTCTGCAACCTGCCCCTACGAACAAAAATAGGCCGATAATGCGTGCTGCAGTGCTGTTTATTCCTAAACACTCAACTAAAACCTGAGGAAATTCCACCTAGAAAGTAAAGTAGATTGAATCGAGAAATAAAACCATCATGAAATTTCAAACAGCACGACGAAAAAGGCCTGAACACCGATCAAGCAAACAGGAAAAATGAAAAACGAACAAAAGAAAGGGAGTACTCCCAGATCAGATCGGCATGACGAGCGGAGGTGGCTGCAATCGCACATATGGAGCTCGGGTTAGCGACGACGCCGGCCCTTGTCCTCCTCTCTCAAGGACTCTACGACGACCTCTGGCCGGCCCTCCAAAAGGCAGCGACCTCGGAGAAGTTGTCCAGCGCAAGGGTTATTGGCGGTGGGTCAGACAGGCGCGGCGACATGGGGGAGCGGGAGGAAGGGGAATCTCGTGAGATGGTAGTGGTGCTTGAGAGTGGAAGCGGCGGCGACGACAGGTCAGGGAGGAACAACGATGAGGAGGAGGATGAACGGGCAGCGGTTGGGGAACGGTGGTAGCGGGGAGGGATGCGCCCGCACCGCATGGTGTGGAGAAGGGAGAATGGAGATGCGAAGGAAGGCGTCTGTCGGCCGCCGACCTCGCCTCCTCCCACCGTTGCTAGCGGTGTGGAGATGCGGAGGGAGTTGTCTGCTGGTCGCCGACCTCGCCTCCTACCGCTGTCGCCCGGAGTCAGGCCTGAGACGGATCTAGGCAGGGCTGCGGCAGCGTGGAGCATCGATGGAGGGCAAGGGGCAGCGTGGCGCTAGGGAGGATGGAAGAGGAGCGTGCGGCAAAACAGGGGAATAGCGACCGAGAGAGGAGGGAGAAGCATGCACAAAGGACGTGGCGGGATGCAGAGGACGAGAAACGCGATGTGTGCCGTTGGATTTTACGATCAGATGATTCATATTGAACGGGTCTGTCTGAGTCAGAGTCAGGACTCTAACCATAAAGTACTTTTAGACTACTAGTCCATACTAACGCTACAATCATATTAGTAAGGGCATGTACAATGGGTCTGTAAAGCCTGTCTATAAACCATATTTTTTGCAAATAAACCCCTCCATGCGTTGTAGACGGCGCGTGGTCGCTTCAACAACAGACGAGCTCCGTCCCGTGCTCCGAGAATTTGTAGACGCTCCGAGAATTTGTAGACGCGCGGCGACGCGTTGTATGCGGCGTTGTCTGTTGGAATCGTCGCTGCGCGCGCGTAAGAAGGAAACTGATCTGCATTCTCGCGCGCAACGAAGGAAAGCCGCATCCATCTCCCTCGCCAAGCATTCCGCCGCATCCATCTCCTCCGCCGTGGGCTGCCGCCGCCGCCGCATCCATTCCCCCCACCCGGCCGCGCATCGGCCGCCACCCTCGGTGTCTCCGTTTGGCCATATGCATCGGCTCTAGCTGTCGATGACGCCCTCGGATCCGGTAAATTTTTTGTGTGAAATCACCGAAAACCTCGCCGCAGGATCCATCCAGTTTGCATCGGCCGCCGTCGCCTCCCTCCGCCTCGGCGGCCTCCGCGGCTATCTCCACCTCGGCCGCCGCCTCTCCCCCACCGCATCCGTCGGGGTGCTTCGACGGCGGATCCTCCGGGGCGGCCACCGGCGACGGTGAGGGCTTCGTCGCGACCGCCTCGTCCTCCTCGCGAGCTCACGAGGTATCAGTGGAGTTGGGATACCGGAGGACATGGCTGGGGTGTGTCGCCATTCGGGCACGCTGCTTATCGCCGGCGTGGATTAGCCTCTGCGGAGGGAATGGGAGTGGATGGATTTGTGGTTCCGGCACCTATTGGGTGTGGGATTTGGGGTGGTGGTGATTTCATGGCATAAATTTTGGTTTGGAAAAATCACGTGACTGTGAATCGGAAAGTAGATAAGCTTTTCGAGGTTTTAATTCCCATATTTGAACTGTTTGCTTCTCAAGGATGATAGGTATGGGTTTGACTGAAAAAATTGCTGAAACAAGTGTTCGTCAGAGTTCGTCAGGAAAGGAAGTCATGCCTAGGGGAAATTTCAGAAGTTGGTGGCCCTGTTTCTGATTCTGGTTTCTCCTCCTCACAGATGGCATCTGAAAGGATCATGGCTGACTTGGAGGCTGGAGAGATTGCTCATGGGACTTCATCCACCACTATTATGTCAAGTGAAAGATCATATAACGTTTTGGTGCATTCAGAAGTAGCTTATTTAGAAGTACCAACAGACATTGATTGTTAGTCTATTAATCTGCTCCAGCTACTGCTTGTTTCGGTAAGTCAATGGCTTTGAGAAGTTCTGCTCCTGCTTGTTTGTTATGTCTATGTGGTGTCCAAACTACATAAAGATGCCTCTGTGATATGTTCTCAGTTAAATCTAATGAACTCTGAAGGAACTGAAGACTGAACATGCAAATGCAGAATTGCAGAGACCACAGTGAATTTGTAAGAGGCAATGGCTAATGGCTTTGAGTTTAAATTAAACTTGATTTCAAGTTATTTAAAGGCCATCCGGGCACAATCAAGAAAGAGATTTTAGGAATGTTTTTGCAGATACTTGCGCCATTTTGTTTTAGCTTGTCAATTGACATTTCATGGCCAAGCTTCAAGTGTGAGTGAGCAGATACACTACTGAACTTATGGGGGATAAAAATGATGTTATATTTTTTTAATAATTAAAAATTTTCAAGCTTCATATATTTTGCTAATAATGATACTTGCTAATATTTTGCTAATTTTTAAGCTTCATATATTTTGCAATTCTGCTATTCTGTAGTTCTGTCAATATATCAGCTTTAAACTTCAAGTATGTTGTATGTGCGTTGTATGCTGGCTGGTCAAGGTAGTGTTCTCAACTACATGGATGTAAATAACTAATAGAATGACTTAATTTAAATTTTAATTTATATTATGTTTCATGGCTTATGACATGGGTTGATATAGTAAAAAAATATTATAATCATATTCTCTTATATTATGTTCAATACAGAAACACAATTTATATTATATTCCATGCCTTATGACATGGGTTAATGTTTTGTAAAAAATATTGTAATCATATTCCTCGATATATTTCATATCAACTAGCAACACTATATCACGCATAATTTTATTTACAGTTCATCTTAGCTACATGCATAGTATTAAAACTTCTTACAGACGAACCCTGTCTGTGGATTGTATGATCTAACTTTTAGCTGTCTGTATGATAACTTACAGACGACCCTCTGTCTTTGAGTTGTACATGTCCTAATGACGATATATGTATGAGATGATATATGTGTGTGCTACATGATAGTCAAATTTTCACAAATTGGCATAGAAGGTTCTCCACTATCTAAAGTTATTTTATGAGACAACCACAAATGATAAAAAAATATTGAATGCGCATAAAGGATGATATGATGATACAGGGATTTCTTCTTATATAGTTAGTTATCTCCTAAAATGCTCACATTTGCTGAAAATGGAAGATAACCAATGAAAAATAAATTAAAAATATATCTGAAGAGTTTTTACAAACACATGGTCAGCAGGTTGTAAATATTCCATCCACACCAAGCATTTTAACTAAAATATGGTTTGTAACTTTAAAAAATGTAACATGCATCTATACTGCACAACACAGATTCAAATCAAAGTTATACATTAAGTGTTATATCCAAACAAGATGGTTAGCAGTCTCAGTGGCAGAGTAAGATGCAGAGCAAGGTTATAGCTCCTTCGAAAAGATCATATATACAAAAAAAAAGAATCACAAATTTCAGATATGCATATTCATATTATCCACTTAATTTTTGGCTTACAACTATGATTCTTCCATCACCATCGCATGGAGCAGAAAAGTCCAGCCTATGCCTAAAACCTTGTACTACTTCATCAAAAGTTGTTGCTGACTTGAATAATTCAGAGTTCCCATCTTCTCTCATTCTTGTATTGCATTGCATAATCTCGCATAGACCATAGTAGATATGTTCCCGTCTTCTTTCATTCTTGTGCCAACTCCTAAATTTTCAACAAACCTTGCTGTAACACTACGCTCTAGAATTCCTTCAATAGACTCGTCTTTTTTGTCATTGGGGACCCATAAGAGCTCTTTGATTGGCACACTTTTCTGTTATCACTTTCTACCTGCATACTTACAACACCCAACTAATTACCTGCATACTGTTAGTTTATTAACCAATTATTGTTCTGCAATGAAAACTGGTAACAGAGTGCTTAAAATGCTGAAAATTTAGCATATTGTGTATATAGGATTAATTAGAAGCACACCAGATTTAATAGACTACTGGAAGCTGTAGCAAAAAGGAGTTAATTTGACAAACCCTTTTTTATGTGCATAAAAGCTATCTGTCAAAGACAATTTGTTCTTGTTTTTCCTCTTAATTTATATCAGATTATACTAATTTGTCTCTGCAATAATGTTGTCCCTAGATTTTAGAGATATACAGGTAGGGTGCTGAAAATGGCACCAATTTCTAAATAGAGCAATCATATTGTATACACCTGATAAATTTGTCCTCAATATTCTTTATATAAATTTCATTCAGTTTCCGGGACATGCTCAAGTTCAGAGAATCATTAAGAGCTTGTTTTCAGCCATAAATTCAGATTTCAGACGCATCCAAAATGATCTGATTTTATTCTTTTACTTAAAAATTCACCTTGGAAGCATATTGAGTGGTATAAAAATAAATTAAAAGGTTGCAGGACAGCGAGCGAGGACAGCTAGCAAACCTCAGCTCAATCGACCCTAACTCATGCATCAACGGCCAAGCAATTAACTCTGTACATGAACCTGTTTGTTCTGATGAAGAGTACGGCTCCATGAAAGCTGAACTTGATGCCCACCTATCTGAGACCTATTCAGCACATGGATGGTATCTTGATCTTCACCGGATGACCTGAAAATACAATAATACAACCAAAGCAACAAAAGATCAGGACAAATATGTATTAGGTAAAGATGGTTAGCAAGAAACCATGAAGGATTTATTAACCAGCTGCTAAAGCTAATCTTCTTTGTACCAAGTAGAAAGCCTCCTGAAAGTTCCAAATTGACTGGCCTCTACCCCCCCAACCCCCACCCAAGAAAATTAAGCTAGAGTTCTATGGATATTGGATAGCATTTTCACCATTAATATCGTACATGCATGTCCAAATTGATATCTAAGCAATCCTAATTTAGTTAAGAAAGATGTATCTCTAGTATCTAGGCATTCATAAAAGGGTCATCGAGGAAGCCTACTAATTTATGAAGTCTCAACCACATCAAAGTAGGATCTGCATTAGAAAGAAAAACCACATCACATTACTCATTTTCAAGGCTGCATTATGAGAACTCCAAGTTATTTCAAGGCTACTAATTTCAAGGCTCCAAGTTATTTATTTAGCTCACTTTTTACCTGAGTTTTGTTTCAGTTTTTTTAGCTTTATTCTTATAGCAAAGGAAGAGCAGGTCCTCAGGATTCTATTTCCACAAAAATATTTAAGCTCAGCGCATTGTTTCAGCATTTTAGATCAACTGGCCTATGATATATTTGGTTCTGCAAGCTTAAGAAATATAAAAATCGTTAGAGCTGACAAGTTGGTTCAACCAAGCAATTATTTAACATCACTACTAATAGCATGGACCAAAACGAGCAAACAATTATCCTGACAGCCTGAACTACAACATCAGGATTACATGAAGATATCAACCAAAACACTAACCTCACCGGCTGGTCGCAATCCCCTCACGCCTGGCCGTCAATCAATCGAACCAAAGCAAATAAATAATATAGTTACCTCGTGGGCGGGGTTGGGAGTGGCGAGGCCGGCGGGGTGGACGGGGAGGAATGCGTGCGACGGCGACGGCGGTGGCGCCGATCTGACCGAGGACAAGCGTATGCGGCGAGGGCGAGTGCCGATCTGGGCGATGTGCGGAGGAAGGCGTGCGACGGAAAACTGGTGGCGGGATGGACTCGAGCGGGGAGGGGCGGAGCGGAGAGCGGGAGAGGGCCGCGCGGAGGGGAGGAATCACGGGGGGGTGGCGCGACGCGACGGGATGCGACGACGACGGAGGGGCGGCGCGGGAGGGATGCGACGACGGTGGAGGGGCTGCACGGGAGAGGAGAGAAATTGAGCAGCGGCGGACGGGGATCGACGGCGCGCGACGGCGATCTGCGCTGGGTGGGGCGTCGGCGGCGTCGGGTGAGGGCGATGCGAGAGAGAGGAGGGCAGAGGCGGCGTAATTTCGGGCGTTCTGCGTGAGGGGAAGGGTCCGAATTTTTTGCTTTTTAGCCCAAAGTTGTAAATATTATCAAAAATAGGCTCCTGGCAGTTTGAATTCTACAAATGGACCCTAAGCTCGGCGCCAATAGTGATGGCGTCGAGTTTGAACAACTCGGCGCCAATTGGCGCCGAGATATTTGCGCCACGTAGGAGCCCAGTGACCTCTTCCTCTCTGTCAACATTTCCTGTTCGCCTATTTCTTTTCATCTCTGTCCTATTCAACTGTCGCCAGTGTTCCCTTCACCCTTTGTCACGAATTGGCATATTAGACCGTGGAAAAGTGAGTTTGAGCTATCGTATTTCTGTTGTTTAAGCAATTGATATGGTTGAAAACTTTTGTAGTAATACAAGCATAACTCAGCATATATTAATGATATAATACATGACATATGTTTCATAAGGATTATTGCATGTAATTAAACCGTGAAATGTATGCCATGCATACACGATACAAACTAATCGGACCCGACGAGTCGAGTCTCAGGTATCCTACGGATCTGTTCAATGGCTTTCAGCTTGTCTTCAATTTTCTCTTTCCTTCTCGGCGTTGTACTCCTTCTGTGTTTCACATTCAGTTACTTTTAGGCCGTTATATTGGGGAATGACATTGTCGATCCACCTAGTGAATCCTCACCTCCTTTGAATGCCCTGGTAAAGAAACACATGTAATCAGTTAGAGAGCCAGTAGATGGAAGACATTAGCGGGATTGATAAAACGAAAGACGTACAACGAAGTCGTTGTCTAAGTTGGGGCAAATGAAATATCTCCGACTATAGGTTCGTGATTCAAAGGAGGTAGCCATCTTGCAACGATCCCTACAACCGCACATGGGACGCTCCGACCATTTTGGAAAACCTAGTGGGTTGTTCCACCAATCTAAGCTTGCGATTTCCACTCGACGTTCGTACTCCATCCATGCCTGAAGGAATTGTTCGGTCGACTCAGGTTGCGTTACCGTCCGACCAATTGAAGCAGGTCTAACCGTATCGATCCACTGTTCGTATGGACACTGACGTACATCCTCCTGTATGTTCATTTGTGATGTTCGAGATTAGAAAATGGAACAAGCGAATAGGTTGAACAAGAAAAAATGATACTCACGACAAAATCGTCATCCACAATCTTAGGACACACGAAGTATCTTTGTCCTCTAGTTGCTTGTCTTATGGATCTTACCACTTGGCAACGGAGACCACAATAGCATTCTGGACGTTCCCGTCATGTGGGTAGTGCTAGCTGATCCATAGGCCAATCCAAAGCTTCAGCATCAACTCGACGTTGGTACTCAGCCTTTCGCCGAAGGTAGTCTGACATTGTTTCGCTTAGTGGGTTGTACCGTGTTCCATCGGTTCGTGGGTTATCCATGTCTATCCACTCAAGGAAGTTGCAGACCCGACGATATGCCTGCATGAAGTGTTAACGTTATACACTATTAAAGTTAGCTTTTTCTATGTGAATATTTTGTAGTAGAAAGCATTGCAGATAAGCCATACCCGATCAATGTTGGCGCATTGGAAAAATCGCCTTCCCCGAGTTTCCGTGAGGAGGGACGACGTAAGTATGCAAGCATCCCCACAATGGCATAACGGACGGTCACACCATGGTGGAATGAAACCGCTCAAAGGATGGAGTCGCCAGTGGAGATGCTCAACGAAAGGACGATATGAAGAGCTCATTGTACGTGTAAGTGTAGAAAACAGAATGAAGATATGAAGAGCTCGTATTCGGATTGAAGTAATATATAGTGGAGGGAGGTGATTGGGGAATCCTTCACGTGCCGAAAGTTTAGTGGGGAATCCTTCACGCGTCAAAAGTTGAGTGGGGAATCCTTCACGCGCCGAAAGTTGACAGCGACGTATCATACACGTCTCTCGCACGCCGAAAGATTTTTTTGTCATTTTTAAGAGTATCGTGCAGCGAACGACATGGAAGGATGTGACAATACGTGCCATGCCAAAAGTTGATTGTGACAGAGCATGAGCGAGTATGAAGGACGAAACATGTGGATAGTAATAATATGTGTGTCATCTTGTCAGTTTTGAATGAGTCAATCGTAATTAAAGTATACATTCCAATTTCACTCTAGCTGTTGGAAGTAATTGTAGGGACTCACTTCATATTTTACTGAATTTTTGACGATAGAAACTTCGAGCAGAAAATTTTGGCAGAATTTCCCCTGTTTATGTACTCAAAGCTTACACAAATATCAATGTAGCATATAATAGTCACAGAATATGTACCACATTCATCCACATCCCATATACATGACAACACGAAAATACCACGAAGTTCATAACAGTCCGTAAAGTCCAGAATAGTTGTGACAGAACAAAAGAAGAGTCCATACAAGACATAATAATATTCCATACAGTCCACAAGCGTTTTGCATACATGTAGCACAATATGTACAACCAGGTTCACTGTCTCCTACTCTTACCCTTGCCCTTCTGTCCGAGAGCATCACTGCCTAGAGTAAAATGGACCGGTGGGTTCCTTCTCCTGGTCCCAAGGTCCTGCGTAGGCTGAGTCGAAGGAGCGTCCTGTAGCTGAGATGAGCCAATCTCATCGTGTCCCCGGAGCGCATCCTCCTCATCGTCGGTGTCGTCGTCCTCATCGGAGGCAGTGCATCTGGAGGCCGTCCGTGCCTGGCTTGAGGAACCGCCACCTCCTGGGGAAGGAGACAACACATGCACGTCCTGCCTCGTGATTGTCCTGCAACCACAACGTGCAGCCACACGACGTAGCCGACGTACTACTCTCTGTTGCACATAACACAGTACTTATGTCACATATTGCAATGTATTAGATGTAAAGTTGAAAGATCTTTGAAAATCTTACATCGAGGTAGTTGCGTGTGTCATCGTCTCTAACTCTCTCGCGAAAGTGCGTCATCTCCTCGACCGTGGATCGGAGGGTGTTCCCTTGAAACAAATTTCGCACTTAGACCATCAAGTTATTCAACTTAATACATAAGAACCAAGTCAGATGACATACCACTCTGTCCAAGATTGGCCCAGCCTCCACTTGGCTCCCAACCCACGTACTTTGGTCGTAGGTCGTGTCTTCATCGTCGGATGACGCAATGTCGGCATAGTCATCCTGCGACCACTGGAGTCTGAGCTGTGTACGTGTCACACCGTGGTACCAAGACTGGTACTCCCTGAAAGGCGGGTTCGAGTGCGGCTCTTCATTGACGTCCACATTAGCGTCGAACAAGTCCCACTGGTTTATGTAGTTGAAGTGGAACTGGTCCCAGTCGAAGATCTTCTTGTTCTTCTGGCGATCCAACCTGAAAGGTACATAATGGTAAGTTAGGTAAGTTTGCAATCAGTTAATACGAAATGATGGAAACAATTATAAAGAACATCTCACTGACTTATGTAGGTCATATCCAGTAGAAACCAGATCAGGTGGACAGATTTGCCGCCGTCCAAACTGGCGTGCAACTCTATGCGGCAAGTGAAACTCGACAGCGTAGAAGCAGATAAGGGGACACCTCATCCTATACACCTCGCTGTCGCTAGAGCACAAGTTGCTCACCAAGAATGGCAGCGCCACCTCTCCGGTGTACGGCTCCCACGTCACCTGCAACATGTCGATACAACATGGTACATTACAAAGTAAACACCTGCAAACGAATAGAGCAAGTAAACAAGGCTTACACTTGTTGCAGTGAGACTGTCCAACTCATTCGTGTACTCCTTGTAGGCCCTCTGCATTCTCGCGTGCGGGACAGTGACCTGGTCCCAAAGATAGGCCCACGTCGGCTGTCGACGTGCATCCTGACCCGCGAACCAGTCACGAGGAGGCAACACCTATGGTCGACCTACTGGAAACCTCGACCACATCCACAGCTGAAGTAGGTACACGCATCCACCAACTGAGGCGGACGACGAAGAACAACGACATGCCTCGCACAGCTGTCGGTAAAGGAAAGCTAATACTGCCGATCCCCAGCTATATTGACCCGCCTGGTCCCAGTCAGTAAGGCAATGGATCCACATCCACGAATCATTGTCCCCCGTCACGTCGAGGAAGAGCACGCAGGCGAAGAGATGTAGGATCCAAGCCCGGCAGTAGCGCGCAACTGTCCCCTCGTCCACCCCATCAGGGCATTGTGCGAACTCCGCCCGAAGCCAGGTAATTGGCACTCCAGAAGAGCGAGTGCCGCGTTCACCAACTGGATGCCCAAGGAAGGCCTCAATCCGAGCTCTCCATCCGTCTGCTCTACACGGACCCGTGACTGCACGACCATGAATCCGTAGGCCAAGCAACTTCTGACAGTCCTGTAGCGTGACTGTCATCTCCCCAAAAGACAAGTGAAATGTGTGCATCTCAGGTCGCCATCTGGAAAGAACCACACTATTAATTTCCATGTAAAGAGAAGTGCCTGCACAAAATAGTAAGACAGAGCCGAAAGTTCCAATATAGTACCTGTCAACTAGTGTCATCAATGCCGGTGAGTTGAACGTGGGAAGGCCACGACGAACCTGAAACGATATGACGTCTAGGCCAACTCGCTCCAGGAAAGGCGTGTACCTATCGTCGTACACCATGTCCAAGAACCCACCGTGGGCTCTACGACGGAGGAGTGGAAGGTCCTGAATGTAAGAAAGAAAGTATGAGGGATGAATCCTGAATTACACGAAAAGAGATTCCCACATTAAGATTACGAGTACACAGCATCAAGGTACAACACAAACATATTGAAAGGAAAGGAAGCAATTCAAATGTGTACAGAATAAGCAATTCAAAAATTTTTGAGAGGATCCCCATCCCTGATTTAGGTAGTATTTCTTTCTCAGTAAATTACAACGTAAATCATCTTGACCAGCCTCCAGCTTATAAATCCATTACAAAGCAGGGCTGCATTCATCACTAAACTATTTAGGCTTACACAAAGGTTTTCTATTTTTACCATATGGTACTTTCTCTTGTTTTCCAGTCCCACCCAAAAGAACATAGCTCTGATGGTATCCATCCATCCATAGATCTGATGTGTGGTTTTTGGCAAGAGGTAAAAACCCATCATGTACACTGGGATGTTGTTCAATGAAGAGTTTATCAGAATTGCAATGTACATTGGGAGCTGATCAGGTAGCAAATGATTGCAATGCATTTTGATGAATCAGCAGCAACAACTCTTGCCCTTTGTCCCTATGACAGTAGTCTAAGAAAGCTGTAACAGCAAAGACAAAGGAGGACAAGAAACAAAGGTACCCAATATTACGATGATTTAATGAATAAATATAAATTTAAGGGACAAAATAAGAAACAATGCATTGTACTGGTAATGAATTTCTAAAATAAACTCAAATGTAGTTGACAACTCAAGCTCTTCACCATATTTTCTCTATAACAATAATGACGATAAGCATGAGTAGTAATATTTCCTTCTTGTTTCACTGTACTTCATTCCTATTTTTGCATCTATATTGATGATAGTATCATCTCCTTGCCAGGGCTGCAGACAATAAGGTATTCGGCACACTAGTCTGTTGGATTTTATGTTTTACAGAAACTCATTATTCATGTTGCCAATTTAGTGGTTCAAATAGTAACTGGGCGTTTTGTTATCAGCTGTTTGTGGCAACCTGTGCACCAGCTCGACACACCAGTGAAGGTTATATTGCTTGGGGACATTCCACTCTTGTTGGACCTGTAAGTTGATTTGAGATTTTAGGATGCAACAGATGCAGCGCTATAAGCAAATATACACTCCTCCGTTTCTTCTCCCTTCCCTTGCACCATTGATTAAGACATATAGTACTCAGTAAGACTAATAAGCATCAAGTTCACATTTCAGTTTCACAGGCCTGTTGTTCACAACTACTGAGCTGCTGTGTGATTTTATTGCTACTAATCAACAACAGCATCTCTTTAAAAAAATCATAAGCAACACACACACAGTTTTTTTCATCATGCCTACGCTAGAAGAAAGAAGTTGCAGCCTTAATATATCACACACACAGCAGTGACATAATAATGACTACGGAGCTAATAAATCCATACGATAAGGAGCTAATGTGGCCTTATGCCGGTTGATTTTATATTGCACAATCTGAAAAAGTTCACACTAGCAAATATATGGCCGCAAATATATAGAACCCTGATTAAGTGTGTCCACTGACCAGATAGTAGTAATGGACTAGTATTTCCAGGGTAGACCATCAGTAAATCAAATGGACGTTTTTTTACTGTGCAAATTAATATCTCTATAGTTATTCCTTTCTGGGCTTATTAGGAGATGTTATGGTTCTGCCTTTTGCTTTGCAACATGAGTTGCTATGAGCTGCTATATAGTCACAAATTATATGTGCATATATTTGGTATTTATAGCCATAAAAAATGCAGAGACAATCAGGTATCCGGTCAATATGTGAACAACAAGGAAATCATTTCCCCTCTGTCAATAGTTAATGAATAGACACAAAGATAATTAGTAAGAATATAGTACCTGCCCTCCGCGACGAGACGTCCTCGGTGGGTCGCGTCGTACGCCGGATCCAGAAGGTGGAATTGCGCCATCCTGCAAAACGAAATATGTTAGAGAAATTGAAATTAGTGTATGCAATGAACTATAAAGTAAACAATGTACAAGTGTTCATAAAATGTAATAAAAGAACGAGTACGACCTCACTAATTTGCCAACGGCAAGTCCGTGAATTGTGGCCTAGTCTACCGCACTTCCCACACTCGTACTGCTCAGGGTCGGTAAGAAAAGGGGTCGATCTTGCACGTCTTGTTCTTCCTGGTATCTGATCCATGACCATCCTGTGTCTAGTCCGCTTCCTACTACCTCGTTTGTTCCAACGATAAGCTGGATCCGCAATGTACTTTGGACCGTCGTATGCAGGCCACTCTCCAGAGTCCCGAATAGGCTCAAAACAAGGGCTCCAAGTTTGCACAAGTGTGTCCACACTGAACTCACGAGGTATCCTGCTCTCAATGTCATAGTTGCGATGCCTAGCAGCTGCAACAAGGTGAGAACATACAAAGTGGTACTGCTTTGGTTTGCCACAGGTGCATGAGAAATCTTGGAGGACTACAACATGAATCCTCGACTCTCGAACCTCACCATCTGACGTCGTACCCCCGCTTTGCTTAACCTCGTAACGTCCCACAGCGTGGTCGAAACATGTAACCTCATGCGTGCAAGCTCTTTCCTTGGCCCTCTCGAGATGTTCATGTGCTTTAGGAGCCCATATCTGACCATCGCTCTGCAACTCCAATGCATGGGAGTGTCTTTCGTTGAACCAGGCAACAAGCTTGTAGAAGGTGAATTGCACGATGGCATTCACGGGCATACCACGTATCCCCAGCAGCAGCTTATTGAAGGACTCCGCCATGTTGCTGCACTGGAACTCGTATCTCCATCCGCCGGCGTCGTGTGCTCTTGTCCACTTGTCCAAATCTCTCATCAACCCTGTAAGCCATTGCCTACCTTCTGCATTTGATGCGGTCCGAACCTGCTCTAGCTTTCTCTGGAAGTACCTGTCCTCAAGCTATCGAGCTGCCTCCTGCAAAAGATCAAAGTTTGCCTTCACATCGTCTTTCCGGAGAAGATTCTCGGCAAGGTGCCGTGTACACCAACGATGGTGCAAAGGTGCATAACCCACTATCTCCTCTCGCACAGCATTAAGTATGCCCTGGTGCCTATCAGATATGACGCCAACTTCTCTACCAGGGCCGACCACATGTACCCTCACTAGCCTTAAGAACCATCCCCAACTATGTTCTCCCTCTCAACCAAAGCAAAGGCCAGAGGAACTAGCTTGTTGTTCGCGTCACAGGCTATGGCTATAAGAAGTGTGCCCTGATACTTGCTAATGAGGAACGTACCATCGATGGAGAAGACAAGGCGACAGTGCCTAAAAGCCTGCACACATTGAGGGAAGCACCAAAAAGCATGGAAGAATATCTGCCTCCCATTCATCCATGCATCTGGTCTATGGATGTACTCGTAATGCATTCCTGGATTCACCGCTTTGATTGCATTGAAAAGTACTGGTAGCTTCTTGTAACCATCCTCCCAATCCCCATATATCATCTTCCACGCACGCTGCTTAGCCCTCCATGCTTTACCGTAAGTTATCACATATCCCTGGTAAATCTCGCTAACTGTCCTGATAATTGTCCTAACCTTCATGTTGGGCTCTCCCTGCAATATTTCCATCAACCTTTTGGCAATGAGGGTAGATGTCAACTGCCGATGCTTCGTGTTGAGTTCAAGTGAGGCACAAGTGTGAGGCCCCACAACTCTTGTTATCTTTCATTTTCCGCTGACCTTTTGCTTCCTCGCACAAACCTTCCATGGGCAGCCTTCTTGTTCACAGACAACCGTGTACTGCCGCTTTGCATAGGAGTGCGTGACCTTGTAAGGCCTCTTGCATATCACTGCAAACGCCTGCAACCAACGCTTCAATGCAGGAAGGTCATTGAAAACCTTGCCCTTGCCAATTTCCATGCTAGGACCCGCCTCTGGAGCTTCCATCAGCTCATCATCACGTCCCTCAGCAAACGCCTGATTGGAAAGAGTAAGATCATGAACTCGTGAACTCTAGGATCACGACGGCCGGGGAAGATACGCCTTAACATCTCAATGTCACTCTCCGTCAGTTCACCAACTGGTCGATCATCATCGGAATCAATAGCTCTTGCGACCTCATAAGGCTCTAAATCATTCAAAACTTCAGCACTGTTTGAGTCTCGGAATTGGGCAAAAAAAGGACCACCCACATTGTTAGGAATGTCCCCTGCAACATATGCATAAATATGACGAAAGCAAGATATTAGTGGTTGAAAAGAAGGGTGGATGATGACGAGAAAGGATCCAATATTCAAACTTACTCGGATGATTCCGTGTCAAAGGGATCTCCTGAAGAGGACCTGCCACATTTCCATCCAATGGACATGCATCTCCATATGTCTCAACAATTTCGACCTCATTGGGGGTAGATTGAGCATCCGGAACCATACGTGCAGCCTCCGCAAACCGAAGTGGTTCCGGAACATCTATGGCAAGGTATGGCTGATCAGGCATCAATGGGGAAACCTCATGACGAATGGGATCAACCACCACCCGACGCACAACCACCTCCAAGCTTGGGAGTTGACTCTTCACAACAGATCTCACATACTTCTCCCACTTATCTGGACAACCTATTAGGGTCAGCCTCCTTAGGATGTTGGAAGGAGATACTACGTGAAGTACACCCTCAACTATGATGGAATCATCTCCAGAGCAATGTAGCTCCTCCGGAGCCCTTTCAAGCAACTCACTAAATGTTGGCTTCTCATCAAATATAACAGGCTCGCTTTTCATGTCAACAAAGTTGATATATCCATAATAATCTCTTGCCACGGTGCCTCCATGATATATGATCACTACGTTGTCCATCTAGTAGTTCAAAAAAATTACAAATATATTTAGTTCAGTCGAAATTAATCCACTATAGTTTTTAAAACATACAAACTTTCTGCAAAAAACTCTAGCCCGTACGATATTATCCAATCCTGCAATTTCTTCTTTATGAGATGTACCTTCGCATAAACTAATCCAATCCCGTAAACTAATCAAAGTTATTACCATTAAAAGATACCATTTATTCAACAAAAAAAGATAGGAAAATTTATAAATTACATGTTCAACATTTGACAATTCACCTTTTCAAATTTCACGTACATTGTATTTTTATATTTTACCCACATTGCATATTATAAAATTATGTACATTGCACTTCTAATTTTTTTTCTACACTGCATATTGTAAAATCATATATATTGCCTTTCTAAATTTTACCTACTAGATACATTCCATATTTATACTTAACCCACATTTCATATTCTAACTAACAATACATTGGATTTTCAAATTGTATCTACATTGCCTATTCTAAATTAAATGCATTGAATTTCTTAATTTGCACATTCTAAATTTTAATTTCATCTACATTGCATACTCGAAAATATACTTACCTCGTCGATAAGGAAGTCAGCACAAGCGGGAGCCGAGAAGGGAAGTCGGCGCGGGCAGAGGGGGCGCTGGCGACGGTACCGGCTTGGTGGCCGCGGGCATAGGGGCGCGGCTTGGGCGTGGGTAGAGGGCGCGCGCGGCGGGCGTCGACGTGCTGTGCGGCGGCCGACGACGAGCGCGCGCGGCGGGAGGCGGCGGGTGTGCGACGGCCGCCGACGAGCGCGCACGGCGGGCGGGGAGGCGGCGGGTTGTGCGGCGGCCGCCAACGGTCGCGCGGCGGCGGGCGGGCGGCGGGCTGTGCGGCGGCGCCGCCGACGGTCGCGCGTGGGGCGGGCGGCGACGGCTGTGCGCGGCGGGCGAGCGGCGGGCTGTGCGGCGTCGAGCGCGTACAACTCTACTGGACGAGGAAGACGGGACCCACCTGTAAGCAGAGCTCGGCGCCACTAACGCTGGCGTCGAGCTTTGCCACGTCGGACTCGGCTCCTATGTGGCGCAAATATCTCGGCGCCAATAGCATTGGCGTCGAGTAGTTCAAGCTCGGCGCCATCACTATTGATGCCGAGCTTAGGGTCCATTTCTATAATTCAAACCATCGGGGCCTATTTGTGATAATCTTTATTATTTTGGGCTAAAAAGCAAAAAATTCGGCCAGTGTGACCAAATCTTAAGATGTTGGCATCAGCGTAAACCAAACAAGCCCTCTTAATTCTTTGGTTCGTCTGAGATCGATTGCTTGCATGTAACAGTTGTAAAATGACATTTTAGATGCTTTAGATGAGCGTCTTTGCAGACTAGATCCAATATATTGTGGCAGATTGTTTCTATAGGTTTAAACTGAGCTTATTTTGGTGATATGCCCGTCAGGGTGCATGCAACTATACAAGGTTCCAAAATGCGACAAGAGGTAGTCGAAATTCATGGTTTTGAACTGAGTTGAGCTGATTCGAATCGGTAGGTTGATTTCGAATTCAGTAGAATAAAAGGTAAATTTGAATTGATAAGTACAAGAAAATTCCGAAGATTCCTATGAGATCATCTATCCTATAGTTTACCAATTGCAATCCTACAAACTTTACTTATCAAATCCTACGGTTCAAAAATTTATCAAATCCAACGATCCAAAATCATTGAATCCAACGGCTCCGATCGCCCCACGTCTCCCCGCCTCCCCTCCCCTCCCTGCACCCTTTCCCCCAAATTTTTTGCTTTTTAGCCCAAAATTGCAAAGATTATCACAAATAGGCCCCTAGCGGTTTGAATTCTAGAAATGGACCCTAAGCTCGACGCCAATAGTGATGGCGCCGAGTTTGAACAACTCGACGCCAATACTATTGGCGCCGATATATTTGCGCCACGTAGGAGCCGAGTCCGACGTGGCAAAGCTCGGCGCCGTTAGTGGCGCCGAGCTCGCGCCATAGATCTTGGCGCCGACCTCGGCGCCACCGATCTTGGCGCCGAGCTCGGCGCCACTAACGCCGGCGCCGAGCTCGCTACAGTGGGTCCCGTCTTTTCGGCCCAGAGAGTTGTACGCGCCCGACGCCGCACAACCCGACGTTCACTCGCCGCGCATAGCCGGCCGCCGCCCGCCGCCGCGCGCGCCGTCGTTGGCCGCCGCAGCCCGCCGTTGCCCCGCCGCGCGCGGCCGCTGCGGCCGCGCACAGCCCGCCGCCGCCGCCCACCGCGCGCGCCGTCGGCGGCCGCCGCCGCAGCAAGCACGCCGACGCCGCGCCCGCGCGCCTGTGCCGCGGCGCCCCTCCGCCCGCGGCCACCGGGCCGGACCACCGCCGCGCCTCCTCCGCTCGCGCCGACTTCCTTCTCTGCTCCGCCCGCGCCGGCTTCCTTATCGGCAAGGTAAGTATATTTTTGAGTATGCAATGTAGATGAAATTAAAATTTAGAATGTGCAAATTAAGAAATTCAATGCATTTAATTTAGAATAGGCAATGTAGATACAATTTGAAAATCCAATGTATTGTTAGTTAGAATATGAAATGTGGGTTAAGTATAAATATGGAATGTATCTAGTAGGTAAAATTTAGAAATGCAATATATGTGATTATACATTATGCAATGTGGGTAAAATATAAATATATAATGTACGTGAATTTTGAAAAGGTGAATTGTAAAATGTTGAATATGTAATTTATAAATTTTCCTATCTTTTTTGTTGAATAAATGGTATCTTTTATTGGTAATAACTTTGATTAGTTTACGGGATTGGATTAGTTTACACGAAGGTAGATCTCATAAAGAAGAAATTGCAGGATTGGATAATTTCGTACGGGCTAGAGTTTTTTGCAGAAAGTTTGTATGTTTTAAAAACTATAGTGGATTGGACAAATTGAGTACTATATATCAATTAATTTGGACTGAACTAAATATATTTGTAATTTTTTCGAACTACTAGATGGACAACGTAGTGATCATATATCATGGAGGCACCGTGGCAAGAGATTGTTATGGATATATCAACTTTGTTGACATGCAAAGTGAGCCTGTTATATTTGATGAGAAACCAACATTTAGTGAGTTGCTTGAAAGGGCTCGGGAGGAGCTACATTGCTCTTGAGATGATTCCATCATAGTTGAGGGTGTACTTCACGTAGTATCTCCTTCCACCATCCTAAGGAGGCTGACCCTAATAGGTTGTGCAGATAAGTGGGAGAAGTATGTGAGATCTGTTATGAAGAGTCAACTCCCAAGCTTGGAGGTGGTTGTGCGTCGGGTGGTGGTTGATCCCATTCGTCATGAGGTTTCCCCATTGATGCCTGATCAGCCGTACCTTGCCATAGATGTTCCGGAACCACTTCGGTTTGCGGAGGCTGCACGTATGGTTTCGGATGCTCAATCTGCACCCAATGAGGTCGAAGTTGTTGACACATATGGAGATGCATGTCCATTGGATGGAAATGTGGCAGGTCCTCTTTAGGAGATCCCTTTGACACGGAATCATCCGAGTAAGTTTGAATATTGGATCGTTTCTCGTCATCATCCACCCTTCTTTGCAACCGCTAATATCTTGCTTTTGTCATATTTATGCATATGTTGCAGGGGACATTCCTGACAATGTGGGTGGTCCTTTTTTGCCCAATTCCGGGACTCAAACAAGTGTTGAAGTTACGAATGATTTAGAGCCTTATGAGGTCGCAAGAGCTATTGATTCCGATGATGATCGACCGCTGGAGAACCGACTGAGAGTGACATTGAGATGTTAAGGCGTATCTTCCCGGCCGTCGTGATCCTAGAGTTCACGAGTTCAGTGATCTTACTCTTTCCGATCGCGTTTGCCGAGGGACGTGATGATGAGCCGATGGAAGCTCCGAGGCGGGTCCTAGCATGGAAATTGCCAAGGACAGGGTTTTCAATGACCTTCCTGCATTGAAGCGTTGGTTGCAGGCGTTTGCAGTGATATGCAAGAGGCCTTACAAGGTCCTGCACTCCTATGCAGAGCGGCGGTACACGGTTGTCTGTGAACAAGAACACTGCCCATGGAAGGTTTGTGCGAGGAAGCAAAAGGTCAACGGAAAATGGAAGATAACAAGAGTTGTGGGGCGTCACACTTGTGCCTCACTTGAACTCAACACGAAGCATCGAGTTGACATCTACCCTCATTGCCAAAAGGTTGATGGGAATATTGCAGGAGAGCCCAACATGAAGGTTAGGAAAATTATCGGGACGCTTAGCGAGATTTACTGTGGATATGTGATAACTTACGGTAAAGCATGGAGGGCTAAGCAGCGGGCGTGGAAGATGATATATGGGGATTGGAAGGATGGTTACGAGCAGCTACCAGTACTTTTCAATGCAATCAAAGCGGTGAATCCAGGAATGCATTACAATTACATCCCTTGACCAGATGCATGGATGAATGGGAGGCAGATATTCTTCCGTGCTTTTTGGTGCTTCCCTCAATGTGTGAAGGCTTTCAGGCAATGTCGCCCTGTCTTCTCCATCGATGGTACGTTCCTTATTGGCAAGTATCAGGGCACACTTCTTATAGCCATAGCCTGTGACGCGAACAACAAGCTGGTTCCTCTGGCCTTTGCTTTGGTTGAGAGGGAGAACAACGATAGTTGGGGATGGTTCTTGAGGCTAGTGAGGGTACATGTCGTCGGGCCTGGTAGAGAAGTTGGCGTCATATCTGATAGGCACCAGGACATACTTAATGCTATGCGAGAGGATATAGAGGGTTATGCACCTTTGCACCATCGTTGGTGTACACGGCACCTAGCCGAGAATCTTCTCCGAAAAGATGGTGTGAAGGCAAACTTTGATCTTTTGCAGGTGGCATCTCGACAGCTTGAGGACAGGTACTTCTAGAGAAAGCTAGAGCAGGTTCGTACCGCATTGTAGACCCCCGTTTTTGAGGACGGGAATCATTCGTGTTCATAGTACCTTATCTCTGGATCGAGTAGTTTGGTACCCAGGAATACAGTTCTGAATTACCAGGTGCAAAGTGCACGAATAGTCTTACATCAAAATTATTACAATAATAGGCCCGAAGGCAATATCCAATACATATAGGACCTACTGGTCCGAATACAACCAAAAGCAGAAATTAGATAAGATAGCAGATGGAAGGCAGCGGCATGTCGATCGCCTACAGGCAACGACTGGGGACTAAGACCTATCGCTCTCCATTGTTTTCATTCCTCCTGGTAGTAAGCATAGGGGTCTTCTTCACCTCCTTCATCTGGAGGTTTATGCGTATAGCAAGGGTGAGTACCCAACGTACTCAGCAAGCCAACACGAAATGATGCACATGATAGGGTCATTCAAAGGATGGCTATGGTTTATTTGTGCAAAGCCAATTTTCACAAATCATTTCACAAACCTAACATCTAGCCAGGTCAAGTTTTAGGTCCATAGTATATTAAGTCGATGACGGTTCTGTCCACCATCCATTGTGATCCCAAGGATAGCTTCCCGCCTCCGATTCGTCATGGTTTTCTGGGGGTGTCTTCCCCTTTCTCTCAGATAGAGAAGTTGGTTTCTCAGCACATAAAATTATTATGCAATCCCACCCATCATTTTAAAATTTATGATTCTAGCCACAGGACAAACTTGTCACATCGCTCATTAACCGCGAGCACGACTATTCGAATAGATTGATTGACTCACACTGCAGTGGATGTACACTTTACCCGTACTCCGCGACTACTCATTGAATGAGCTTACATCCCTCTATATGGGACGGTCACGGCAAAGCCTTTCGATAACCTCACTTTGGATGTACCCGCTCCATGAACTTAAGTCCTCATGCACTCTAGCCGTCATTTCCTAGCAGTGAGAGGAGTTCTGGCGTTCCCGGGGTAAGAGAAAGAATTGCTCTATCCTTGAACTTTCCATCTTCATGTCCTTTTCTTCATGTCTTCATTTCTTCATGTTGATCGCATGCCCGATCTCTGCCCAGGTACCAACTAGCGGTACACCCCCTGCCGGTAGGCCCTTAACTTTCGTCCAGGCACCCCTAGTGGTGAGCCCCCACCGGTAGGCCCTTACCTCAATGCCTACACCTGAACCACTACGCAGGGATACTGCCTCCGTTCGGTTATTTACTCCGCTAGGTCTATACCCATTCGAGAAGTACAGTTGTATTGGCTCGTTCTAAGTTGTAGTCTCATGGCTCGATCCTTAATTGACCAGGGACGGTACTAGCCTTTCCCGGAATCCACCCAAATCATCCATCCGCCCCAGTCTAAAAACGTTGGTTTTATACTTTTGTTTTTCCATCAAAACCATTCTCATCATGTTCAAGGCAATGTGGCGCTCATGTCTCCACATGTCGTGTTCCAACTACCTTCCCTAAGGTAGTGGCCCAAGCATATAGCTTATTTTGTAAAGATATGTATATGCAATGTTCTAGTATAAGCATGGCTAAGCATTTTACCGAAGATATCCTCCGGTTGTATGTATCACATCGAGGGTTACAAGGAATAATTCTAAAGGTAATCAATAACAAGGCATGGCATAACAAGTATAGGTAATTCTTTGTGTATAGCATGCATGTTTAAAGTTTAAAACAACATCATTTCGCAATTGGGATCAATATGTTCAAAGATTGTAATGACTTGCCTTGCTCGCAACCTGGTTGGCTTGAGTCTTTAATGTTCTCAACGGCTCCTTCGGACTCTATCGTACGTGCTTGAAATCAAATTTGAATTCGATTAGAATTCAAATAAAATCCAATAAGATCTAATAAAAGCCAAGTAAATCGCAAAAGCGGCTCCTAATTCTAGGCTACGATTTTTCGACAGCTTAGGTTCGTATTTGGCAAAAGATGAAGTTAGAACAAAAGGTTATAATGTTTTGAAGTTGGTATCGGACCTGATTTAGTCAAATATGATGTAATGTTATTTTGATATATCTTGATCTTGAGAATATCATGATTGGTGAGATCAAGGTATGATGGTAAAAAGGAATGGTTATTTCTAATATTTATCTAAGTTTTATTGGGCCGATAGGTCCTAGGTTCAAAGTAATATTTGAAAATAATTAACCCTAAAGCTTGACATCGTATTAAATAATTTAGACTTTAATCACTGGAAAACCATAGGATGAAATCATTGTTTAGTAGTTATATCCCTCGCATTGGAACTTCATTGGTGGTAGTTAAATTAAATATCAAGGCATTGCAACATTTCTAAGGTAGCTGAGCTCAATTACTATAGGTGAATTATTCTGATGGTTAAATGTAGTTTAAATTTGGGTTTTGAGATATCCTAAGATAAATAGATCTCAAGTATTTAGTTTTTAATTGTACTATCCTAATATTTTGAAACTATATTCGCCATGTTAGGTGACCAATAATATTAGTTATTTAACTAAAATAATATTGGTAAGATAACCTAGAGCTTGAAAAGATCAAATGTAAAACAATAATCTTATGTTTATTCCTAAAACAATTTACTTCAGAAACCATATTTATCACCATGGTTGACAAAATATTATTGGTTGGATAATTTAATTTTATTATAGCTAAAATAATTTAAGTAAATAATTTTAGAGTTTTGGAAAAGATTGCACAACAATAGATCTTAAATTTATCTCCTAAGCAATCCATTTTATTCTATCATCTTTATCAAAAATTATTCCAAAATAATATATATATATATATTCCATTCTTTCTATTTCTATTTCCCTTTCTTTTTACTACTTCCTTATTTTTCCTTTTATCTTCTTTTATTCCCTCCTCTCTCTGCTCTCGGTTTCTCTCTCTGTCGTGTGGGCCAACGGAAGGAAGGAAGAAAATAAAATAAAATAAAATAAAACGGAAAAATTCGCGCGGGATGGGGGGGTTCGAACCCGCGACCTTGGCGACGACGTCCTGCTCGCGGCGGCGATGTCGCTCGTCGCGGCGTGATCCGACGATGGAATGGCCACGGCGAGGGGTCGCAGAGTACCTACAAGACCTCAGCAACACTAACGGCGACAGTGTGCTGGTTGGGAAGGCAGTGTGTTGTGCTAGCAATGTGCGGGTTGTGGCGGTCCGAATGGACGCACGGGGCGGGGGCTCGTCGGCGGCGGTTTTCGGTGATGGTTGGGCTTAGAAAAGTGGGGAAAAAACTATAGCGAGACGAGAGGGACGTGTTCTCACCTTCAATTGTGCATGAGCTCGGCCGGAAGAGACGAATTCTGGGAAATCGGCCTCGGCGGATCGACGGCGAGCTTCAACGGTCGAACTTCGGTTTTCCGTGAAATTCTAGTGATGCAGCGGAGAGAATTTGGGGGAAACGTGGGGGAATTCACGAGAGGGTTGTGGTGAATATTTTGTGTGTTTGGAGCTCGGCTTGGGGAGGCTTCTTATAGCCGATCGACGGGAGGACGACGCGACGGCAAACGGCGGCATGGCACAGCATGTGCGATGTGATGCAACGGTGAACGGTGGTATGGCTCGGACGTGCGCGAACGTGGGTGACGCACAGCGGGTACGGCAAGGACGCACGGCGGCATGGCGAGCACGGCGAGGGCGTACGGGCACGGCTGTGCGGGTGTACGGGGTGACGTGGGCGACATGGTGAGCGGCGACTTCGGCGAGCGCATGCGCGCGTGCGTGTACGGGCGGCATGGCAGCGACGACCGTGGCGACGTACGGCGGCTCCTGCACGCGCAGGAGGGTGACGCCGGTGAGAATGTGCGTGCACGAGGCCCCTGGTACGGCGCGGCACGGCGGACGACGCGTGTTGCGCACGTGCTACGTGCGGGTACCGGTCGAACACCTCCGACGAATGAAATAGTGTGTTTCGTAATTTACCCGATTTAAACTTCCTAATTTCCCATTCCTATTTCCTTTCATCCTCAAAATCCTAGATAAATTCTAATATTCCCAAAATAAATTTGAAATTATATTTTCAAACTTTTTCATCCATTTTTTATTATTAAAAATATATTTTTCTTTTCTAATTTATTTTTTTAAAATTCAAGAAAGTAAGACCTCTGGTTAAAATTAATTTTCTAACTTCATATTTTCTTTTCAAAAATATCTTTATCACCCATATTTAAATAATATTTAATTTTACATCATTAAATTAGAGTTTAAACCAAGAGTATATACTTTTCAAAGTGACTTTTATAAATTCCCAAATCTTAATTATTTATTACTTCCAATCTATATTTTGAACCTTTTCTCCCATCCGGAATTCAAAACACTTGGTTTTTCTCCAACCTCAAATTAAATCATTTCCAAAATAAATCTTATGCAACCAAGTTGGCAAATAAGAAGCAATAAACACGATCAAGAAGCAACAAGCAAAAAGTTTTTGTAAGTTTCGATTTTTAATTCCCAGTTTCAAATTCTCCAATTTTCAGGGTGTTACAAACCTACCCCCCTAACAATAAATCTCGTCCCCGAGATTTGGGTCGGGTCACGATTGAGAGTTGGTCGACATGATCACATAGGGCGGATCTATTTCGATTCCTTGCTTCTAATAACATAATGCTGTCAGTTCTTAATCCTTGGGGCATCCTTCAAGCATACAAGGTTTAGTAGGTCTCTGTTTAAGTTGTATAATAGACTTGCTGTTCTAAACCTTAGGAACCTCTAGCTTAGAGATGGGTAGTGGTCTCGACATGATTGGGGTTTTAGGGGTTCCTGTAGGTGGCAAAAGGCTATCTTAGAGAAGGTTAGTGTCTAATCTGAAGATCAGGGTCATGTTACTCTACCCTCCTAACAATAAGTTTAAGCTTAGCTTGTCCTTTTGGTTTATCCATCGGTCTCACAAGCTTACTTTCATTCCTTGGGGTAGGAGTGGTCCACTAGGTCGGGTTTTCCATATCACATCCTTTTGCTTGTATCCTTTCAACCTATGTCTTAAGTTCCTTCTGGCTCATTGGTCGATATTTGGTAGGGCCTATTTGGGGGCGGTACCAAGTATTAGGCCAATGATACACTTCATATCATGGCCAGGGCATTCTGGGCAAATCCTTAGGGAAGATGTTCGAGTAATTTTGAACTTACTGGTATTTCAAATCCCGGGTTGTAGGGTAAACTTGATACTTTATTGAGGCTCGGTCCGTGGTTATGTCTGTTGGTGATAGTCATGGGGTGGTCGTGGTGACTATCTCTTGGTCACAGGTTATAACCCTCCTCATTCTCAGTCAGTCGGTTCATGCTAAAATGATACTGAGGATTTGGGGTGGTATCATGATATTTGAAGAAAACACCATGTCTCTACTTCCAATGGGCATATCAATGCTGGCACGGGGTATGGCTATGTCTCTCCTAGGTGAAGGTATCATTATGGGTCTCTTATGGTCTATCTGACATAGGTTACGTTCTGTGCTTGTCCTCGAGGTTATGAAAGAATGCGAAGTTTTGAAACCAAACAAAACTTTAACTTAGCGCAGAATGGATGGAGAACGTACCCATTAGCACGATCTGGTCCTCCTAGGCCTCTTCAGCATGCACATGGTTCACTTGGCCATGGCGGATTCCAGTGGTGGCCTCCTTCGGCTGGGGTGTCCCGAACAGTCTGCGTCCAGGTACCGGGGCATGGGTCCCTCTTACAGCAATGGTGTTGGCTCTAGTACGGACGGGGGTGTTACGTGGCTTAGGGCAGTGATTGGCAAAGTGTCCAAACTCCCCATAGTTGAAGCAGTTTACATTCTTAAGTCTTGGGGTCGCCAAGGTAGGTGCCGGGGTACAAAAAGGGGTGGCAGGTGGTCTGCTAGCATTGCTAGGTGCAGAGGGGCCATTGGTCATTACGATGGCTGGCTTCCAACCTGACGGGGTTGCTCCTTTAGGTCGCTGGGGTGTTCCTTGAATCGGACGGGCTAGAGCAAGTGTTCTCTTCCGGTTGTTTTCAACCGTCCTTTGGTCATGCTCAAGCCTTACGACCTTGTTGATGAGGCTCTGAAAGCTAGCGTGGTCCTGACCGATCATTGGTCCTCTTAACTCGTCGTTCAGTCCTTCAATAAACTTGTCCATCTTTTCCTCTTCATCTGCCAGATCGCTTGTGGCGTAACGGGCAAGCTGCGTGAACTTGTTAAGGTACTCTTGTACCGTGGTGTTTCCTTGGCGCAGCCTGCGGAATTCATTTTTCTTCATCCTCATAACCGCGGATGGTACAAAATTTTCACGGAAGGTAGCCGTGAATTCCTCCCATGTTGGTTCTCCGGTATCTTCAGCTCGGGTTTCTTTGTAAGTGTCCCACCAATCACTTGCAGGATCTTCCAGTTGGTTAGTGGCGAAGATGACTCTGTCATCCTCTTGAACTCGGACGAGGGTTAGCTTCTTTTCTATTACTCTTAGCCAATCCTCGGCATCCATAGGTTCTTCTGCCATAGCGAAGGTGGGTGGCTTGGCTCTCATAAACTCGCCTAAGCTTGATCCTCCGTGTTGTCCTTGGTTGTTGGCAATGGCTTGAAGCAGTTGGGTTTGTGAAGCCATGACCTCTGCTAGGGTGGTAGGGTTAGGTTCCGGCGGGTTCTCAGTAGCTGCTGAGGCTCTGCGACGGCGCGCCATCTGAAGAGTATAGATGGGGTAAGGGATTAGGCCTACTAAGGTCACGATTCTAATCGATCTTGTTTCTTTCTTTTTGTTTACTTTAAGTTGTTTCAAATGATCTTTTGCACACACAAGCATGGTGGAATAAACTCGTTTAAGATGTAACATAGAACTTTATATTAGTTCATATACGTTACATCATAGGAGGGGTACATCGGACTACCATGCACAGTCCCACAAAACATAATACAATGACAACTAACATCGGTCTAGGATCTTCATATATAAAGGGGAAAGGGTACGGTCATTGCTGTCTTAACTCCATCCAAAGCAAGACCGGGGTTGATGCAGATTTCTCGTCTAGTGGTTTGGGTTGTTGCCCAATCTGGGGTTGTTGCCACCTATGACTGTTGCATTGGCACCGGTGAGAGGAGGGATGTTGTGTGGCTTGGGGCATTGGTTGGCATAGTGTCCAAGTTTTCCGCAGTTAAAGCAATGCACATTCCTCTTTAGACGTCGGGGAATCTCCTCGGCATCTTCAGGGGTACACACTGTGCTGGTAATGATCATCTTGCCAGTGCCACCTATATTCCATTTTGGTGACTTCCTCTTCCTGGAGTTGGATGGCGAACTGAACCCTTGGCCGATCGTTGGATTGAATTCCTTGTCCTTCCTTTCGCACTGTATCTCTCCCTCGATCGGGGTTTCGGTGTGTTTTTCCCTTGCACTGTTCCTTATTTCATATCCTTGTTCCATGAAACCGTAGCAGGGGCCAAGTGTTTCCTTCCCTCCTAATGGTGGGTTCGACGTTACTGCTCTCTGTGGGCTTGACAGTATATTCGCAGGAGTCATCAGGGCCTGAGTCGAAACGTACCGACGTTGCTCTGGACACGAACCCAAAAACTTGAAGGTGTCGTTGCATTTGCTGCACCATCATGATCATCAATTGTGTCTGGCTAGCCATTATCTGGGCTAAGGTCGGATTCATAGGGAAAGAGGGTGGAATGTCCATAGGGTCGCTCTGGGTTGATCCATGAGATTGCTGAGATCTTGATTTCCTGCCCTTGTTCTTTCCCATCTATTGTGAGAGAGAGAAGGAAATCAGAAGAAAGGTTAAGCTCTGGTTGGGACCTTATTCCTGTGTACTCTTATTGCTTTAGCGGGTGGAATAAACAATCTCCCAAGCATTAACAGGGTCACAGTCCTATATATATATTTTTGAAGATAGTTTAGGGTTTAGAGAAAGGTAATTGGTAAAATCGAATGTTTGTAGAGAAATTGGGGTAAGAGAGAAAAATATGTTTGTCTTGTGAAAATAATTTGTATTTCCAAAATAATCCTATGTAGGGATATTTCCCTTTGACCAGCTATAAAGGGGTGGGGCGCCAGTTGGTCTTATCCTACAGTCGCACTGCTCTGATACCAGCTCTGTAGACCCCCATTTTTGAGGACGGGAATCATTCATGTTCATAGCACCTTATCCGTGGATCGAGTAGTTTGCTACCCACGAATATAGTTCTGAATTACCAGGTGCAAAGTGCACGAATAGTCTTACATCAAAATTATTACAATAATAGGCCCGAAGGCAATATCCAATACATATAGGACCTACTGGTCCGGATACAACCAAAAGCAGAAATTAGATAAGATAGCAGACGAAAAGCAGAAATTAACCGCGAGCACGGCTATTCGAATAGATTGATTGACTCACACTGCAGTGGATGTACACTTTACCCGTACTCCGCGACTACTCATTGAATGAGCTTACATCCCTCTATATGGAACGGTCATGGAAAAGCCTTTCGATAACCTCACTTTGGCAGTACCCGCTCCATGAACTTAAGTCCTCATGCACTCTAGCCGTCATTTCCTAGCAGTGAGAGGAGTTCTGGCGTTCCCGGGGTAAGAGAAAGAATTGCTCTATCCTTAAACTTTCCATCTTCATGTCCTTTTCTTCATGTCTTCATTTCTTCATGTTGATCACATGCCCGATCTCTGCCCAGGTACCAACCAGCGGTACACCCCCTGCCGGTAGGCCCTTATCTTTCGTCCAGGCACCCCCCAGTGGTGAGCCCCCACCGGTAGGCCCTTACCTCAACGCCTACACTTGAACCACTACGCAGGGATACTGCCTCCTCTCGGTTATTTACTCCGCTAGGTCTATACCCATTCGAGAAGTACGGTTGTACTGGCTCGTTCCAAGTTGTAGTCTCATGGCTCGGTCCTTAATTGACCAGTGACGGTACTAGCCTTTCCCGGAATCCACCCAAATCATCCATCCGCCCCAGTCTAAAAACGTTGGTTTTATACTTTTGTTTTTCCATCAAAACCATTCTCATCATGTTCAAGGCAATGTGGCGCTCATGTCACCACATGTCGTGTTCCAACTACCTTCCCTAAGGTAGTGGCCCAAGCATATAGCTTATTTTATAAAGATATGTATATGCAATGTTCTAGTATAAGCATGGCTAAGCATTTTACCGAAGATATCCTCCGGTTGTATGTATCACATCGAGGGTTACAAGGAATAATTCTAAAGGTAATCAATAACAAGGCATGGCATAACAAGTATAGGTAATTCTTTGTGTATAGCATGCATGTTTAAAGTTTAAAACAACATCATTTCGCAATTGGGATCAATATGATTAAAGAGTGTGATGACTTGTCTTGCTCGCAACCTGTTGGCTTGAGTCTTCAATGTTCTCAACGGCTCCTTCGGACTCTATCGTACGTGCGAGAAATCAAATTTGAATTCGATTAGAATTCAAATAAAATCCAATAAGATCCAATAAAAGCCAAGTAAATCGCAAAAGCGGCTCCTAATTCTAGGCTATGATTTTTCAACAGATTAGGTTCGTATTTGGCAAAAGATGAAGTTAGAACAAAAGGTTATAATGTTTTGAAGTTGGTATCGGACCCGATTTAGTCAAATATGATGTAATGTTATTTTAATATATCTTGATCTTGAGAATATCATGATTGGTGAGATCAAGGTATGATGGTAAAAAGGAATGGTTATTTCTAATATTTATCTAAGTTTTATTGGGCCGATAGGTCCTAGGTTCAAAGTAATATTTGAAAATAATTAACCCTAAAGCTTGACATCGTATTAAATAATTTAGACTTTAATCACTGGAAAACCATAGGATGAAGTCATTGTTTAGTAGTTATATCCCTCGCATTGGAACTTCATTGGTTACTTAGACCTTGGTAGTCAAATTAAATATCAAGGCATTGCAACATTTCTAAGGTAGCTGAGCTCAATTACTATAGGTGAATTATTCTTATGGTTAAATGTAGTTTAAATTTGGGTTTTGAGATATCCTAAGATAAATAGATCTCAAGTATTTAGTTTTTAATTGTACTATCCTAATATTTTGAAACTATATTCGCCATATTAGGTGACCAATAATATTAGTTATTTAACTAAAATAATATTGGTAAGATAACCTAGAGCTTGAAAAAGATCAAATATAAAACAATAATCTTATGTTTATTCCTAAAACAATTTACTTCAGAAACCATATTTATCACCATGGTTGACAAAATATTATTGGTTGGATAATTTTATTTTATTGTAGCTAAAATAATTTAAGTAAATAATTTTAGGGTTTTGGAAAAGATTGCACAACAATAGATCTTAAATTTATATCCTAAGCAATCCATTTTATTCTATCATCTTTATCAAAAATTATTCCAAAATAATATATATATATATTTCATTCTTTCTATTTCTATTTCCCTTTCTTTTTACTACTTCCTTATTTTTCCTTTTATCTTCTTTTATTCCCTCCTCTCTCTGCTCTCGGTTTCTCTCTCTGTCGTGTGGACCAACGGAAGGAAGGAAGAAAATAAAATAAAATAAAATAAAACGGAAAAATTCGCGCGGGATGGGGGGGTTCGAACCCGCGACCTTGCTTCTCTCTCTCGTTCCTTTCCGTCACGCCACGCGGCCCTTCTTTCCTTCTTTCCTCTCCTTTTCTTTTATTCCTTTCTCCACTGTTCTTCTTCTTCCGCGCAGCACCGGCGAAGCACAGAGCGAACGGCGGCGAGGGCAGCCGGTCTAGGGGTGCTAGGCGGTTCTAAACCATCTATGAGCTACGTTGGTCACGTCCCAAGGTTTAGCTGGGGCTACAGGGTGGCGGAATGGATTGGCGACGACGGCCTGCTCGCGGCGGCGATGTCGCTCGTCGCCGGTGTGCTCCGGCGATGGAACGGCCACGGCGAGGGGCGCAGAGTACCTACAAGACCTACCAACACTAACGACAACGGTGTGCTGTCCGGGAAGGCGTGTGTTGTGCTAGCAACGTGCGGGTTGTGGCGGTCCGAACGGACGCACGGGGCGGGGGCTCGCCGACGGCGGGTTCCGGTGATGGTTGGGCTCAGAAAAGTGGGGCAAAAACTATTACGAGACGAGAGGGACGTGTTCTCACCTTCAATTGCGCATGAGCTCGGCCGGAAGAGACGAATTCCGGGAAATCGGCCTCGGCGGCTCGACGGCGAGCTTCAACGGCCGAACTTCGGTTTTCCGTGAAATTCTAGTGATGCAGCGGAGAGAATTTGGGGGAAACATGGGGGAATTCACGAGAGGGTTGTGGTGAATATTTTGCGTGTTTGGAGCTCGGCTTGGGGAGGCTTCTTATAGCCGATCGACGGGAGGACGACGCGACGGCAAACGGCGGCATGGCATAGCATGTGCGATGTGACGCGACGGCGAACGACGGTATGGCTTGGACATGCGCGAACGTGGGTGATGCACAGCGGGTACGGCAAGGATGCACGGCGGTATGGCGAGCACGGCGAGGGCGTATGGGCACGGCTGTGCGGGTGTACGGGGTGACGTGGGCGACGTGGCGAGCAGCGACTTCGGCGAGCGTGTGCGCGCGTGCGTGTACGGGCGGCATGGCAGCGACGAACGTGGCGACGTACGGCGGCTCCTGTGCGCGCAGGAGGGTGACGCCGGCGAGAACGTGCGTGCACGAGGCCCCTGGTACGGCGCGGCACGGCGGACGACGCGCGTCGCGCTGGTGCGTGCGTGCGGGTACCGGTTGAACACCTGTTGACGAATGAATAGTGCGTTTCCTAATTTACCCGATTTAAACTTCCTAATTTCCCATTCCTATTTCCTTTCATCCTAAAAATCCTAGATAAATTCTAATATTCCCAAAATAAATTTGAAATTATATTTTCAAACTTTTTCATCCACTTTTTATTATTAAAAATATATTTTTCTTTTCTAATTTATTTTCTTAAAATTCAAGAAAGTAAGACCTCTCGGTTAAAATTAATTTTCTAACTTCATATTTTCTTTTCAAAAATATCTTTATCCACCCATATTTAAATAATATTTAATTTTACATCATTAAATTAGAGCTTAAACCAAGAGTATATACTTTTCAAAGTGACTTTTATAAATTCCCAAATCTTAATTATTTATTCCTTCCAATCTATATTTTGAACCTTTTCTCCCATCCGGGAATTCAAAACACTTGGTTTTTCTCCAACCTCAAATTAAATCATTTCCAAAATAAATCTTATGCAACCAAGTTGGCAAATAAGAAGCAATAAACACGATCAAGAAGCAACAAGCAAAAAGTTTTTGTAAGTCTCGATTTTTAATTCCCGGTTTCAATTTCTCCGATTTTCAGGGTGTTACACGCATCAAATGCAGAAGGCAGACAAATGGCTTACAGGGTTGATGAGAGATTTGGACAAGTGGACAAGAGCTCACGACACCGGCGGATGGAGATACGAGTTTCAATGCAGCAACAAGGTTGAGTCCTTCAATAAGCTGCTAGGGATACGTGGTATGCCCGTGAATGCCATCGTGCAATTCACCTTCTACAAGCTTGTTGCCTGGTTCAACGAAAGACACTCCCATGCATTGCAGTTGCAGAGCGATAGTCAGATATGGGCTCCTAAAGCACATGAACATCTTGAGAAGGCCAAGGAAAGAGCTGGCACGCATGAGGTTACATGTTTTAACCACGCTGTGGGGCGTTACGAGGTTAAGCATAGTGGGGGTACGACGTCAGATGGTGAGGTTCGAGAGTCGAGGATTCATGTTGTAGTCCTTCAAGATTTCTCATGCACTTGTGGCAAACCAAGGCAGTACCACTTTGTATGTTCTCACCTTGTTGCAGCTGCTAGGCATCGCAACTATGACATTGAGAGCAGGATACATCGCGAGTTCAGTGTGGACACACTTGTGCAAACTTGGAGCCCTCGTTTCGAGCCTATTAGGGACTCTGGAGAGTGGCCTGCATACGACGGTCCAAAGTACATTGCGGATCCAGGTTATAGTTGGAACAAACGAGGTAGTAGGAAGAGGACTAGGCACAGGATGGTCATGGATCAGATACCAGGAAGAATGAGACGTGCAAGATCGACCCCTTTTCTTACCGACTCCGAGCAGTACGAGTGTGGAAAGTGTGGTAGACTAGGCCACAACTCACGGACTTGCCGTTGGCAAATTAGTGAGGTCGTACTCGTTCTTTTATTACATTTTATGAACGCAAATAATAGTGGATCACACTTGTACATTGTTTACTTTATAGTTCATTGCATACACTAATTTCAATTTCTCTAACATATTTCGTTTTGCAGGATGGCGCAATTCCACCTTTTGGATCCGGCGTACGACGCGACCCACCGAGAACGTCTCGTCGCGGAGGGGCAGGTACTATATTCTTACTAAAATAACATTGTGTCTATTCATTTACTATTTGACATAGGGGAAATGCTTTCTTTTACCCAGCTTGTTGTTCACATATTGACCGGATTGATTGGTCACTGCATTCTGTATGGCTAGTCATTCTACTGCCTAAATGCTCCTGTGAAAACTGAACTGAAATTCTAGGCTTTTTTCTACACATATACAGGCAAATTCTCTACTCAACTACTTGATGCTAGCTGAGAATTTGAGCACTTCAAACATCTTACACCTATTGAAGTTGGAACATCCCCATGCTAGCTGCAAGTTGAAATTGCTCAAAATAATGATCTGCTGATCAGATCAGTATGAGAAGTTTCCATTCTATGATGGGCCCATTGTTTAGCTTGCAATAGCTTGACATTAAAGAACCCTTCAACAGTAATATGATTCTATTCTGTACTACCTTGCCAAAACTGAAATCAAGTTGACGCACCCACCATTACCGAGTAGGCGAGTAACATGAACTGGCACTGTCTTAGAACTCAACAAATAAGTTGTACTGCCCATACTGATAGGTAAATTGTTAGTGTTCATCATTATACCCTTTTGGGGAAGCCATTGATGTATACGGCTTCATATCAGTAGCCTAAAGCATGAGATAAACCCATCTTTAACAGTTTACAGTACCTGCAGTAGGATTAGGACCTTTCTGGCAACATGAAATAGGTGTCCATATGTGCATTGAATAAACAACATTTCCCTTCATGAGTCAGTTATCCCAGATCAGTAGGAAAATATGATGGTACACTCATCAAGAGAGGTAAAGTCAAACAAAAAGAGACATCTAGCTTACATGCTAAACCTTAAGTTAAATATGAGATTAAACTGATGCCTATTTTTTGGACCACTTCAATATGGTTCATTCCACAGAACAGGCAAAACTCCATCTGCAATCTTCATGCTCACACACTTAATAAACCATCCCATAAATCAAGAAAATCAAGTGATTTTGAAACCTAGCCATGCATCGGTAAGCCATTATGCTGCAGAAATAAATATATAACTACTATGAAATTGAGTACTGCATGTGCAGATAAACACTCCCTATTTGAACTTGACCCTGATGAACTTAAGTGTTGTTGGCACAAAAATGATGAGTTTGGTAACTACAATCATTTAGCAACCAGCCAGAGTTCGACTGGTTCCATAGCCCCTCCAGAGTTCTGTATTCCATGCTGCCCAGCCACCCAGACTGAGCTATTTCTCCAAAGCTCTGCAGACAAAAACCGAGTGTTATTTGAACTCCCCACGAAATGCATGCTGCTGTTAAAAATTTCCAGGTAACCAAGCAACCAGCCAGTACGTACATGAGATGAGATAGCTTTAGCAAGAAGAATATGGTGACTGGCAAGCACTCATTATAAATCTGATCACTAAATCCTGTGTCAGGTATTGTGAAGAAATATAAATCGATGAGCTGTAGATGATCACTTACGTATACTTGCGGCAACCTTTATGAAACTTCAAACATCTCTCCCTGAGAGTTTATGGATACTTCTTAATCCATATTACATTGTCATATTACATTGTCTCAGCACTTATTTACTTTCAGTTATAGCAAAAACTTTTGCATTTCAGTTGCGACTCATCCCTCATACTTTCTTTCTTACATTCAGGACCTTCCACTCCTCCGTCCTAGAGCCCACGGTGGGTTCTTGGACATGGTGTACGACGATAGGTACACACCTTTCCTGGAGCGAGCTGGCCTAGACGTCATATCGTTTCAGGTTCGTCGTGGCCTTCCCACGTTCAACTCACCGGCATTGACGACACTTGTTGACAGGTACTATATTGGAACTTTCCCATCTATCTTACTATTTTGTGCAGGCACTTCTCTTTACATGGAAATTAATAGTGTGGTTATTTACATATGGCGACCTGAGATACACACATTTCACTTGTCTTTTGGGGAGATGACAGTCACGCTACAGGACTGTCAGAAGTTGCTTGGCTTAAGGATTCGTGGTCATGCAGTCACGGGTCCTTGCAGATCAGACGGATGGAGAGCTCGGATTGAGGCCTTCCTTGGGCGTCCAGTTGGTGAACACGGCACTCGCTCTTCTGGAGTGCCAATTACCTAGCTTCGGGCGGAGTTCGCCCAATGCCCTGATGGGGCGGAGGAGGAGACAGTTGCGTGCTACTGCCGTGCGTGGATCCTGCATCTCTTCGCATGCGTGTTCTTCCCCGATGCGACGGGGACAATGCTTCGTGGATGTGGATCCACCGCCTTACGGCCGGACCGGCGGGTCAAGGATGGGATCAGCGGATTATCTTTCCTTTACCGGCGGTGTGCGAGGCATGTCGTCGTTCTTCGTCGTCCGCCTCAGTTGGTGGATGCGTGTACCTACTTCAACTGTGGATGTGGTCGAGGTTTCCAGTAGGTCGGCCGCAGGTGTTGCCTCCTCGCGAGTGGTTCGCGGGTCAGGACGCACGTCGACAGCCGACGTGGGCCTATCTTTGGGACCAGGTCACTGTCCCACACGCGAGAATGCAGAGGGCCTACAAGGAGTACACGAATGAGATGGACAGTCTCACGGCAACAAGTGTAAGCCTTGTTTACTTGCTCTATTCGTTTGTATGTGTTTACTTTGTAATGTAGCATGTTGTATCGACATGTTGCAGGTGACGTGGGAGCCGTACACCGGAGAGGTGACGCTGCCTTTCTTGGTGAGCAACTTGCGCTCTAGCAACAGCGAGCTGTATAGGATGAGGTGTCCCCTTATCTGAAGGGTTACGCGGAAGCTACGCTAGCTAAAAACAAAAATTTTCTACCGCGCAAACCAGGAACACTTGCAAGTAAGGGCCGATAGATCGTTACCGATTGGAGTGTGCAGCGGAAACAGCCAATCAGGGCTATCCGATCCGAAACAGTGTAGCCGATGACAGCCGATTCCTGGGGACAGCCGATTCACCAATCAGCCGATTTGAGTCGTCCGACCGCGTTCTCGCGCCTCGCTCCGATGCGCCCGACCGCAGCCGATTCGAAGCCGATCAACAGCGCGCAACGTAGCAGCACCTCTACCGGTATCCACACATCCGGGGACAAAACGCCGTACACCCGTGTGCTAGCACGCGATGCAAGGCTAGGGTTTGGCTCGAAAGTGGGGAGGGTTTCCGTGGAGATTGATCTCGACGACTTTTATTGCGGATTCGGTTCAACGCGATCCAACTGATGTGTCACAGCTCTCCACCCCTCGCCCCTTTATATAGAGTTGGCCGACTAGGACTAGTGGCCGATCAGGACTCTATTTTGAATCGGATCTCATCCGTATCTCATAGAGTTGGCCGCCCACACGTCGTAAGCCCATAGGACTCTATCCGATCGGATCCCTATCCGATCGAGCCGTATCCGAGTCCAACTCGAATATCTATTCTATCCCCTTAAGCGTGCGACCCGTAGGTTCAGGTATACTCGGTTTCGGCTATAGTCTAACTTAGCCGATCGTCGGCTCGAGTCCAACTCAGCCGACCCGTCAACAAGCGGCACCTAGCAGCACATATTGACACCATAGTATACAAGAATAATATCGGCTCGAACCTGTAATGTGTACACAAATCCCTTTGCCTCACGATACCGTTAAGCTATAGGCAAGATGTGTGCCATCCCTTCAATAGCTTAACCATTCACTCGAACCGTATTGGATTATCCGTCCTTGATTGACTCCTCAATCAACTTAGCATGGCTATGCATTTCCATAATCCATTACCTCGAGGGGCCCAGAGATATCTCTCCAAAGGAGGGGCAAATTCCATCTTGATCACTCACATCCCACTCCATGTTTCATAGCAAACCCGAAAACTACCTTTATAACTACCCGTTACGGAATAGCATTTGGTAGTCCCAAAGTAGGCTACTACACATGTTGGAATCCATGGTGATCTCAGGTCTTAGGACTTTGTACCAACACTACCCGAGACCAACTAATGGCACATTAATTCCTGTAGTGTATCATGGTGGGTCTATCCAACAATGTGTTCTCCAACACATGTGTCCATGTTTATTGATTTGGTATCTCCATACCCATGATCTATGAGACATGATCATCAATCAATAAACATGCCGATCTTAAAATCATATTTGTTCCAACAATATGACATATGATCGAGGATCGTTTAGAAATAGATTCATACATAAAGAGTCTCATAAATAAGTCACGTACTAATTGATCAATACAAGATGTCTATTTCATGGAACTGAATAACACTTTATTCATTTATACATAAACATTGACGTGATATCAAACATCTCCATGTTGCCTCTAGGGCATATCACTAACAATCTCCCACTTGCACTAGAGTCAATCATGTAAGTATCTAATACCCATTGCTCTTGTGTGCGCCTCATGCTTCGGCGAGGGAGAGGTTTTGTCAGTGGATCGGCTATGTTGAGATCCGTGTGCACTTTGCATATCTTGACATCACCTCTCGTCCACTATCTCGCGGATGAGATGATATCGCCGAAGTATGTGTTTGGACTTCCGATGTGACCTCGGGCTTGGCTTGCGCAATGGCTCCACTATTGTCACAATAGAGAGACATTGGACCAGTCGTACTAGTCATCACACCAAGCTCGAAACAAATTTCTTGATCCAAACAGCCTCCTTTGCGGCTTACGAAGCAACAATGTACTCGACCTCCGTTGTAGAATCGAAACAGTATCCCGCTTGGAACTCTTACGCTGATTGCGCTCCGTTCAGGCGAACACGAACCCATTGCGATCTATAATCATCCTTGTCGGTTTGGAAGCTAGCATCGGTGTAACCACTTACAACGAGCTCTTCTTCACCTCCATAGACTAGGAACATATCCTTAGTTCTTCTCAAGTACTTAAGGATATTCTTTATGGATCCAGTGACCTTCACCGGATCGATTGGTATCGCTCGTAGCGCTCAAAGCGTACGAGGCATCGGGCGTGTACAAAGCATGACATACATGATGGATCCAATAGCCGAAGCATATGGAACCAAACCCATCTTATTCCGCTCATCATGTGTCCGAGGACACCGATTCTTGCTAAGATTAATGCCATGTGACATGGGCAAGAAACCTTTCTTGGAATCATGCATGTTGAACCTTTTCAACACCTTGTCAATGTATGTACTTTGGCTTAATCCAATTAGCCTCTTGGATCTATCTCTATAGATCCGAATGCTAATATGTATGCTGCCTCCCTAAGTCTTTCATGGAAAAACTATTTTTCAATGAAGACTTGACGGATTCTAGCATAGGGATATCATTTCCAATCAACAATATGTCATCCACATATAAGATTAGAAATACAATTGCGCTCCCACTGACCTTTTTGTAAACACAGGCCTCTTCTTCATTTTTGATGAAACCAAACCCTTTGATTACTTCATCAAAACGAATATTCCAACTCCGAGATGCTTGCTTCAATCCATAAATGGATTTCTGTAGCTTGCATATCTTTCCAGGCGATTCTGGATCGACAAAACCCTGAGGTTGTATCATGTATACATCCTCGCTTAGGTTTCCATTTAGGAAAGCCGTTTTGACATCCATCTGCCATATCTCATAATCGAAATATGCAGCAATCGCTAGGATAATCCGAATAGATTTAAGCATTGCGACGGGCGAGAAGGTTTCATCATAATCAACTCCTTGAATCTGTTTAAAACCTTTCGCCACCAATCGCGCCCGATAGATGTGAACATTTCCATCCATATCGGCCTTTTCTTAAAAACCCATTTACACTCAATGGTTTTGACACCATCAGTGGATCAACCAAGTTCCAAACTTGATTGTCGTACATGGATTCTATTTCGGATTTCATGGCTCCAAGCCACTTGTTGGAATCGGGTCCCACCATCGCTTCCTCATAGGTCTTAGGTTCATCGTTGTCCAACAACAATATATCACGTTGTTCCGCACCTGTGTACCTGTCAGGTGCACGACGTGATCTTTCAGACCTCCGTGGGGCTGGTGTATCTACAACCGGTGGTGCAACACTTTGCTCCTCCTGTTGTGGTTTCCGTGGTCGCCGAAACGTTTTCGGTGTTTCTTGAACTTCTTCAAGATGCACCCTGCTCCCACTAACCCTTCTTGAAAGAAACTCTTTCTCCAAGAAGACACCATGTCGGGCGACAAACACTTTGCCTTGTTCCCGATTATAAAAGTAATATCCCTTAGTTTCCTTAGGATATCCCACAAAGAAGCACTTGTCAGATTTGGGTGTGAGCTTGTCAGACTGTAAACGTTTTACATAAGCTTCGCATCCCCAAATTTTGAGAAAAGACAAACTAGGGGTTGCCCCGTCCATATCTCATATGGTGTCTTTTCAACCGACTTAGATGGAACTCTATTTAGTGTGAGTGGCAATGTTTCAAGAGCATATCCCCGAAGGATAATGGAAGATCACTTTGGCTCATCATCGACCGCACCATGTCCAACAAGGTGCGATTTCTCCGTTCGGACACCCCATTCCATTGTGGAGTTCTGGCGGAGTCAAGCGTGGAACAATTCCACAATCTTTCGATGATTACCAAACTCTTGGCTCAAGTATTCCCCTCCACGATCCGATCGTAGAAACTTGATTGTTTTCCCTAAATGATTCTGTACTTCATTCTAGAATTCTTTAAACTTTTCAAAGGATTTGGACTTATGCCTCATTAAGTAGATATAACCATATCTACTAAAGTCATCGGTAAAGGTAATGAAGACGGTAACCACCTCGGCCGTTGAGCTCATTGGTCCACATACATCGGTATGTACGAGTGCCAATAAGTCACTTGCTCTCTCACTATGTCCCGTGAAAGGTGCCTTTGTCATCTTACCAAGTAAACAAGAAACTCACATGTCTCAAATGATTCAAAATCAAAAGAGTGAAGCAATCCATCCTTATGGAGCTTCTCCATGCGTTTCTTATTTATATGGCCTAAGCGACAATGCCGGATAAATGTGGGGTTTATATCGTTAGAGAGTTGCCTTTCGTATTAATGTTATAGATGGGAGACGCTTCAAGATTCAAAACGTATAATCCATTCACCAATGGAGCATGAAAATAGAACATATCTCGAGATATATTGAACAACCATTGTTCATTGATCTAAAATCATATCCTTCCGCTTGCAAACATGAAGCGGAAATAACGTTTTGACATAGTGTTGGAATACAATAACAATTATTCAATTCCAAAACTAATCCCGAAGGTAGATGAAGTGGTACTTGTGCCGACAACAACCGTAGCAACGCTTGCTCCATTGCCAACGCGCAGTTCACCTCGCCCCTTCTCAATCCTCTACTTCTTCTCATTCCCCGCAACGACTTGCAAATATGAGCTACGATCCGGTATCAAATACCCAAGAGTCAGTAGGTGAAGTAGCAAGATTAATGTCTATAACATTAATACCTAAAGCGTAAGTCGTACTTTGCTTCTTTTCGTGATCCTCCATGTACTTCTTGCAGTTCCTCTTCCAGTGGCTGTCTCCTTGCAATAGAAGCAAACGACATCCGATGTCGCTTACCCCTTTTTGCTTTTCTTTGCATTAGAGGCACTCGCGATCTCATCGGGAGTTAACTTCCTCTTGGTGCAAAGTTTCTTGACAGTGGTTTGCGCTTAGCCTTCGCATCATCATCACGTGATGACCATTCTTTGGATACTCTCCTCAACTGTCTTTAGCATCCCATGCAATTCAGCCAAGATTCTATCCATATTGTTCATGTGATAATTCAATATGAATGGCTCGAAGCTCGGAGGGAGCGACCGGAGAATCACATCGTAGCCAACTCTTGGCTAAGGGGAAAACCTAGTTTTTCCGGACTCTCAATGTAGCCAATCATCTTTATCACATGCGGACGACGGGATTCCGCTCAACAAGCTCGCACGCAAACAAGGACTTTGAGGTGTTGAACCTCTCGGCCCGAGCTTGGTTCTCAAACATGCCACGCAGCCCCGAATAATAGTGTGAGCATCGCTGCTCTCATATTGCTTCGAAGCTCGGGGATATTGTAGCAAGCATGAGACAGCTTATGTCTAGGGCATCTTTAGTGTGCTTCTCATAAGCCCTCCGTGCGTTGCGTGACATTATTTGGCAAATCCTCGGATAGGGTACTTCAAGAACGTACTCCTTACGCTCTTGCTTGAGAACAATTCTCAAGTTGCGATACCAATCCATAAAGTTTGTTCCATTTAATTTTTCCTTTTCGAGAATAGATCGCAAATTAAAAGCACTGGGTGTAGTATTAGCCGCCATTTATTCTACAACAGAAAAAGCAAAGTTTAGCACAATGTTTATGCTTTGTCTTTTGTTAAACAATTTAACATAAGACTCCCATTACATATTTTCCACCTTCCCATTCGCTTGTTGCTTCTTTCTCGGGTTGTTGCTTCTTATTTGCCAGCTTGGTTGCATAAATTTAGTCGTGGTCAATCCCCCTTTCGATGTTTTTGGATGATTCGGAGTTGTCGAAATGGAGGTGCGAAAGCCGCATCTGGGTTTTTTAAAAAGGAAATCGGGGAAAGCGCGAATTTATGAAAAACACGTTTTGGGGAAATATAAAATAAAATTTTTGGTTGGGAAAAGATAAATTAAGACACAAAATATATAATAAAATTCTCGGGAGTCGTACTCGAAATCCGGGAAAGTTTTGAGAAAAATAACGGGAGAATATTGAATTTTGAAAAGAGGAATTTTAAATAAATAAATTAAAAAATAACATATATTGTGGGAAAATAAAAGTGGGGAAAAGTTGAAAATATTGTGTTAAAAATTATTTTTGAATTATAGGAATTTATTTTGGAATTTTTATAAGAAAGGAAAATAGAAAATGGGAAATTGAAATAGAAAATCGGGAAAATAAGAAAGTACACTGTTCATTGCGCTAGAGGTGCTCGACGCCGTACCGGCCCCGGCCGCGCGCCCGCCGCGCGTCGCCCGACCGTCACCGCGGCCGCGCACGCGCACGCCACGCGCGCGCGCGCGCGCGCGCCCCGGCCCCTACCCGCGCGCGGCACGTGCCGCGCGTGCACCCGACCGCGCGGACCCGCGCGCCCGCGCGCCGCGCACGCCCGCTTGTACCGGCCCCGCACCCGCGCACCGCACGCCGCGCCACGCGCCGTGCCACGCCCGACCCCCGCACGCGCGCGCGCCGCGTGCGCCGGCCCCGCCCGCGCGCGCGCGTTTCGGCCGCCACGTTGCGCCCGCCGCACCGGCCCACCCCCGCCGTCCGCCGCGTGTCTTCACTCCGCGCCCGCACCGAGCCGGCCCCTCCTCCCTCCACCCCGCGCCCGCGCCAGCGCGCCTCGGCCGCACCACCAAAAAAGGGGCGGCGCCCGCCCTTTGTGCCGCACCACCGCCGTTCCTCCCTCTCCCGCGCCGCCGCCGCCGCCCTAACCACCGGCCGCCGCCGTGCGCAAACTCCCCTCCGTGCCCCACTGCTCCTCCCCGAGGCCGCCGTCGCCGGTAAGCCCCCTTCCCCGCCTTTTGTCACGCTGCCGCCGCCTGCTGTTTCGGCGGACACCGGTCGAGCGGTTGGCGGCCAATGAACAGTGCGCCGTGAAAAACAAAAGAAAAGAAAAAAAGAAAAAGAAGAGGAAAATTAGGAAAAAATTTGGAAAATTTGGAAAATATTTTGGGGATGACTTGAGTAAAATTTTGGGCAAAAATAAATTATTTTCTTGCATGTTTTCTCGGTGCAAAGTTTGAAAATCGAAATCGGACTTTTTCCGAATTTCATTTCGCGTCGTTTTTAAATCCGGACTCCGTTTAATTCGTTCTCGCCATTTAAATATGCTTCTCCCTTGTGCTCAAACCTTTAAAACCTCGAGCATGAATTCCTCCGCTGACATTTTCAAACCTAATTTCTCAAGTAATTGCGATCGTCGTCTTCGCGAAAACCCTAGGACACCAACTCGATTCCAAAACTCGAAATTTTCCTAACGACCCTTGTCCTAACTCAAGTAGGATCTTAGGCAAAACATTTGGAGTCGTTTTCATGACCTTTATGGTTCTTTTCGATCTCTCGGTATTTTATTGAATTCTAATTGAATTCAATTGATCTTTCGCACGTACGGGTAGCACCTGAAGAAACCGGCATCGACCCCGCTGAAGATACCATCCCACAAGTGTGCGAGCAAGGCAAGTCATCACACTCTTTGAACATATTGATCCGACTTTGTGAAATGATGTTGATTCCAAATTACAAATTGCATGCTTTACACAAACAGTACCTATGCTTGATATACCCTGCTTTGATATTGATCACCATTAGAATTTATTCTTTGTAACCCTCGATGTGATATGACCGGAGGCTAACTTCGGTAAAAATGCTTAGCCGTGCTTACACTAGATCTCTGCATACTCATGATTTTGCAAGAAAGCTTTGTGCTCGGGCAACTACCTTAGGGAAGGTAGTTGAAACACGGCCTGTGGAGACATGAGCGCCACATGGCCACGAGAATGTTGAACTAAGTCTGATGAGAATCAAAAATGTTAAATAACTGTTTTAGACTGGGGCGGCCGGATGATTTGGGTGTATTCCGGAAAAGGCAAGTGCCGACCCTGGTCAGTTAAGGACCGAGCCATGAGATAGGCTCATGTGTTGAGACGTAGGCTCATTTGTTGGGCTGTCGCGGAGTACGGGTAAAGAGTACATCCACTGCAGTGTGAGTGAATCAAACTATTCGAATAGCCGTGCTCGCGGATATCGAGCATCGTGACAAGACTTTCGCGTGGCTAGACTTTAAACTTAAACTGTTGGGTGGGTTTGCATGATGATTTCATTCGCTGGTGGATCAACTTCTCGAGATGCGAGAAGGGGTAGATTTCCCAGAAATTCATGATGAATCGGAGGCTGGAAGCCATCCTTGGAATCACAACGGATGGTAGACAGAACCGTCGCCGGATTAATGAACTATGGAAATAAAACTTGATTTGGCTAGTTGTTAGGCTTGTGAAAAGAATTGTGAAAATTGGCTTTATGCAAAAGAACTCCAGCCATGCCTTGATTAACCCTATCATGTGCATAAATTCCGTGTTGGCTTGCTGAGTACGGTCGGTACTCACCCTTGCTATACGCACAAACCTTCAGCTGATGGAAATGAAGAGCCGGAAGATCCATACGCGTACTACCAGGAGGGTGAAGGAACTGATGGCGCATACTAGAGCTTAGCTCCGGTCGTTGCCTGTGGCAAATGACATGCCGCTGCCTCTATTCCGCTGCCGTATCTAATTTCTACTTTTGTGTTGTACCCGGACCATGTGGTCCTGTGTGTTGAACATTGCCTTCGGGCCTATGGTTGTAATAATGTCGCCGTAAGACTATTCGTGCATGTGCACCTGATTACTCAGTACTATATTTCGTGGGTACCACCTACTCGATCCAGGGAAATGGTACTAAGAACACGAAAGATTCCCGTCACAAAAACGGGGGTCCACAGAGCTGGTATCAGAGCCATGCGACCGTAGGCTAAAACCAAATGGCGCCCTACCCCTGACTAGTTGGCTAAAGGGAAATATCCCTACATAGGATCATTTTTAAACTATTATTTTCGAAAATACAAATATACCTTTTCTACATCTGTATTTCCTTTTATTTACCCAATGATTATAATAGCTCTCTCCCTCTAACCCTAAGTTGCCTTCAAGAGCAGATGTCGAACCATGACGGAGCCTGGGAGGTCACTATCCCACGAGACGAGGGGTTTGTGGCACAGCTTCAGTCCCTGCTGTGGTGTTTGAGATACCCGGAACCACCTACCTACCACATCATAAGGCATGGCTCCGAAGGATATCCAGCATGGGAGGCGGCCGTTTCCATAGAAGCCCGCATGGGAAGTGAAACATCTTTCTGCTTCCACACCCGCTATCACCGGGATTTAGCGGAGGTAGCCATCCAAGATGCGGCCCGCGAAGCATTTCTTCGCCTTAATGCGATACATCGTGCCGAACTCACGGTGACAGAGTTCGTGCATCATCCCTATCGCGAAGAAGGCAACCCAGTTTGCACCGTGGAGGCCACCTCCTGCTGCTACAACCCGATGGTCACACGTCTATCACGTTGGGCGAAGACGGCAGATGACTGCTACGAGGAGGCCTTGCTTGAGATCAACGACCAGCAGTCACGTCTCAATGATCTGGTCGAAAGCCACCAGGGCTGTGGGGATCAGATAAACATGCTGCAGACTCAGCTGCAAGCCAATGGTGCCCAATATGAGCAACTCTCGGACCGCTACATGGCCCGTGGGGAAGCCCTGGTAGAGCTGGAGGAGCAGCTCAGGAAGAGCAAGCAGCAAGTCGACAAGCTGGAGGAGCAGCTGCGCACTCGCCCTGTCCACGCTGCAGGTACTTCCACCGAGATTGTACCAACACCTCCTGCTCCTGTGCCCGACCACTATTACCTTATGACTCCAGCATGCTTGGATACCTTTCAAGCCATGATGGAGCAAGCTTTTATGTTGAGCACGGAGCCTGCGCCGTACCTGATAGACCCCACTGCTGCCACGTCCATGGGACCCACCTCGAGCTCCGTAGCAGTGCCATCCGAGCCTGGATCGGGAGAGGAGAACCCCATCCAGATCCACACCGACTCGGAGTCTAAGGCGGAACCTATGGAGGTCAAATGGGAGTCCAGCGACACCGATCCAATGGAGGAGGAAGCTCCCACTCGTCGCCCGACTCACACCGGAGGCCCCTCACCCGCCGCACCGCTCGCAAGAGTACGCGCCACCGAGCAGAAGATTCGGCATGACTCCGAGGCCACCACCTCCGAGCCATGGGGACTCGGTTTGCTTCAGCGCGGACCACCCACTTCCCGCACTCGGCTCTTGCGGATGGTTGGACGACTAGGCGGGAGGACCACCCCAGCTTGATCTCGTTCTGGACGGCTCGGCAGCACGGACCACACTCTATTTCCCCTTAATTAGTTAATGCAGTTAGACGATGTAATTGTTGTTGTTGTTATCATGGCATGAAGGACTGTGCATGTACAGTCCGTGTACCCCGTTGATGTAATATGATGAACCTAAGCATCGCTTTGTGGTACCTTAATTCGTGAGCTTACTATTATTTTACCATGCTTGTTGATTGAAGATCATTTAAAAACAACTTGAAGAAAAATCCCCTAGGAACCATGACCTTAACAGGTCCGATCTCTTAATTCATCTATCTTCTTCAGATGGCACATCGCCGCAGAGCCGCAGCAACCAACGAGAACCCGCCGGAACCCAACCCCTCCACTCTGGCGGAGGTTATGGCTTTACAGACCCAGCTGCTCCAAGCAATTGCCAACAACCAGGGAAGTCGAGGAGGATCAAGTCTAGGAGAGTTCATGCGAGCTAAGCCACAACCTTCTCCACGGCCGAAGAACCCATGGATGCTGAGGACTGGCTGAGGGTGATCGAGAAAAAGCTAACTCTCGTCCGAGTTTGAGAAGCTGATAGAGTGGTCTTCGCCACTAACCAGCTAGAGGGTCCCGCAAGTGACTGGTGGGACACCTACAAGGAAACTCGAGCTGAAGATGCCGGAGAACCGACATGGGAAGAATTCACGGCTGCGTTCCGTGAGAATTTCGTGCCAGCTGCAGTTATGAGGATGAAGAAAAACGAGTTCCGCAGGCTGCGTCAAGGAAACACCTCAGTACAAGAGTATCTGAACAAGTTTACCCAGCTTGCCCGTTACGCCACAAGTGACATGACAGACGAGGAAGAGAAGATGGATAAATTCATTGAGGGACTAAATGACAAGCCGAGAGGACCGATGATCGGGCGGGACCACACCGTTTCCAAAGCCTCATCAACAAGGTCGTTCGGCTTGAACACGACCAAAAGATGGTAGAAAATAACCGCAAAAGGAGGCTCGCTATGACCCGCCCATTTCAGGGAACGCCACAACGTCCCAAGGGAGCCATCCCGTCTGGATGGAAGCCAAACGTTCCGACAGCCGGTCGTTCCCCCGCTCCCGACCATGTCAGCAGGCCAGCTACACCTCAGCTTCGTACACCCACACCAACCCTAGCCGCTCCAGGAAGAAGGAATGTGAGCTGCTTCAATTGTGGAGAATTCGGGCACTACTCCAATAGCTGCCCAAAACCACGCAACACTCCCGTGCGCACCGGCGCCAATGCAACGCCCGTCCGAGGAACCCCACCCCTCTGCGGGACGAGGTGCTTCGGACCCCGCTACCCAACGAGGCCGCCACCGGTTTCGACGTGGCCGGGTGAAACATGTGCGGGCTGAAGAAGCTCGGGAGGACCAGAGCGTATTGATGGGTATGTTCTCTATCAACTCTACACCAGTTAAAGTTTTATTCGATTCGGGAGCCTCGCATTCATTCATATCTTCCCAAGTAAGCAAACAACACCACCTACGCCAAGTAGCACTTAAGAGGCCTATGTTGGTACACTCACCTGGGGGAGACATAACCGTACCCCATGCTTGCATCAATGTGCCCATACGGATTAGGGACGTGGTGTTTCTTTCAAACCTTATGGTGTTATCACCCCAAACCATTGATGTCATACTCGGGATGGATTGGTTGACCAAGAATAATGGAATTATAGACTGCAGTCGAAGGGAAGTCACGGTATCCACCCCATGGGGATCACCGATGAGCATAACTATGGATCAGAATACGAAGCTATGCGAACAAGCTGCAGGAATATTCACCATGCTACCTCTAGGCGGAATGCCCGTAGTACAAGAATACCCGGACGTATTTCCCGAGGAGTTGCCCGGAATGCCCCCGGATCGCGACATAGAGTTTATTATCGACCTAATGCCCAGTACGCCCCCATATCCAAGAGGCCTTATCGAATCCGCCAACGAGTTAGAGGAACTCAAGAAGCAAATCCGAGAACTACAAGAGAAGGGATTTGTACGCCCAGTTCTTCTCCTGGGAGCCCAAGTACTCTTCGTCAAGAAGAAGGATGGGAGTATGAGGATGTGTGTGGACTACCGATCGTTGAATGAAGTGACTATCAAAAACAAGTACCCATTACCTCGAATCGATGACCTATTCGATCAACTTAAGGGTGCGCAAGTGTTCTCAAAGATTGATCTTCGGTCGGGATATCATCGATTGAAGATTAGAGTGGAGATATTCCTAAGACGGCGTTCTCTACCCGTTACGGCTTATACGAGTTTGTTATGTCCTTTGGATTGACCAATGCCTTGGCATATTTTATGAACTCGATGAACAAGGTATTCATGGAATACCGGACAAATTCGTAGTGGTATTCATCGACGATATACTTATCTACTCCAAGAACGATGAGGAACACGCGGAGCACCTACTACTGTACTGGAAAAGCTACGAGAGCACCAGCTGTATGCAAAATTCAGCAAATGCGAGTTCTGGCTCAAGGAAGTCGCTTTTCTTGGCCACGTGGTTTCAGCCGGAGGAGTAGCGGTAGACCCCGCCAAGGTCGAAGCCGTCACGGAATGGAAGGCCCCCAAGTCAGTGACGGAAGTTCGGAGTTTCTTGGGCTTGGCCGGTTATTATCGACGGTTCATCGAAGGGTTTTCCACTGTAGCCCGACCTATGACTCAACTTCTGAAGAAGGAAAAGAAGTTTGAATGGAACGAGAAGTGTCAAAAAGCTTTCGACCAACTAAAAGAAAAGTTTACCACTACCCCAATCTTAACCTTACCTGACAATCGGAAGGATTTCGTGATGTACTGTGATGCGTCTCGGCAAGGACTAGGAGGCGTGTTAATGCAGAATGGGAATGTCGTAGCATATGCCTCGCGACAATTACGACCCCACGAGGAGAATTATCCCACACACGACCTGGAACTAGCTGCGGTTGTTCACGCATTGAAGATTTGGAGACACTATCTGATCGGGAACCACTGTGATGTGTATACCGATCACAAGAGCTTAAAATATTTCTTTACTCAGCCTGATCTCAACCTACGACAAAGACGATGGTTGGAGTTGATCAAGGATTATGATCTAGGAATCCATTACCATCCCGGCAAGACAAATGTAGTGGCCGATGCACTGAGCCGTAAAGCCCAATGCAACCACATGGGATTGGGAGGTATGGCCAGTGAGCTCCAAGAAGAAATGGCTCGACTTAATCTGCACCTGATTCCTCACGGAGAAGTGAACTCACTGGAAATCCAACCCCTTCTGAGGACTCAAATAGAAGAAGCCCAAAAAGGGAATGAGGAAACCCAGGAAATCAAGGAACGCATGGCCGCTGGACGCGCTAAAGAGTTTTCAGTAGACGACAAGGGAGTCCTATGGTACAAGAAAAGAATCTGCGTGCACGAACGAGGTGGTTTGAGAGGATTGATCCTAAAAGAAGCTCACGAATCGGCATATTCGTTACATCCCGGAAGCACGAAAATATACCAGGATTTGAAGGGAGAATACTGGTGGCCCAATATGAAGAGGGACGTGGCCGAATATGTAGCCGTGTGCGATGTGTGCCAAAGGGTGAAAGCTGAGCATCAACGACCAGCAGGCTTGCTGCAGCCACTCAAGATTCCTGAATAAAAATGGGACGAGATAGGCATGGATTTCATAGTGGGACTACCCAAAACTGCGACTGGTTACGATTCCATTTGGGTAATAGTAGATCGGCTCACCAAGACCGCCAGATTTATTCCCGTAAAAACTAACTACAACAGTGCCAAGCTAGCGGAACTATACATGAGTAGGATTGTGTGTCTCCACGGTGTACCAAAGAGGATTATATCGGATCGTGGTACCCAATTCACATCTCATTTTTGGAGCAAAGTCCACGAGGCACTCGGAAGTCACCTCGCATTCAGTACCGCTTACCACCCACTGATCGACGGACGACGAAAGGACGAATCGGGTACTAGAAGATATGCCGAGAGCTCGTGCGTTGGATTTCACCAAGGATTGGGAGAAATGTTTGCCGTACGCCGAGTTCTCCTACAACAATAGCTATCAAGCCAGTCTGAAGATGTCACCGAACGAAGCCCTATTTGGTCGCCGATGCCGAACCCCATTAATGTGGTCAGAAACCGGTGAACGAACCGTATTCGGGCCTGACATAATCAAAGAGGCCGAGGAAAAAGTTCGCCTAATCCGAGACCGATTACAAGCTGCTCAATCACGACAAAAGAGCTACGCGGACACCCGCCGAAGAGAATTGGAGTTTAAAGAAGGTGACTACGTGTATTTGAAGGTCTCACCACTACGGGGAACTCAGAGGTTCAAGGTCAAAGGGAAACTCGCACCAAGATACGTGGGCCCATTCCTGATAAACGCTAGGAGAGGTGAAGTGGCCTACCAGTTGGAACTGCCCGAGAACCTCTCCGATGTCCACCCAGTATTCCACGTGTCGCAGTTAAAGAAATGTTTGCGGGTACCAGATGAGCAAGCTCCTCTAGAAACCATCCATGTCCACAGTGATCTTACCTACCCGGAGCATCCAATCGGGATACCGGACGGCGAAAAGAAGACACGGACCAAGTCATGGCGCATGTACAAAGTACAATGGAGCAATCACACGGAAGAAGAGGCTACCGGGAGAGCGAGGAGTTCTGAAGACGGAATACCCACACCTACTCAGCACCGGTAAGAAATCTCGGGGACGAGATTTATGGTTAGGGGTAGGTTTGTAACATCCGAAAATCGAAGAACGGAAAACGGAACGTAAAATCGGAACTTTCAAAAACCTTCGCTTGTTGCTTCTTTCTCGGGTTGTTGCTTCTTATTTGCCGCTTGGTTGCATAAATTTAGTCGTGGTCAATCCCCTTTCGGTGTTTTTGGATGATTCGGAGTTGTCGAAATGGAGGTGCGAAAGCCGCATCTAGGTTTTTAAAAGGAAATCGGGAAAGCGCGAATTTATGAAAAACACGTTTTGGGAAATATAAAATAAAATTTTTGGTTGGGAAAAGATAAATTAAGACACAAAATATATAATAAAATTCTTGGGAGTCGTACTCGAAATCCGAGAAAGTTTTGGGAAAAATAACAGGAGAATATTGAATTTTGAAAAGAGGAATTTTAAATAAATAAATAAAAAAATAATATATATTGTGGGAAAATAAAAGTGGGGAAAAGTTGAAAATATTGTGTTAAAAATTATTTTTGAATTAGAGGAATTTATTTTGGAATTTTTATAAGAAAGGAAAATAGAAAATGGGAAATTGAAATAGAAAGTCGGGAAAATAAGAAAGTACACTGTTCATTGCGCTAGAGGTGCTCGACGCCGTACGGCCCCGCCGCGCGCCGCCGCGCGCGCGGCCGCGCCGCGGCCGCGCACGCACGCGCACGCCACGCGCGCGCGCGCGCGCGCGCCCGGCCCTATCCCCGCGCGCGCCACGCGCGCGCGCGCACCCGACCGCGCGGACCCCGCGCGCGCGCGCGCCGCGCCGCGCCGCGCGCACGCCCGCCCGTACCGGCCCCGCACCCGCGCACCGCGCGCCGCCGCCACGCGCGTGCCGCGCCCGGACCCCCACGCCGCGCGCCCGCGTGCGCTGCACCCCGCCCGCGCCGCGCGTTTGCGCCGCCGCGTTGCGCCCGCCGTACCCGGCCCACCCCCGCCGTCCGCCGCGTGTCTTCACCCCACGCCCGCGCCGAGCCGGCCCTCTTCCCTCCACCCCGCGCCGCGCCGAGCGCGCCTGGCCGCACCTATAAAGGCGGCGCCCGCCTTTGTGCCGCACCACCGCTGTTCCTCCCCTCTCCCGAAGCGCCGCCGCCGCCGTCCTAACCACCGAAGCCATCGCCGCCGTGCGCAAACTCCCCTCCGTGCCCCACTGCTCCTCCTCGAGGCCGCCGTCGCCGTAAGCCCCCTTCCCGCCTTTTGTCGCGCTGCGCGCCGCCTCGTTTCGGCCGGACACCGTCGAGCGGTTGGCGGCCAATGAACATGCGCCGTGAAAAGAAAAAAAGAAAAAGAAGAGGAAAAATTAGGAAAAATTTTTGGAAAATTTGGAAAATATTTTAGGGATGACTTGAGTAAAATTTTGGGCAAAAATAAATTATTTTCTTGCATGTTTTCTCAGCGCAAAGTTTGAAAATCGAAATCGGACTTTTTCCGAAATTTCATTTCGCGTCGTTTTTAAATCCGGACTCCGTTTAATTCGTTCTCGCCATTTAAATATGCTTCTCCCTTGTGCTCAAACCTTTAAAACCTCGAGCACGAATTCCTCCGCTGACATTTTCAAACCTAATTTCTCAAGTAATTGTGATCGTCGTCTTCGCGAAAACCCTAGGACATCAACTCGATTCCAAAACTCGGAATTTTCCTAACGACCCTTGTCCTAACTCAAGTAGGATCTTAGGCAAAACATTTGGAGTCGTTTTCATGACCTTTATGGTTCTTTTCGATCTCTCGGTATTTTATTGAATTCTAATTGAATTCAATTGATCTTTCGCACGTACGGGTAGCACCTGAAGAAACCGGCATCGACCCCGCTGAAGATACCATCCCTCAAGTGTGCGAGCAAGGCAAGTCATCACACTCTTTGAACATATTGATCCTACTTTGTGAAATGATGTTGATTCCAAATTACAAATTGCATGCTTTACACAAACAGTACCTATACTTGATATACCCTGCTTTGATATTGATCACCATTAGAATTTATTCTTTGTAACCCTCGATGTGATATGACCGGAGGCTAACTTCGGTAAAAATGCTTAGCCCTGCTTACACTAGATCTCTGCATACTCATGATTTTGCAAGAAAGCTTTGTGCTCGGGCAACTACCTTAGGGAAGGTAGTTGAAACACGGCCTGTGGAGACATGAGCATCACATGGCCACGAGAATGTTGAACTAAGTCTGATGAGAATCAAAAATGTTAAATAACTGTTTTAGACTGGGGCGGTCGGATGATTTGGGTGGATTCCGGAAAAGGCAAGTGCCGACCCTGGTCAGTTAAGGACCGAGCCATGAGATAGCCGGGAAACTGTGGACCCCCGTTTTTGAGGCGGGAATCTTTCGTGTTCATAGTACCATTTCCCTGGATCGAGTAGTTGGTACCCACGAATACAGTACTGGATAATCAAGTGCACATGCACGAATAGTCTTACATTACCATTATTACATTAATAGGCCCGAAGGCAATGTTCAACCCACAGGACCTTATGGTCCGAATACAACACAAAAACAGAATTTAGATAAGGCAGCGGAAAGAGGCAGCGGCTTGTCAATTGCCACAGGCAACGACCGGAGCTAAGGTCTAGTATGCGCCATCAGTTCCTTCGCCCTCCTGGTAATACGCGTATGGGTCTTCTGGCTCTTCATTTCCATCAGCTGGAGGTTTGTGCGTATAGCAAGGGTGAGTACCAACCGTACTCGGCAAGCCAACACGAATTGATGCATATGATAGGGTTATTCAAAGAACATGGCTAGGGTTATTTTTGCGTAAAGCCGGTTTTCACAATTCTTTTCACAAACCTATCGACTAGCCAAATCAAGTTTTAATTTTCACAGTTCATTAATCCGGTGACGGTTCGTCTACCATCCATCGTGATTCCAAGGATGGCTTCCCGCCTCCAGGTTCGTTATGATTTTTGGGAATCTACCCCTTCTCGCTTATCGAGAAGTTGACCCACCACGAATGAAATCATCATGCATACCCATCCCAACAGTTTCAAGTTTAAAATCTAGCCAAGCGAAAGTCTTGTCACGATGCTCTATATCCGCGAGCACGGCTATTCGAATAGATTGATTCACTCACACTGCAGTGGATGTACACTTTACCTGTACTCCGCGACTGCCCATTGAATGAGCCTATATCCCTTTATATGGAATGGTCACGGCAAAGCCTTTCGATAACCTCACTTTGGCAGTACCCGCTCCATGAACTTAAGCCCTCATGCACTCTAGCCGTCCTTTTCTAGCAGTGAGAGGAGTTCTGGCGCACCCGGGGTAAGGGAAAACTTCTCAATCTTTAAGTTTAATTAATATCGATTCAATTCCACAATTCACAACAAAGGCCGCAGCCCCATTCTTATCACATAAGCCACATCATAGAGAACCATCTATGCAAGGATACGCCTCCGCTCGGCTATCTAGTCGGCTAGGTCTATACCCATTCGAGAAGTACGGTTGTACTGGCTCGTTTCCCGGCTATCTCATGGCTCGGTCCTTAATTGACCAGGGTCGGCACTTGCCTTTTCCGGAATCCACCCAAGTCATCCAGCCGCCCCAGTCTAAAACATTTGTATAGTACTTTCAATTTTCATCAAACTTAGTTCATCATTCTCATGGCCATGTGGCGCTCATGTCTCCACATGTCGTATCTCAACTACCTTCCCTAAGGTAGTTGCCCAAGCACAAAGCTTTTTCATAAAGTCATGAGTATGCATAAATCTAAGTATAGCATGGCTAAGCAGTTTACCGAAGTTATTCTTCGGTTGTTTGTATCACATCGCGAGTTACAAGGAGTAATTCTAAAGGTAATCAATAGCAAGGTATGGCATAACAAGTATAGGTAACTCTGTAAAGCATGCATGTTTAGAGTTTAAAATAACATCATTTCGCAATTGGGATCGATATGTTCAAAGGGTGTGAAGACTTGCCTTGCTCGCACGCTGGTTGAGTGGGGTCTTCCGCGTAGTCGTGTTCACCTCTTCGGACGCTATCCGTACGTGCGAAAAGAAGGGTTGAATCCAATTAGAATTCAACAACATCAACGAAAAGAAAAAGATCCCAAAATGATCGCGGAAAGCGGCTTCCAAAAACAACCTCTAACCTCGGGGATCTTAAAGGTTGAATCAACGAAAAATGATTTCAGTTAGACCGAGTGAACCATCTCATGGTTAATGTGTATTTTGCACTTAAGTTTGAAGATATCCTAGAATAATTAGGTTTCTAATTTTATATTTCCAATAATTGATCTTTAATGTTGCAATTATATTTATTAGGGTTTTGGGAATTCTAACGACAGGATAACATCATCCATGCTTAACCAATATTTAAAAAGGTTTCATGTGAACTTTGATAACAATCTAAAGGTTGGACAATATTTAAATTCACAAAAAGAAGAATTGATCTATAAATCATTTTCACAAAGTATTTTATTTTAGAAGGGGAAGAATATTATACTTATTCTTAAATAATAATATTTCGAAACCTTATTTTGTCCTAAAATATTCCCAAATAATTTATACATTTACACCTATTCTTTTACTATTTTTCTTTTCTTTCCTTTTTCTTTTTTTTTTTTTCCCATTCCCTCTGTTTCTTTCCTTTCCCTCTCTGCTCTACTACCACCGGCGCGACGGTGAGGGAGAGGGCGCCGACGGTGAGGAGGGCCGGAGCTCGGGGAAGGAGGGGCTTTTCACCATCTTGGGACCACGGGGTCCCATTTCTCCACTCGGTCGGGACCGGGAGCGGCGAAGAGGGCTAGCGACGGCGAGGTGGTTTGGGCGGCGGTGGCGCTCGTCGGCGGCGGACTCCGGCGATGTCTTGGCCAAGGCAAGGGGTCTACGAGCATCGGTGAGCCCTAGGGATGCTAGAGAGGGGTTGGTTCGGTCGGGGAGGCTCGAGGTGTCTGGCGACGGCGGGGTGGCGGCGGCCGAGACAGGGGAATTCGGGGCTCGTCGCCGGCGATTTCCGGCGGCCATTTTGCTCGGGAAACTTAGGGAAAACAACACTTAGAGCACGGGGATAACGGTGGTACCTTCAATTCGGGAAGAAATCGGCCGAGGGTGATGAATTTCGGAGTTTTGCCCGGCGGCCGAGTTAGGGTTCTTCCGCGAGCTCCGATTCTTCCCAAAATTCAAGCAATGCAACGGCTAACTTTTGGGGAAAAACGGGGAGAAAGCACGAGGGAGTTGTGGCGAAGATTTTCGGTGTTGGGGGCTCGGCTCGGGGTGGCCTCTTATAGGCGGTCGACGAAGGGGAAGAAGAGCGACGCGACGACAACAATGGTGCGGCGTCAGCAGCATGGCGCGATCGCGGGGAGGTCGTGCGCACGTGCGGCAACTGCAGCCGACGTGCGCGCGTACGGTGAGCGCGGCGAGGGCGGTGCGCGCGGATCGTGCAGCGCGACGCTAACGCGGGCGGGTACGGCGACGGCATGGCGACGGCATGGCGCGGGCGGTGTGGCGTCGCGGCGACTTTGGCGACCGCGGGATGGCGCGGCTGCACGGGCGGTGGTCAGGCGCGCAGACGGTGTCATCGGTGAGAGCTGCGCGCGCGCGGCGTCCTAGTACGGCGCGGCACGGCGTTCGGCGCGTGGCGCGCGCGAACGTGGCTGAATGACCGGTCGAACACCTTCTGATGCGATGAATAGTGTACCTTTCCTATTTTACTGATTTAATTTTCCTAATTCCCTATTTCCATTTCCTTTCTTCCTAAAAATCCCAAATAAATTTTGGTATTCTCAGAACCATCTCTAAAATTATATTTTCCACTTCTCCCTACTTTTCAAAATATATTTTTCATATTTATTTTGTTTCTTCTTTTGAATTCAAGAAAATAGGGTTTTGATTAGAGATGAATTTCTATCTTCATTTTTCCTTTTTCAAAAATATTTTTATCATCAAATCCCAAGTATTCATTATCTTTCCCCTATCAATTAGGGTTTTAAACCAAAGTATATCTTTTCGTAATTCACCAAATTATATACGTATATGCTCTTTTCAAGGTACACACATTTACATTTTGAAATCATTTTCACCGTTGTGATTTCCAAGCTTAGGGTTTTGTCCCATTTTTCCTCAAAGTAATTCGGAAGAAAAATCTTATTTTCTGAACGGCAATCCGATGGAAAAACACGATAAGAAGCAATGATTCCCAAAAAGTTTTTGCGAGTTCCGATTTTACGTTCCGAATTCCATTCCTTCGATTTTCGGATGTTACAAACCTACCCCCTAACAATAAATCTCGTCCCGAGATTTCTTACGGTTGCTGAATAGGTGTGGGTATCTCGTCCTCGGAACTCTTCGCTCTCCCGGTAGCTTCTTCTTACGTGTGATTGCTCCATTGTACTTTGTACATGCGCCATGACTTAGTTCGTGTCTTCTTTTCGCCTCGTCTAGTATCTTGATTGGATGCTCAGGGTAGGTAAGATCACTGTGGACACGGATGGTTTCTAACGGGGCTTGCTCTTTCGGTACCCGCAAACATTTCTTCAGCTGCGATACGTGGAATACCGGGTGGACATCGGAGAGATTCTCGGGCAGTTCCAATTGGTAAGCCACTTCTCCTCTCCTAGCGCTTATCAAGAATGGGCCCACGTATCGTGGTGCGAGTTTCCCTTTGACCTTGAATCTCTGTGTCCCCCGTAGTGGTGAGACCTTTAGTACACGTAGTCACCTTATTTAAATTCCAATTCTCTTCGTCGGGTATCCGCGTAGCTCTTTTGTCGTGATTGAGCAGCTTGTAGTCGGTCCCGGATCAGGCGAAACTTTTCCTCGGCCTCCTTGATTATGTCGGCCCGAATACGGTTCGTTCACCGGTTTCGACCACATTAATGGGGTTCGCAATCGGCGACCAAATAGAGCTTCGTTTGGTGACATCTTCAGACTGGCTTGATAGCTATTGTTGTAGGAGAACTCAGCGTACGGCAAACATTTCTCCCAATCCTTGGTGAAATCCAATGCACAGGCTCTCAGCATATCTTCTAGTACTTGATTCGTCCTTTCGCCGCCCGTCGGTGCGTGGGTGATAAGCGGTGCGAAAGCGAGGTGACTTCCGAGTGCCTCGTGGACTTTGCTCCAAAAATGAGATGTGAATTGGGTACCACGATCCGATATAATCCTCTTTGGTACACCGTGGAGACATACAATCCTACTCATATATAGTTCCGCTAGCTTGGCACTTGTTGTAGTTAGTCTTCACGGGAATAAATCGCGAGTCTTGGTGAGCCGATCTACTATTACCCAAATGGAATCGTAACCGAGTCGTAGTTTTGGGTAGTCCCACTATGAAATCCATGCCTATCTTGTCCCATTTCCATTCAAAAATCTTGAGTGGCTGCAGCAAGCCAGCTGGTCGTTGATGCTCGGCTTTCACTCTTTGGCACACATCGCACACGGCTACGTATTCGGCTACATCTCTCTTCATATTGGGCCACCCGTATTCTCCCTTCAAATCTGGTACATTTTCGTGCTTTCGGGATGTAACGAATATGCCGATTCGTGGGCTTCTTTTAAGATCAATCCTCGCAAACCGCCTCGTTCGGTACGCAGATTCTTTTCTTGTACCACAGATTCCCCTGTCGTCACGAAAACTCCTTAGCGCGTCCGGCGGCCATGCGTTCCTTGATTTCGGGTTTCCTCATTCCCTTTTTGGGCTTCTTCTATTTGAGTCCTCGAAGGGGTTGGATTTCCAGTGAGTTTACTTCTCCGTGAGGAATCGGGTGCGATTAAGTCGAGCCATTTCTTCTTGGAGCTTATTGGCCATACCTCTCAATCCCATGTGGTTGCATTGGGCTTTGCGGCTCAGCGCATCGGCCACTACATTTGCCTTGCCGGGATGGTAATGGATTCCTAGATCGTGATCCTTGATCAACTCCAACCATCGCCTCTGCCGTAGGTTGAGATCGGCTGAGTAAAGAAATATTTCAAGCTCTTGTGATCGGTATACACATCACGGTGGTTCCCGATCGATAGTGTCTCCAGATCTTCAATGCGTGAACAACCGCGGCTAATTCCAGTCGTGTGTGGGATAATTCTCCTCGTGGGGTCGTAAGCGTCGCGAGGCATACGCTATGACCTTCCCATCCTGCATTAACACGCCTCCTAGTCCTTGCCGGGATGCGTCACAGTACATCACGAAATTCTTCCGGTTGTCAGGTAAGGTTAAGATTGGGGCAGTGGTTAACTTTTCTTTTAGTTGGTCGAAAGCCTTTTGACACTTCTCGTTCCATTCAAACTTCTTTTCCTTCTTCGAAGTTGAGTCATAGGTCGGGCTACAGTGGAAAACCCTTCGATAAACCGTCGATAATAATCGGCCAAGCCCAAGAAACTCCGAACTTCCGTCACGACTTGGGTGCCTTCCATTCCATAACGGCTTCGACCTTGGCGGGGTCTCGCTACTCCTCCGGCTGAAACCACGTGGCCAAGAAAAGCGACTTCCTTGAGCCAGAACTCGCATTTGCTGAACTTTGCATACAGCTGGTGCTCTCGTAGCTTTTCCAGTACTAGCCGTAGATGTTCCGCGTGTTCCTCATCGTTCTTGGAGTAGATAAGTATATCGTCGATGAATACCACTACGAATTTGTCCAGGTACTCCATGAATACCTTGTTCATCGGTTCATAAAATATGCCGGGCATTGGTCAATCCAAAGGACATTACGTAAACTCGTATAAGCCGTAACGTGTAGAGAACGCCGTCTTAGGAATATCTCCGCTCTAATCTTCAAGCGATGATATCCCGACCGTAGATCAATCTTTGAGAACACCTGCGCACCCTTAAGTTGATCGAATAGGTCATCGATCCGAGGTAGCGGATACTTGTTCTTGATAGTGACTTCATTCAGCGATCGGTACTCCCATCCTTGTTCTTGATAGTCCACACACATTCTCATACTCCCATCCTTCTTCTTGACGAAGAGTACTGGGGCTCCCCAGGGAGAAGAGCTGGGGCGTACAAATCCCTTCTCTTGTAGTTCTCTTATTTGCTTCTTGAGTTCCTCTAACTCGTTGGCCAGCATTCGATAAGGCCTCTTGGATATGGGGGGTGCCGTGCATTAGATCGATGATAAACTCTATGTAGAGAGCCGGGGGCATTCCGGGCAATTCCTCGGGAAACACATCCGGGTATTCTTGTACTACTGGTATTCCGCCTAAAGGTAGCATGGTGAACACTCCCGCAGCTTGCTCACATAGCTTTGGGTTTTGATCCATAGTTATGCTCATCGGTGATCCCCATGGGGTGGATACCGTGACTTCCCTTCGACTGCAGTCTATAATTCCATTATTCTTGGTCAACCAATCCATTCCGAGTATGACATCTATGGTTTGGGGTGATAGCACCATAAGGTTTGAGAGAAACACCACGTCTCTAATCCGTATGGGCACATTAATGCAGCATGGGGTACGGTTATGTCTCCCCCCGGTGAGTGTACCAGCATAGGTCTCCTAAGTGCTACTTGGTGTAGGTGGTGTTGTTTGCTTACTCGGGAAGATATGAATGAATGTGAGGCTCCAGAATCGAATAAAACTTTAACTGGTGCAGAGTTGATAGAGAACATACCCATCAATACGCTCTGGTCCTCCTGAGCTTCTTCAGCCCGCACATGATTCACCTGGCCACGTCGAAACCCGGTGGCAGCCTCGTTGGGTAGCGGGGTCCTGAACAGACCTCGTCCTGCCGCAGGGGTGGGGGTTCCTCGGACGGGCGTTGCATTGGCGCCAGTGCGCACAGGGGCGTTGCGTGGTTTTGGGCAGCTATTGGAGTAGTGCCCGAATTCTCCGCAATTGAAGCAGCTCACATTCTTTCTTCCTGGAGCGGCTAGGGTTGGTGTGGGTGTACGAAGCTGAGGTGTAGCTGACCTGTTGACATGGTCGAAAGTGGGAGAACGTCCGGTTGCCGGAACGTTTGGCTTCCATCCAGACGGGGTGGCTCCCTTGGGGCGTTGTGGCGTTCCCTGAAATGGGCGAGCCATAGCGAGCCTCCTCTTGCGGTTATTGTCTACCACCTTTTGGTCATGCTCAAGTCGGACGACCTTGTTGATGAGGCTTTGGAAACTGGTGTGATCCTGCCCGATCATTGGTCCCCTCAGTTCGTCATTTAGTCCCTCAATGAACTTGTCTATCTTCTCTTCTTCGTCGGTCAAGTCACTGGTGGCGTAACGGGCAAGCTGGGTGAACTTGTTCAGATATTCTTGTACGGAGGTGTTCCCTTGACGCAGTCTGCGGAACTCGTTTTTCTTCATCCTCATAAGCGCAGGGCACGAAATTCTCACGGAACGCAGCCGTGAATTCCTCCCATGTTGGTTCGCCGGCGTCTTCAGCTCGCGTTTCCTTGTAGGTGTCCCACCGAGTCACTTGGGCCCTCCAGTGGTTAGTAGCGAAGACAACTCTATCGGCCTCTCGGATTTTGACGAGGGTTAGCTTTTCTCTATCACTCTTAGCCAATCTTCAGCATCCATAGGTTCTTCGGCCGTGGAAAAGGTTGGTGGCTTAGCTCTCATGAACTCTCCCAGACTCGATCCTCCTCGACTTCCCGGTTATTAGCAATTGCTTGGAGTAGTGGGTCCGCAAAGCCATAACCTCCGCCGGGTGGAGGGGTTGGGTTCGCGGGTTCTCGTTGGTTGCCGCGGCTCTGCGGCGATGTGCCATCTCGAAGAAGATAGATGAATTAAGAGATCGGACCAGTTTAGGTTATGGTTCCTAGGGGGATTTTTCCTCAAGTTCTTTTAAATGATCTTCAATCAACAGGCAGGGTGAAATAATAATAAGCTTACGAATTAAGACACCGCAAAGCGATGCTCAGGTTCGTCATATTACATAAGAGGGGTACATGAACTGTACACACACAGTCCTTCATGCCATGATAGCAACAACAACTATATCGTCCAACTACATCAACCAATTAAGGGGAAATAGAGAGTGGTTCGTGCTGCCGAGCTGGGAAGGTCCTCCCGCCTAGTCATCCAACCATCCGCAAGAGTCAGGCGCCGGAAGTGGGTGGTCCGCTGCTGAAGCAAACCGGAGTCCCCATGGCTCGGAGGTGGTGGCCTCGGAGTCACGCCGAATCTTCCGACTCGGTGGCCGCGTACTCTTGCGAGCGGTCTGACGGGTGAGGGGGCCTCCAGTGTGAGTCAGGCGACGAGTGGGAGCTTCCTCCTCCATTGGGTCGGTGTCGCTGGACTCCCATTTGACCTCCATAGGCTCTGCCTCAGACTCCGTGTCGGTGTGGATCTGGATGGGGTTCTCCTCTCCCGATCCCGGCTCGGATGGTACTGCTACGGAGCTCGAGGTGGGTCCCATGGACGTGGCAGCAGTGGGGTCTACCAGGTACGATGCAGGCTCTGTGCTCAACATAAAAGCTTGCTCCATCATGGCTTGAAAAGTATCCAAGCATGCTGGAGTCATAAGGTAATAGGGGTCGGGCACAGGGGCAGGAGGTGATGGTACAGGCTCGGTGGAAGTACCTGCAGCGTAGACAGGACGAGTGCGCAGCTGCTCCTCCAGCTGGTCGATTTGCTGCTTGCTCTTCCTGAGCTGCTCTTCCAGCTCTACGAGCTTCCCCACGGGCCATGTAGCGGTCGAGAGTTGCTCATCTTGGGCACCATTGGCTGCGGTGAGTTTGCGGCATGTTTATCTGGTCTCCACGGCCTTGGTGGCGTCGACCGGATCATTGAGGCGTGACGCGGTCGTTGATCTCAAACGGGGCCTCCTCGTAATGCGATCGTCTGCCGTCTCCGCCCAACGTGATAGACGCGTGACCATCGGGTTGTAGCAGCAGGGGGTAGCCTCCACAGTGCAGACTGGGCTGCCCTCTTCGCGATAAGGATGATGCACGAACTCTGTCACCGTGAGTTCGGCACGATGTATCGCATTAAGGCGAAGGAAGGCTTCGCGAGCCGCATCCGAATAGCTTCCGCTAGATCCGGTGGTAGCGAGTGTGGAAGCGAAGGATGTCTCACTTCCCATGCGGGCTTCTATGGATACGGTGCCTCCCAGCTGGATACACTTCGGAGCCATGTCTCTTGGTGTGATAGGTGGGTGGTTCCGGTACCTCAAACACCATAGTAGGGACGAAGTTGTACCACAAACCCCTCGTCTCGCGGGCTAGTGACTTCCCGAGCTCCGTCGTGGTCCGACATCCGCTTTTGTAGACAACTTAGGGTTAGAGGGAGAGAGCTATCATAATCATTTGGTAAAAGGAAATACGGATGTAGAAAAGGTATATTTGCATTTTCGGAAATAATAGTTTAAAACGATCCTATTGTAGGGATATTTCCCATTAGCCAACTAGTTAGGGTAGGGCGCCATTTGGTCTTAGCCTACGGTCGCATGGCTCGATACGGCTCGTGGACCCCGTTTTGAGGCGGGAATCTTTCGTGTTCATAGTATCATTTCCTGGATCGAGTAGTTGGTACCCACGAATACGATCTTGGATAATCAAGTGCACATGCACGAATAGTCTTACATTACCATTATTACATTAATAGACCCGAAGGCAATGTTCAACCCACGGACCTTATGGTCCGAATACAACACAAAAACAGAATTTAGATAAGGCGGCGGAAAGAGGCGGCGGCTTGTCAATTGCCACAGGCAACGACCGGAGCTAAGGTCTAGTATGCGCCATCAGTTCCTTCGCCCTCCTGGTAATACGCGTATGGGTCTTCTGGCTCTTCATTTCCATCAGCTGGAGGTTTGTGCGTATAGCAAGGGTGAGTACCAACCGTACTCAGCAAGCCAACACAGAATTGATGCATATGATAGGGTTATTCAAAGAACATGGCTAGGGTTATTTTTGCGTAAAGCCAGTTTTCACAATTCTTTTCACAAACCTATCGACTAGCCAAATCAAGTTTTAATTTTCACAGTTCATTAATCCGGTGACGGTTCTGTCTACCATCCATCGTGATTCCAAGGATGGCTTCCCGCCTCCGGTTCGTTATGATTTTTTTGGGGAATCTACCCCTTCTCGCTTATCGAGAAGTTGACCCACCAGCGAATGAAATCATCATGCATACCCATCCCAGCAGTTTCAAGTTTAAAATCTAGCCAAGCGAAAGTCTTGTCACGATGCTCTATATCCGCGAGCACGGCTATTCGAATAGATTGATTCACTCACACTGCGGTGGATGTACACTTTACCCGTACTCGCGACGCCCATTGAATGAGCCTATATCCCTTTATATGGAATGGTCACGGCAAAGCCTTTCGATAACCTCACTTTGGCAGTACCCGCTCCATGAACTTAAGCCCTCATGCACTCTAGCCGTCCTTTTCTAGCAGTGAGAGGAGTTCTGGCGCACCCGGGGTAAGGGAAAACTTCTCAATCTTTAAGTTTAATTAATATCGATTCAATTCCACAATTCACAACAAAGGCCGCAGCCCCATTCTTATCACATAAGCCACATCATAGAGAACCATCTATGCAAGGATACTGCCTCCGCTCGGCTATCTAGTCAGCTAGGTCTATACCCATTCGAGAAGTACGGTTGTACTGGCTCGTTTCCCGGCTATCTCATGGCTCGGTCCTTAATTGACCAGGGTCGGCACTTGCCTTTTCCGGAATCCACCCAAGTCATCCAGCCGCCCAGTCTAAAACATTTGTATAGTACTTTCAATTTTCATCAAACTTAGTTCATCATTCTCATGGCCATGTGGCGCTCATGTCTCCACATGCCGTATCTCAACTACCTTCCCTAAGGTAGTTGCCCAAGCACAAAGCTTTTTCATAAAGTCATGAGTATGCATAAATCTAAGTATAGCATGTCTAAGCAGTTGACCAAAGTTATTCTTCGGTTGTTTGTATCACATCGCGAGTTACAAGGAGTAATTCTAAAGGTAATCAATAGCAAGGTATGGCATAACAAGTATAGGTAACTCTGTAAAGCATGCATGTTTAGAGTTTAAAATAACATCATTTCGCAATTGGGATCGATATGTTCAAAGGGTGTGAAGACTTGCCTTGCTCGCACGCCTGGTTGAGTGGGGTCTTCCGCGTAGTCAGTGTTCACCTCTTCGGACGCTATCCGTACGTGCGAAAAGAAGGGTTGAATCCAATTAGAATTCAACAACATCAACGAAAAGAAAAAGATCGCAAAATGATCGCGGAAAGAGGCTTCCAAAAACAACCTCTAACCTCGGGGATCTTAAAGGTTGAATCAACGAAAAATGATTTCAGTTAGACCGAGTGAACCATCTCATGGTTAATGTGTATTTTGCACTTAAGTTTGAAGATATCCTAGAATAATTAGGTTTCTAATTTTATATTTCCAATAATTGATCTTTAATGTTGCAATTATATTTATTAGGGTTTTTGGGAATTCTAACGACAGGATAACATCATCCATGCTTAACCAATATTTAAAAAGGTTTCATGTGAACTTTGATAACAATCTAAAGGTTGGACAATATTTAAATTCACAAAAAGAAGAATTGATCTATAAATCATTTTCACAAAGTATTTTATTTTAGAAGGGGGAAGAATATTATACTTATTCCTAAATAATAACATTTCGAAACCTTATTTTGTCCTAAAATATTCCCAAATAATTTATACATTTACACCTATTCTTTTACTATTTTTCTTTTCTTTCCTTTTTCTTTTTTTCTTTTTTTTCCCATTCCCTCTGTTTCTTTCCTTTCCCTCTCTGCTCTACTACCACCGGCGGCCGACGGTGAGGGAGAGGGCGCCGACGGTGAGGGAGGGCCGGAGCTCGGGAAGGAGGGGCTTTTCACCATCTTGGGACCACGGGGTCCCATTTCTCCACTCGGTCGGGACCGGCGAGCGGCGAAGAGGGCGGCGACGGCGAGGTGGTTCGGGCGGCGGTGGCGCTCGTCGGCGGCGGACTCCGGCGATGTCTTGGCCAAGGCAAGGGGTCTACGAGCATCGGTGAGCCCTAGGGATGCTAGAGAGGGGTTGGTTCGGCCGGGAGGCTCGAGGTGTCTTGGCGACGGCGGGGTGGCGGTGGCCGAGACAGGGGTCGGGGGCTCGTCGCCGGCGATTTCCGGCGGCCATTTGGCTCGGGAAACTTAGGGAAAACAACACTTAGAGCACGGGGATAACGGTGGTACCTTCAATTCGGGAAGAAATCGGCCGAGGGTGATGAATTTCGGAGTTTTGCCGGGCGGCCGAGTTAGGGTTCTTCGGCCGAGCTCCGATTCTTCCCAAAATTCAAGCAATGCAACGGCTAACTTTTGGGGAAAACGGGGAGAAAGCACGAGGGAGTTGTGGCGAAGATTTTCGGTGTTGGGGGCTCGGCTCGGGGTGGCCTCTTATAGGCGGTCGACGAAGGGGAAGAAGAGCGACGCGACGGCAACAATGGCGCGGCGTCGGCAGCATGGCGCGGTCGCGGGAGGTCGTGCGCGACGTGCGGCAACGCAGCCCGACCCGCGCGTACGGTGAGCGCGGCGAGGGCGGTGCGCGCGGACTGTGCAGGCGCGACGCTAACGCGGGCGGGTACGGCGACGGCATGGCGTGGGCTGGTGCGGCGTCAGCGGCGACTTTGGCGACCGCGGGATGGCGCGGCTGTACCGGCGGTGGCTGGCGCGCAGGACGGTGTCATCGGTGAGAGCGCGTGCGCGGCGCCTGGTACGGCGCGGCACGGCGTTCGGCGCGTGGCGCGCGCGAACGTGGCTGAATGACCGGTCGAACACCTTCGATGCGATGAATAGTATACCTTTCCTATTTTACGATTTAATTTTCCTAATTCCCTATTTCCATTTCCTTTCTTCCTAAAAATCCCAAATAAATTTTGGTATTCTCAGAACCATCTCTAAAATTATATTTTCCACTTCTCCCTACTTTTCAAAATATATTTTTCATATTTATTTTGTTTCTTCTTTTGAATTCAAGAAAATAGGGTTTTGATTAGAGATGAATTTCTATCTTCATTTTTCCTTTTTCAAAAATATTTTTATCATCAAATCCCAAGTATTCATTATCTTTCCCCTATCAATTAGGGTTTTAAACCAAAGTATATCTTTTCTGTAATTCACCAAATTATATACATATATGCTCTTTTCAAGGTACACACATTTACATTTTGAAATCATTTTCACCGGCTGTGATTTCCAAGCTTAGGTTTTGTCCCATTTTTCCTCAAAGTAATTCGGAAGAAAAATCTTATTTTGCTGAACGGCAATCCAGATGGAAAAACACGATAAGAAGCAATGATTCCCAAAAAGTTTTTGCGAGTTCCGATTTTACGTTCCGAATTCCATTCCTTCGATTTTCGGGATGTTACGAAACGAGCCGTACAACCGTACTTCTCGAATGGGTATAGACCTAGCTGACTAGATAGCCGAGCGGAGGCAGTATCCTTGCATAGATGGTTCTCTATGAGTTGGTTTATGTGATGAGAATGAGGCTGCAGCCTTTGCTACGAATGGTGGAATTAAATCGATATTAATTGAACTTAAAGATTGAGGAAGTATTCCCTTACCCCGGGTGCGCCAGAACTCCTCTCACTGCTAGAAAAGGACGGCTAGAGTGCATGAGGGCTTAAGTTCATGGAGCGGGTACTGCCAAAGCGAGGTTATCGAAACGCTTTGCCGTGACCGTCTCATGTGTTGAGACGTAGGCTCATTTGTTGGGCTATCGCGGAGTACGGGTAAAGTGTACATCCACTGCAGTGTGAGTGAATCAAACTATTCGAATAGCCGTGCTCGCGGATATCGAGCATCGTGACAAGACTTTCGCGTGGCTAGACTTTAAACTTAAACTGTTGGGTGGGTTTGCATGATGATTTCATTCGCTAGTGGATCAACTTCTCGAGATGCGAGAAGGGGTAGATTTCCCAGAAATTCATGACGAATCGGAGGCGGGAAGCCATCCTTGGAATCACAACGGATGGTAGACAGAACCGTCGCCGGATTAATGAACTATGGAAATAAAACTTGATTTGGCTAGTTGTTAGGCTTGTGAAAAGAATTGTGAAAATTGGCTTTATGCAAAAGAACTCCAGCCATGCCTTGATTAACCCTATCATGTGCATAAATTCTGTGTTGGCTTGCTGAGTACGGTCGGTACTCACCCTTGCTATACGCACAAACCTTCAGCTGATGGAAATGAAGAGCCGAAAGATCCATACGCGTAATACCAGGAGGGTGAAGGAACTGATGGCGCATACTAGAGCTTAGCTCCGGTCATTGCCTGTGGCAAATGACATGCCGCTGCCTCTATTCCGCTGCCGTATCTAATTTCTACTTTTGTGTTGTACCCGGACCATGTGGTCCTGTGTGTTGAACATTGCCTTCAGGCCTATGGTTGTAATAATGTCGCCGTAAGACTATTCGTGCATGTGCACCTGATTACTCAGTACTGTATTTCGTGGGTACCACCTACTCGATCCAGGGAAATGGTACTAAGAACACGAAAGATTCCCGTCACAAAAACGGGGGTCCACAATCCACATGTTAGTTAATTTTCTAGTGAGCTTTGGCATCAGTGCTAGAAAATTAGTAACATCGGTAAGCAACTCCTTGCTAATCACATCTCTATGTGACTCTTGTTGTTGGTGTGGCATCTCCATGCCCTGGCGCCAACCTATGCCCCAAGGCCCAAAACTGTTTTGATAGCCTTGTTAAGTATACCAAATGCTCCTGCTGTATATGTCCGACATATACCCCCTCGTGTTATGATAGAGAATGGCACTCTGCTTTAGCAGACCCACCATTGACGAGCATAACGGTGACGGATGCAACATTTGGAAGGGCATCATTACTAACTTAATTTTGCGAGGGATGCTATCCTATCAAACAAACATATCACATATGAAAGCAAGTAGAATAGCATATAATGAAATAGTATGGCCCCCTTCACATGGTGATCTCCATCTCCATGTTGGCGTTGAGGATCTCCATCTTCGGCACCATATTCCAATGTGCATGATGCTTGATTTCTTTAAACTAAGCTACTACTATAGAAGCTCTAATTGAAGATTACATCGACTCGTAGGTCGTGAAAGAATATTACAAGCATTGCACGTATGAAAGAATATTACAGGGATTGCACATATGAAAGAATATTACATGCATCACATGCATCTCATACATACAATGGGGCCATACCATCTCAAAGCATTCTCTGCAAAAACAAGTTAGGCGTAGAAACGTTTTCTACCTATCGCAGATACGGCATCGAGACGACCTATAAGGGGTACGCACACGGAACACCACACGATATCAAACATCTCCATGTTGCCTCTAGGGCATATCACTAACAATCTCCCACTTGCACTAGAGTCAATCATGTAAGTATCTAATACTCATTGCTCTTGTGTGCGCCTCATGCTTCGGCTGAGGGAGAGGTTTTGTCAGCGAATCGGCTATGTTGAGATCCGTGTGCACTTTGCATATCTTGCATATCTTCGACTAGGACCAGTTCCACTTCAACTACATAAACCAGTGGGACCTGTTCGATGCTAATGTGGACGTCAATGAAGAGCCGCACTCCAACGCGGCTTTCAGGCAGTACCAGTCTTGGTACCACGGTGTGACACGTACACGGCTCAGACTCCAGTGGTCGCACGATGACTATGCCGACATTGCGTCATCCGACGATGAAGACACGACCTACGACCAAAGTACGCGGGTTGGGAGCCAAGTGGAGGCTGGGCCAATCATGGACAGAGTGGTATATCATCTGACTTGGTTCTTATGTATTAAGTTGAATAACTTGATGGTCTAGGTGCGAAATTTGTTTCAGGGGAACACCCTCTGATCCACGGTTGTGGAGATGACGCACTTTCGTGAGAGAGTTAGAGACGATGACACACGCAACTACCTCGATGTAAGATTTTCAAAGATCTTTGAATTTTACATCTAATACATTGCAATATGTGACATAAGTACTGAGTTATGTGCAACAGAGAGTAGTATGTCGGCTACGTCGTGCGGCTGCACGTTGTGGTTGCAGGACAATCATGAGGCAGGACGTGCATGTGCCGTCTCCTTCCCTAGGAGGTGGCGGTTCCTCCAGCCAGGCACGGACGGCCTCTAGATACACTGCCTCCAATGAGGACGACGACATCGACGATGAGGAGGATGCGCTCCGGGGACACGATGAGATTGGCTCATCTCAGCTACAGGACGCTCCTTCGACTCAGCCTACGCAAGACCTGGGGACCAGGAGAAGGAACTCACCGGTCCATTTTACTCCAGGCAGTGACGCTCTTGGACACAAGGGCAAAGGTAAGAGTAGAAGGCAGTGAACCTGCTTGTACATATTGTGCTACATGTATGCAAAACGCTTGTGGACTGTATGGAATATTATTATGTCTTGTATGGACTCTTCTTTTGGACTGTCATAACTATTCTGGACTTATTGACTGTTATGAACTTCGTGGTATTTTCGTGTTGTCATGTATTTGGAAAGTGGATGAATGTGGTACATATTCTGTGACTGTTATATGCTACATTGATATTTGTATAAGCTTTGAGTACATAAACAGGGGAAATTCTGCCAAAATTTTTTGCTCGAAGTTTCTAACGTCAAAAATTCAGTAAAATATGGAGTGAGTCCCTACAATTACTTCTAACAGCTAGAGTGAAATTGGAATGTATACTTCAATTACAATTGACTCATTCAAAACTGACAAAATGACACACATAATATTGCTATCCACATGTTCCGTCCTTCATACTCGCTCATGCTCTGTCACAATCAACTTTTGGCATGGCACGTATTGTCACATCCTTTCATGTCGTTCGCTGAACGATACTCTTAAAAACGACAAAAAAATCTTTCGGTGTGCGAGAGACGTGTATGATACGTCACTGTCAACTTTCGGCGCGTGAAGGATTCCCCACTGAATTTTCGGCGCGTGAAGGATTCCCCACTCATCTCCCTACACTATATATTACTTCAATCCGAATACGAGCTCTTCATATCTTCATTCTGTTTTCTACACTTACACGTACAATGAGCTCTTCATATCGTCCTTTCGTTGAGCGTCTCCACTGGCGACTCCATCCTTTGAGCGGTTTCATTCCACCATGGTGTGACCGCCCGTTATGCCATTGTGGGGATGCTTGCATACTTACGTCGTCCCTCCTCATGGAAACCCGGGGAAGGCGATTTTTCCAATGCGCCAACATTGATCGGGTATGGCTTATCTGCAATGCTTTCTTCTACAAAATATTCACACAGAAAAAGCTAACTTTAATAGTGTATCACGTTAACACTTCATGCAGGCATATCGTCGGGTCTGCAACTTCCTTGAGTGGATAGATATGGATAACCCACGAACTGATGGAACACGGTACTACCCACTAAGCGAAACAATGTCAGACTACCTTCGGCGAAAGGCTGAGTACCAACGTCGAGTTGGTGCTGAAGCTTTGGATTGGCCTATGGGTCAGCTAGCACTACCCACATGGCGGGAATGTCCAGAATGCCATTGTGGTCTCCGTTGCCAGATGGTAAGATCCATAAGACAAGCAACTAGAGGACAAAGATGCTTCGTGTGTCCTGAGATTGTGGATGACGATTTTGTCGTGAGTATCATTTTTTCTTGTTCAACCTATTCGCTTGTTCCATTTTCTAACCAATGAACATACAGGAGGATGTACGTCAATGTCCATACGAACAGTGGATCGATACGGTTAGACCTGCTTCAATTGGTTGGACTGTAACGCAACCTGAGTCGACCGAACAATTCCTTTAGGCATGGATGGAGTACGAACGTCGACTGGAAATAGCAAGCTTAGATTGACGGAACAACCCACTAGGTTTCCATAAATGGTCGGAGCGTCCCATGTGCGGTTGTAGGGATCGTTGCGAGATGACTACCTCCTTTGAACCACGATCCTATGGCCGGAGATATTTCATTTGTCCCAACTTAGACAACGACTTCGTTATACGTCTTTCGTTTTCTCAATCCCGCTAACATCTTCCATCTACTGGCTCTCTAACTGATTACATGTGTTTCTTTACCAGGGCATTCAAAGGAGGTGCGGATTTACTAGGTGGATCGACAATGTCATTCCCCAATATAACGGCCTAAAAGTAACTGAATGTGAAACACAGAAGGAGTACAACGCTGAGAAGGAAAGAGAAAATTGAAGACAAGCTAAAAGCCATAGAACGAATCCATAGGATACCTGAGACTACTCGTCGGGTCCGATTAGTTTGTATCGTGTATGCATGGCATACATTTCGCGGTTTAATTACGTGCAATAATCCTTATGAAACATATGTCATGTATTGTATCGTTAATATATGCTGAGTTATGCTTGTATTACTACAAAAGTTTTTAACCGTGTCAATTGCTTAAACAACAGAAATACGATAGCTCAAACTCACTTTTCCACGGTCCAATATGCCAATTCGTGACGAAGGTTGAAGGAAACACAGGTGACAATTGAATAGGACTAAGATGAAGAGAAATAGGAGAACAGGAAATGTTGTCAACAGGCTAGGCGCCAAGTCAGCAGGCTAGGCGCCACGAGCGGTGGAGCCGAGGTAGGCGCCACCATCACTGGCGCCGAGCTCGGCACCACTAACGCTAACGCCAAGCTTTGCCACGTCGGACTCGGCTCCTACGTGACGCAAATATCTCGGCGTCAATAGCATTGGTGCTGAGTAGTTTAAGCTCGGCGTCATCACTATTGACGCTGAGCTTAGAGTCCATTTCTAAAATTCAAACCGCCAGAGGGCCTATTTGTGATAATCTTTATAATTTTGGGCTAAAAAGCAAAAAATTCGATCACACTGGTGACTGGTATGTGCCATCACCAGGTGGTCCTGTCCCACAATACCACTATGGCACTCCCAAACAGAACAAATGCTCGTTTTAGTCGTTTGCAACGGTAGAAGTTAAGGTCAAATGTTCGTCCGATTGCTATCTTCTCGACATTCAAACCCTTATCAAGATGGATCTCCTGCCTATATGTCAATGCAGAATGAAGAATTTGGTTTAGTTCTACATCTTCAATGCCCTTCTCCCAACACTGTCTTCCACCATGTCCGTGTCTTCTGAAAGTATTATTTCCAAGTCTCTTGTATCTCTTTTCATCACATTGCCCAACTTGGCAACAGCTTCCGTCTGTTGTTGTAAGGCCTGTAAAATAATGCAGAAAGTTACATTTTCTGACACAGGGCCTCCCATCTAAAAATCAAATACAAAGGAATCAAATCAGTCCCACAAATAATATACCTCAAGAAGCTCAGCAACACTCTGTTCGTCAACTTTGGCTGAGCTAGGAATATACATAGGACCAGCAGTGCCACCAGCACTAGCAAGAAGGCGAGAGGTTGAAAGAAGATTATAAACTCTCTTGTGCAGATCACCAGTAGGCCCTTTTAGCTGTACACAGAGGATTCAATATAAAGAACTACCATAACCAGCCAAAAGTATAAATAATATGAGGGCAAAAGAAAACTAACCTGCTTTGCTATAGCAGCCAGCCGTTCATACAGATCAGCTTCCTCCTTCGTTAGTGGAATACGATAACCCCGATTCTCTAATGCTTCCACTATTCTCATTATCTGGCAGGTCAAAAATGACAATAGTTAGAAACAGTGGCACGAACAATGAACTGTCACCGCCATTTTCAAATGAACATAGAGAAGAAAATATCACCCTTAAGAGGCGTCTCTCAATAACCAACTCTTGCTGCTTCAGCCGTTGGATCCATGGATATGTGTCAGCTTGGAAATGCCTTTGCAACTATAATTGAATCTTTGTTACACAAGATCGATGATTCTTGCAAGGTGCACATGAAAAATATTTGTATGAAGTCATACCTTTTTAACATTGCAGTGCGTCATGCTCAATCTATCAGTATCTGAGACAAGAACTTCATCTTGAAGCTGCGCACAGAAAGTCAAGGGCTGTCGAGTCAACAGGTCTGGTCAATTAGAATTATGACACTTTCACCGAATAACAAATGCACAAACTACTGTAGAGTGGTGACTGTTACTGAAATCTTTTTTTCCTTTTTTCTTTCCAAACAAGAAAAGCAAATAAAGGTGGCTAAAAGTAGCCCAAAGAAAACAGAATGGACAACAGTGTATGATTTCACATAGAACAAACGCAGAGTACAAAGTACATTCTTATGATTTGCATGCGAACAATTCTATCTCCAGGTAGTGCAGCCACCAAAAAAGAGTCAAAAAGGCCAATAATTCTTTTATCTACTGCTGACGGCTGAAATAAATCATTGGTCATTTGAATTAATATAATATAGATTTATCTGTAATGCTCGTATCTAAATGTAGTATAAAGAAGGCACCCAGTATCTTGGTAAAGGCTCTTACAGGCATTCTAATAAAAACAAAATTATAGCACAAATATTGATTCAAATTTGAAGAACATGCAAAGTCCAACTGCACCTTAAACATATTGAACAGATACTACTTTAAAGCAGTCCAGTTTTATCACCATCAAACAATTTATGAGAGAAATATAATGCTGCACACACAAATGAGCATAAATGAATTGAAGTCACGACTATCCTGAATCGCTTGAGTACAGGCCAAACATTTGAAAATTAATCACAAAGAAAATGTGCTTAACCAAACTATTGTAGAGCATTGTGCTTGCCACATTTTTTTAATTATTTCCAAGGGGTAGAATGGCATTTCAACTATTTGATGAATGTAAGTATGCAACACATCATGTGCCAGTAAGGAGTTACATCTCAGTTTGCCAAAAGGACACATACACTTGAAGAGAAGTTACAAATTCAATAATAAGAGGGATAGCATTATGACTATGATACATAAATCTTTAAGCCGTTAAAAATGTTATAACCTTTTCTACTTCACTTTTTTTACTCCGTACCCCTACTACTTATAGGATGATAACTGGATGGTAGGAAAAGTGTAAGTAAACACATCTATCTATACGTACTATAGTTGAAACCCACTTAGCCGTAGTTATTTCTATAAAGACGCTGCCACTTGAATCACACCATCATCTTTCTCACTCTTAGATTGTGCTTTCATGCTTAAGATTATCACTTAATCTTCCTAGCCTAGATGACTCATTTTTTGGATGTTAGATACAGTGCAAACTACTCACATGAAAAAGTTGACACAGGAAATAATATCTTATGCACTTGTGATCCACAAGTCCCTTGCCATACTTCCAAACTAAACCTGGAGAATTGAACATATAAATTTTAGCTAGTGCAAAACCATCCCCTATTAGAAAAGTACGCATATGCTCAGAAAAGAAATCAATAAACAAAATACTACAGATATGCATATATGCAATGCATCAACATCCATGACCTTTACTAGTTTATTTAATTCAGGTTACCAGTTAATCATACATTTCAATGAGGGTATAACACAGCCAGTATGATAAAAATACAATGTTATGCTTCTGTCTTTCTCAAATAGTTTAGCAGATTACTACCAAATACGTTAGGCCCTCAATTTTTGTATTTCAGCATACAACAATCAAGAATAACAATCCAACAATAATTGCATTAAATATATGAATCAGTACAACAACAAATAATTTGATGTTATATTATATTCATCACAAAAATCCACTATAAACATTTCAATTGATTAATAAATATAGACCTCCAATGAATTCCACTGTGATACATATACACAGTTTTTCAAGCTTTCAGCTATATAAAAAAATGAACATACATTCGTGCATTGCTATTTTGGTAAAACTCAACTCCCACACAAAGAAATCAAAGTTTCAACCTAGAAACTGGGTACGGAATGAATTTGAATGAAAAAAATAATGAAAAACACAACATTTTTAGGTGAAATAGTCGAATGTGGTCAACTTGTCAAAGCAACTTGACATCTGAAAGAACAAATCATACCATACTGTGGTATTAAAAAGGTACATGCAACACAATTATAAATTCACATATTAGCATTTCAGATCAACTGATCAAAGCTTGCATATATCCTGTAGCCACATATTAAGGATATAGAAAATTAATGATTTATCTTAAAAAGATAATTTCATTGAATCCAGAGAGAAAGGAATCCAATCTAAATGCCGAACCTTAAGCCGGTAGGAAAGATCCTTAAATCCTTGCACGAGTTGAGGCCACAGCCTCTCCCTATCCGAACTATCCATGCCCTCGAGCTTCCCCATTGCCTCTGCCCACATGATCTACATCAACAAAGTAGCAAACACATATATTAATATATGCAACCAAAGCACCACAAAAGAAAATTAATAAGTAAAACAGTTATCTAATTCCTTACATCAGATGCCGCAACTGGCTTCACCCTTTGCGAAGGCTCTGTAACACTGAACAACAGATGCTGCCGGAATATAAAGAGACAAACACGTCAACCAAATCGCACCAATCACAGACTCTCAGAAAATAAATGGCAGAAAGGCTAGAGGAAAATCTCACCCTGAAAGCATAACGAGGGTTTCCAGGATCCTCCTTGTACGCATCCACGATAGCCTTGAGACATTCAAGAGCACCAAAATCGTGAGGCGTTTGGGTGTTCAAACAATTAAAGAAGGCCAAGATTTCTCCTAGGGGTTGCGGACCTGGATGTCACGGTCGGAGGGTGAGAGCGGCAGCGGCGCGACGGGGGCCATCTGGGTGGTAATCTGCCCGCCGCCCCCACCGGCGAACCCGAACGGCGACGGGGACGGCGTCATCTGCTGCTGGAACCCAAACGGCGACGGCGACATGCCGAACGCCGGGGTCGACGAGGGCGTCCCGAACGCCGGGGTGGACGAGGGCGCCCCGAAGGCAGGGGTCGAGGAGGGCGCGCCGAACGCCGGGGCCGAGGACGGGGTCCCGAAGGCGGGCGCAGTGGAAGGGGTGCCGAAGGACGGGGTGGACGACGGCGCGCCGAACGCCGGCGTGGAGGAAGGGGTGCCGAAGGCGGGGGTGGTGGAGGGCGCGCCGAATGCAGGGGTGGAGGAAGGGGCGCCGAATGCCGGGGTGGTGGAGGGGGTCCCGAATAGGGGCGAGGAAGTCGGGGTGCCGAACATGGCGGCGGCGGCGGCGACGACGGTTGGGGGGTTTAGGGTTTTCTGGGGGCGTGGGGGATTGTGGAGATGGCCGGCGGAGCGGGTGAAGGGAGGAGAGGGAAGAATGCGGGGGAGGGGTTTCGAATTTTGGAGATTTTAGAGGGTTAATATGTGATATGCTCAACTTTTCTTTGCCTTTTCTGTATGAAACTCTACTTTTCCAATAACGGTGGAATGTCTGTTGGCCATTGTAGCTTTAAAAAAAAGGTAGGGCCTGATTACTTTGATGCCAAAATAAATCCTACCAAATTTTGGCAACACTAAATTTTGATAAAGTTTGGCAAATGCCAAAAAAGTAAGCTAAAGGTATGTAAGTGTTGTTTAGTTTGATCTTACCAATTCTTTTATATGGAGATATGTAATAAAGAAGATTCTAGAAAATTATCAAATTTGACATTGTATAATGTGGTATATTATTTGAGATGTGTTTAGATGGATACCTTATTAAAATTTTGATAATGCTAAAATTTGATAAGGCTAAAAAGGTAGTAAAGTGAACAAGTTTGTACTCCCTGTCTGTCTGTTTGGTTGCAACCAGTTTAATTGACAAGGCACAGTTTATCACTTCTTAAGGTTAACTTATAGTAGTTAATAATTATGTTTGATTAACTTATAGTAGTTATTTAGTTGCACTTAGAGTTGTGCAAGATCTTTTCTATTAATTAGATCCTATGTGTCGATGGAAAAAAACAACCTGCATCAAAAGTTATGGTATTGTTTAGTTGATGGCCAAATTTAGATCCCACGTGTCAATAAAAAAACATATGGCAAAATGCAGCAATGAAAGCAATGAATTTAAGGTTGTTTGGTTGATGGCCTTAAGTTACCATTCTTTTCATATTGTGAGACACCCGGGCTATATTTTGTATAAGTCACTTACCGTGACAGCATAAAATATTTAGATGGATGGGTCCCAATAAAACTCAAATAAAGCAATAACCATCTAACCTCATTGCTATCAGATAAGCCAAATAACAAACATAATATAAAACCCAAAATGTCGAGTAGAGAGCAGAGAAGATATTCAACGAGAGAAACATGCCAATCAACTTTAGGCCGAGACATATCCGTCAAACAACACGAAGGTGGAGACCAGATATGTTATATATCTCAAGAGACTTAACTCAAATGCTAAGGCTAACAGAGATCCTAACATATTACAATTTAAACTTTTCTAAATATAAAAGGAAACAAACTAAATCCTTACCACGTACTGACACACTTTCCTAAAGATAAAATAAAAAGTTAACAAACTTATCCTAATTAATAGATACAAGCCGTATCCTTATTGAACTCGGTGTCTTTTGGATAAGATCTTTTCAAACCGAATCTAACCAGAATCCGACTGCTGGAGATTCTGATAAGGGAAAATCCCCATCGGCCGACCAAAACTCTAAACCAATACTGGCTCTGAGCTGATTTGAACCTTAAGCCGTTGAGGGATTCAGGGCTTACCAAATTTTGGCGTTAACATATGCCCCCCAGTTTTGGAGTATGAGAAGTCATGCTTCAAAATTATTCTTGCCTTGATCGCCCCAAAACTGATTCTTTTCTTCTTCTTGACATCGGCTCTCGTAAGCCGATACATTATGTAGTAGATGAGCCAGGCTGCCAAACTCATACAAGAAAAATCTATCTTTGATAATTGCCGACAACCCTTGAAATGCAAGATCTGCTAGCTGCTTATCACTTAGACTCAAACCGTAACATCGGCTACGAACATTATGAAACCTTTGTATGTATTCCCTAGCCGATTCTCCTTTTTGTTGTTTAACTGATAACAAATCTGCAAGTGTCAACTCGCTAACCCCAGCAGAAAAGTATAAGTGAAATTGCTTCTCAAGATCGGCCCAACCTCTGAAAGAATTTGGTGGCAATGACGAAAACCATGTGAAAACTGATCCAGTTAAAGATAACAGAAAAAGTCTAACTTTCAGAGCTTCTTCAGCCGATGGATGCCTCCCCACATTGAGCTAAGAATCGACAAATATGTTCCATTATAGAGACGCCATCCTGCACTGAAAACATAGAAAAATCTGTAACCTTGTACCGGCGTGGAAGTGAAACCCTATCAAAACACTCAGGATATGGCAGTCGATACACAGAAATTTGATCTTTGCGTTTAATTCCAAACTGCTCGTCCATTACCTTTGCAATTATATCGGCCCAATCCTCTTTGGACAGATACCCTTGAGTTTCCTCTGGCCAATATTGCTGATGTGGCTCTTCATACTGATATTGATCAACTTGCCCCGCGAGACAATTTTGTTATTGCCGAAAGTGTCGAAATTGCTCACCAATTTGCTCCTCAAGGTGAACTTTCTGATCAACTAGTTTAGGAACAATCTAATTCAATCGAACCATGCAACATACTCACCAAACCTCCAGATTGATCAAATATAGCATGATGAACAATTTTATCAACCATCTCATGAAGCTTCTTCTCGTCCATTGGCTCAATTGATTGTTCCTCCTCGGCTCTGACTTCTTTATCAAACATTTTGTTGCAATTATGGGTCCGCCGAGTCATGTAAAAAGATATGTTGTCCAAAACACGGTCCCACTAGGCGTGCCAAAAATGTGTTGACGCCAAATCCATGCATGCCAAAAGATGTGTTGACGCCAAACACACGCTGGCCTAGGAGATTTGCTTAGCTCCAGTATAGGTCCTAAAATCAATGAAGCATGGGCGTACCAGTCAGTTCGATCCTGCCACTGACAAGACATACAAAACAGCGAAACATAAAGCATATCGGCCGATAGGCCGATAGCCAAAACAGCCGATCAGCCGATAGGCCAATGGCGCGATTCCAGCCGATGCCGATACCAACCGATGCAGTTAGGGTTTTAATCCATTGGCAGTATACTAAGCAAACACTTGTATAAAGGCGATCGGCTAACAATAACAAAATGATAAAATAAACGTTGATCTAAACATTGAAGCATACATCGGCTAGAGATCCGATGGCATAAAATCGGTAAACAATGATCAATGAACGCTCTGTTGTCATCGGCTAAAAACCAACTTATATGCAATCCCTTACAAGCCGATGCATCGTCCATGGGATCGGCTGTAGATATCAATAGCATATAATCTAGGTCTCAAAATATGTTTAGACCAAGTGACTGGGATAGATCGATAGTGTACCAAGACAGTATAAATCACTTATGTCTAAACGGACCTTAAGACAAAGATTATACGTATTCATAGTATAGCCGATGTCATGTACAGATAACTCATCGGCTGAAACTCCGATGAAACCCTTATTGGCAGCCAACATGCAGGCTAGAGATCACGATTCTAATCACGACTTAGTAGGTCAAACTGAACTAATGCAACACTAAGTATGAAAAGAAACGCAATATCTAGACAATCAAGCCCTTGACCGATTTTCAGGGTGGTGGATGCCTAAGCTAATCTAATCTAATATAACGATTTAACCAGTATCAGCAGAAACCCTAAAGCGAGAAACAACCGATAGAGCCAAATCGGGATACTAGGACTAGATTCAACAGAGATATATGATAAATAATTAGGCAAAGATATTAACCGATTGAAGCAATCCAAGAGATCGAATGTACTGATGCAGCCTTGGACGCCGTTGACGTAGCCAATACGATTGCCTGAGCTGGCGAGACCTTGGATTTACCCCTTCGCCGGAGATCGAAGCCGATGTAGCCCCGCGTCAGGTGCCAAGTTCCGCCGGATGATAAAGTAGAACAGATGAAAAAAGGTGACGATGCGCTGAAGTGTATTGATCGAGAGATTGATTGCATGAACCCTGGGCTTACATATTTATACCGGCAAGCTAACAGAGATCCTAACAGATTACAATTCAAACTTTCCTAAAGATAAAAGGAAACAAACTGAATCCTTACTGAATACTAACACACTTTCCTAAAGATAAAATAAAAAGTTAACAAATTTATCCTAATTAATAGATACAAGCCGTATCCTTCCTGAACTCAGTGTCTTCTGGATAAGATCTTTCCAAACCGAATCTAACCAGAATCCGACTGCTGGAGATACTGATAAGGGAAAATTGCCATTAGCTGACCAAAACTCTAAACCGATACTGGCTCTGAGCCGATTTGAACCTTGAGCCGATGAGGGCTTCAGGGCTTACCAAATTTTGGCGTTAACAGAGGTCGGGGCGGCCGATCCTAGGAGGATTGGGCTTTCGACCTGTCTGGGACCCCGTCCGACTTGGTGACCTTAACTCGCTATGGGAGCTACCCCGGTGACACCCCCTCACAACGGCCTAGGATCTTCATGGACAGATACGCGTAATGCCTCGCCGCCATAAACTTCATGAGCGTCGGGCACCCGAGGACTGTGTTGTATGGGAGATTGCACTTGGACTCATCAAAAATGATGTGCTTCGTGCGAAAGTTTCCCCGATTCCTGAAGGCCAAGGGCAACTCTACCTAGCCAAGCGGCCAGGTGAACCCCTCTGTGATCCCGATGATGGGAAGCGAGGGATTGAGCTTCATCCTCGGGGCTTTGATCTTGTCGAAGAGCTCGGGGGACAAAATGTTGAGGGCAACACCACCATCAATGAGGACATGGCCCACCTTGACGTTGCAGATGGTGAGGTAAACAATTAGAGCAAGCTGGCCTTCCCTAGGAACCTAGGTTGGATGGTCCTCGGGGCCAAAAGCAATCAGGACATCCGACCACATCAGCTTCCGGGACACCTCGGCCCCCGGGCCTACCACCAAAAGCTCGTGCTTCATAGCCTCGAAGCTACGACACGAGACATGGGTGCACACGCCACCATCGAGGGTGGCGACGACATTCTCAGGCTCATGGAACCCGAGCTCCTCCTCTCCTTGTTCAGGAGCAGCCTTAGCTTGCCGGTGCTCCTAGTTGTATTTCTATACGTGCTTGCCTAGATTCTGGATAGCATGACACTCGGTCAAGTCATGCTTGTCCGTGTTGTGGATAGAGCACCACTTGCCCCTTAGGGCCGCTGGCGGTGCTACAGCCGTGGTTTTCTGCCGCTTCCCATTGTCCCCATCACCCCGAGGATGGTTAGTCCCCAAAGCGAAGTTCTTGTCAGCCTCCTTGTCCTTCTTACACTTCCTCCGATTCCGCCTCACGGCAGAACGGGAGGTACCCTCACCAGCATCATCATCATTGGGGAGGGACTGCTCAGGAAGTGGTTTATTCCATGCCCGTGTCTCTTCCTTCTAGGCACAATGATCGGTGAGGCTCAAAAGCTTGGTCGTGGTATGGACGACCCGTGTGCCCATCTTCTCCAACATGCACTTGTCCCATGCACCCAACCTAAACGCGTGAATCACCACGTGATGGGCGATGTGCGGAATGGTGTTGTGGACCGGACTGAAGCATTATAAGAAATGACTCAATGATAGGCGTGAGGGCGTCCTGATATTTCAATGAGAGGATAAACCGATTGAATGGAGTGACGTTGGCGATCCGACTACAACTTTCCAGGGATGGTGCGCCTTAGCAATCATTACGCCAACTCTAGAGGCAGTCGTGAATCTCGACGGATGTACGGTCAGCCCAACCATGAGGGTGTTTATTCTTGCAAGCAATCGAGAACTAGCAAGAACTAGATGAACAAGAAACTCAAATTGTGGAATTAAGATGTAGGATTATATCAACAAGAGTATCAAAGGTGGGGTTATGAAACGAGCAAACTGACGATCTAACCGATCACAGGATTACACGACGTAGTTGGTGTTGTTCAGCAATCCAAATCCAGCTCGCACGAGTCATCTCCCCTTTTGATCCTCTTCATCATTCCTAAGTAAAACAAGAGTGCACGCATCTCTAGGGCATAAATAAACCAAAGAAGCACTCTTAGCAACAGAAGAAGCACTCTACTTTTCTGTACCCTCTGCAACACGAGAGGGGGTTGCAGAAGATGGCAGCCACGGTTTGTTGTTGTTGAAGGGTGTTGGTGTCAGTGTCAAGGTCAATGATCGACCTGGTGGGGCAGCGACTCTCTGAGTCGTCAATGTTGTTCTACCTGCAGAAAAGTTAGCCCTTGTGCACGCACATTGCCCCTGCACTTCTCTTTCAGCTTTGCAAGCATAATAACCGAGTCATATTATTATACTCTTTTTAACTAAAAATATCATAAATTTCTTGGTCTAAACCCCCCAAAAATTGAGCCATGGCAGCCTCCTCGTCCTCTACTAAGCCACAACGCAACATGTCCATTTGCATCTCTTGATAATATTCTTCCACATTCTTACCATCATGTTTCAATTGTTGCAGCTTATTTAACATGTCATGTGCATAATATGAAGGTACAAATCTAGCACGCATAATTTGTTTCAGATCATTCCAATTAGGTGGCAAAACATTCATATGAGTATGATGATATTTACTCCACCAAACAGAAGCAAAATCAGTAAACTCACTAGTGGCATCCCTAACCCTCTTATCCTCGGGAACATCATGGCAAGCAAACTTTTGAATTTAACTCCCATGAAAGGTAAGCATCAGGGTCATACTACCATCAGATGCAGGCATAGTGAATTTAATCTTACCAAATGAATCATCATTAGCACATCCCTCAGAGAGCCCTTGGGGAGGTTCATCATCCATGACTATTCCTGAGCTGTGAGGGCGACGGGTAAGTAGTTCGCCATCACCTTCTCGTCATCGCCCATTGCCTGGATGGCGGTAGTGTATATCTGCAGGTACTGCGTCGGGTCGATGGAGCTGTTGTACTTCTCCAGCAAGCTAGGTTGGAACTTGTCGACCACTGCACGTGCTGGAGGCCCACTGATATTGCCATGCAACTGAAGCCATACAACGCCTCCACAGAAGGTGGAGTGACGGGGCAGCATGGTCACGCCTGGGCTGTTCTGTGCTAGACGACACTTGGGTGACCAAACTGCCTACGATGTTCTCTTGCCTCTCTCGTCACCGTTCGATGGCAACATGGGTATCTTCATTGATCCGCAACCTATCAAGACGGGCACGGAGGTCCTCCCGCTCCATCCTCACACGGGCCACACCTTGTGGCAGCACATCACGAGGCGAGGATCGTCGTTACGCCGGAGTACGGGGTGTGCTAGAAGCAACCCTGGTCCCAGCCCTGGAACTGGATGTGGCTTGTGTAGCCGCAACCTACCAATGCGTGGCACCGACAAGATCGGCCATCTCATCCAGCCAGCGACGCTCACGGTCGCTGCCTTCTCCCAGCTTTGGCAGATGGCACAAGAGAGCCTCCGCTGCTATAAGTGCATCACTGGGTGTCAAAGTCAGGGTGACACCACACATGATAACGATGCACCCGGCAGCGCTGCATGGACGATGATGCCACCGATCTTGCGGAACCCCCTCCAGCCCCCTCAACAAGGGATGGAGTAGAGACCGCATGACCGAGCCGGCGAACATGGGCCGCCTGCCTCACTATTGTCGTAGGAGGCGAAGATGGAGACGGAGTGGGGACATGGGCTGTGTCCACTGCCACATGCGCTACTATGGTGCCTAGGCCGTAGTTGCGACATCATCAGCCTCTACCACCCCCTCGTCATCTGAATCACAATGCCGGTGTCCTCCCGCCATGAAAAGGAGCAGGTGGGGTCCAATAAAATGAAAGAACTGTAAAAGTTCGATGTGCTCAAACTCAAGAGTGCCCCTACCTGATGCGCTAGCTGCCGGAGATTGGTTCTCCAACAACAGGGAAGTGAACACCCCCCTTTGAAGATTCAATTGGGGGCGAGTCAAGCTTGAGCAGTCCAAATTACACACAACAAACTCAAAACAAGTATGCAGGTTTATGCCACACGGATACGTAAAACCCTACTCCTATGTTTGGGACTAGATGTGTGATGTGCTACAAAGTAGACCTAGGAAGCTTTACAATGTAGTGTAACCAGCTCTCGACTAATAGTTTTTTCATTCAACCCTCTCGAAGTGTCATGGCTCCTTCTTTTATGCTCAAAGGGGAATCAACAGTTACATTCTTGTATGGGGAAGTGATTATGCCTACTCTTGTCATCTTGTCATTGTCCCACTATCAGTCCAGTCTAAATGAACTCATTGCTACTGATCGGGCCTACATTGGTGCCCCGTGGGAGCTAAGCAGGGGCCTAGGATAGTTGGAAAAACCTTCTTGCACCACCGGTCCTGAAACAAGGCCTGGTGGGCCCTTATGAGATTGCAGCAGATTGGTCGCCCACCTTATTGCTTCACAGCAAAAGTCAGGTGCCGCTTGTCAGTGCGTGTGATGAGGATATTCCAACTATGCATGATCCCTCAAGCATCAACAATTCACCATCCAATACAAATCAAGGACCACTTACAAGAAGTCGCCCCTAGAAACTACAAAAGCAGGTGAATTAATTCCAAACTAATTTAATTTCAACGCTTCTAAGGATGTTATACTACCTAAGTATTCTACCTTGATGTTAATTAGGTTTACACATGAAGAGGTGGAAGACACGTGGCCTAAGGATCGAGACATGGTGCTACAAGAGGATCAGTCGGAAGGGGACGAACGATCAGGCCAGCCCGGCAGAACTGTTAGAAAGAAACAACCATAACTTTTAAGTTCCAAAAGCTATTGTTAACGGCTAAATTTGGTAACCAAATCCCTAAGTCCTAGCTGAAGTTGAGGCAAATCGGATCAGCTGGTTTGATGGAGAAACAGAGTCGGGTCGGCTGAGATGCGATCGGCTGCGAAGCACGTCGGCTAAGGTTGAATCGGACAAGAACAACCGATAGCCGATTCCAAGTTCAGAGAAGTTGAAGCCGTTTCTGATGCAGATATTTGGAGATAAAATAGAAGATTCGGTTTCCAAATTACGCATAAAGAGATATTGCCATCTAGGGATAAAGTCCCATAATGGCGAATGTATGTAAATTAGAGATTTGTCTAGGGATAACCCTATTGTAAAGGCGGCAAAGGATTGCTTCCTGCGCTTTTGTCGTATAGATACAGTAGTTAGTTGTAATAGTGTGTAGCGCGATCTTCGCTGTACTTGGGTATAAATAGGACCCGAGACCCCTGTAAACAATAACTCTCACAAAATCAACACAACCTTCGGTGCATCGCCTCCTTTTTCTTTAGACGAACAACTGATCCAGCTTCGGGCTGCATCATTTCGATCCCCAAGTTAACGTAAATGTTTGTCATTAGTGGTGTATCTCGTCGAATTTAGTGCTTTCATTGTTATGACACTAAATTCGATGATTTATGCTACGCTAGTTATCATATATCACATATAATTTACAACAATGTTTAGATCTGTCTCGACATCGGCTCGTTTCTGTCAAGAATCGGCAGCCGATAGAGCTAGGTCTAAAGGTTGGCCTAACTTATATGCGATATCTATTGTCTCGAGGTATTTACATCAGCTACAGTAGATCTGACTGTTCTTTTTATACTTAATGCTGCATCATTATTGATCTATTAAGTCGTTTTTAGAGCTTTTATAATCTATTCAGCTATATTTATATGTTTAGAGACAGTGCTGGGGTTTCAGCCGACCTTATCTGTTTTAATACTCTTTTAGTATATTTTGCTATGAGATTCATTAAAACCGTCTCTTATATTAAGATCTTGCTCTAGTTAAATGCCTTAAGCCAGGATCAGTTTGTCAGCTACAGCCGACAGCCGACTGATCTAGGTTTAGCGCATTAGCTCAGATCAATATCTTTTCATAAGATAAATCAGAGTATTAGCCGATTCATGGTTGGACTTATGACATCGGCTAAGATTGTTAAAGCATATATTTATTATTCTTTGTATATTTGGATTAAGTGACTAATCTTGTCTCGTGTGTAGCCGATCTATTCTAGTCACTTGGTTTAAATACACTTCGAATAGCATATATATGTAAATTGACTCCTGCAGCCGATCCAGTAGGATCTAACTTAATACTTAACGCATATATCTCTATTTTTCTTATTGGTTAACAAATCAAACTAACTGGCACGCCTTGTACAACATAGGTAGCCGAGAAGGGCCTGCACTGAAGTTAAGCAGATCTCCTAGGCCAGCGCGTGAGAGAAATTTCTCATCAACATGCTTCTTGGCACACCCAGTGGGACTGTCTCTGTCAACTTGGCTAGGACGCATCGACGCAGCTGACAATATGGTTGACCTCAAGAGCCCCAACATTTCTCAGGACAACATCGTGCCTATGAAGATGGAGCAATTATCGGCTGAACAGCAAGCCGATTACAAAAAGATGGTAGACGAGCTCCAGGCCAACTACCTACAGTCTTTCACCCAGACAAGGTCCGGGGCCGTACATCAAAAGTACAAGTTCAGCATGGACGAATTCAAGGCGTCCTCCTCCAGTGGATCAAACGGCAAACAGAAGGCTGAAGAGCCGATCCAAGAACAAGACGATTCGACCCTGCATACGTTTCAAGACCGAATTGATTCGGCCGTCCACCACGCGCTGGTCAACCAGAGTAGCATTCTTGTCAACACCCTCAACAACATGATTGCCACTATGGTTGACGTCAAGATAGCCGACCAACTACAGCAGGGGCCGACTTACTTTACAGACGGCCAGTTTCCTGGGTACAGGACATTGGCCACCCAGAATCGGCCGATCTCACCACGAGCACAACCAGGGCCACCAGGAGGGGTCCTTAGCCAGCCGAACCCAACCGAATCGGCTACAAGGCCAGTGATCACCATGCTGAACCGACAACAGCCGCTGCCCCAAGATCAGATCACCAACATGTTCAACGACAATCGGTAGTTGGAGCCAGTTGCCCAGATTGGCCTGGACAGACAGTACAACGTCGGTGGCCGACAGCTGTTCCCGGGTCCACCAACGCCACCACCGGCAAATCGGCCGTCTCCCGCTGATCATCCACTCCACTACCAGTATCATGGAGGCCGTCAAGATCATCACTACAGGCCCTAGATGCCACCACCACTATATCGGCAAGCGCCCATGCCATATGATCCATATGAGCCGATACAGCAGGACAACCGGACTTGGGCCGATCTGATTGCGGACGTCATGCGCGATCAATTCGGCCTCAAACCGAAAGACTCAGGACACATGTATCGATGTCCTTATCCGGAGCATTTTGAGCAAATTCCATTTCCCAACCGGTACAAAATCCCAGACTTCTCGAATTTCTCAGGGCAAGACAATGTGTCAACCTACGAGCATGTCAGCCGATTCTTTGCGCAGTGCGGCGAAGCATCGGCTACAGACTCCTTGAGAGTCCGGTTGTTCCCTCTGTCTCTTTCGGGATCGGCTTTCACCTGGTTCTCTTCATTGCCTTACAACTCAATTCAGAGCTGGACCGATCTCGAAAAACAATTTCATAGCTACTTCTACACCGGCAACCACAAAATGAAGTTGTCAGACCTCACCAGTATCAGGCAAAAGCACAACGAGTCGGTTCAAGAATACATTCAACGCTTCAGGGAGATGAGCAACCGATGCAACAACCTGGTGCTGTTGGACGCCCAGCTAGCCAATTTGGCCTTCCATGGCCTGATCGCGTCGATCCGCGAGCGCTTCTCCGCTCAGGACTTCGACAGCCTAGCATATCTTGCGTAGAAGGTGACGGCCCATGAACAAAGATTTCAGGACACCGGGAAGGCCGTCAAAACATAACTCAAGTCATCGTTGAGTTAGACTCCGATTCCAACGACGATGACGCAGAGGTGGCGGCAGTCGAATGGGCCAAAAACAAAAAGGCCATCGTCTGCTAGTGGCTGCTGAAGACGGCCAAAGAGGAAAGATATGACTTTGACATCACCAAGGCCGATAGGATTTTTGACTTATTGCTCAAGGAGAAACAGATCCAGCTTCCCGAGAACCATGTGATCCCATCGGCCGAAGAACTAAAGAAGAAAAAGTACTACAAGTGGCACAACTCTACATCTCATGACACCAACGACTGCAAAGTCTTCAGGCAGCAAATCCAGTCGGCAATAGAGGCCGGGAAACTCAAGTTTGCCGATTCTGTTCGGCCGATGAAGGTAGATGGGAACCCCTTCCCAATCAACATGGTTCAAACCGACCCTAGGCAAGCTGATCGGCAGCGCAGAATGACGTACAGCTTAGCCAAAACATTGAAAGGGGTCAATGCAGAAGATGAGCCGACTGGAAGCCAAGCCGCGCCAATCAACATGGTGCGCCCCGTTGCCCGATCGGCTGATCGACGGCCGATCAATACGAACAGCCGACACCGCCCCATACAGCAATCTTGGCGGGAAGAGGCTCGGTTTGAAAGGTTTTATTGGCAAGAGCCAGAAACGCGAGGCCGTCGGTACGACAGGAATCACAGTGGTGCCGATCTCCATTGGCATTGTGAATTTTTCAGGCGCTGCTGGGAAATCGGGATGAGACTGTCGACGCTAGAAAATTGCCTGGCTTGCAGCGAGTACCCCGAGGACGAACACAGAAGCCGGTCGATCACCAGTCCAACTCGGTTTGTCCCAAGGCCCGTTCAGCTCAACCAGACCACGGCGTCCGTTCACGATCGGCTAGGGCGATCCATCAAGACTCCTTCGACGAAAACGAGAACGACGATTACTACGACGAAGAAGAGGCCGATGATGAAGAATCAGCCAACCCCCAATGGTGCCCCTCTGACCTCTTCACCAAAACACAGAAACGAAGAATTCAAAGGCTAAAGCGTGAAGGAAGGGAAGAAGAAGTTCGGCAGATGATCGAAGAACAACGCCGTCGGCTGGGTAAAATCAAAAGGCGATGGATCCCCAAAGAGAAAACCGCCACAGCCGACGAGGAGCAAGCCAAGGAGAATTCAGCTGATCAAGCCAGGAGGGCAGCCAAAGGGAAAGGCAAAGTTTCTGCATTGGTCAACATGGTATTCATATTGCCAGCCGAATTCGGTGCTCCTGAAGCCAATGCAGACACTATCGAAGACGACTTGGCGAAACTAGCACTCTCCCCGGACCAAGCTATTTTTGACAAACCCGAGGGGACCGAAAATCGGCACCTGAAGCCGTTTTACATTAAAGGATTCGTCAACGGCAAGCCGATGTCCAAGATGCTAGTTGATGGGGGAGTCGTAGTCAACCTAATGCCCTACGCAACATTTAGAAAACTAGGCAAAGTAGCCGAAGACCTGATCAAGACCAATATGGTGCTCAAGGACTTCGGCGGCAACCCATCAAAAACCAAGGGCGTCCTGAACGTCGAACTGACCATCGACAATAAGACCGTGCCCACAACATTCTTTGTCATTGACAGGAAGGGGTCTTACAGCCTGCTGCTCGGAAGGGACTAGATACACGCCAATTGTTGCGTTCCTTCTACAATGCATCAGAGCCTGATCCAATGGGACGGCGACAAGATCGAGATCGTGCCAGCCGACAGGTCAGTTAGCGTCGCCAGTGCCGATTTGCCGTTTTGGGAAATCGAAGGCATTGATTGATTGTGCGGGAAAATCTGGCAAGCCGATTTTCTAAATGTGTCGATTCCACAATACGGGATTGGAGATGACGAGCCGTAGCCGAAGGGTTACGCGGAAGCTACGCTAGCCGAAAACAAAAACATTTCTACCGCGCAAACCAGGAACACGTGCAAGTAAGGGCCGATAGATCGTTACCGATTGGAGTATGCAACGGAAATAGCCAATCAGGACTATCCGATCTGGAACAGTGTAGCCGATTCCCGCAAGCCGACAGTCGATTCTCGGGGACAGCCGATTCACCAATCAGCTGATTCCCCCATGCCGCAGCCAATCCGAGTCACCGACCATGTTCTCGTTGCCGATCTGCCGCAGTCGCCTCGCTCCGATTGCAGCCGATTCGTAGCCGATCAACAGCGCGCAACGTAGCAGCGCCTACCGGTATCCACACGTCCGGGAACAGAACGCCGAACACCCGTGTGCTAGCACGCGATGCAAGGCTAGGGTTTGGCTCGAAGGTGGGAGGGTTTCCGTGGAGATTGATCTCGGCGCAATGCAATTCAAGCGATGTGTCGCAGCTCTCCACCCTCGCCCTTTATATAGAGTTGGCCTGGGACTAGTGGCCGATCAGGACTCTATTTTCAATCGGATCTCATCCGAATCTCATAGAGTTGGCCGCCCATACGTCATAAGACCATAGGACTCTATCCAATCGGATCCCTATCCGATCGAGCCGTATTCGAGTCTAACTCGAATGCTTGTTCTTATCCCCTTAAGCGTGCGACCTTGTAGGTTCAGGTATACTTGGTTTCGGCTATAGTCTAACTTAGCCGATCGTCGGCTCGAGTCCAACTCAGCCGACCTGTCAATAGCGGCGCTTAGCAGCACATGTTGACACCATAGTATACAAGAATATAATATCGGCTCTGAACCTGTAATGTGTACACAAATCCCTTTGCCTCAAGATACCAATTAAGCTATAGGCAAGATGTGTGCCATCCCTTCAATAGCTTAACCATTCACTCGAACCGTATTGGATTATCCGTCGTTGATTGACTCCTCAATCAACTTAGCATGACCATGCATTTCCAGAATCCATTACCTCAAGTGGCCCAAAGATATCTCTCCAAAGGAGGGGCAAATTCCATCTTGATCACTCACATCCCACTCCATGTTTCATAGCAAACTTGAAGACTACTTTTATAACTACCCAGTTACGGAATAGCGTTTGGTAGTCCCAAAGTAGGCTACTACACATGTTGGAATCCATGGTGATCTCAGGTCTAAGGACTTTGTACCAACACTACCTGAGACCAACTAATGGCACATTAATTCCTGTAGTGTCTCACGGTGGGTCTATCCAACAATGTGTTCTCTAACACATATGTCCATGTTTATTGATTTGGTATCTCCATACCCATGATCTATGAGACATGATCATCAATCAATAAACATGCCGATCTTAGAATCATATTAGTTCCAATAATATGATATATAATCAGGGATCACTTAGAAATAGATTCATACATATAGAGTCTCATAAATAAGTCACGTACTTATTGATCAATACAAAATGTCTATTTCATGGAACTGAATAACACTTTATTCATAAATACATAAACATTGATCATGATATCCGACATCTCCATGTTGCCTCTAGGGCATATCACTAACAGCAGCTGCTGCTTCAATAATATGATATATAATCAGCGATCACTTAGAAATAGATTCATACATATAGAGTCTCATAAATAACTCACGTACTTATTGATCAATACAAGATGTCTATTTCATGGAACTGAATAACACTTTATTCATAAATACATAAACATTGATCATGATATCCAACATCTCCATGTTGCCTCTAGGGCATATCACTAACAAGACATGGTGGAGGGCTCGAATGTCTTTGGCACGGACACCGCGGACGAAGACGATGGCAAGCTCGGGCAAGGTTTTACGTCGGCCAACGAGTTAGAAGAAATCGACATCGGCTCTGGTGACAAGCCGAGGCCAACGTATATTAGCAATAATCTATCTTCTCATTGTAGATCCTAGCTCATTAATTTATTAAAGGAATATAAAGACTACTTTGCTTGGGAGTATTTTGAGATGCCTGGTCTTAGCCGATCTATTGTCGTTCATCAACTGCCGATTAAGGTGGGCTATCGGCCATTCAAACAACCTCCCAGGAGGTTCAAAGCCGATATGTATGACGCGATCAAAGCCGAAATAACTCGGCTATACGATGCTGGATTCATTCGGCCGTGCCGATACGCCGAGTGGGTCTCAAACATTGTCCCAGTGTTGAAAAAGAACGGCAAACTCAGGGTATGCATCGACTTCAGAGACCTGAATAAGGCTACCCCCAAAGATGAATACCCAATGCCCACTGTTGATTTGCTCGTAGACGCTGTGTTAGGCCACAAAATTATCATCTTTATGGATGGTAATGCATGCTACAATCAAATTTTCATGGCCAAAGAGGACATTCACAAAACTGCCTTTCGATGTCCTGGGGCAATCGGCTTGTATGAATGGGTCGTTATGACGTTCGGGCTAAAAAATGCTGGGGCAACATATCAACGGGCCGTGAATTATATCTTTCATGACATGATCGGCTCCCTGGTAGAGATCTACATCGACGACGTCGTGGTCAAGTCCAGGGAGATGGAGAACCATATAGCCGATCTGAGGCAAGTTTTGGAACGGACAAGAAAATATGGCCTGAAGATGAATCCATTGAAGTGCGCGTTTGGCGTATCGGCCGGGCAATTTCTAGGGTTTCTTGTTCATGAATGAGGAATTGAGTTTACACCAAGAAGCATCAATGCTATCAAGACGATCCAGCCTCTGAAGGACAAGAAACAACTCCAGTCCTTGATCGGCAAAATCAACTTCATCAGTCGATTCATAGCCAATCTTTCGGAAAAGATGGAGCCATTCACACCACTGCTTCGGCTGAAGGCCGATCAAGCATTCACATGGGGGCAGAGCAACAAAAGGCTTTGGACAATATCAAGGATTATCTAAGCTCCCCTTCAGTTTTAATGCCTCCACAAAAAGAGATACCATTCAAGCTGTACCTATCAGCCAATGATAAGTCAATCGGTTCGGTTTTAATCCAAAAGGTTGAGGGCAAGGAAAAGGCTATCTTCTATCTCAGCCGATGGCTACTAGACGCAGAAACAAGGTATTCACCAGTGGAGAAGCTATGCCTATGCCTATATTTTCATGTACCAAGTTAAGGCATTATCTGCTATCCAAAGAGTGCACAATAATCTGTAAAGTCGATGTAGTTAAGTACATGCTATCGGCTCCAGTATTGAAAAGAAGAATTGGGAAGTGGATTTTTGCTCTAACAGAGTTTGATTTGAGGTATCAGGCACCCAGGGCAGTCAAAGGACAAGATATAGCCGATTTTAGCGTGGAGCACAGGAATGACTCAATCGGCTCAGTAGAAATCATACCTTGGATATTAACATTTGATGGCTCGGTTTGCACCAATGGCAGCGGCATCAGCTTGGTCATTATTTTGCCTAGGGGGCAAGTTTTGAATTTGCTTTCGCTATTAACCCCCACGCCACAAACAACCAAGCCGAATACGAAGCCGTACTTAAAGGATTGCATCTACTCAAGGAAGTTGAAGCCGACGCCATCGAAATAATGGGAGATTCACTGTTGGTCATCAGCCAGTTGTCAGGAGAGTACGAATGCAAAAACGATGCGCTAATGATCTACTATCAACAATTCCGGGAATTGATGGAAGGTTTTCGGCTCGTCACGTTGAAGCATATCCCCAGAAAACAGAATATTGAGGCCAATGATTTAGCTCAAGGGGCATCCGGCTACAGGCCGATGATAAAAGATATTGAAATCGAAGTTGCTGCCATTACGGCCGATGATTGGAGGTTTGACGTCTACAACTATCTCAAGAACCCCTCTCAATCGGCTACAAGGAAACTGCGATACAAGGCACTAAGATATGTTTTGCTCGATGAAGATCTATATTATCGGACGATTGATGGTGTGTTGCTTAAGTGTTTGGGAAACGATTAAGCCAAAGTGGCTATCGGAGAGGTGCATGAAGGGATTTGCGGCACGCATCAATCGGCTCATAAGATGAAGTGACTACTTCGGCGAGCAGGATATTTCTGGTCGACAATGCTGGAGGACTGTTTCAAGTATTACAAGGGTTGCCAGGATTGTCAGAAATTCAGCGTCATACAACGAGCACCAGCATCGGCTATGAATCCAATCATCAAGCCTTGGCCGTTCAGAGGATGGGGCATTGACATGATCGGCCAGATCAACCCACCCTCAAGCAAAGGGCATAAGTTTATTCTGGTGGCAACAAACTATTTTACAAAATGGGTGGAAGTAGTTCCCTTAAAGAAAGTTGACTCTAAAGACGCAATCAAGTTTATTAAAGAACATATTATCTACCGATTCGGCGTCCCACAAACAATTACAACGGACCATGGATCTATATTCATATCAGACGAATTTGTTCAGTTTGCCGACGGCATGGGGATCAAGCTACTTAATTCTTCTCCGTACTATGCACAGGCCAACGGGCAAGCCGAAGCTTCAAATAAAAGTTTGATTAAATTGATTAAAAGAAAGATCTCTGAGCACCCCAAGCAATGGCACATCCGATTAGCCGAATCACTGTGGGCTTATCGGATGGCATGCCATGGATCAATTCAAGTTCCTCCATACAAGCTAGTCTACGGGCATGAGACAGTGCTACCATGGGATAGCATCATCGGCTTAAGGCGCATTCAACTACAGGATCAATTCATAGCCGATGATTATTATCACTTGATGATGGACGAATCAGAAGACTTAGTTTTATCCAGGATGAGGGCCTTGGAAAAAGTTATAAGGGATAAAGAACGAGTAGCCGGACATTATAAAAAAAAGTTGTCCCTAAATCTTTTGAAGAGGGTGAACTCATTTGGAAATTGATACTGCCGATTGGATCTAGAGAAAATAAATTCGGCAAGTGGTCACCAAATTGGGAAGGGCCTTTCAAGATCCACATATGCATCTCTAAAGGAGCTTATATGCTAGAAGGTTGTGGACCCCCGTTTTTGAGACGGGAATCTTTCGTGTTCATAGTACCATTTCCCTGGATCGAGTAGTTGGTACCCACGAATACAGTACTGGATAATCAAGTGCACATGCACGAATAGTCTTACAATACCATTATTACATTAATAGGCCCGAAGGCATTGTTCATCCCACGGACCTTATGGTCCGAATACAACATAAAAACAGAATTTAGATAAGGCGGAAAGAGGCGGCGGCTCGTCAATTGCCACGAGCAACGACCAGGGGCTAAGGTCTAGTATGCGCCGTCAGTTCCTTCGCCCTCCGGGTAATACGCGTAGGGGTCTTCTGGCTCTTCATTTCCATCAGCTGGAGGTTTGTGCGTATAGCAAGGGTGAGTACCAACCGTACTCAGCAAGCCAACACAGAATTGATGCATATGATAGGGTTATTCAAAGAACATGGCTAGGGTTATTTTTGCGTAAAGCCGTTTTCACAATTCTTTTCACAAACCTATCTACTAGCCAATCAGGTTTTAACTTTCACAGTTCATTAATCCGGTGACGGTTCGTCTACCATCCCTCGTGATTCCAAGGATGGCTTCCCGCCTCCGGTTCGTCATGATTTTGGGAATCTACCCCTTCTCGCTTATCGAGAAGTTGACCCACCACGAATGAAACCATCATGCATACCCATCCCAGCAGTTTTAAGTTTAAAATCTAGCCAAGCGAAAGTCTTGTCACGATGCTCAATATCCGCGAGCACGGCTATTCGAATAGATTGATTCACTCACACTGCGTGGATGTACACTTTACCCGTACTCGCGACAGCCCAACAAATGAGCCTACGCCTCAACACATGAGACGGTCACGGCAAAGCCTTTCGATAATCTCGCTTTGGCAGTACCCGCTCCATGAACTTAAGCCCTCATGCACTCTAGCCGTCCTTTTCTAGCGGTGAGAGGAGTTCGGCGCACCGGGTAAGGGAAGACTTTCCAAATCTTTAAGTTTAATTAACATCGGTTTAATCCCACCATTCATAACAAAGGCCGCAGCCTCATTCTCATCCCATAACCACATCATAGAGAACCATCTATGCAAGGATACGCCTCCGCTCGGCTATCTAGTCGGCTAGGTCTATACCCATTCGAGAAGTACGGTTGTGCGGCTCGTTTCCGGCTATCTCATGGCTCGGTCCTTAATTGACCAGGGTCGACACTTGCCTTTTCCGGAATCCACCCAAATCATCCGGCCGCCCCAGTCTAAAACATTTGTATAGTACTTTCAATTTTCATCAAACTTAGTTCATCATTCTCACGGCCATGTGGCGCTCATGTCTCCACATGCCGAATCTCAACTACCTTCTCTAAGGTAGTTGCCCAAGCACAAAGCTTTTTCATAAAGTCATGAGTATGCACAATCTAAGTGTAGCGTGGCTAAGCAGTTTACCGAAGTTATGCTTCGGTTGTTTGTATCACATCACGAGTTACAATGAGTAATTCTAAAGGTAATCAATAGCAAGGAATGACATAACAAGTATAGGTACTCGTAAAGCATGCATGTTTAGAGTTTAAAATAACACCATTTCGCAACCTGGGTTCGATATGTTCAAAGGGTGTGAAGACTTGCCTTGCTCGCACACTTGAGGGTGGGGTCTTGGCGGGGTCGATGCCGGTTTCTTGGGCGCTACCCGTACGTGCGAAAGATTAATTGAATTCAGTTAGAATTCAACAAAATACCGAGAGATCGAAAAGGACCATAAAAGCCACGAAAACAACTCCAAAAGTTTTGCCGAAGATTCTACTCGAGTTAGAACAAGGGTTGCGAGGAAAATCCGGGTTTTGGAATCGAGTTGATGACCGAGGGTTTTCGCAAAGTCGGCGATCGCAATAAATTTGGAAATTACGTTTGAAAATATCAGCGAAGAAAATTCGTGCTCAAAATTTGAGGGTTTGGGTACAAAAGCGAAACCTATTTCGATGGCGGGAAAGAATTAAACGGAATCCGGATTTAAAAACGATGCGAAATGAAATTTCGAAAACGTCCGATTCCGATTTTTCAAACTTTGCACCGAGAAAATATGTGAGAAAATAATTTATTTTTGTCCAAAATTTTACTCAAGTCATCCCAAAATATTTTCCAAATTTTCCAAAATTTTTCCCTATTTTTCTTTTTTTTCTTTTCTTTTTTCTCGCGCACTATTCATCGCTCGCAAGGTGTTCGACCGGGCTTGAAACGAGGCGGCGGCGGTGGAGGAACAAGGGCGGCGCAAGGGGCTTACGGCGACGGCGGCTTGGGGAGGAGCAAGGGGGCACGGGGATGGACTTGCGCATGGCGGCGACGGCTAAACGGCGGCGGCGGCGCCGGGGAGAGGGAAAGGGCGGTGGCGGTGCGGCGAAATGGTGGCGCGGGCGCGGCCCGTTTTATAGGCGGCGCGGCGCGGCGCGAGTGGAGAGGGAGGGGCCGGCTCGGGCGTGCGCGGCGCGGCGCGACACGCGGCGCAGCTCGGGAGGGCCGGTACGGCGGTCTCCACGCGGCGGCGCGGAAGGCGGGCCGGCGCGGCGTTTGCGGCGTGGAGCGGCGGCGGACGCGAGCGGGGTCCGGCGGGCGCGGCGCGCGAGGGTGCGAGCGAGCGGGCAGGGGCGCGCGGCGCGGCGGGCGCGTGGCGCAAGCGCGCGCGCGCGGGGTGCGGGCCGTACGGCGCGGGCCGCGTGGCGCAGCGCGCGGCGCGGCGGCGGCGGCGCGCGCGGCGCGAGCGGTGCGGGGTGCAGGCGCGGCGGCGCGCGTGCGGTGCGTGGCGCGCGTGGGTGTAGGGGCCGTCGCGCGCGAGCGCGGCGCGGCGCGTGGCGTGCGCGCACGCGGGCCGGTACGGCGTCGAACACTTGGCGGCTAATGAACGGTGCATTTTCTCTTTTCCCGATTTTAAATTCCTATTTTCCATTTCCATTTCCTTTCACTCTAAAAATTCAAAATAAATTTTAATATTTCCAAAATAATTTTTGAAATTATATTTTCAAACTGTTTCCCCACTTTTTATTTTTCAAAATATATTTTTCATATCTATTTTATTTCTTCCTTTAAATTCAATAAATTAGGGCCTTTGATTAAAATAAGTTTCTAAATTCTCAAAAATATTTTTATCATCCAAATATTTATTATTTTTCTTCCATCAATTAGGGTTTAAACCAAAATATATTCTTTTCAAAGAATCTCTTGTAAATCTCCAAAATTATATATTTACCCTTCTCCAATATATATATTTTGAATTACTTCTCCCACATGGGAATCTCAAAGCTTAGGTTTTTTTATTCAACTTCACATCAAAGCAATTCCGAGAAGAAATTCTTACGCAACGAATCGGCAAATAAGATTGAAAAACACGATAAGAAGCATTGAAACCAAAAGGTTTTGCAAGGTCCGATTTTCAATGTCCGATTTTAAATTCTTCGATTTTTAGGGTGTTACAAACCTACCCCCTAACAATAAATCTCGTCCCCGAGATTTTCTTACCGATTGCTGAATAGGTGTGGATATTCTGTCCTCGGAATTCTTCGCTCTCCCAGGTAGCCTCTTCTTCCGTGTGATTGCTCCATTGTACCTTGTACATGCGCCATGATTTGGTCCGTGTCTTCTTTTCTGCCTCGTCTAGTATCTTGATTGGATGCTCCGGGTAGGTAAGATCACTGTGGACATGGATGGTTTCTAAAGGGGCTTGCTCTTCTGGTACTCGCAAACATTTCTTCAATTGTGATACGTGGAACACTGGGTGGACATCAGAGAGGTTCTCGGGCAGCTCCAACTGGTAGGCCACTTCTCCTCTCCTAGCGTTTATCAAGAATGGGCCCACGTATCTTGGTGCGAGTTTCCCTTTGACCTTGAACCTCCGAGTTCCCCGTAGTGGTGAGACCTTCAAATACACGTAGTCACCTTCTTTAAACTCTAATTCTCTTGGCGGGTGTCCGCGTAGCTCTTTTGTCGTGATCGAGCTGTTTGTAATCGGTCCCGAATCAAGCGAACTTTTTCCTCGGCCTCTTTGATTATGTCAGGCCCGAATACGGTTCGTTCACCGGTTTCTGACCACATTAATGGGGTCCAGCAGCGGCGACCAAATAGAGCTTCGTTTGGCGACATCTTGACCGGCTTGATAGCTATTGTTGTAGGAGAACTCGCGTACGGCAAACATTTCTCCCAATCCTTGGTGAAATCCAACGCACGGGCTCTCGGCATATCTTCCAAGACTTGATTCGTCCTCTCGCCGTCCGTCGTCTGCGGGTGGTAAGCGCATGCGAAGGCGAGGTGACCGCGAGTGCCTCGTGGACCTTGCTCCAAAAATGAGATGTGAATTGGGTACCACGATCCGATATAATCCTCTTTGGTACACCGTGGAGACATACAATCCTGCTCATATATAGTTCCGCTAGCTTGGCACCGTTGTAGTTAGTTTTCACGGGAATAAATCGCGTCTTGGTGAGCCGATCTACTATTACCCAAATGGAATCGTAACCGTCGTAGTTTTGGGTAGTCCCACTATGAAATCCATGCCTATCTCGTCCCACTTCCATTCGGGAATCTTGAGTGGCTGCGCGAGCCAGTGGTCGTTGATGCTCGGCCTTCACCCTTTGGCACACATCGCACACGGCTACGTATTCGGCTACATCTCTCTTCATATTGGGCCACCGGTATTCTCCTTTCAAATCCTGGTACATTTTTGTGCTTTCAGGATGTAACGAATATGCCGATTCGTGGGCTTCTTTTAAGATCAATCCCCTCAAACCGCCTCGTTCAGGCACGCAGATTCTTTTCTTGTACCACAGGATTCCCTTGTCATCTACTGAAAACTCCTTAGCGCGTCCAGCGGCCATGCGTTCCTTGATTTCCTGAGTTTCCTCATTCCCTTTTTGGGCTTCTTCTATTTGAGTCCTCAGAAGGGGTTGGATTTCCAGTGAGTGTACTTCTCCGTGAGGAATCAGGTGTAGGTTAAGGCGAGCCATTTCTTCTTGGAGCTCATTGGCCATACCTCTCAATCCCACGTGGTTGCATTGGGCTTTGCGGCTCGCGCATCGGCCACTACATTTTCCTTGCCGGGATGATAATAGATTCCTAGATCGTAATCCTTGATCAACTCCAGCCATCGCCTCGTCGTAGATTGAGATCAGGCTGAGTAAAGAAATATTTTAAGCTCTTGTGATCGGTATACACATCACAGTGGTTCCCGATCAGATAGTGTCTCCAGATCTTCAATGCGTGAACAACCGCGGCTAATTCCAGGTCGTGTGTGGGATAATTCTCCTCGTGAGGTGAATCGTCGCGAAGCATACGCTACGACCTTCCCATCCTGCATTAACACTCCTCCTAATCCTTGCGGGATGCATCACAAGTACATCACGAAGTCCTTAGGTTGTCGGCTAAGGTCAAGATTGGGGCAGTGGTTAACTTTTCTTTTAGTTGGTCGAAGGCTTTTTGACACTTCTCGTTCCACTCAAACTTCTTTTCCTTCTTCGAAGTTGAGTCATAGGTCGGGCCACGTAGAAAACCCTTCGATAAACCGTCGGTAATAACCGGCCAAACCCAAGAAACTCCGAACTTCCGTCACGACTTGGGTGCCTTCCATTCCATAACGCTTCGACCTTGGCGGGGTCTACCGCTACTCCTCCGCTGAAACCACGTGGCCAAGAAAAGCGACTTCCTTGAGCCGAACTCGCATTTGCTGAACTTTGCATACAGCTGGTGCTCTCGTAGCTTTTCCAGTACTAGTCGTAGATGCTCCGCGTGTTCCTCATCGTCCTTGGAGTAGATAAGTATATCGTCGATGAATACCACTACGAATTTGTCCAGTACTCCATGAATACCTTGTTCATCGGGTTCATAAAATATGCCGGGGCATTGGTCAATCCAAAGGACATCACCGTGAACTCGTATAAGCCGTATAGTGTAGAGAACGCCGTCTTAGGAATATCTCCGCTCTAATCTTCAACCGATGATATCCGACCGTAGATCAATCTTTGAGAACACTGCGCACCCTTAAGTTGATCGAATAGGTCATCGATTCGAGGTAGCGGGTACTTGTTCTTGATAGTGACTTCATTCAGCGATCGGTAGTCCACACACATTCTCATGCTCCCATCCTTCTTCTTGACGAAGAGTACCGGAGCTCCCGGGGAGAAGAGCGGGCGTACGAATCCCTTCTCTTGTAGTTCTCTTATTTGCTTCTTGAGTTCCTCCAACTCGTTGGCCGGCATTTGAGAAGGCCTCTTGGATATGGGGGCAGCGGCATTAGATCGATGATAAACTCTATGTCGCGATCCGGGGCATTAGGGCAATTCCTGAAACACGTCGGGTATTCTTGTACTACGGCATTCCGCCTAGGGGTAGCATGGTGAACACTCCCGCAGCTTGATCATATAGCTTTGGGTTTTGATCCATAGTTATGCTCATCGGTGATCCCCATGGGGTGGATACCGTGACTTCCCTTCGATCGCAGCCTATAATTCCATTATTTTTGGCAACCAATCCATTCCGAGTATGACATCTATGGTTTGGGGCGATAACACCATAAGGTTTGAGAGAAACACCACGTCTCTAATCCGTATGGGCACATTAATGCGAGGCATGGGGTACGGTTATGTCTCCCGGTGAGTGTACCAAAGATAGGCCTTCTAAGTGCTACTTGGTGCAGGTGGTGTTGTTTGCTTACTCGGGAAGATATGAATGAATGCGAGGCTCCGTAATCGAATAAAACTTTAACGGTGTAGAGTTGATAGAGAACATACCCATCAATACGCTCCGATCCTCTTGAGCTTCTTCAGCCCGCACATGATTCACCGGCCACGTCGAAACCCGGTGGCGGCCTCGTTGGGTAGCGGGGTCCCGAATGCAGACCTCGTCCCGCCGCAGGGTGGGGTTCCTCGGACGGGCGTTGCATTGGCGCCTGCGCACGGGGTGTTGCGTGGTTTTGGGCAGCTATTGGAGTAGTGCCCGAATTCTCCGCAATTGAAGCACGCTCACATTCTTCCTTCCCGGAGCGGCTAGGGTTGGCGTGGGTGTACGAAGCGAGGTGTAGCCGACTGTTGACATGGTCGAAGGCGGGAGAACGTCCGGTTGTCGGAACGTTTGGCTTCCATCCGCACGGGGTGGCTCCCTGGGGCGTTGTGGCGTTCCCGAAATGGGCGAGCCATAGCGAGCCTCCTCTTGAGGTTATTGTCTACCACCTTTTGGTCATGCTCAAGTCGGACGACCTTGTTGATGAGGCTTTGGAACCGGTGTGATCCCGCCCGATCATTGGTCCCCTCGGTTCGTCATTTAGTCCCTCAATGAATTTGTCTATCTTTTCTTCTTCGTCCGCAGTCTTGGTGGTGTAACGGCAAGCTGGGTGAACTTGTTTAGATATTCTTGTACGAGGTGTTCCCTTGACGCATCTGCGAAACTCGTTTTTCTTCATCCTCATAACTGCAATGGCACGAAATTCTCACGGAACGCAGCCGTGAATTCCTCCCATGTTGGTTCGCCGGCGTCTTCAGCCCGTGTTTCCTTGTAGGTGTCCCACCGTCACTTGCGGGCCCTCCAGTGGTTAGTAGCGAAGACAACTCTATCGCTTCTCGGACTCGACGAGGGTTAGCTTCTTCTCTATCACTCTTAGCCAATCTTCGGCATCCATAGGTTCTTCGGCCGTGGAAAAAGTGGGCGGCTTAGCTCTCATGAATTCTCCCGGACTCGATCCTCCTCGACCTCCTTGATTATTAGCAATCGCTTGGAGTAGCCGGGTCTCGCAAAGCCATGACCTCCGCCGGGGTGGAGGGGTTGGGTTCCGCGGGTTCTCGTTGGTTGTCGCGGCTCGCGACGATGTGCCATCCGAAGAAGGTAGATGAATTAAGAGATCGGACTAGTTTAGGTTATAGTTCCTGTGGGGATTTTTCTTCAAGTTCTTTCGAATGATCTTCAATCAACAGACAGGGTGAAATAATAATAAGCATACGAATTAAGACACCGCAAGGCGATGCTCAGTTCATCATATTACATAAGGTACATTGTACACACACGAGTCCTTCATGCCAGATAGCAACAATAATTATATCGTCCAACTACATCAACTAATTAAGGGGAAATAGAGAGTGGTTCATGCCGCCGAGCCGGGAAGGTCCTCCCGCCTAGTCATCCAACCATCCGCAAGAGCCGGCGCCGGAAGTGGGTGGTCCGCCGCTGAAGCAAACCGAAGTCCCCATGGCTCGGAGGTGGTGGCCTCGGAGTCACGCCGAATCTTCCGACTCGGTGGCCGCGTACTCTTACGGCGGTCCGGCGGGTGAGGGGGCCTCCCGTGTGAGTCGCGACGAGGGGGAACTTCCTCCTCCATTGAGTCGGTGTCGCTAGACTCCCATTTGATCTCCATGGGCTCGCCTCGACTCCGTATCGGTGTAGATCCGGATGGGGTTACCCTCTCCTGATCCCGGCTCGGATGGTACTGGTACGGAGCTCGGGGTGGGTCCCATGGATGCGGCAGCAGTGGCGTCCACCAGGTACGGTGCAGGCTCTGTGCTCAACATAAAAGCTTGCTCCATCATGGCTTGAAAGGTATCCAAGCATGCTGGAGTCATAAGGTAATAATGGTCGGCACAAAGGAGGTGATGGCACAAGCTCGGCGGAAGTACCGCAGCCGTAGACAGATGAGTGTGCACTGCTCCTCCCGGTTGATTTGTGCTTGCTCTTCCCGAGCTGCTCTTCCAGCTCTACCAGAGCTTCCCACGGGCCATGTAGCGGTCCGAGAGTTGCTCATACGGGCACCATTGGCCTGCAACAGTCCCGCAAGATGTTTATCTGGTCTCCACAGCCTTGGTGGCTCTCGACCAGATCATTGAGGCGTGACTGCTGGTCGTTGATCTCGAGCAGGGCCTCCTCGTAACAGTCGTCTGCTGTCTCCGCCCAACGTGATAGACGCGTGACCATCGGGTTGTAGCAGCAGGGGTAGCCTCCACAGTGCGGCCGGGTTGCCCTCTTCGCGATAAGGATGATGCACGAACTCTGTCATTGTGAGTTCGGCACGGTGTTCCGCATTAAGGCGAAGGAAGGCCTCGCGAGCTGCATCCCGAATAGCCGCTTCGCTAGGTCCCGGTGGTAGCGAGTGTGGAAGCAGTAGGATGTCTCACTCCCCATGCGGGCTTCTATGGATACAGCTGCCTCCCAGGCTGGATACACTTCGGAGCCATGCCTTTTGGTGTGATAGGTGGGTGGTTCCTGGTACCTCAAACACCATAGTAGGGGCTGAAGTTGTACCACGAACCCCTCGTCTCGCGGGATAGTGACTTCCCAGGTTCCGTCGTGGTTTGACATCTGCTTTTATAGGCAACTTAGGGTTAGCGGGAAAGAGCTATCATAATCATTTGGTAAAAAGAAATACAGATGTAGAAAAGGTATATTTGCATTTTCGGAAATAATAGTTTAAAACTGATCCGATTGTAGGGATATTTCCCTTTAACCAACCGGTTAGAGGTAGGGCGCCATTTGGTCTTAGCCTACGGTCGCATGGCTCGATACCAGCTCGTGGACCCCGTTTTTGAGACGGGAATCTTTCGTGTTCATAGTACCATTTCCCGGATCGAGTAGTTGGTACCCACGAATACAGATCTTGGATAATCAAGTGCACATGCACGAATAGTCTTACAATACCATTATTACATTAATAGGCCCGAAGGCATTGTTCATCCCTCGGGACCTTATGGTCCGAATACAACATAAAAACAGAATTTAGATAAGGCAAGCGGAAAGAGGCGGCGGCTCGTCAATTGCCACTGAGCAACGACCGGGCTAAGGTCTAGTATGCGCCGTCGGTTCCTTCGCCCTCCGGTAATACGCGTAGGGGTCTTCGGCTCTTCATTTCCATCATGGAGGTTTGTGCGTATAGCAAGGGTGAGTACCAACCGTACTCGGCAAGCCAACACGAATTGATGCATATGATAGGGTTATTCAAAGAACATGGCTAGGGTTATTTTTGCGTAAAGCCGTTTTCACAATTCTTTTCACAAACCTATCTACTAGCCAATCAGGTTTTAACTTTCACAGTTCATTAATCCGGTGACGGTTCGTCTACCATCCCTCGTGATTCCAAGGATGGCTTCCCGCCTCCGGTTCGTCATGATTTTCTGGGAATCTACCCCTTCTCGCTTATCGAGAAGTTGACCCACCAGCGAATGAAACCATCATGCATACCCATCCCAAATAGTTTCAAGTTTAAAATCTAGCCAAGCGAAAGTCTTGTCACGATGCTCAATATCCGCGAGCACGGCTATTCGAATAGATTGATTCACTCACACTGCAAGTGGATGTACACTTTACCCGTACTCCGCGACAGCCCAACAAATGAGCCTACGCCTCAACACATGAGACGGTCACGGCAAAGCCTTTCGATAACCTCGCTTTGGCGACTCCGCTCCATGAACTTAAGCCCTCATGCACTCTAGCCGTCCTTTTCTAGCGGTGAGAGGAGTTCGGCGCACCGGGGTAAGGGAAGACTTTCCAAATCTTTAAGTTTAATTAACATCGGTTTAATCCCACCATTCATAACAAAGGCCGCAGCCTCATTCTCATCCTATAACCACATCATAGAGAACCATCTATGCAAGGATACCGCCTCCGCTCGGCTATCTAGTCCTAGGTCTATACCCATTCGAGAAGTACGGTTGTACGGCTCGTTTCCGGCTATCTCATGGCTCGGTCCTTAATTGACCAGGGTCGGCACTTGCCTTTTCCGGAATCCACCCAAATCATCCGCCGCCCGTCTAAAACATTTGTATAGTACTTTCAATTTTCATCAAACTTAGTTCATCATTCTCACGGCCATGTGGCGCTCATGTCTCCACATGCCGAATCTCAACTACCTTCCCTAAGGTAGTTGCCCAAGCACAAAGCTTTTTCATAAAGTCATGAGTATGCACAATCTAAGTGTAGCGTGGCTAAGCGGCACCGAAGTTATGCTTCGGTTGTTTGTATCACATCGCGAGTTACAATGAGTAATTCTAAAGGTAATCAATAGCAAGGAATGGCATAACAAGTATAGGTACTGTAAAGCATGCATGTTTAGAGTTTAAAATAACACCATTTCGCAACTGGGTTCGATATGTTCAAAGGGTGTGAAGACTTGCCTTGCTCGCACACTTGAGGGTGGGGTCTTCGCGGGTCGATGCCGGTTTCTTCAGGCGCTACCCGTACGTGCGAAAGATTAATTGAATTCAGTTAGAATTCAACAAAATACCGAGAGATCGAAAAGGACCATAAAAGCCACGAAAACAACTCCAAAAGTTTTGCCGAAGATTCTACTCGAGTTAGAACAAGGGTTGCGAGGAAAATCCGGGTTTTGGAATCGAGTTGATGACCTAGGGTTTTCGCAAAGTCGGCGATCGCAATAAATTTGGAAATTACGTTTGAAAATATCAGCGAAGAAAATTCGTGCTCAAAATTTGAGGGTATGGGTACAAAAGCGAATCCTATTTCGATGGCGGGAAAGAATTAAACGGAATACGGATTTAAAAACGATGCGAAATGAAATTCGGAAAACGTCCGATTTCGATTTTTCAAACTTTGCACCGAGAAAATATGTGAGAAAATAATTTATTTTTGTCCAAAATTTTACTCAAGTCATCCCAAAATATTTTCCAAATTTTCCAAAATTTTTCCCAAATTTTTCCGTATTTTTCTTTTTTTTTTTTTTTCTTTTTTCTCGCCGCACTATTCATCGTTCGCAAGGTGTTCGACCGGGCTTCGAAACAGGCGGCGCAGTGAGGAACAAGGGCGGCGCAAGGGGCTTACGGCGACGGCGGCTCGGGGAGGAGCAAGGGGGCATGGGGATGGACTTGCGCACGGCGGCGATGGCTAAACGGCGGCGCGCGCTCGGGAGGGAAAGGGCGGTGGCGGTGCGGCGAAATGGTGGCGGGCGCGCCCCTTTTATAGGCGTGGCGCGGCGCGAGCGCGAGTGGAGAGGGAGGGGCCGGCTCGGGCGTGCGCGGCGCGGCGCGACACGCGGCGCAGCTCGGGGGGCCGAGTACGGCGGTCTCCACGCGGCGGCGCGGAAGGCCGGCCGGCGCGGCTTTGCGACGTGGAGCGGCGAGCGGACGCGAGCGGGTCGACGGGCGCGGCGCGCGAGGGTGCGAGCAGCGGGCGGGCGGCGCGGCGGCGGGCGTGGTGCAAGCGCGCGGCGCGGGTGCGGGGCCAGACGGCTGAGCCGCGTGGCGCAGCGCGCGCGGCGCGCGGGCGGCCTGCGCGCGGCGGCGCGAGCGGTGCGGGGTCCGCGCGGCGGCGCGCGCGGGTGTAGGGGCCGCCGCGCGCGCGAGCGCGGCGCGCGCGCGTGGCGTGCGCGCGCGCGGGCCGGTACGGCGTCGAACACTTGGCGGCTAATGAACAGTGCATTTTCTCTTTTTCCCGATTTTAAATTCCTATTTTCCATTTCCATTTCCTTTCACTCTAAAAATTCAAAATAAATTTTAATATTTCCAAAATAATTTTTGAAATTATATTTTCAAACTGTTTCCCCACTTTTTATTTTTCAAAATATATTTTTCATATCTATTTTATTTCTTCCTTTAAATTCAATAAATTAGGGCCTTTGATTAAAATAAGTTTCTAAATTCTCAAAAATATTTTTATCATCCAAATATTTATTATTTTTCTTCCATCAATTAGGGTTTAAACCAAAATATATTCTTTTCAAAGAATCTCTTGTAAATCTCCAAAATTATATATTTACCCTTCTCCAATATATATATTTTGAATTACTTCTCCCAGCAGGAATCTCAAAGCTTAGGTTTTTTATTTAACGTCACATCAAAGCAATTCTAGAAGAAATTCTTACGCAATCGAATCGGCAAATAAGATTGAAAAACACGATAAGAAGCATTGAAACCAAAAGGTTTTCTGCAAGGTCCGATTTTCAATGTCCGATTTTAAATTCTTCGATTTTTAGGGTGTTACAAAGGTCTAGATGGAGAAGTGTTTGGAAGGGCTCTTAATGGAAAATACTCGAAAAAATACTATCCAAGCGTATGGATCAACTCATGATTTGGCTGTTTGCCTAGCCGATTCGTGCTAGCTGATGTCCTGTTTCAATCAGGCATCGCCTTTAGGCCATTTTTGTGGCACATTTTTCCCTAATTTTCGACAATCAGCTGCGGATTGCCGATCGCGATGGCGCAATTGAGTTCATAATTCTGTCGACATCGAAGACATCAACAAAATTAGGGGGACATATTCACACACAAGATTCGAGCCGATTACAGAAAGATGGACGTCAACAAATTTTTGGGATTCATAATCGACATTATTATAGGAATCAAATGTTTTTCGAGCGTCGTTGTCGGCGGTGATCATAATCGGCAGTCAATAAGGGTTTCTGAAGCATTTTCGACATCGGCCTAGCATCGGGTTGAGTACGTTAGTGATATGCCCTAGAGGCAACATGGAGATGTTGGATATCACGTCAATGTTTATGTATTTATGAATAAAGTGTTATTCGGTTCCATGAAATAGACATCTTGTATTGATCAATAAGTACGTGACTTATTTATGAGACTCGATATGTATGAATCTATTTCTAAACGATCCCTGATCATATGTCATATTGTTGGAATAAATATGATTCTAAGATCGGCATGTTTATTGATTGATGATCATGTCTCATAGATCATGGGTATGGTGATACCAAATCAATAAACATGGACACATGTGTTGGAGAACACATTGTTGGATAGACCCACCATGAGACACTACAGAATTAATGTGCCATTAGTTGGTCTCGGGTAGTGTTGGTACAAAGTCCTTAAACCCTGAGATCACCATGGATTCCAACATGTGTAGTAGCCTACTTTGGGACTACAAAACGCTATTCGTGAATGCGGGTAGTTATAAAGGTAGTTTTCGGGTTTGCTATGAAACATGGAGTGGGATGTGAGTGATCAAGATGGAATTTGCCCCTCCTTTGGAGAGATATCTCTGGCCCCTCGAGGTAATGGATTATGGAAATGCATGGCCATGCTAAGTTGATTGAGGAGTCAATCAATAGACGATAATCCAATACGGTTCGAGTGAATGGTTAAGTTATTGAAGGGATGGCACACATCTTGCCTATAGCTTAACCGGTATCGTGAGGCAAAGGGATTTGTGTACACATTACAGTTCGAGCCGATATTATATTCTTGTATACTATGGTGTCAATATGTGCTGCTAGGCGCCGTGTTGATGTGTGGGCGAGTTGGACTCGAGCCGACGATCGGCTAAGTTAGACTATAGCCGAAACCGAGTATACCTGAACCTACGGTCGCACGCTTAAGGGATAAGAATAGGCATTCGAGTTGGACTCGGATACGGCTCGATCGGATAGGGATCCGATCGGATAGAGTCCTATGGGCTTACGACGTGTGGGCGGCCAACTCTATATGAGATACGGATGAGATCCAATTCAAAATAGAGTCCTATGGGCTTACGACGTGTGAGCGGCCAACTCTATATGAGATACGGATGAGATCCAATTCAAAATAGAGTCCTATGGGCTTACGACGTGTGAGCGGCCAAACTCTATATGAGATACGGATGAGATCCAATTCAAAATAGAGTCCCGAGCGGCTACTAATCCCGTCGGCCAACTCTATATAAAGGAGGGAGGGGTGGAGAGCTGCTGCATATCAATTGCATCGCGTGCAACGAAGTCGCCGAGATCAATCGCACGGAAACCCTCCCCACTTTCGAGCCAAACCCTAGCCTTGCATCGCGTGCTAGCACACGGGTGTAGGGCGTTCGTCCCCGGACGTGCGGATACGTAGAGGCGCTGCTACGTTGTGCGCCGTTGATCGGCCGTTGTCTCCGGAATCGGCTACACTGTTCCGGATCGGATTGCCCGATTGGCTATTCCGCGCACTCTACTCCAATCGGTAACGATCTATCGGCCCTTACTTGCAAGTGTTCCTGGTTTGCGCGGTAGAAATTTTTTTGTTTTCGGCTAGCGTAGCTTCCGCGTAACCCTTCAGTGGTATCGAGCTAATCTTGCTTAGTTCGGGTTTTAGATTGGATCGGAACAAGTTTTGCGCACGGGTTGATTAGATCAATCGGTTTTATGGGATCTCGTTGAGGAGAGTTAATGGTAATTGCGTTCCTTGATAGTGTATCGAACGGCGTAATGTGATTACGTCGAAGCAATTTCCATATGACTCGGTTTGAGTTGGAGTTCGAGATAGCGTTCCTTGATAGTGTATCGGAACGGTATAATGTGATTATGCCGAAGCTATCTCGTAGTCCAATCTTGTTAGCTGCCTCGCGCCTACGCAAACCATCTCCCTTGATAGTGTATCGGGACGGCATAATATGATTATGCCGACATGGTTTCCGTAAGCGATTTCATAGATTGGATCTATGAATTTCGTGTGTGTTCGGCGCTGCCCAGCCCGGACCGCCGTGTGCGTACCCCCTTATAGGTCGTCTCGATGCCGTAGCTCGCGATAAGTAGAAAACGTTTCTACGCCTAACTTGTTTTTGCAGAGAATGCTTTGAGATGGTATGGCCCTATTGTATGTATGAGATGCATGTGATGCATGTAATATTCTTTCATATGTGCAATCCCCGTAATATTCTTTCATACGTGCAATGCTTGTAATATTCTTTCACGACCTGCGAGTCGATGTAATCTTCAATTAGAGCTTCTATAGTAGTAGCTTAGTTTGAAGATATCAAGCATTCGACACTTGGAAGATGGTGCCGAAGATGGAGATCCTCGGCGCGACATGGAGATGGAGATCACCATGTGAAGGGGGCCATACTATTTCACTATATGCTATTCTTCTTGCTTTCATATGTGATATGTTTGTTTGATAGGATAGCATCCCTCGCAAAATTAAGTAGTAATGATGCCCTTCCAAATGTTGCACCCGTCACCGTTATGCTCGTCAATGGTGGGTCTGCCAAAGCAGAGTGCCATTCTCTATCATAACACGAGGGGTATATGTCGGACATATACGGCAGAGCATTTGGTTTACTTAACAAGGCTATCAAAACAGTTTTGGGCCTTGGGGCATAGGTTGGGGCCGGGCATGGAGATGCCACACCAACAACAAGAGTCACATAGAGATGTGATTAGCAAGGTGTTGCTTATCGATGTTACTAATTTTCTAGCAGTGATGCCAAAGCTCACTAGAAAATTAATTAACATGTGGATCTTGACCCAATACGTAACCTAGAGGGAAGGTGGAAAATACGTAATGGGAGTCTTATGTTAAATTGTTTAACAAAAGACATAGCATAAACATTGTGCTAAACTTTGCTTTTCTCGTTGTAGAATAAATGGCGGTTAATACTACACCCAGTACCTTTAATTTGCGATCTATTCTCGAAAAGGAAAAATTAAATGGAACAAACTTTATGGATTGGTATCGCAACTTGAGAATTGTTCTCAAGCAAGAGCGTAAGGAGTACGTTCTTGAAGTACCCTATCCCGAGGATTTGCCAAATAATGCCACCGCAACCGCACGGAGGGCTTATGAGAAGCACACTAATGATGCCCTAGATATAAGCTGTCTCATGCTTGCTACAATGTCCCCCGAGCTTCGAAGCAATATGAGAGCAATGATGCTCACACTATTATTCGGGACTGCGTGGCATGTTTGAGAACCAAGCACGGGCCGAGAGGTTCAACACCTCAAAGTCCTTGTTTGCGTGCGTGTGCTTGTTGAGGGAATCCCGTCGATCCGCATGTGATAAAAATGATTGGCTACATTGAGGGTCCGGAAAAACTAGGTTTTCCCCTTAGCCAAGAGTTGGCTACCGATGTGATTCTCCGGTCGCTCCCTCCGAGCTTCGAGCCATTCATATTAAACTATCACATGAACAATATGGATAGAACCTTGGCTGAATTGCATGGGATGCTAAAGACAGTGAGGAGAGTATCCAGAAGAATGGTCATCATGTGATGATGATGCAGAAGGCTAAACGCAAACCACTGTCAAGAAACTTCGCACCAAGAGGAAGTTAACTCCCGATGAGATCGCGAGTGCCTCTAATGCAAAGAAGGGCAAGAAGGGGTCGGCGGCATCGATGCCGTTTGCTTCTATTGCAAGGAGACAGCCCTGGAAGAGGAACCTGCAAGAAGTACATGGAGGATCTAAAAGAAGCAAAGTACGACTTCGCTTCGGTATTAATGTTATAGACATTAATCTTGCTACTTCACCTACGACTCTTGGGTATTTGATACCGGATCGTAGCTCATATTTGCAAATCGTTGCGGGAATGAGAAGAAGTAGAGGATTGAGAAGGGGCGAGGTGAACTCGCATGTCGGCAATGGAGCAAGCGTTGCGACGCTTGTCGGCACGATACCACTTCATCTACCTTCAGGATTAGTTTTGGAATTAAATAATTGTTATTGTGTTCCAACACTATGTCAAAACGTTATTTACGCTTCATGTTTGCAAGCGGAAGGATATGATTTTAGATCAATGAACAATGGTTGTTCAATATATCTCGAGAGATATGTTCTATTTTCATGCTCCATTGGTGAATGGATTATACGTTTTGAATCTTGAAGCGTCTCCCATCTATAACATTAATACGAAAGGCAACTCTCTAATGATATAAACCCCACGTTTATCCGGCATTGTCGCTTAGGCCATATAAATAAGAAACGCATGGAGAAGCTCCATAAGGATGGATTGCTTCACTCTTTTGATTTTGAATCATTTGAGACATGTGAGTCTTGTTTACTTGGTAAGATGACAAAGGCACCTTTCACGGGACACAGTGAGAGAGCAAGTGACTTATTGGCACTCGTACATACCGATGTATGTGGACCAATGAGCTCAACCGCCGAGGTGGTTATAAGTACTTCATTACCTTTACCGATGACTTTAGTAGATATGGTTATATCTACTTAATGAGGCATAAGTCCGAATCCTTTGAAAAGTTCAAAGAATTCCAGAATGAAGTACGAGAATCATTTAGGGAAAACAATCAAGTTTCTACGATCAGATCGTGGAGGAGAATACTTGAGCCAAGAGTTTGGTAATCATCGAAAGATTGTGGAATTGTTCCACGCTGACTCCGCCAGAACTCCACAATGGAATGGGGTGTCCGAACGGAGAAATCGCACCTTGTTGGACATGGTTCGGTCGATGATGAGCCAAAGTGATCTTCCGTTATCCTTCCGGGATATGCTCTTGAAACATTTGTGCTCACACTAAATAGAGTTCCATCTAAGTCGGTTGAAAAGACACCATATGAGATATGGACAGGGCAACACCCTAGTTTGTCTTTTCTCAAAATTTGGGGATGTGAGGCTTATGTAAAACGTTTACAATCGACAAGCTCACACCCAAATCGACAAGTGCTTCTTTGTGGGATATCCTAAGGAAACCAAGGGATATTACTTTTATAATCGGGAACAAGGCAAAGTGTTTGTCGCCCGACACGGTGTCTTCTTGGAGAAAGAGTTTCTTACAAGAAGGGTTAGTGGGAGCAGGGTGCATCTTGAAGAAGTTCAAGAAACACCGAAAACGTTTCAGCGACCACAGAACCACAACGGGAGGAGCAAAGTGTTGCGCCACCGCTTGTAGATACACCAGCCCCACGGAGGTCGAAAGATCACGTCGTGCACCCGACAGTACACAGTGCGGAACAACGTGATATATTGTTGTTAGACAACGATGAGCCTAAGACCTATGAGGAAGCGATGGTGGGACCCGATTCCAACAAGTGGCTTGGAGCCATGAAATCCGAAATAGAATCCATGTACGACAATCAAGTTTGGAACTTGGTTGATCCACTGATGGTGTCAAAACCATTGAGTGCAAATGGGTTTTTAAGAAAAAGGCCATATGGATGGAAATGTTCACATCTATAAGGCGCGATTGGTGGCGAAAGGTTTTAAACAGATTCAAGGAGTTGATTATGATGAAACCTTCTCGCCCGTCGCAATGCTTAAATCTATTCGGATTATCCTAGCGATTGCTGCATATTTCGACTATGAGATATGGCAGATGGATGTCAAAACGGCTTTCCTAAATGGAAACCTAAGCGAGGATGTATACATGATACAACCTCGGGTTTTGTCGATCCAGAATCGCTCGGAAAGATATGCAAGCTACGAAATCCATTTATGGATTGAAGCAAGCATCTCGGAGTTGGAATATTCGTTTTGATGAAGTAATCAAAGGGTTTGGTTTCATCAAAAACGAAGAAGAGGTATGTGTTTACAAAAGGTCAGTGGGAGTGCAATTGTATTTCTAATCTTATATGTGGATGACATATTGCGATTGGAAATGATATCCCTATGCTAGAATCCGTCAAGTCTTCATTGAAAAATAGTTTTTCCATGAAAGACTTAGGGGAGGCAGCATACATATTAGCATTCGGATCTATAGAGATAGATCCAAGAGGCTAATCGGATTAAGCCAAAGTACATACATTGACAAGGTGTTGAAAAGGTTCAACATGCATGATTCCAAGAAAGGTTTCTTGCCCATGTCACATGGCATTAATCTTCGCAAGAATCGGTGTCCTCGACACATGATGAGCGGAATAAGATGGGTATGGTTCCATATGCTTCGGCAATTGGATCCATCATGTATGCCATGCTTTGTACACGCCGATGTCTCGTACGCTTTGATTGCTACGAGCAGATACGATCGGATCCAGTGAAGGTCACTGGATGCCGTAAAGAATATCCTTAAGTACTTGAGAAGAACTAAGGATATGTTCCTAGTCTATGGAGGTGAAGAAGAGCTCGTTGTAAGTGGTTACACCGATGCTAGCTTCCAAACAGACAAGGATGATTATAGATCGCAATCTGGGTTCGTGTTCGCCTGAACGGAGGCGCGTCACTGGAAGAGTTCCAAGCGGGATACCGTTGCGATTCTACAACGGAGGCCGAGTACATTGCTGCTTGGAAGCGCAAAGGAGGCTGTTTGGATCAAGAAATTTGTCTCGAGCTTGGTGTGATGACTAGTACGATCTGGTCCAATGTCTCTCTATTGTGACAATAGTGGAGCCATTGCGCAAGCCAAGGAGCCGAGGTCACATCGAAGTCCAAACACATACTTCGGCGATATCATCTCATCCGCGAGATTGTGGACAGAGGTGATGTCAAGATATGCAAAGTGCACACGGATCTCAACATAGCCGATCCGCCGACAAAACCTCTCCCTCACCGAAGCATGAGGCGCACACAAGAGCAATGGGTATTAGATACTTACATGATTGACTCTAGTGCAAGTGGGAGATTGTTAGTGATATGCCCTAGAGGCAACATGGAGATGTTGGATATCACGTCAATGTTTATGTATTTATGAATAAAGTGTTATTCGGTTCCATGAAATAGACATCTTGTATTGATCAATAAGTACGTGACTTATTTATGAGACTCGATATGTATGAATCTATTTCTAAACGATCCCCGATCATATGTCATATTGTTGGAATAAATATGATTCTAAGATCGGCATGTTTATTGATTGATGATCATGTCTCATAGATCATGGGTATGGTGATACCAAATCAATAAACATGGACACATGTGTTGGAGAACACATTGTTGGATAGACCCACCATGAGACACTACGGAATTAATGTGCCATTAGTTGGTCTCGGGTAGTGTTGGTACAAAGTCCTTAAACCTGAGATCACCATGGATTCCAACATGTGTAGTAGCCTACTTTGGGACTACAAAACGCTATTCCGTAATCGGGTAGTTATAAAGGTAGTTTTCGGGTTTGCTATGAAACATGGAGTGGGATGTGAGTGATCAAGATGGAATTTGCCCCTCCTTTGGAGAGATATCTCGGCCCTCGAGGTAATGGATTATGGAAATGCATGGCCATGCTAAGTTGATTGAGGAGTCAATCAATAGACAGATAATCCAATACGGTTCGAGTGAATGGTTAAGTTATTGAAGGGATGGCACACATCTTGCCTATAGCTTAACGGTATCGTGAGGCAAAGGGATTTGTGTACACATTACGGTTCGAGCCGATATTATATTCTTGTATACTATGGTGTCAATATGTGCTTGCTAGGCGCCGTCGCTGTGTGCGTCGGCTGAGTTGGACTCGAGCCGACGATCGGCTAAGTTAGACTATAGCCGAAACCGAGTATACCTGAACCTACTGTGGTCGCACGCTTAAGGGGATAAGAATAGGCATTCGAGTTGGACTCGGATACGGCTCGATCGGATAGGGATCCGATCGGATAGAGTCCTATGGGCTTACGACGTGTGGGCGGCCAACTCTATATGAGATACGGATGAGATCCAATTCAAAATAGAGTCCTATGGGCTTACGACGTGTGAGCGGCCAACTCTATATGAGATACGGATGAGATCCAATTCAAAAATAGAGTCCTATGGGCTTACGACGTGTGAGCGGCCAAACTCTATATGAGATACGGATGAGATCCAATTCAAAATAGAGTCCTGAGCGGCTACTAATCCCAGTCGGCCAACTCTATATAAAGGAGGGAGGGGTGGAGAGCTGCTGCATATCAATTGCATCGCGTGCAACAGAAGTCGCCGAGATCAATCTGCACGGAAACCCTCCCCACTTTCGAGCCAAACCCTAGCCTTGCATCGCGTGCTAGCACACGGGTGTAGGGCGTTCGTCCCCGGACGTGCGGATACCGGCAGAGGCGCCGCTACGTTGTGCGCCGTTGATCGACGTTGTCTCCGGAATCGGCTACACTGTTCAGCATCGGATTGCCCCGATTGGCTATTCCGCGCACTCTACTCCAATCGGTAACGATCTATCGGCCCTTACTTGCAAGTGTTCCTGGTTTGCGCGGTAGAAATTTTTTGTTTTCGGCTAGCGTAGCTTCCGCGTAACCCTTCAAGTACAAGATCTAAGCCAGTTATGAGAAGACAAGATGTGCGGACTTAAGAATTTTGTGAGTAATTGGGATCGACGGCCGTAATGCAAGTGTTGGGAACGATAGCCGCGATGCGATTTCGGAATCGGCAAACATGATCTAACGCACAAGGCCAAAATCCCTAAGTTTCGGTATAAGTGGTTTTGGAGTCGACGGTTAAATTAAAGATTATACATAAGGCCGAAGCCGGTTTCATTCACAAACACCGTTCCAGGAGTTAACAAGTTATATTAAGTGTTCAAAGAGCCGACGCCGATTACAAAAGTTGGTAAATATTCACAGAAGGCCGAAGCCGATTATAAAAGTTTCAAGCAGTCGATTACAAAGAGCTAAAGCCGATTACGGGATAATCTGGTTTAAGTTTATCTGTTACATCATCTACTGAGCCAAAAATGTGTCTATGGCCGATATTTCCGCGGCCTTTATCGCATTGACTTCGTCGACGACGGCTTGATCTTCAGCATCAGAGCCGGGGAGCACTTTAGCCGATTTGTGGAGTTCTTTCAAATACTTGATCGTGGCTATCAACCTGCCCTTTTGATCTTCGATAGTCTTGGGCAAGTCGGCCAGTGCTTTCTCCTCGGCGGTGATCTCGGCGCGGCAATCCTCCAATTGCTTCATCAAGTTGACCTCTTTCTCCTTCAGATTAGCAATCCGGACCTGGAAGGTGCTTGGGCCGGCTTCCAGCTCATTCAATTTTGCCTTTTCAGCCTCCACAGTCTTGACCGTGTCTCGTATCTTGGCGGTTATGTCGGCTTGGGCAAGCCTTCCAACCATACGCTGCATGGCGCGTCCAAGCCTTGACCGGTGTATATCAATGCAGACTACGGCTGAGATCTTGGCAGCTAGGTCGTCTGGGAGTTGGCCCTCAATCTCGAAGAATCGGCTCCTGGCCGATCCACATTCCTCCACGAGCCTATCGATGTTGATGTCCAGCCGACGGCGTATATCTTCGAGCCTTTCCTTGAGCTCGTCAGTTGGGGCCTCGCTGGGACTGGCTGCCTCTTCCTCATCTTCACCAAGGAACTCCTTGATGTCGAAGGAAAGCAGATCGGCCAGAGACTGCGCAAAAGGAACAGCGAGATGAGATCAAATGGCCGATTGCTCAAGATATTGCAAGAAAGAGGGCAAGAGTGAACTTACCTTCACCGCGGGCACTGGGTCGGCTTCTGCTTCAGCTTCGGCCGGCTCTGGGGTGTCCCCAACTCCTTGGTCACCCACGGACGACGTTGTGCATTCGCTCGACGCTTGGGGGCAGCCGATGGAGATCAAGGAGGCTGCAAAAGGAAGATAAGTATTAGCAGTTAAGTCGGCTGAAATTCGTGGGCTGAGGCGTAAGCCGAGGGAGGTAATTACTGATGGAGCGCGACACGGAGTGCGGCCAGCCAATTTCTTAACGTGGAAAAGGCACGAACGGCTGAGTATAGAGTGATATCATGTTAAGGCCAAGCTCGGCTGGAGGGCAGATAGATTGATGACTTGAACTGCCCGGACTCTTTGCGCCTCGACGGCCGCCGACATCTCTTCGTCGGCCACGCTTCCTCAAGGCCTGCTCGATGCTCAAATCCACTGAAGAGAGGTTATCAGCAGGCGCGATCGGCTATTTCTTCTTCTTGGGGGTAGGGGCGGCCGATGGCTTTGCGGGGGGCACAGCTCTTTTCTTACGGGTTATCGGCTCGTGTGTCTGCCTGTGCAGCAAGGACGCTAATTTCGGCACGTCCCAGCCGATGGCCGACGGGGCAAGGCCACTTCCGTCCAGCAGAACGCCTAGGCGGTACTCGATGGGAATCCCGGAGTTACTCACCGCTGGCCGTTCTGTTTTTGTTTCCTGCGAACAAAAGAAGACAAGTGTTAGCCGACTAAGTTAGCCGATAGTGCGAGAAGAAGAATGATTTGGAGTTCAAAACTCACCGAAGGGATTTCTTCGGGAAGCAGCGAGTCGACGTAGTAGGAGGACCGGTGATGGAAGATGTGCCGTTTGATCTCGGTCCACCAGCGGCTGTAGGCTGCGCTCCTCTTGTACGCCAGCACCATCTCGCCAATACTACCGGGGGGGACCGGCTATGTTCCGCAGCCGATGCATGATGAGGGCCTGGTCCACAAACCCCCTGGTCTCGATCTTATCGGCGTAATAACAGCCGATGGGCAGTTGCCCAAACCCAAACTGCCTGGTAGCCGACACGGGGTAATAGAACTCATAACTCTTGGCCACCGATCGGCCCGATGAGTCCCGGTCGGCAGGATGAAAGGGGTGGGAGCGGCAAGGAACAACTCTCTGCACTTGGGGTTGTCGATCGGCTGAGTTAATCTCCTCCAAGTTGAAGTCGATCGGCAGCTCGAACACCGCTCGGTCCCGGTAGAAGTACCAAGTGCGGTTGTCGTGGGAGAGCCCGTCGTATAGAGAGATGAACCACTCAGCCAGCAGATCAGTCGATTGCCTCGAACCCGCATGCGTGGCTGCCGCTTCTCCATAACTCATGCATCTGGTGGTGGTGATCTCATTGCCGTCATCATCTTTGATCGGCTCCAAGCGGGGGAAACGAGCTTCGGTCGGGGTAGCCGACCGGCTATCCTCTAGGTCATCAACACGAGCCAGATTTGAAGAAACCACCAGGGGTCGCCAGTGTTAACGGAAGCGTTGGCGGCTATCTTCGTGACGGCCTGATGAAGAGTCTGGTACAGGTAGCTGAGAAGATACTTGCCCAGAGCAAGCTTCTTTCCTTCGGCTAGGGATTCGGCTACAACCTGCCAGTTGGCAGTCAGCCCACAGCTTGAGCCGCAGAACACGAACTTTTCCAGCCACATCATGAGGAATGCGGCGTGTTCCCTATGGCCGACTGATCTGTCCTTCATGTTCTGGGCGATGTAGCCACTCCATCCACCAATGGCTTTTTTTTGAACTGATGTTGGCCCTTTCTGCTCAGGTCTCCAGGATTAGCCGATGTTAAAATGTCTAGCCCAGTTGTCATAACTACATCGGCTAAGGTTATAGTCATGGGGCCTTGCTGAAACATAAAGGCATTGAGGGTGTCGTTCCAAAAGTAAGTCACGGCCGACATGAGGGGCTCATCTTTTTCCATATTGGCCGTGGACAGAGCTAAGCACTGGGCTATCCCTGATTCCTCCCACTGGGCTTGTTTAGCCGATTGCACTCTTTTGTACCACTTGATCCAGGAGTTATCCATGGTCGGCCATGATTTAGAAGTACCAGCCCAGTGGTTTAAGGATGGTTTTCTCGTGTTGTAAGGCACTCTATCGGTTTCGGCTATAATGATGTTAGTAGGATCAGTGCTGTCGATTGGGCCGAGGAAATATCTTTTCTCTTGGGTGAGACTGGGAATTGCTATTTGATGTGACAGGTGCTACAGTCAAAAAAAGGGGGAGGAAATTACAAATCAAGAACCCTAGAATGCAAATTAAGAAAAGGGAAGTAGAAAAAGAGGGATTTTGAGCCGATTGGAACGTACCTCAGGAAACTCAGCGGCAGTGGCGGCCGATGCGACGCCGGTGGGGGAAGCCATCAAGATCGCCGGAGTGGATTCGAGCTTTTGGCCGCTGGAACCGCCGAGATTCACCAAGCGTACCGGTGAGTTGCCTAAGAGGAGAGAGAAAAAGGATTTGGTTGCGGAGCGCTCGAGATGTGCGAAGTAAAGGCGTGGCCGTTTTAGTGGAGTGGAAAGACTATTTAAAGGATATTTTGGGCAGCCGAAACGGTTTAGGCCAGAAAAAAGCGAGGATTCGAAAGGGCGACAAATCCGTAACATTACATATCACGGACTTGAGGGGCATGTGTTAACTGCTAAATTTGGTAACCAAATCCCTAAGTACTAGCTGAAGTTGAGGCAGAATCGGATCGGTTGGTTTGACGGAGAAACAGAGGTCGGGTCGGCTGAGATGTGATCGGCTGCGAAGCCAGTCGGCTAAGGTTGAATCGGACAAGAACAACCGATTCCAAGTTCAGAGAAGTTGAAGCCATTTCTGATGCAGATATTTGGAGATAAAATAGAAGATTCGGTTTCCAAATTGCGCATTAAGAGATATTGCCATCTAGGGATAAAGTCTCATAATGGCGAATGTATGTAAATTAGAGATTTGTCTAGGGATAACCCTATTGTAAAGGCGGCAAAGGATTGCTTCCTGCGCTTTTGTCGTATAGATACAATAGATAGTTGTAACCGTGTGTAGTGCGATCTTCGCTGTATTTGGGTAAAAATAGGACCGAGACCCTTGTAAACAATTACTCTCACACAATCAATACAACCTTCGGCGCATCGCCTCCTTTTTCTTCAGACGAACAACTGATCCGGCTTCGGGCTGCATCGTTTCGATCCCCAAGTTAAGGTAAATGTTTGTCATTAGTGGTGTATCTCGTCGAATTTAGTTCTTTCATTGTTATGACACTCTAAATTCGATGATTTATGCTGCGCTAGTTATCATATATCACATATAATTTACAACAATGTTTAGATCTATCTTGACATCGGCTCGTTTCTGTCAAGAACCAGCAGCCGATAGAGCTAGGTCTAAAGGTTGGCCTAAATTATATGCGATATCCACCGTCTCGAGGTATTTACATCAGCTACAGTAGATCAGACTGTTCTTTTTATACTTAATGCTGCATCATTATTGATCTATTAAGTCCTTTTTAGAGCTTCTATAATCTATTCGGCTAGATGTATATGTTTAGAGACAGTGCCGGGGTTTCAGCCGGCCTTATCTGTTTTAATTCTCTTTTAGTATATTTTGCTATCAGATTCATTAAAACTGCCTCTTATATTAAGATCTTGCTCTAGTTAAATGCCTTAAGCCAGGATCAGTTTGTCAGCTACAGCCGACAACCGACTGATCTAGGTTTAGCGCATTTAGCTCAGATCAATATCTTTTCATAAGATAATTCAGAGCATTAGCCGATTCACGGTTGGACTTATGACATCGGCTAAGATTGTTAAAGCATATATTTATTATTCTGTTGTATATTTGGATTAAGTGACTAATACTGTCTCAGTGTAGCCGATCTATCCTAGTCACTTGGTTTAAATACACTTCGGAATAGCATATATATGTAAATTGACTCCTGCAGCTGATCCAGTAGGATCTAACTTAATACTTAATGCATATATCTCTATTTTTCTTGTTGGTTAACAGATCAAACCAACTGACACGCCTTGTACAACATAGGTAGCCGAGAAGGACCTGCACTGGAGTTAAGCAGATCTCCCTGGCCAGCGCCTGAGAGAAATTTCTCATCAACAGCTATGAAGGTCCATGCGGACTTGTTGGAAATATTATCAAGTCTAGTTTCTAACTTGACTAATTTTTACTGATTTGGAATTTTGAATCAAGAGATTCGACTAGATTAGTGAAGACTTGAGAGAAGGTCAATAGTCTTATCTATGTTCAACTTTACATGCAAAACTGTACCATTCTCCAAGGTTTCATGATGCATGCTGCACATCATTTGAAATCTTGTCAAGTTAACTTTCCGATGCAACAAACGACATGTCCTTTGGACTTTCAAAGATGGAGTTATTGCCAAAATACGAAGACTACGTAGAAGACCAACCCACGCGACACTGTTCGGGAAGTCATTTAGTAGAGGCCTTTTGTCACGCCCAGAAATTTATCCCAAATTTCTAGACTGTTTTGTGTATTAAATCCCTATCCAAGAATCAACCGGGGTACACAAAATGGAAAATCAATAAACAGATCTAAACGTAAAATAAAGCATAAAATACTTATAGAAGAGATACTTAGTCCTCACACCCAAAATAAAGCAACAGCAGCGGAAGAAGGCGCTCCTAGCGGGGCTTCAGCTCCACTCCACAAGCAAACTCAACTGGGGTCTGAGCCTTGGTCCTCTAACATCATCTTCAGCTCAAAAGAACTAGACTTCTGAAAGGGGAAAAATAGCAAGGTTGAGTACAACTACCGTACTCAATAAGCCACACCAATGATGCACACATGCAAGGGAGGGAAAGGGCGGCTTGTGGCTATTTGTAGAAAAAATGGTTGCAAAAATTTATATTTTAAAACAGTAAAACAGTTGATCAATTAGGGCAAGATTAATTGTCTCCGAACAATGCTAAACCACGTTCAACAAGCCCAACCATTCCACATGAACTAAACCAGTTTATTACGTCAAATTATTAATGGTGAGACTAATCACGGTGAATCTGGTCGATCGTCAATGACTACGGGCATGACTATTCGAATAGTTTTACTCTGATCAGAGGTGCACAACATTATCCACAAGACACGATTTCACACATGTTGCAGTGCCCCAAAGTATCGCCATGATACTGCAAAGGGGGAAATCATGACAAGACCCTTCGCATAACTCCTCCTAACCAAGTGCACCACACCTCGGTTTCGCCCCCACCCCACAAAAGGCAGTGGGTAGTCCCTCCTCGCGCTACGGTGAATCTGACAGCCGATCAACTGGACACCCCGACCGACCCAACACCATCATGCCCACCCTCGGCTGGGAACTTCAACTAGGGAAGAGCTACACTACAAGTCCAGCAGTTGCCCATTCTTGCTTGTGGTAAGCACTGTTAGTCTTCCAGGGTTTCCCAAGAACCGGTCCATAATTGCCATGGGTGGGACAAGCAAAACCTTGCACCCACAGTCCACCATTAGGTCAGATTTTAGTTAGTTAATTATGACCAATAAGTATGGCAAGATGTTTTGAGCTCGCAGCCATCAGATACTAGAATAATTAATGTGATTAGCTCATTAAGTGAGATAGTGGTAATTAAGCATGGTTAAGCATATATAATTCTAGCAAAAGTGAACAAATGTGACACAAACTAGTCAAATTAATAGCCCAGGGTTAACAAAGGTTGGATAACAATTAGATATGGCTCAAGCGAACAGATAGGTAAACCTGTTCCCATGTAATTAGCAAAACATGCTCAAGGGGGAATATGTGACTTACCTTGCTTCTTCGAACAATCTTCCGAACACTTTTCCTCATGAGCGCGAACCTTCAAAACAGTGGAATCTACACGTTGGCATGCAAAATGAGGAAAACCCTAATAAAAACCAAATAAACAGTACATAAAAAGTAAACAAACATGTACAGCTCAATTTTAGATGAATTTTGCAATTTGAATGGCCCAATTTGGAGTTTGTATGAATTAGATATGAATTTGAGAAGTTTTGAGCCATTTAAATGAATTTTAGAAATTAAATCAATTTATTGCACAATCATTAATTAGTTTTACAAGGAAAAAGGTTCGGGCTGACGTCAGCCGCCGAGGCTGACATCAACGACCGAGGGCTGACGTCAGCGAAGGGGGGAGGCGCGCGGTCCACAGACTGGTCCACCGTGGACCAAGTCTACAACGGCGTGGGCTGGCGTGCCACATTATGCTCACATGGCGCTAATGTGGCGACCATGCGACAGGCACGTGGCAGCCACACAGGCACCCGAATGGACGGCCACGATCTGCCCCGAGGCATATCGCGTGGCCTACGGAGAAAGGAGGCGGCAGCGACCACCGGCTGGCCGGCCGGGAGGCGCGGCGACTGCGCACGTGCCCGATGGTCGCCAGCGATGGCCATCGGCGCGACGACATGGACCAGAGAGCAAAGGAGGAAAATGGAGAGGGAGGGGGTGGCTCACCGACGCACGACGACAAAAAAGGGGCGGCGTGGGCGCACAGCAGCGGGAAGGGAAGACCGGCGGTCGGCGCGACACGGGGCGGTGAGCTCAAGCGGCTCCCGACGACGGCGGAGGGGTGGCCGGGGCTCGGCCCGTCGACGCGGAGCCGACGGAGTGGGCGGCACAGCATGAGGAGCGGCGAGGGGGGGGAACGATGACCAAAAGGTGGCAATGATGGCGGTGGTTCGGGCGCACGGCAGTGGGGCATTCCGATGGCAGTCCAAGAGCGGAGAGCGGTGGCCGGGGTGCGGCGAGACGCGGCGAAGGCGACGGTGGCCTTGACGCATGGCTGGTGCTCGGCGACGAGCGACGGAGAGAGGAGAAGCACGGGAGAGCGAGGGGAGTGCCACTAGCTTGGGGAAATTGGGGGAAATGGCGAGAGGGAGCTTGGGGAAGGATTTTATAGAGTCGGGAGGGTGTGGGGTGGTCAAAGTGCGGCGGATTTCGCGGCGGAGGGGCGTGTCACATCCTACCAAAAACCTATATCTGATAGATCGAAGAGGAAAGTAAGATGTAATTATGAACCAAAAGTTTCCCCTAAGTGAGATGCGGATATTCTATTTTGTGCATATAAGAAAGTTGCATGGACATATTAGGGACATAAATTTTCATTCAAAATTCAAACAAAAGGGGTCCAAAGAAAAATTTAGAAAAATAACCAAGAATATAGGAGGGGAATTAGCAATCACCTAAAAGGTTTAGGAACACATTACAAAGGTGAAAAGTAGGTATTAACTCAAAATCTAGACTTGACCCTAGGATAATTTTCTGAGTGTCAAAGCGGTCAAAACAGAACTGTGGAGCTAACTTTGGGTTAATGCCAGAACCAATCCAGCGAACTTCAGGCGGTGAAATTTGGCAGTACTATAGATTGAGTCAAGCTTTACAAAATTACCATTGGGCACCGCCCCTGAATCGGCCTAGAAATGCATTTAAACAGTGCCCAAAGTGGTAAACTCAACACAGTGCCAGACATAAAATTTCAGGGATCCATCACCTCCTTCGCTTCTTCTCACTGCCATGCGGGCCATACTGCTGGTGGGGCTAAGGAGCTAGTGACACACCGATCTCCACTCGGTCCCACACGCCAGAACGTGCGCGCCATGCGCTAGAGCACGCGTCGGCTACGTGGCAAGCCGACGGCTCGCCTCTCCTCCATTGCCGGTGACAATATTTAAGCCCAACCGGCCGACCGTTGCTACCTTTCTCTCACCCTTGTCTCGTCCCACGAAGAAACCAAGGCTGTCCACCTCGAGAGCGCTGAGAACGACCGAAGAAACCTCACCGCCAAGAAGCAAAACCTCCGTCGCCATTGACGCTCGGTGAAGTTCTCTCCCGATAAATGCGTGTTCCCAGATACTTGATCTTTGCTCTCTCTGATGACCCATTTCCATTCCAAATGATGTAGCCGACGATTGGGAATGCCACCAAGCCGAAGCACGTGAATAGTGCGCTCTGTGTCGACCGTCACAGTGAGCTCGCACGTCGCCAGCCTTCCACGGTAAATCTCTGGCCGAATCCTTTCGCCAGCATGCTACCCAATGCCTGACATTGGTTGAATTTGAAGGAATCGCCATAAATCGCTCTGTGGAGGAAATCCCCCTTTTCTTCCCCAAGTCCGGCCACCGCCGTCGACCCCATCTCTTTTCCTTCCTGGTAAGCACGTGGGTCAATTCCTTTTACTCAGAACAACACTAGGTTCCCTAGATTAAATGCCCGCACTTGGTTTTAACAGCTGACTGCTGAGACGCTCTATCGACGATCGCTCGGGACGAAGGCTGCAGCCGCTTCAGGATGTTGCACGGTGCCATCTTCACCCAGACCTCGCCAGAGCCAAGTCTTTGCTCGGTAAGCTCCCTAGTGGCCCGTAGATGCTCTACATTGTGCATGCGTGAATAGATCAATGCCCAAAACGTACATGCATTACCTACCCGAACCATGGCACCGCCCACTCCATCGTCGACGACCATTCCGGCCATGGTAGCGTGCGATAAAACCACCGATAGCTTCGCCGAAATTGGCCGCCGTTCGCCGCTGGCGCTGGCGGGAAGCTCGCCTCGCGCCTCTGCCCTGCTCACCTCTCTCGTGGTCTCACTGATGAATGGGACCCCCTAGTCAGGCGCGCCATTCGATCGTTTAAACATTAGCCGACACTGACACATAGGGCCCACGCGGATTAAAGATTTAATCCGAGGAGGGATTTTTCAATAGAGAAATAGCCTAACTTTGGAAATTCATAGAAAATTGAAAATAGCACATTTTGACTTGGGAAAAATTTTGTTAGAACCACAAGATTATGAACTTTAGGACTGTGGAATAAAAACAACTACACACAGTAGGAGGTTTATTCATAAAAATCCATTTTATGTACCTAGCAAAATAGGGTAAGTTTAAGTTATAAAAAACATAAGAAAATCATCCTAGCTCTGAATGAGGTGAATCAAAATTCTGTAGAATCAGTAAAGATGTACTTTATATTAAAACTAAGAAACTAATTACTCTCTGTAATGGACAAAACACTTAGAGTTTGATTAAGAAAAAGAGTTATTCTTGAGTACTCCAACTTCTAAAAATTATCGGGGGCCCATTAAAATTCTTAAAAATTCAAACTAAATTTTGTTAGGACCACCTCACTGAGCTTTATTGACTAAAAATAATTTACATACAAGAAAGCCTATAGTTTAGCCTTGGACAAATTTAAGAATTATAAAGCTAAACACTTGACCTATAAGGGACTATATAAAATCTTACCCTTTGATAGGAATGAATAAAATAAAACTTTACTTAAGAGGTCAACCTGAAACTAAACACTTTTAGTTCACATGCATTCATGTTAGATCATGAAAGTTTTCATAAATTCCTATAATCCTATAAATTGCATTACACGAACCACCGATGTTTTTTGAAGATCCCTCGTATTTGAACGAACAGGAAGAAGGAGAACCAGACAAGTTCTACCTTCCCCTTTGAACACTTTGATCCTAGATTTATGGAGGTTATTTCAAAATTGTTGGGAACCTTGCATGATGTTTGTTATAATGACACTAAAATCCTGGAAAAGATGATTAGCACAACCACCTATGTTGCATGCCATCCCGAACTCCACACAACTACTTAGCCAAAATCCTAACCCTAGGAATGATCAAGATGATAATGTGTGTTTGAAAGATCTGAAACCATGAATGATTTACCCTTATTCTTAGCATTGCTTGTAGAGCCATTTTCCCTTGAATATTGGGCATAGTATCCATGATTTGATTCAAAGATTCTGTTCTAAAAATTATGTTATGATTCAAAGGTTATTTGTTAAAGAAAAAACATGGAAAATGTGAATTTCAAGTTTGGGCCACAAGTGGTATACATATGGTGACTAGTTGTATACCGATAGGGGGAGTGTGTGCCCAAACTACCCTAAGGACTTCAGTCCACATATGTTCAACTCGAATACAGTACAACCACATGTGCTAGTATGGGATAGCCCTAGCTTAGTATACTATTTGTGGTTTAGCCTTACATTTAGGTAGGCCGAAGTGTATGGGTTCATATAACTCAGAGGAGCTTCCTTTATGCCATGTTGTGATAGTTTAGGTGACTCAGCCTGTCCAATACAACGGTATTATGCCACGTGGGTTGGTTCCTGTCGTGTCTGCCCCCACGGTGTTAAGTTTAAGGCGTGGGCTTGCCACTTAATGGTTCTATGCCGTATTTCCAAAATGGTATAGGATGGAAGAAACACATATCGTGCTGGTGTAAGGCTAAATCATTATTAATAGACGGGCTTTGTTGTGTGTAATAAATTGGATACTTATGTATCGCGTGCCATGCTTTGCATGATTATTATGACACATCATGTGGGTAAAGTGTATACACTCTGCAGATTTAAAACTAATCGATTAGCTGTGCTCACGATTACGAGCGTCGTATGAATGTGTCGTGGGTATAGCTTTGTGTGTTCAAAAAGGTTTTTCTGAAAAACTTGAGTGAAAACATTCAAATATGATTTCTATCCTATTTATTTCTTTTGCTGCCCCGATAATGCAAAGGACGATCGATGATTGCTTATGTTACCCCTTTGCTGCCCTAAAATGCAAAGAGAGGATGATATATGTGCATTACTATCTACTAAATGCCCAAATTAACAAAGTGTCTGCTTGCTGGAATTTATTTGTGCCAATTTGGGATTTACAATGGGGTTTTACTAAAATAAAATTTGCTTCGTGCTAAAAGAACCTGATATGAACATCCTTTGATAATGCCAAACATGTAGCGTGTAGGCTTGATGGTTGCTTGCCAGTACAATTCGTTGTACTGACACTTGTTTGTGTATCTATACTTGGTTGCTTGCATAGACATGGTTGCAGGACAATTTCCTCTCGAGGAGGATGAGCTCGCTGAGGATGGGTCATTCTTTCCAGATGGTTCTTACTAGGGCACTCCCTAGTCAGTTGAAGTAAAGACCCTCGGGATTGGAGTTTGCTTCCGCGTACTAATACTATCTATATAACAATTTGGCCTGACGGCCATATGTATCTATGAGATTAATATGTTGTAATTACTTATGCTAGTATGTTGAACCTTTGGAATGTTAGAAATACCAACTGCTTGGATGAAAGTGGTTAGTATGTTCCTTTTGTTAGAAATATATTAGCCATGAGTATGAGTTAAAGATAATTGAGACAATGTAGATCTTTAGCCGATTGGTGTCAAGTCTCTTGGTTGTGTAACACATCTGGTCGCCACCATCGAGTGGTTTGACGGGCACAATCCAGGCTGAAATTGACTGGCAGGCTAAAGGCCCAGCAATGTCTCAGTTATCTCTCTCTCGGAACGCCGAATACCTTACTATGCTTATGGGGGGAGTTGATACTTTCTATTCTTCCCTTAAATATAGTAAGAGGTCCAAAGACGTCCTGACAGCATTGGTATCAGAGCCTAGACGGACTATAGGAACCCTTTTTTGAACTGGGTGATAGAATGGCTTCAAAAGGCAATTTGGAGGATAACTTCCTCGTTAAAGTATTTTGGAAACTAATCTATTCTTATTCCTTATCTCCCTTTGGATAGATACTTTCCTATATGTTCAATATTTTGGTTTTAAAACCTCATCTTGTTTCTAAAGGACCGGGGAAAGAGCCTAGGAATTTAGAAGACATATGTGTTAACTCGTAAAGAAACAAAATCTAAATTAGTAACAGCCATGGAAAGATTTGAAAATCCTCTGGTTAAGAAAGGTTAATATCTACTCTTCTGAAAATGAAATTCAAAATTTGAGTTTTATGTTAAGCCTAGAAAAGGGGTAGAACGGGGTAGGAATGAAAATTGTGTATCAAAGCCTTAATTTCCTTGGCATATATAGAGGCCACCAGATGTTGTGAATACCTCGATATTAAAACCACATTGTGACATAACCTGGACACAAAAATTTTTCATACATGCATCATATTTTAAAATGACGAAAGTTTCGGGTCGCGCAGATTTTAGAACCTGTAGCAGTCGGCCTTCACAATTTTGTGCAGACCTGAGAATTGAGCCTAAAATTCTGAAAATGTACCAGTAGCTACCTAACTTGGTCATGATACCCCATTATTTTTCTCAGAATTTTTGCACGACCGGAGAATATGATAGAAATTCGACCAGTACAACCTACCCTGTAATTCCAGAACTGCATCATCTAGGTTGAGAAGTCATTTCGGCTAATCTCGGGTGTCCAAAATTTAGAAATTTAGGTTGTAGGAGTGGGGTTATGACCAGAGGAATCTCAGGTATGGCCCTAAGTAAGAGAAACGATATTCACTCATCGAAAATAAGACTCATTAGTATCGCTATGTTACCCAAGTTAGATTTTGGTTTGGTGCTCGCCAAAATTATTTTCAACCCTTTGATGAGCCTTTAACGAAATGCTAATTAGTATGTATATATTACTAAATGTTGTAGGTGACTACCATGTGGCAGCCACTAGGTTATTTCAGGGGTTATGAGGAAGGATCACTACCTCACATTCTGTGGCTTATGCTACAACATCTTGGGTTCGCTCATATACCGGAGTACCATTTCTTTACTATGGATCGGAGTTCATCTCTCCGAGCATATATGGCTGAGTTATGTATACCTGGACTTTGGGCACATGAGTCATCACTATATTTTCAGGCTTATGGATGGGATGCACCCTCTGCAATGAATGAGGTTGCATTTCAGACGATTGTGTATTACCGACACCATAGGCCGGGGATAGATGGGTTTTTCCATTATTTTCCCGCTCACGCTATTCAAGCCACTGCTAATTACTATCCTGGATTAGAGGGCATGAAAGAGAGATTAACTCTCCAGAGCTTTTCTTGGCTGGTTTAGTACGAGCTATGGATAGGTACCTTGCAAGCACTATGTCAGAACTGCGTAGATTGCAAGCAAGGGTGGCAATGCTAGATAGGCGTATAGAACCACTTGGACATCAAGGGTATTTTGATAATGCCACCATTTATGGAGATCAAGATCTTCAGCCACTTATTGATACTTTGCCATCTCCAATGGGCATTTATCAAAACATAAACACTGGAGCCCGTACGAGAGTTGGTTTTCATCGCAATCGTCGCACCATGCCAGACCCCGCACTTGTTGGAGATCTGGAGCTGCTAGGACCATTTTATGTGTTCGAGCGGAATGGGAGGCGATACCGCTTGACTATGGCCATTCCAACGACCACGGTCCCACAACCTCCCATCGGATTCTCCCGGACTTCTTAGAGAGGAATACCAAGGAATAATGTATCGGATGTAACTTTCATTTCTTATTTTTCCATAAGATGTATGAGATGACATCCTACTATGTAATCCTTGTAAGGTCAAATTTTTGTCACACCCAGTTGTGTACTTGGTGCTTTATGACTATTATTCCATCTCTATGTGATTATAAAACACTTGACTCCTTCTAAATCTATGTATCGAAATGGATTGTATGTTCTTTTTAAAAGATGAGTTGCTTGCTGTCCAAAGATTTGTTTTATGCAAATATACAAAGGATAACTTGCATACTCGACTATTAGACAACATTCCTATCTACCTTGCGTACAGAGGGTATGTATATGTCATTTATTTGTGCAAGAACTCATGTATTCTTGTACTCTGAGTGCAAGATGACTCATACACACTCTGGCGCCTATTCTACGGCTCGTGCCAGGAACAATCGAAGCGCTGCCTCCTCCGAGCAGCATGACGATGAGCCGACCCTCGTGCAACTCTTAGCCCATCAGAATTGTCTCTTTGAGCGAATGGTGGAGAATTCTGAGAGTATGGGGGCCGCAATGGCGCATCAAGCTAATCAAGTGCCCTCCAAATTGTCAGGTGTCCAACGGACTCACCCACCACACTTCTCTTCAGTAGCTGATCCGCTCGCTGTGGACGGTTGGCTGCGGGATATTGAAAATAAATTGAACCTCTGCCGGTGCGATCCCATTGAGAAGGCTACATTTGCTGCTTACTATATACAAGGTGTTGCCGCTGTGTGGTGGGAGACATATAAAACTCTTATTCCATCAGATGAACCCATCACATGGACCGTGTTCCGAAAGGGTTCCGATCCACTCATAGTCTAGCTGGTCTCATGGAGATCAAGAAAAAGGAATTTCTCAATTAAAAACAGAGGAGTATGCATGGAATTCAATTATCTCGGTAGATATGCTACTGCTGACATAAATACTAAAGCTAAGAAGGTCGAGGCATGAAGAGACAAGCTGGCACCTGAACTAAAGCATGCTCTGGCCGCTCATGAAATCAACAACATGAAGTCCTTAGTGGATAAGGCTCTTCGGGTCGAATCTAGTGAGAAAGAAGTAGTTGAGGACCGCAAACGCAAGTGGGTTGCGAAGAAATTCGTAGGAAGTAGCAGTTCCACTCGTCCTCGACTGGCTTCACCACCAATGAACCGACCCGTAATGTCTCAGCGACCAAGGCCAATGTATGCACATCCGCGTCCACAAGTTCAGATGTATCGTCAAAATCCTTGCCCAATGCAAGCAGTTGGGGATGCCTCTCGCACAACCAACAATACATGTTACAACTGTGGCAAAAAGGGGCATTACTCACCAAGGTGCCCATATCCGAAGACTGGGAAGCCCAGACCACGTCCACAAGCTGCACCAGCACAACCTCGGGCACTAAACCCTACACAAGCTGGACAACGGGGAATTCCTGTTAATCCGAAGCCAGCTCCGACGTTTGGCAAAGGGCGACTGAATCATGTCACCGTTGAGGAAGCAACTGACGTGTTAGTGATATGCCCTAGAGGCAACATGGAGATGTTGGATATCACGTCAATGTTTATGTATAAATGAATAAAGTGTTATTCAGTTCCATGAAATAGACATCTTGTATTGATCAATAAGTACGTGACTTATTTATGAGACTCTTTATGTATGAATCTATTTCTAAACGATCCCGATCATATGTCATATTGTTGGAACAAATATGATTCTAAGATCAGCATGTTTATTGATTGATGATCATGTCTCATAGATCATGGGTATGGAGATACCAAATCAATAAACATGGACATATGTGTTGGAGAACACATTGTTGGATAGACCCACCATGAGACACTACGGGAATTAATGTGCCATTAGTTGGTCTCGGTAGTGTTGGTACAAAGTCCTTAGACCGAGATCACCATGGATTCCAACATGTGTAGTAGCCTACTTTGGGACTACCAAACACTATTCCGTAATCGGGTAGTTATAAAGGTAGTTTTCGGGTTTGCTATGAATCATGGAGTGGGATGTGAATGATCAAGATGGAATTTGCCCCTCCTTTGGAGAGATATCTGGGCCCTCGAGGTAATGGATTATGGAAATGCATTGCCATGCTAAGTTGATTGAGGAGTCAATCAACATGACGATAATCCAATACGGTTCGAGTGAATGGTTAAGCTATTGAAGGGATGGCACACATCTTGCCTATAGCTTAACGGTATCGTGAGGCAAAGGGATTTGTGTACACATTACAGGTTCAGAGCCGATATTATTCTTGTATACTATGGTGTCAATATGTGCTGCTAGGCGCCGCTATTGACAGGTCGGCTGAGTTAGACTCGAGCCGACGATCGGCTAAGTTAGACTATAGCCGAAACCGAGTATACCTGAACCTACAGGGTCGCACGCTTAAGGGGATAGAATAGATATTCGAGTTGGACTCGGATACGGCTCGATCGGATAGGGATCCGATCGGATAGAGTCCTATGGGCTTACGACGTGTGGGGCGGCCAACTCTATGAGATATGGATGAGATCCGATTCAAAATAGAGTCCTAATCGGCCACTAGTCCCAGTCGGCCAACTCTATATAAAGGAGGGAGGGGTGGAGAGCTGTGACACGTCAATTGCATCGCGTGCAACAGAAGTCGCCGAGATCAATCTCCACGGAAACCCTCCCCACTTTCGAGCCAAACCCTAGCCTTGCATCGCGTGCTAGCACACGGGTGTACGGCGTTCTGTCCCCGGACATGTGGATACCGTAGAGGCGCTGCTACGTTGCGCGCTCTTGATCGGCTGTGGTGGAATCGGCTGCAGTTGGGCGCATCGGAGCGAGGCGTGAGAACGCGGCCGGACAACTCGAATCGGCTGATTGGCGAATCGGCTGACTCCGGGAATCGGCTACACTGTTCCGGATCGGATTGCCCTGATTGGCTATTCCGCTGCACTCTACTCCAATCGGTAACGATCTATCGGCCCTTACTTGCAAGTGTTCCTGGTTTGCGCGGTAGAAAATTTTTGTTTTCGGCTAGCGTAGCTTCCGCGTAACCCTTCAATGGTATCAGAGCTAATCTTTCTTAGTTCGGGTTTTAGATTTGATCTGGAACAAGTTTTGCACACGGGTTGATTAGATCAATCGGTTTTACGGGATCTGTTGAGGAGAGTTAATGGTGATTGCGTTCCTTGATAGTGTATCGAAACGGCGTAATGTGATTACGTCGAAGCAATTTCCATATAACTCGGTTTGAGTTGGGTTCGAGATAGCGTTCCTTGATAGTGTATCGAAACGGTATAATGTGATTATGCCGAAGCTATCTCGTAGTCCGATCTTGTTTGCTGCCTCGCGCCTACGCAAACCATCTCCCTTGATAGTGTATCGGGACGGCATAATATGATTATGCCGATATGGTTTCCGTAAGCGATTTCATAGATTGGATCTATGAATTTCGTGTGGTGTTCCGGGCTAGCGGGACCGCCGTGTGCGTACCCCCTTATAGGTCGTCTCGGTGCCGTATCTCTGCGATAAGTAGAAAACGTTTCTACGCCGAACTTGTTTTTGCAGAGAATGCTTTGAGATGGTATGACCCTATTGTATGTATGAGATGCATGTGATGCATGTAATATTCTTTCATATGTGCAATCCCTGTAATATTCTTTCATACGTGCAATGCTTGTAATATTCTTTCACGACCTGCGAGTCGATGTAATCTTCAATTAGAGCTTCTATAGTAGTAGCTTAGTTTGAAGAAATCAAGCATTCGGCACTCGAAAGAACGGTGATGAAGATGGAGATCCTGTACACCGGCATGGAGATGGAGATCACCATGTGAAGGGGGCCATACTATTTCATGCTATTCTACCTGCTTTCATATATGTGATATGTTTGTTTGATAGGATAGCATCCCTCACAAAATTAAGTAGTAATGATGCCCTTCCAAATGTTACACCCGTCACCGTTATGCTCGTCAATGGTGGGTCTGCCAAAGCAGAGTGTCATTCTCTATCATAACACGAGGGGGTATATGTCGGACATATACAGCAGAGCATTTGGTTTACTTAACAAGGCTATCAAAACAGTTTTGGGCCTTGGGGCATAGGTTGGGGCCGGGCATGGAGATGCCACACCAACAACAAGAGTCACATAGAGATGTGATTAGCAAGGAGTTGCTTATCGATGTTACTAATTTTCTAGCAGTGATGCCAAAGCTCACTAGAAAATTAACTAACATGTGGATCTTGACCCAATACGTAACCTAGAGGGAAGGTGGAAAATACGTAATGGGAGTCTTATGTTAAATTGTTTAACAAAAGACATAACGTAAACATTGTGCTAAACTTTGTTTTTCGTTGTAGAAGTTAATACTACACCCAGTGCCTTTAATTTGCGATCTATTCTCGAAAAGGAAAAATTAAATGGAACAAAATTTATGGATTGGTATCGCAACTTGAGAATTGTTCTCAAGCAAGAGCGTAAGGAGTACGTTCTTGAAGTACCCTATCCCGAGGATTTGCCAAATAATGCCACCGCAACGCACGGAGGGCTTATGAGAAGCACACTAATGATGCCCTAGATATAAGCTGTCTCATGCTTGCTACAATGTCCCCGAGCTTCGAAGCAATATGAGAGCACGATGCTCACACTATTATTCGGGTGCGTGGCATGTTTGAGAACCAAGCTCGGGCCGAGAGGTTCAACACCTCAAAGTCCTCCTTGTTTGCGTGCAGCTTGTTGAGGGAATCCCGTCGATCCGCATGTGATAAAGATGATTGGCTATATCGAGAGTCCGGAAAACTAGGTTTTCCCCTTAGCCAAGAGTTGGCTACGATGTGATTCTCCGGCCGCTCCCTCCGAGCTTCGAGCCATTCATATTAAACTATCACATGAACAATATGGATAGAACCTTAGCTGAATTGCATGGGATGCTAAAGACAGTGAGGAGAGTATCCAGAAAACGGTCATCATGTGATGATGATGCGAAGGCAAAGCGCAAACCACTGTCAAGAAACTTTGCACCAAGAGGAAGTTAACTCCCGATGAGATCGCGAGTGCCTCCAATGCAAAGAAGGGCAAGAAGGGTCGGCGGCATCGATGCCGTTTGCTTCTCTTGCAAGGAGACAGCCACTGGAAAAGGAACCTGCAAGAAGTACATGGAGGATCTCAAGAAGAAGCAAAGTACGACTCGTTCGTGTATTAATGTTATAGACATTAATCTCGCTACTTCACCTACGACTCTTGGGTATTTGATACCGGATCGTAGCTCATATTTGCAAATCGTTGCAGGGAATGAGAAGAAGTAGAGGATTGAGAAGGGGCGAGGTGAACCTGCGCGTCGGCAATGGAGCAAGCGTTGCTACGTTCTGTCGGCACAGCACCACTTCATCTACATTCAGGATTAGTTTTGGAATTGAATAATTGTTATTGTGTTCCAACACTATGTCAAAACGTTATTTCCGCTTCATGTTTGCAAGCGGAAGGATATGATTTTAGATCAATGGACAATGGTTGTTCAATATATCTTAGAGATATGTTCTATTTTCATGCTCCATTGGTGAATGGATTATACGTTTTGAATCTTGAAGCGTCTCCCATCTATAACATTAATACGTAAAGGCAACTCTCTAATGATATAAACCCCACGTTTATCCGGCATTGTCGCTTAGGCCATATAAATAAGAAACGCATGGAGAAGCTCCATAAGGATGGATTGCTTCACTCTTTTGATTTTGAATCATTTGAGACATGTGAGTCTTGTTTACTTGGTAAGATGACAAAGGCACCTTTCACGGGACATAGTGAGAGAGCAAGTGACTTATTGGCACTCGTACATATTGATGTATGTGGACCAATGTGTTAGTGATATGCCCTAGAGGCAACATGGAGATGTTGGATATCACGTCAATGTTTATGTATAAATGAATAAAGTGTTATTCGGTTCCATGAAATAGACATCTTGTATTGATCAATAAGTACGTGACTTATTTATGAGACTCTATATGTATGAATCTATTTCTAAACGATCCTCGATCATATGTCATATTGTTGGAACAAATATGATTCTAAGATCGGCATGTTTATTGATTGATGATCATGTCTCATAGATCATGGGGTATGGAGATACCAAATCAATAAACATGGACATATGTGTTGGAGAACACATTGTTGGATAGACCCACCATGAGACACTACAGGAATTAATGTGCCATTAGTTGGTCTCGGGTAGTGTTGGTACAAAGTCCTTAGACCTGAGATCACCATGGATTCCAACATGTGTAGTAGCCTACTTTGGGACTACCAAACGCTACTCCGTCGGGTAGTTATAAAGGTAGTTTTCGGATTTGCTATGAAACATGGAGTGGGATGTGAGTGATCAAGATGGAATTTGCCCTTCTTTGGAGAGATATCTCTGGGCCCCTCGAGGTAATGGATTATGGAAATGCATGGCCATGCTAAGTTGATTGAGGAGTCAATCAACGGACGGATAATCCAATACGGTTCGAGTGAATGGTTAAGCTATTGAAGGGATGGCACACATCTTGCCTATAGCTTAACCGGTATCGTGAGGCAAAGGGATTTGTGTACACATTATAGGTTCGAGCCGATATTATTCTTGTATACTATGGTGTCAATATGTGCTGCTAGGCGCCTCGTTGAGAGTCGGCTGAGTTAGACTCGAGCCGACGATCGGCTAAGTTAGACTATAGCCGAAACCGAGTATACCTGAACCTACGTGGTCGCACGCTTAAGGGGATAGAATAGATATTCGAGTTGGACTCGGATACGGCTCGATCGGATAGGGATCCGATCGGATAGAGTCCTATGGGCTTACGACGTGTGGGGCGGCCAACTCTATGAGATACGGATGAGATCCGATTCAAAATAGAGTCCTAATCGGCCACTAGTCCCGTCGGCCAACTCTATATAAAGGAGGGAGGGGTGGAGAGCGTGACACGTCAATTGCATCGCGTGCAACGTAAGTCGCCGAGATCAATCTCCACGGAAACCCTCCCCACTTTCGAGCCAAACCCTAGCCTTGCATCGCGTGCTAGCACACGGGTGTTCGGCGTTCTGTCCCCGGACGTGTGGATACGGTAGAGGCGCGCTACGTTGCGCGCTGTTGATCGGCTTGGATCGGCCGCAATCGGAGCGATCGACCGTGGTGGAATCGGCTGCGGTCGGGCGCATCGGAGCGAGGTGTGAGAACGCGGCCGGACGACTCGAATCGGCTGATTGGCGAATTGGCTATCTCCGAGAATTGGCTACACTGTTCCGGATCGGATTGCCCTGATTGGCTATTCCGCTGCACTCTACTCCAATCGGTAACGATCTATCGGCCCTTACTTGCAAGTGTTCCTGGTTTGCGCGGTTAAAAGTTTTTGTTTTCGGCTAGCGTAGCCTCCGCGTAACCCTTCACAATGAGCTCAACGGCCAGAGGTGGTTATCAATACTTCATTACCTTTACCGATGACTTTAGTAGAGATGGTTATATCTACTTAATGAGGCATAAGTCCGAATCCTTTGAAAAGTTCAAAGAATTCCAGAATGAAGCACAAAATCATTTAGGGAAAACAATCAAGTTTCTACGATCAGATCGTGGAGGGGAATACTTGAGCCAAGAGTTTGGTAATCATCTGAAAGATTGTGGAATTGTTCCACAGTTGACTCCGCCAGGAACTCCGCAATGGAACGGAGTATCCGAACGGAGAAATCGCACCTTGTTGGACATGGTGCGGTCGATGATGAGCCAAAGTGATCTTTCGTTATCCTTCTGGGGATATGCTCTTGAAACAGCTGCGCTCACACTAAATAGAGTTCTATCTAAGTCGGTTGAAAAGACACCATATGAGATATGGACAGGGCAACCCCTAGTTTGTCTTTTCTCAAAATTTGGGGATGCGAAGCTTATGTAAAACGTTTACGTCGACAAGCTCACACCCAAATCGACAAGTGCTTCTTTGTGGGATATCCTAAGGAAACTAAGGGATATTACTTTTATAATCGGGAACAAGGCAAAGTGTTTGTCGCCCGACACGGTGTCTTCTTGGAGAAAGAGTTTCTTTCAAGAAGGGTTAGTGGGAGCAGGGTGCATCTTGAAGAAGTTCAAGAAACACCGAGAAAATGTTTCAGCGACCACGTAACCACAACAGAGGTGCAAAGTGTTGCGCCACCGGTTGTAGATACACCAGCCCACGGAGGTCCGAAAGATCACGTCGTGCACCACAGTACACAGTGCGGAACAATGTGTGACATATTGTTGTTGGACAACGATGAACCTAAGACCTATGAGGAAGCGATGGTGGGACCCGATTCCAACAAGTGGCTTGGAGCCATGAAATCCGAAATAGAATCCATGTACGACAATCAAGTTTGGAACTTGGTTGATCCACTGATGGTGTCAAAACCATTGAGTGTAAATGGGTTTTTAAGAAAAGGCCGATATGGATGGAAATGTTCACATCTATAAGGCGCGATTGGTGGCGAAAGGTTTTAAACAGATTCAAGGAGTTGATTATGATGAAACCTTCTCGCCCGTCGCAATGCTTAAATCTATTCGGATTATCCTAGCGATTGCTGCATATTTCGATTATGAGATATGGCAGATGGATGTCAAAACGGCTTTCCTAAATGGAAACCTAAGCGAGGATGTATACATGATACAACCTCGGGGTTTTGTCGATCCAGAATCGCTCGGAAAGATATGCAAGCTACGAAATCCATTTATGGATTGAAGCAAGCATCTCGGAGTTGGAATATTCGTTTTGATGAAGTAATCAAAGGGTTTGGTTTCATCAAAAATGAAGAAGAGGCCTGTGTTTACAAAAAGGTCGGTGGGAGCGCAATTGTATTTCTAATCTTATATGTGGATGACATATTATTGATTGGAAATGATATCCCTATGCTAGAATCCGTCAAGTCTTCATTGAAAAATAGTTTTTCCATGAAAGACTTAGGGGAGGCAGCATACATATTAGCATTCGGATCTATAGAGATAGATCCAAGAGGCTAATTGGATTAAGCCAAAGTACATACATTGACAAGGTGTTGAAAAGGTTCAACATGCATGATTCCAAGAAAGGTTTCTTGCCCATGTCACATGGCATTAATCTTAGCAAGAATCGTGCCCTCGGACACATGATGAGCGGAATAAGATGGGTATGGTTCCATATGCTTCGGCAATTGGATCCATCATGTATGCCATGCTTTGTACACGCCCGCATGTCTCGTACGCTTTGAGTGCTACGAGCAGATACTCGCGATCCAGTGAAGGTCACTGGATCGCCGTAAAGAATATCCTTAAGTATTTGAGAAGAACTAAGGATATGTTCCTAGTCTATGGAGGTGAAGAAGAGCTCGTTGTAAGTGGTTACACCGATGCTAGCTTCCAAACAGACAAGGATGATTATAGATCGCAATCGGGTTCGTGTTCGCCCGAACGGAGGCGCATCACTGGAAGAGTTCCAAGCAGGATACCGTTGCTGATTCTACAACGGAGGCCGAGTACATTGCTGCTTCGGAAGCAGCAAAGGAGGCTGTTTGTATCAAGAAATTCGTTTCTGAGCTTGGTGTGATGACTAGTACGACTGGTCCAATGTCTCTCTATTGTGATAATAGTGGAGCCATTGCGCAAGCCAAGGAGCCGAGGTCACATCGAAGTCCAAACACATACTTCGGCGATATCATCTCATCCGCGAGATAGTGGACAGAGGTGATGTCAAGATATGCAAAGTGCACACGGATCTCAACATAGCCGATCCGCTGACAAAACCTCTCCCTCAGCCGAAGCATGAGACGCACACAAGAGCAATGGGTATTAGATACTTACATGATTGACTCTAGTGCAAGTGGGAGATTGTTAGTGATATGCCCTAGAGGCAACATGGAGATGTTGGATATCACGTCAATGTTTATGTATAAATGAATAAAGTGTTATTCGGTTCCATGAAATAGACATCTTGTATTGATCAATAAGTACGTGACTTATTTATGAGACTCTTTATGTATGAATCTATTTCTAAACGATCCTCGATCATATGTCATATTGTTGGAACAAATATGATTCTAAGATCGGCATGTTTATTGATTGATGATCATGTCTCATAGATCATGGGTATGGAGATACCAAATCAATAAACATGGACATATGTGTTGGAGAACACATTGTTGGATAGACCCACCATGAGACACTACGGGAATTAATGTGCCATTAGTTGGTCTCGGTAGTGTTGGTACAAAGTCCTTAGACCGAGATCACCATGGATTCCAACATGTGTAGTAGCCTACTTTGGGACTACCAAACGCTATTCCGTAATCGGGTAGTTATAAAGGTAGTTTTCGGGTTTGCTATGAAACATGGAGTGGGATGTGAGTGATCAAGATGGAATTTGCCCTCCTTTGGAGAGATATCTCGGGCCCTCGAGGTAATGGATTATGGAAATGCATGGCCATGCTAAGTTGATTGAGGAGTCAATCAAGATGATAATCCAATACGGTTCGAGTGAATGGTTAAGCTATTGAAGGGATGGCACACATCTTGCCTATAGCTTAACGGTATCGTGAGGCAAAGGGATTTGTGTACACATTACAGGTTCAGAGCCGATATTATTCTTGTATACTATGGTGTCAATATGTGCTGCTAGGCGCCGCTATTGACAGGTCGGCTGAGTTAGACTCGAGCCGACGATCGGCTAAGTTAGACTATAGCCGAAACCGAGTATACCTGAACCTACAGGGTCGCACGCTTAAGGGGATAGAATAGATATTCGAGTTGGACTCGGATACGGCTCGATCGGATAGGGATCCGATCGGATAGAGTCCTATGGGCTTACGACGTATGGGCGGCCAACTCTATGAGATATGGATGAGATCCGATTCAAAATAGAGTCCTAATCGGCCACTAGTCCCAGTCGGCCAACTCTATATAAAGGAGGGAGGGGTGGAGAGCTGTGACACGTCAATTGCATCGCGTGCAACAGAAGTCGCCGAGATCAATCTCCACGGAAACCCTCCCCACTTTCGAGCCAAACCCTAGCCTTGCATCGCGTGCTAGCACACGGGTGTACGGCGTTCTGTCCCCGGACGTGTGGATACCGGTAGAGGCGCTGCTACGTTGCGCGCTCTTGATCGGCTGTGGTGGAATCGGCTGCGGTCGGGCGCATCGGAGCGAGGCGTGAGAACGCGGCCGGACGACTCGAATCGGCTGATTGGCGAATCGGCTGACTCCGGGAATCGGCTACACTGTTCCGGATCGGATTGCCCTGATTGGCTATTCCGCTGCACTCTACTCCAATCGGTAACGATCTATCGGCCCTTACTTGCAAGTGTTCCTGGTTTGCGCGGTAGAAAATTTTTGTTTTCGGCTAGCGTAGCTTCCGCTTAACCCTTCATGACGTGCCCGGTGTCATACTTGGTACTATTCTTCTGCACTCCTCTCATGTGACAGTTTTATTTGACTCAGGTGCAACTCATTCTTTCATGTCAGCATCAAAAGCAAAACAACTTAAATTGAAATCAGAATTTCTTAGTAATGTCATGCATATACAATCACCCAGGTCTACCTTGACCACTAGATTATTGTGCAAAGGGGTAGAATTTCAAATGAATGGGGTGAAATTTTCAACCACGCGCTTGTCAACCAATCGGGCATACTGGTCAACACTTTGAACAATATGATAAGCACCGTCGTTGAATCAAAGATAGCTGAGCAGCTATCTTTGATTCAGCACCAATCGGCGACCCGTCACACATAACATGCCGATTGGTAACTATCTGCAGGACCCGCCTCATAACTCCGGTGGCAATCGGCCTCTCCCCGAGCAAACACCGCCATTTGCCTCTCGGCCGCCTCCTGCCATGAACCAGTTTCAGCATCAATTCTCAGGAGGCAACTACGAGCATCACTATCGGCCTCAAACACCACCAATCCAGTATCGGCAAGGACCCGTCCACCACAAGCAATAAGAGCCGATACCACCGTTACAAGAAAACAGGTCGTGGGCCGATTTAATCACAGACGTTATGCGTGATCAGTTCGGCCTCAAGCCGAAGGACTCTGGCAATATGTACCGGTACACATACCCAGAATATTTTGAGAGGGTGCCCCTGCCAAACCGATACAAGGTGCCAGATTTTTCAAAGTTTTCTGGGCAAGACAATGTATCAACCTACGCACATGTCAGCCGATTCTTGGCTCAATACGGAGAAGCATCGGCTACCAACGCGCTTAGAGTGTTCCCACTATCTCTCTCGGGATTGGCCTTTACATGGTTTTCATCCCTGCCTTACAACTCGATCCAGAGCTGGGCCGATCTCGAGAAACAGTTCCACAACTATTTTTATTCCAGCACACATGAGATGAAGTTGTCAGACCTGACCAGTATCAGGCAAAAGCACGAGGAGTCAGTTCAAGATTACATCCAGTGATTTAGAGACATGAGGAATTATTGTTACAGCCTGGTACTGTCGGACTCCCAACTAGCCAGTTTAGCCTTCCATGGTCTCTTGGCCCCCATCAGGGAAAGGTTTTCAGCTCAGGACTTCCAAAGCTTGGCCCACTTGGCCCAGAAGGTCACGGCTCATGAGCAATGCTTTCAAGAATCTAAGAAGGCCTTCAAGAAAGTCACCCATGTTGCCTACGCAACAGACTCCGACTCAAGTGACAGCGATGCGGAAGTGGCGGCAGCCGAGTGGAACAGGAACAAAAAGGCAATAACGTGCCAATGGCTGAAAATCGGCTAAGGAAGAAGAATATGACTTTGACATAACTAAAGCCGATAAGATCTTTGATTTACTGCTGAGGGAGAAACAAATACAGCTTTCGGCCAACCACGTCATCCCATCGGCCGAGGAGCTCAAGAAGAAGAAATATTGCAAGTGGTACAATACCACCTCCCACAGCACCAACGATTGCAAGGTTTTCCGCCAGCAGATTCAGTCGGCCATCGAGGCGGGAAAGATTAAGTTCATGGAATCGGCCAAGCCGATGAAAGTTGACGGCAATCCCTTTCCGGTCAATATGGTCCAAGCCGGCCCTAGGCAGGCTGATCGACAGAGCAGAATGGCGCACAGCTTAGCAAAAGACCAACGAACAACCGCAGCCGACTCGGACCAACAGGAGCCGTCCAACCAGCCGACTGCAACTATCACCGCGCCAATCAACATGGTCTACACCAGCGGCCGATCGACCGATCGTCGGCCCAGACAGGCGGACAGCCGACTGTGGTTCCAACGGAGAGTTCAGGAAGAAGAAGAAGAAGTCCGGCGTGGCAAACAATACCAGAGGACACCTGATCGGCTGGGTGTAGCATACTTTCACCGCCATGATAGCTGTGATCCACATTGGCACTGCTAGTTCTTCAGGTTCTGCTGGGAGCAAGGGATGATGTTGCCCACTCTCAAAAACTGCCCGGCCTGCAGCGAGTACAGGGAGGACGAATACGCAAACCCACCAATGGAAAGGTCTAGCCAATTCGTCCCCCGAGCCATTCAACTCAACCAGCGAAAGCTTTTCGTCCACGATCAGCTCGCCCCAATCCATATGACTTCTTCCAAGAAGAGGACAAAGAGGACGACAAAGAGGCGGCTGAAAAAGAACAATCGGCCAACCCCCAATGGTGCCCTTTGGACCTGTTCACTAAAACATAGAAAAGGAGAATTCAGAGGCTAAAAAGCGAAGGACAGGAGGAAGAAGTCCAGTAGATGATCCAGTATCAACAACAACAACGGCGGTGCAGGAAGCAATGGCGCGTCAAGAAGCATATGGCCCCAACCGACGAGAGCCCTACCGATAAGGCCAAGAGGGCCAGAAAAGGAAAAGGAACAGCCTCTGCATCGGTCAATATGGTGTTCATATTGCTAGCCGAATTCGAAGCTGTTGAGGCCGATGCAGACACTGTTGAAGATACCTTGGCCAAGCTAGTGCTGTCCCCAGAACAGGCCGTCTTCGAAAAACCCGAGGGGACCGAAAATCGGCACTTGAAGCCTTTATATGTCAACGGATTTGTCAATGGGAAGCCGATGTCAGAAATGCTAGTCGATGGAGGAGCCGATGTCAATCTTATGCCTTATGCAACCTTCAAGAAGCTGGGCAATGGAGCCAATGACTTGATCAAGACCAATATGGTGCTCAAGGACTTCGGCGGCAACCCCTCGGAGGCCAAGGGAGTGTTGAATGTCGAGCTGACCATTGGTAGCAAAACCATGCCCACAACGTTTTTCGTCATCGATGGGAAGGGATCATACAGCCTACTGCTCGGAAGGGACTGGATCCACGCCAACTGTTGCATCCCTTCCACAATGCATCAAAGCTTAATCCAATGGCAAGGTGATAAGATAGAAATCGTGCCAGCCGACAGGTCAGTCAACATTGCTAACGCTGACTTAACTTTATGGGAAGTTGACGACATTGATTGCCTGTCCGGCAAAGTTTGGTAGGCCGATTTTCTGAAGGTGTTCGATTCTGACATGCAGCCAATTGGAGACAAAGAGCCCCAATTATTACTTTGAGGGCGTCATGGAGGGCTCAAGCGTCTACAACAAGGACACCATGGACGACATTGATGGCAAACTAGGGCAAGGTTGTATGTCGGCCGATGATTTGGAAGAAGTGGATATAGGTCCAGGAGACAGGCCTAGGCCGACATACATTAGCAAGGATTTGTCTTCTCATTTTAGGACCAAGCTTATTGATTTATTGAAGGAATATAAAGACTGCTTTGCTTGGGAGTATTTTGAGATGCATGTCCTTAGCCGATCTATTGTTGAACATCGGCTCCCTATTAAGCCTGATATCGGCAGTACAAACAGCCTCCTAGGAGGTTTAAAGCTGATATGCATGATGCGATTAAGGCCGAGATCACTTGGCTATACGATGCTGGTTTCATTTGGCCCTGCCGATACGCCGAATAGGTTTCAAACATAGTTCCAATGGTGAAGAAGAATGGCAAACCTAGGGTATGCATCGACTTCAGAGATTTGAACAAGACCACCCCTAAAGGTGAGTACCCTATGCCCATAGCCGATTTGCTGGTAGATGCCGCCTCTGGCCACAAAATCATAAGTTTTATGGATGGCAATGCTGGTTATAACCAGATCTTTATGGCCGAGGAGGACATTCACAAGACAGCTTTCAGGTGCCCAGGAGCAATCGGCTTATATGAGTGGCTCGTCATGACTTTTGGCTTGAAGAATGCTGGAGCTACGTATCAGAGGACCATGAATTACATCTTTCATGATTTGATCGACTTCCTAGTGGAGATCTGCATTGATGATGTCGTTGTCAAATCCAAGGAAGTGGAAGACCACATAGCCGATTTAAGGAAGGTTTTGGAGAGGACAAGAAAATATGGCCTGAAGATGAACCCTACGAAGTGCACGTTTGGCATGTCGGCTGGCCAGTTCTTGGGATTTCTTGTTCATGAGAGGGGAATCGAGGTCACCCAGAGAAGCATCAATGCTATCAAGACTATTCAACCTCAAAAGAACAAGAAGGAATTGCAATCTTTGATCGGCAAAATCAACTTCATCAGGCGCTTTATAGCCAATCTATCAGAGAAGATGGAGCCGTTCACACCTCTACTTCAGCTGAAAGCCGATCAAGCATTCACTTGGGGGGCAGAGCAGCAGAAGGCTTTGGACAACATTAAAAATTACCTGAGCTCTCCTTCGGTATTGATTTCTCCACAAAGGGAGTGCCGTTCAAATTATACCTGTCAACTGACAAGAAGTCCATCGACTTAGTTCTGATTCAGGAGATTGAGGGAAAGGAGAAGGCAATTTTCTATCTTAGTCGAAGACTTCTAACGCAGAAACAAGGTACTCTCCCGTGGAGAAGCTGTGTTTGTGCCTGTATTTTTCATGCACGAAGTTAAGGCATTATTTGTTATCCAACGAGTGCACAATAGTTTGCAAGGCTGACGTAATAAAATATATGCTATCGGCTCCAGGTCTGAAAGGGCGAGTTGGAAAATGGATATTTGCTTTGACGGAGTTTGATTTGAGGTATCAGGCACCCAAGGTAGTGAAAGGACAAGCCGTAGCTGATTTTATAGTGGAACACAGAGATGATTCAATCGGCTCAGTTGATATTATGCCTTGGAATTAGACTTTTGATGGCTTGGTCTGCACGAACGGATGCGGCATCGGCTTGGTGATAATCTCTCCCAGAGGGGCAAGCTTCGAGTTTGCTTTTTTCCATTACACCTCATGCAACAAACAATCAAGCCAAATATGAAGCTGTTCTCAAAGGATTACAACTGCTCAAGGAAGTTGAAGCCGACGCCATCGAGATAATGGGCGATTCACTGTTGATCATTAGCCAACTATCAGAAGAATATGAGTGCAAGAATGACGCAATGATGATCTACTATCAAAAATGCCAGGAATTGATGGATGGTTTTTGGCTAGTAACCTTGAAACACATCCTTAGGGAGCAAAACTCAGAAGCAAATGATTTGGCTCAAGGGGCATCGGGCTACAAGCCGATGATAAAAGATGTCGAAGTGGAAGTTGCAACTATCTCAGCCGACGACTGGAGGTTTGAAGTCTATAACTATCTACAGAATCTTTCTCAGTCGGCTTCAAAGAAATTGCGCTACAAGGCTTTATGATATGTCTTGCTCGATGAAGACTTATATTATCGGATGATTAATGGCGTGCTACTTAAGTGCCTAAGTGCTGATCAAGCCAAAATTGTTATAGGAGAGGTGCATGAAGGGATTTGCGGCACACATCAATCGGCTCATAAGATGAAGTGGTACTTCGAAGAGCAGGGTATTTCTGGCCGACCATGCTGGAGGATTGCTTCAAGTATTACAAGGCTGTCAAGATTGCCAGAAATTCAAAGCTATCTAGAGGGCACCAGCATCGGCTATGAACCCTATCATCAAGCCTTGGCCGTTCAGAGGCTGGGGAATCGACATGATCGGCCAGATTAATCCACCCTCAAGCAAAGGACACAAGTTTATATTGGTGGCAACCGATTATTTTACAAAGTGGGTGGAAGCAATTCCCTTGAAAAAGGTTGACTCCGGGGATGCAATCGAATTCGTTAAGGAGCATATCATATACAGATTCGGCATCCCTCAGACTATCACTATAGATCAGGGATCTATCTTTGTCTGTGACGAGTTTGTCCAATTTGCTGACAGCATGGGGATCAAGGTTTTGAATTCTTCACCATATTATGCTCAGGCTAATGGATAGGCCGAAGCTTCAAATAAAAGTTTGATCAAGTTGATAATGAGGAAGATCACTGAGTACCCAAAGCAATGGCATAGCCGATTGGCCGAATCACTATGGGCTTATCGGATGGCTTGCCACGGATCAATCTAGGTGCCTCCATACAAATTGGTCTAAGGACATGAAGTTGTCTTGCCGTGGGAAAACACCATCGGCTCGACAAGAATTCAGTTGCAGGACGAGTTGACAGCCGATGATTATTATAATCTAATGGTGGACGAGTCTGAGGACCTAGTTTTGTCAAGGATGCGTGCTTCGGAAAAGGTGACCAGGAACAAGGAACGAGTGGCTCGTCACTACAACAAGAAGGTTGTGCCTAAGTCTTTTAAAGAAGGCCAGCTTGTTCGGAAATTGATATTGCCGATCGGCTCGAGAGATAGCAAATTCGGCAAGTGGTCACCTAACTGGAAAGGGCCTTTCAAGATCCACAAATGCGTCTCCAAGGGAGCCTATATGCTAGAAGGATTAGACAGAGGTGTTTGGAAGGGCTCTTAATGGCAAGTACTTGAAGAAATATTATCCCAGCGTTTGGATCAATTCATGATTCGGCTAGGTCTTGCCGATCCATGCTAGCCGATGTGTTACACATATCGCCTTTAGGACATCTTTACTCTAAGTTTTCCCTCCTAAGTTTTTTCAATCGGCCGAATCTAGCTGACAGGTGATGCAAAGTTTCGTCTTATAATTTTATCAATGCTAAGGACGACATTGAGAAAATTAGGGGGCATATATTATACAAAGCCAGAGATCAGAGTCAGACAGCTTCAAAATTTTTGGGAACTTTGAATTTTTTTAAGCAGTTCAGGACATGGAAACATATGAATCAGCGAAAGGCATATGATTAACGCTAAGAGCACAGCGAGCCGATTACAAAAGTTATATGTACAGAGTCAAGATGCAAGTCAAGACATCAATAGTTCTGAAGGCTAAGTCCTATTACATTCTCAGAAATTGCACTATGGCCAACGTCGCCTCTTCCTTGATGGCTTTGATTTCTTCGACCGTCGCCATATCTTGTTCTTCGGTGCCCGGGATCGTTCTAGCCGATTTGTGGAGATCTCCCAGGTACTTAATGGTGGAAGTCACCTTAACCTTCTGTTGCTCAGTTGCCTTGGGGAGATCGGCTAACACTTGCTTTTCTGCTGCAAGCTTGGCCTTGCACTGTTCGAGTTTCGCTAGCAAGCCAACCTCTTCTTCTTCGAGTTGGCTGATCTTAGTATGTGTAGCCGACGGCCTAGCCACCAGTTCATCCAACTTGGACTTCTCGGCCACTATGTTCTCCACAGTGGCATTGATCGAGGCCGCTAGGTCGGCTTGGGCTCGTCGGTCGACCATTCTTTGTACAGCCCTTTCCAGTTTGAACCGGTGCCGGTCGAGGAAGATGGCTCGAGAGATCTTTTCGGCCAACTCGTCGGGGAGCTGACCCTGAATGTCATTAAAGCACGCTCGGGCTGGCCCACACTCCATAACCAGTTGATCTACATCGATGCTGAGCTGACGATGGATGTCTTGAAGCTTCTCCTTGATGTCGTCGGCTATGGTAGTCTGGTCTTGGATAGTGGCCTCTTCTTCCTCACTGACAAACTCTTTGATGTCAAATGGAAGCAAATCGGCTAGAGTCTGCAAATAGAGTTTCACAATTAAAACAAATCATGACAGCCGATCCCAAACTTTTGAGGAAGAAGAGAAGCAAACTCACTCGTACAGCAGGAGCTGGCGCAGCTGCTTCTTCAGTGTGATGGCTGCCCGTAGCCGATAGAGTTTGCTCACTCGATACACGGGGAGCAACCGATGAAGACCGAGGGGGCTGCAAAAAGCATAAGTGTTAGTACGAGTCGGTCAACATAAGCATAGGTAAAAATATAAAGGAAGAGATAAGTTCAGAAATTACTGGTGAAGCTGGACGAGGAGGTCGGCTGGCTAATCTCTTGAACTACAAAGAGGATTTGGTCAGGGTTTGAATGATTATAATTTAAGGGCTAGATTAGAGAAAACAAGATGCTTACCGATCGCTTCGGAGCAAGAGGGCTTGGTGAAGTTGGATAATCGGTCGGCGGGCTGGCTGTTATGGCTGGAGCTGCTCGATTCGGCCGCTTCTTTCATAGCTTTTGAGATCTCCTCATCTATGACTTCTTTGTGAAGGGCTTCGTCAATGCTGGGATCAAGTGAAGGCAGTCTATCGGCTGGTGCAGTCAGCCTTGGTTTCCTTTGCTTCTTCACGGTGGCGTTGATGGTCCTGCAGCCGATGGGGCAACCCTTTTCTTCCTTGTCACTGCTTGGCGAGTTTGGCCGTGCATTAAGGTCTTCAGTTTTAGCGCGTCCCAGCCGATGGCCGACAGAGCGTATCCGCATCCGTTCGCGAGAACACCCAGGCGGTATTCAATGGCGATGCCAGAGTTGCTCACCGTGGGGGGATCTGAATCTGTCGTCTGCAAAAGGAAAAAATGTTTAAAGTGTTAGCAAGAGACGACAGCCGATTGATAAAAAAGAAAAGATGCGTAAGGATGGAAATACTTACAGAGGGGATTTCATTTGGCAGGAGGGTGGTGAGCTACATGGAGGCGCGTTGATGGAAGATGTGTTGTTTGATCTCCACCCACCACCTATCATAGGCCGCACTCCTCTTGTGGGCCAACTCTAGGATCCCGATGCTGCCGAGGGGTGGGCTCTTTATATCCATTAATTTGTTCATCACCAAATTTGAGTCGATCACCCGTTGGGTCTCTATCTTGTCGATGTAATAGCAGCCGATCGGCAGCTGTCCAAGCCCAAACTGTCTTCCAGCCGACATTGGGTAGTAAAATTCATAAGTCTTTGTTACATTGCAGCCTTGATGTACTCCAGTCGGCAAGATACATGGAGTGAGTGATGTGGTGAAGATTTCTCTACACTTGGGATATTTGTCCGAGTTGATCTCATCCAAGTTTAAATCAATCGGCAACTCGAATTCCATTCGGTCTTCGTAGTAGAACCAAGTTCGATTGTTTTCGGCCAGGCCGTCATAGAAGGAGATGAACCACTTGGCCAGCAACTCACTTGATTGCTTTGATCCAGAGTGAGTGGCTGCGGCTTCCCCAAAGGACATACATCTTCTGGTAGCCACTTCTTTCCATCATCATCTTCAATCGGCTCCAAGAGGGAAAGCGGGCGTCCGCTAATCTCGGCCGACCAGATACTTTCTGGGTTAACAACACAAGCCAGAGTTGCAGAAACTACCAAGGGCATCCAGTGCTAACAGTGGCGTCGGCTGCGATCTTGGACATGGCTTGGCTCAACATATGATAAAGGTAGCCGAGGAGGAATTTGCCTAAGGGGAGTTTTTTTCTTATCAACCAAGGCCTCGGCTAGTACTTGCCAGTTGGCTGTGGGACCGCCACTTGACCCGTAGAATATGAACTTCTCCAGCCACATCATCAAAAAGGCAGTATGCTCTCTGGCATTAATTGGCCCAGTTCCCATGTTCATGGCCACATATCCAATCCAAGCCCCAATTGCTTTGGTCTTAAAGGAAAACTGGCCCTTGCTGTCCATTTGGTTGGGGTTAGCCGATGACATGATGTCAAGACCCATTAGCATAAAGACATCGGCTAAAGTTGGGGTCATGGGACCTTGTTGGAAAAGAAAGGCATTCAGTGTGTTGTTCCAAAAATATGTGGCAGCCGACACTAATAGTTCGTCCTTGAGCATGTCGGCTATGGATAAAGCGAGGCATTGGGCTATTCTGATTTCTTCCTAGTGACTTTGTTTGCTGGCCTGCATCCTTTTGTACCATGATGGCCATGACTTGTCAGTTGAAGGCCAAGATTTAAAGGTGCTATTCCAGTGGCCTAGGTTTGGGTTCCTCATTCTATAGGGCACTCTATTGGTTTCGGCTATGATGAATTCAATGGGATCCTTATTGCCGATAGGCCCTAAGTAATATCTCTCGTCGCTGACTAGGCTTGGAATTGCTACTTGATGCGCGAGATGCTACAATCAGAAAAAGAGGTGGATTTCAGATTTGAAAAACCTAAAATTCAGACCAACGGCTACAAGGCGGGAAAAGAAAAGGGTTGGCCGATTGGGCGTACCTCGGGGAACTCGGCGAGTGGAGAGCCTGGTTGAGTGGCGGGGGTCACTATTGCTGCGGTTGAGTTTGCCGGAGAGATCGGATTGCCGCGGTAGGATTGAGGAAACCGAAGAGGTCGTCGGGGAACTTGAGGACGTTTGCTGGTTTGTGGATCGTGTTGACGGCGTGAGTTGTTCAGCGTGGAGAGGTGTTATTTAAAGGGTTTTTCATAATGGCCGAAACAAACTCGACCTAGGGTTGTGCTGGAAATAGGATTGGATAAAATCCGCAACATTATCAATGCCGTGGACTTGAGGGGCATGTGTTAACGACCAAATTTGGTAACTAAACCCCTGAGTTTGAAGCGTGTTTTAAGTAGAGATTGGAGCGAAGTCGGAGGAAACACGCGATCTAAAGAAACAGAGGCCGCATCGGCTAAGTCCGAATCGGCTATGGAGCGAGTCGGCTGAGTCCGAGTCGGACCAGGATAGCCGATAGCCAATTCCAATTGGAGACAAAGGTGGAGCCAATCCCGAAAGGAAAGCTTAAAGATAAATTATTGGATTCGGTTTTCAGAGTGCATTAAAGATGTTGCCATCTACGGATAAGGTCCTACGACGACAATTATATCTTAAGTTAGGATATTTTGTATAGTTTCCTTTATAGATAATGCCAGTTTGTTTAGAGATTTAATCTCTAATAGGAATCGTATTCGTTACGGACTCATTGTATATTCGGGTATAAATATGACCGAGACCTTGTAAAAAATAACACACACATCAATAGAACTTCGGCACATCGCCAACCTTTTTGTTTTACGTTTTCTTGATGAGTTCTTGCGTTGTTCTTGGCTGCATCGATTTTGATCTCCAGGGAAGGTAATTTATTGTTACAAGTGGCTTGAATTGTCTGGGTTAGTGCTTCCATCGTCATTATACTCTAATTATGATGTTATAAACTGCTTAATTTATCATATGCGACATATAATCTAGTTCAATGTCTAGATCTATCTCGCGATCGGCTAATATCTCTTTGAAGATAGCAGCCGACAGAGCTAGATCCAAAGGTTGATTTAGGTTATATGGTGTATCTACCATCTCGAGGAGTTCTCATTAGCCTAAATAGATCTCGTACCTCTTTTTGTACTTAATGCTGCATCAAGTTGATCTATTAAGTCGCTCTTAGAGCTATACAGATCTATTCGGTTCAACGTTTACTATTAGAGATAGTACCGGGGTTTCAGCCGGTCTTACCTGTTCTAATCATTTTTATGTATTACTACTGATAGATGTATTAGAACTGCCTTTTATATTGAGATCTTAATATATTTAAATCTGTTAAGCTCGGTATTAATCTGTTAGGTTATACTAACAGCCGATTGATCTTAGTTTAACACATTTGGTCCGGATTAATGTCTTTGTATAAAATATATCGGAGTACTAGCCGATTTACATTAGATCTGCGACATCGGCTAGGTTACGAATATATATAATTGTGGTCCTAACATACTTTTGGATCTAAGTGATTTATACTGTCTCGGTATGCTACCGATCTATCCCAATCACTAAATCTAAATGTGCTTTGGGGTAGCAATTGTATATTTATTGATACCCATAGCCGATCGAGTAAGATTTAACCCTAACCGAATGCCTATTCTTTTTTTCTTGTTGGTTACAGCATCAAACCAACTGGCACGCCCGCTCAGTCACCAAAGGCGACCAATTTTGGACCTGTACTAGAGTTAAGCAGATCTCCCAGGCCAGTACGTGTAAAAAATTGACACCAACACAAACCCGCAGTAACAGACCCATGGGGCCCACGCGTTGGAGAGATAGGAACATAAGTGAAGAACTGTATTTCCTCACAGAGAACAAAACATCCATTGTAAAATCCATATAAAATTCGTTTGAACACATTTTTGAATGGAACAAATTTTTGTAGACTCCCTAAGTATTGAACTTTAATGTAGGGTCGTAAAACATAGATCTTAGTGCACAAGATTTGTCCCAAAAATTCAAATAGGGCAGACTACACAAATCATGTGAACACTTGTAAAATCTCTAGAAAATTCAAATTAGCTTCAATTTGAGCAAACCCAAATTCTATAGATACCTCACCTCACCCTCTCTGACCTTGGTAAATATAAATGTATACATTACTTGGGTCAAGTGCTTGTAAAACTAGTGTTGGGAAAATGATACACTTTAGGACAGTCAATCTTTAGGGATTTATTAAAAATTCAATTTACAATCTTTTTGAGTAAACTTAAATGTAGAATCAACCAAACCTGTACTTTTAAAATGTAAAATAAAAGCATCTGCCTACTGTGCAAAAATATCACATAAACATTTATATAGGGAATAAACAACGTAGATGTGCACTACAACTTGTAAAATTTGTAGTAAAATCAATTTTAATCCTTTTCGAGTAAACTAAGTTTCTATAAAATCAATAACTAATGAACTCTAATTAGGAGAAATACAATATGGCAACACCTATACTGAATATGTAGGAACAACTTAAATAGATAACCTAGATACTAATGGCAGTAGTTAGGTACTATATGTAAGCATATATATATATATGTGTGTGTGTGTATATGCACCTTAGCTCCAAAATAACTCAAATTAAAACTTAATATACCATAGAAGCTTTAGGATCATCCTCTTACTCCAGAGACTTAATGTAATTAACTTAAGGTAAGGTTTAGTGTAATATACGACATTTTAATCCTGATCAGAGCACTCTAGTTTATAAAGTAAAGATCCTAATCTTATAAACTAAAAATAGTTTGGTCAACCAAAACCTAATCCTTTTATTTACCTAAGTACAAGGGGAACAAAGTTTTTGAACCTATAACCTTTTAGGCTAAGCGCACATTGAACACGATAGGCCTAGAACACGTCATAAGTTGTGAAAGGCCTAAGAAATTCATAATAACTATAAAAATTATCAAACCAAATGTGTTAGCCTTAGAAAACACCCCTCTACACTCCTGAGACGTTAAAACTAATAAAAATAACATTACAACAATATTTTGGAGCACAACCTAATGGAACACTACCCTATACCGATAAAACCTCTGAAAATCATAACTCCTAGTTGGGATAAGGTAAATTAGAAATTCTTTCTTCTAAAATCATGTTAAATCAGTACCCACTCAATGTGCAAAAAACCATGTATTTTAGAGCATTTTGGATTTTCACCTATTTTTGGTGTTTAACTGCATATTGTGAATTTTGCTTAGATGTTTACGTAGACGGTGATGGAGTGGATCAGAGACTAACTTTTCTCCAAACCAAGGTAAGTTCTTTCCCCTCCTTTGAAAACTTTGAACCCATAATTTTGGGCAATATGTTTTGGTTGTGAAATTTGCATGCGTAATTTGCCTTATCGATATTTTTAAGCTAAGAATGGTAGTTATGTCCTGAAAATTTGAATGAACCCCTTCAGAAATATCCCCTTGCTGATTTGAACCTTAGAAATTAAATTACGGTACTATGGATGTGCTCATGCGAATATGCTATGGTTTACAAGAGTGAAATGCTTAACCTCGCCTAGAATTTTTGCAATACTTGTTCCATCTATACATATGTGTAATATGTGAATTTTGTTAAAATGAACCCTTGCTAGAATGGGTTGAATTTGATGATTATTTGCGAACTAAAGTGTGTGAAAATGTGGTTTTGACTTGGGCGGCAAGTGGCATGCAATTGATGTATTTGCATTGCCGATAGGATGAGTGTTTGCCCAAGTCCGTAAGGACCGAACTTGTGTCACCAACTTAAAGTTTACCGTACATCCATATGTGCTAGTATGGGATAGCGTTAGCCAAGAAATCTATTTAGCACCTAGCCTTGCATTATGGTCGGCCGAAGTGTATGGGTTTGGATAACCCAGAGGAACTTCCTATTTACCGCCGATGTGGTAGTTTTGGTGACTCAGTCTGTCCAATACAACGATATCGTGCCACGTGGGTGCGTTCCTATCGTGCCCGCCACCATGGCGTTAATTTAAGGCGTGGGCCCACCACTTAACGGTTCTAGGTCACATTTCTAGTATGACCTAGGATGGAGGAAACACATATCGTGTTGGTGCAAGGCTAGGGACTAAGTAGTGTAAAGGCTTCGTGGTGACCTCTAGACTATTCTCACAGTGTAGAGTATGGTGGTATCGACGGGTACCGAATAAACTAGAGCAATTCACTTCATGTGGGTAAAGTTGTACAAACTCTGTAGAGTAATTAAAACTAATTGATTAGCCGTGCTCACGGTCAAGAGCGTTTTGGTGAAGTGTCATGAGTATAGACTCGATTGTTTTTAAAAGTGTGTTCATGTGTTTCCAACACAATGTGTTGAGTGGTGTAAGAGTGATGATGTTTAGATATATATATATATATATATATATATATATATTGAGACTTGTTGTCATGGGGGATGAGAAGGTAATGTTATGATGGAACCACACTTAGATTAAAGATGAAATCTAAAACTTGTCTTTGTTAATTGAAGCATCAGCTCTTTTGTAAAAGAATTGCGAAACAAAACTTGCTTTATGCTAAAAAATTAGCCACTTATGTAGCCTTCTTTGAAATATAAGCTTCACATGTAGAATGATAGGATTGATTGTGCCCTTGCCAGTAAATTATTTCAAAATAATATACTGACACTAGCGATTGGAATATCCATTTTGATGCAGGTCATAGACTTAGTTTCTGAAAGGTGCGGGTACTCGATTTGCTTCTTTAGGACTCTAAACTTAATGGGGTAAACCCCTAGTCGGTGCGCTTGTGGGTGGGTACTAAAGCCACCGCTGTTCGCTGTACTCTGATTTGTATAGGTACTTGGCCGGTTGGCTTATGTAATAATAATAATGTTGATGTAATCCATAATTACTTCTCATTTTAGATATATTTCCTTTGTATACTCATGCTAGAGAAGAAAGTGTGAATCTTGCACACATCCTGGGAGCTAGATTCACATGAGTATGAGTTAGGAATAATTGAGATGTTGTAGATCTTTAGCCATTTTGTCAAGTCTCCTGAGTGTGTAACACATCTGGTCGTCACCTTCGAGTGGTTTGACGGACACACTTTAGGCTGAAGTTAACTGGCAGGCTAAAAACCCAGCAATGTCTTACTTATCTCTCTCTCGGGACATCGATCGTTCCGTTATTTTTGTCAAGTGATTTGAAGTATTTCAACTTACCTTGCAAACATAATGAAAGGGCCAGGGTGTCTCCGACAACAGTGGTATCAGAACAAATACCGACTATAGGAGCCCCTTAAGTTGGACGTCTAGAAATGGATTCACAAAAATCATTTTGAGGGCTTCGCTCTCAGCTACAAACTATTTGTGAAAACTATATTCAACCTTATATCACATCCCTCTCTAAAGATTATTCTTCTCTATATCTCCATTTTGAGTTTTAAAACCCTTATCTTGCTCCATAGGGCCGAAACCTTTTGAAACATTTTGTTCCTTGAAAGTGGGTTTTACAACACTCAATAATCATAACAAGTCAGAACCAAAGTGTTCAGAAAGTTTTGAAATCCCTTTGCAAAGCATTCCTATGTACTAGTTCGGATTTGCAAAATATCAGGTTAGATATAACCTCTAGTAAATGGGTTCTGAAAATGGGTGAACAAAATTTAAAAATTGATAAACATCATAGAACTTCTATCTTCTCATGTTAGCTCTGCACCAAAACTAATTTGGGATGGCCATGAGCTTCTTATTCTCAACTTTTCAAGATTTCACCGATTAAACCGAGAGCAAGTAGTTAGAAATAGACTAGAAATGTGCATGCTTAAGCCTTAGCTATTTTGCTTGGATGGACCTCCCCAAAATATCATCTAGCCTCTGGAACATCCTAACATCATGAGGATAAAAGATGATGAGCCTAGACAAACTAAGATTTGAAAACCGTCTCATTTTGTGCTGATTGCATGCATGCTGGAATTTTGAGTCAGACCATTTTCGAAATTTGCATAGACTAAGCCGTAGATGGAAAAATTGAGAAATTTTACCAGGAGCATGTATGCTAACCCGTCAGTCCTCACGAATTTTGTCAAAATTTTTAAACCTTCACAATATGGAGAAATGCCCTGATTAGTCAGCCCAGTCCTGTTCTGGAAGCTGTAGACAGCACCCTTCCTCTTTTTGTATAGATCAAACCATACAAGCAAAAATATACAACTTTTACCAATAACTCCCAGACAAGCTCAGGAAGCCCCATGAATTTTGTTGGAATTTTTGAGTCCCTTCATCATGCACTAAAAATTCGTATAGTTTAGAAGAACAGAAATCTGAGAATCAGTATATCGTAGGTTCTTGAATTTGTACAGACAAAACCGTAGGTGATAAAATTCTGATTTTCTCAAGGTAGATCACAAACTCATTTATCCATCACCATGATTTTTGTATGAATTTTATACCTCTGGAAGATAACTCAAGGAGACCCATAGATATAGTAAGATCATGTTTACCAGCCTTTCGTCACTCGACCAAATCATTCCCTATAGCGCGGCGCAACCATCACAAAAATCACAAAGGCTTTTCCGGCTAAAGAAGACATTGTAGAGAGCCTAGAATGAATGCTAAATAAACCTACAACTTTTTTCCAGGACCACCTATAACCCTTACTAGAACTTAGAACCGTTAATCATGTTTGGCCTTCATTTCGCGAGTTTTCCTAACCAAAGGCCTTAAAAATTTGAAGGGGGATAGCACGACCCTAACAGAGAATCCGGGAGAATATTAAGACTCACCACCAGTTTTCTAACGGGACTGAGACTTAAAAATACTTGACTTGAGATACATAGGGCATAAGGAATAACTAGGTCAAACCCAAAACTTCGATAACCTGTGGATGGTATGCTGTATGGAGTTTCCTAATAAGCTGTGTTCTACTTATTTCTTGTAGATGGCTACCATGTACACTCCATTCTACTACAGCCGCGGTTACGCCCGGAACTCTACCCAACATATGCTCTGGATCATGCTGCAACGTGCTCAATTCACCTATCCCCCGGAGTACCACATCCTCAACAAGACCATTGGAACTTCTCAAACTGCTGTAATGGCCCGTGTAAGCATCAAAGGTAGGACCCCATGTGAGAGAGATCGCCAGTATGCCAGTTATGGATGGGATAGTAACTCTGCCATGCAAAACTGCACTTATGTTGCCATTACTCGCCTATGTAGTGAACTACTCGAGTGGGAGGAATTCTACTACTATATACCATCTTTAGCTGAGGGAGCCAAAGACACCACCTACCCCGGCTTGTCTGAGCTAGAAATAGGTTTGCACACTCCGTATCTCCAATTAGCAGGATTTGTTCGCTCTCTCGACATGCTCTACCGTGCAACTTTTGCTGAGTTGATAAACGCCCACACATGAGTAGCCACCCTAGAAAGGAGCATCCTGCCTAGGTTTCGTCAGAGACACTATACACCAGAGTTCATGTATGGAGAAAATGTCATGTATGCCCCTACTGAAGACTTATCGCCGCCAGCCGAAAACTACATCGAGCAGACTCCGCCACCCTACGTCAATGTCAGACGTGTCTATCCTCCACTGGGAACCACAGGATTATACAAGCCTCTAGAGTACGTTTAGTGGTATGGACACATCTTCTGGTTGAAGATGGATGACTAAGAAAGAAGTTACTAGGAAGACTAGTAGGTAATCAAGTATGTAAGCCTCATGATGTATTAGTAGCTCTACTTAGGAGTAAGACCGAGCTGTGTAATAGATATAAAATATGTATCCTGTAGTGTCTCATGTAAAAGAACCAAGGGGTTGTATGTAATAATAATCCAGTACTTGTTTGGTTTGAACTGAGCAATTAACTTACCTGCCAACCGTATAGATCTGAGCTTGGTAGGCGAAAGAATCATCAAGTTAGAGCTCGGCTCCAGTTTTGCCACCACTGCACGACATGATACTGCCTAGCGACCAAACCACATTGAATCAATTTTCCCCAACATTGATTAAAACACCGGACAACCACCGTACTCACTCCACTCACCTCCTCAGTAAAGGTTTTTCCTAACCTTAATTAAGCAAGTCTATTATACAACTTAAGAAGAGTTCAAAGATAAGCAAATTAAATCTTGTATGTTTGAAAGGTTTCAAACGAAAGAAACCAGTAGGGACTGGGAGTCCCGGTGTTCCGCTGCATTAGTACTCTCTACTACACATAGAAACCATTTTGTACATAAGACGTATCAAAACATAGAACGTCCAAGCCAAGCATCAACATCCACACACAAACAGATCAAGAACGTTTTTCCATCATCATTATACCTCCAGGCTTTACATCAGAAAACCGGTTGAGTGTACAACCAGCCGTCAATGACGACCAACCACCCAACCGGCAAAAGAACAATCCAAACCACCTGAGCACTCACCCCTACCAAAAACTTGTTGTGCCCATAGTACAAAAGTGAAAAGAGGAAATCTGACTGATACCCACCAAATTTACATACACAAGTACAAGTTCCAGAGACCAGCCAGCAGAACACCTAATGTACCAGCAACCCCAGGAAAGAAAGGAAGACAAGAGGCGCCAGAATGATGAGAAGGCAAACTGCCTCACAAAGATAATCCTGGTAACCATCCTCTGTCGCATCCCGCCACAACCTCCAAACAAAAACCAGTGGATATAGTACCCAAGCCAGGAAAATGCAAAATGCCACTCCGACATACCGTACCTTTGCCCATACCCATCGCCAAGCAGTGACTATTTCCACCAGAAAGCACTTCTCCAAGCCAAAGCGTTTTGGTCTCATCATTACCTGAGCATCCTTTCCAGCAATGGAATCATCCATTCGCTGAGGTGAGGAGAGAACCTCCTTTTCCATCTAAGGATCTATGACTGCAAACCCACATCGTCGATGAAGACCGCTTTTGTTGGCATCCCCTTGTTTTGCTTCACCTCCAATGCTGGACTCACCCTCCATTCTTTTCCTCTAAAAGCTACATCGACACCACCTTTCTCGGGCTCGCTAGACAGAGCAAGTATAAAGGACAAGCCATCTCCCTCACCTTTTTCCCTTTTAAGCAACGAAGTGACTCGCGCCCAAAGATTCCCTCGCAGGGATATTAGATTATAGGGAGTGCAGGATCTAGGGTACCTATATGGGTTTTAAGAAAGATAAAAGAGGGTAATGACGTTAACAGAAACAAAGGAACGCAAGGACAATACGTAAACCTCCACATAGAAAACAAATAATGAGACTTTTCCATCCTAAGGAGATGTTTTATCCCTCGTCCGAGTGATGTGAAAGCTTGGATTTGAAAAAACCCCATGACCTGGTGAACCATCCAACCATATCCAAACCCAAATCTTGGGGACGTGATCTCTTTTAAGGGGGATAGATCTGTCACACACCCAGATCCTAGGGTTAAGTAAAATCATGTCAAGACAAAACTAGGGGTAAAGATCTCCAATTTCCTAACCAAAAATTTTTTCCTTTTTGACTTAGGAGAAATATTTAAATCCAAATGCATGATTTACAAATTTGACAATAAAATAAATTTTTTTAAGACTTGAACTTGGGTCCATATATACAGGTGAACATGCATATGCATAGGACATCTCTTGGTAAAAAGGGCCTTTGAGCATTTAGATTTTGAACCCTTATCTCATTATAGGTACATCCCCTCGGCTTAAGAAAAATTTGTTAGGAATCCTAGGACCAAATTAGATGCATTGAACACCTAAACCTAGGGAGGTTACCCAAGTTTTCTAGGATAAACCATAATGGATAAAATCATGGGGAAAATTTATATGGGTGCTAGATAACATAGTTAGCTTAAAAATTTTTTGTACAAAGTAATAACTAGGATTTAAGCCCCAAACAAATTGGACAAACAGCTAGGTAATGGGGGCCAATATTATTTAAATCGGCTAAAATGGCACTTTTCCTAAAAGACCATTTAAATGCACATAAAGTAATATAGGAGATAATTTATTAAAATACTGGATTAAATACCATAATTAAATATAATTTTTCTAGAATTTTTCTTGACTGTTTGAACCCTCTAAAAATTCAAACAAGGCTTAAAATACCCAAACTTTGTTGAATTTCTGAGAGCAAACCATAAGTGATCTTTGAGTGAAACCAAATAAAATGGGTTCTAAGTCTACTTCCCTAACCAGAGAAATTTTTTTATTAATTTACCTAACCCACACAATAAGTTACAGGGCTGCAAAGTCAGAGGAGAAGGATAAATCGAAAATACAATCAAAAACCCAAGTGCACTCAAATACCTACCCTTACCCTCTCCACAACCTAGTCTACCACGAGGATGGACCCACTGTCAGCCTCACTGGGTTGCCCCCGCTCTGTACCACTTCTCCCCACTACCGAAGAAACGCAGAGCGCAAGCCGACCAGGCGTAGAACATCACCGACGCGTGGCCGCAAGGTGTCATCGGTGCGCACTTCCTCTCTGCCGCACAAAACCTTCCTTCCTCGATCGCCCAGCTTCACTCTCTGCTCCAGGACCGAGCAAATCGAGAGAGGAAGCCACAGTCTCACCATTTACCCTCTCCTTCATCGTCGGCCACAAGGAAGACGAAGGCCGTCGTCGCCAAGGAGCCACGATCACCCCCTTCTCTTTCGCGTTCATTAATCTTCACCCAATCCTGAGCATTTTCGCTATTGACATCATCTCCTTCCGTCCCTTGTAGCCGCGGGAACACCGTCGTGTTCCACCGGAGCCAGGAGCGTGTACCAGGCGTCGCCGCCGCACCCTCGACGCCGTTCCGGATAATGTAGGCCGAGACATGCCTCACCGCCGCGCCGTCAGCATCACCTCATCCACCTCTTCGTTTCCCCTCAAAGATCCCGAAGGTTGGCGCGCTGACAAGGTAGATCAGCGTCATCCTAGCGTCGTCTTCCCCAAGGCCGGCCACGGGCCGTCGTCGTCGATTCCTCCATATTCGGTGAGCCATTTTCCAGTTAGTTGCGTTGAGAGCATCACTGAGAGATAGTCGAGCTATTGCATGCCTCACCCCTGCCTCCCATGCGCCGGATCGAGTTGACACCGTCGCCCCGCCGTTTCCGCCATCACCAACGATCAAGCTTCACGTTGCCAGGACCACCCGCACTTCGTCGAGCTGTCCGCACCCTCGAGTAAGATTATGTGCCTCACGTAGGTGCTGATATATGCATTGCCTCGGCACCATTCGGTCTCTAGGATAGTTTGACACTTCACCCTGGACCCAACAGTCGCCTTCTATCGTTGCCGGCATGACACCGGCAACCACAGTACACGAGACCACCACTATTGTGTGCGTGAGACCCTTGCGCACATTTCCTCTTTTGGTCACAACACAGAACTCGCTGTCGTTCGCTGTCGGCGCCGTCCGAAAGGTCACCGGCGCACCCCAGCCCTGATCCTTCTTCCTCTCACGCTCGCTGACAACCAGACCCCACCAAACGGGCGCCAAATCGCCCTCTCAAATCTGCAGTAACTGACCCATGGGGCCCACGCGCAGGAGAGATAGGAACATAAGTGCAAGACTGTGCAGGACTTGTAAAATCTCTAAAAAATTCAAATTTGCTTCAATTTGAGCAAACCCAAATTCTATAGATACCTCACTTCACCCTCTCTGACCTGGGTAAATAAAAATGTATACATTACTTGGGCTAAGTGCTCGTAAAACTAGTGTTGGGAAAATGATACACTTTAGGACAGCCAAACTTTAGGGATTTATTAAAAATTCAATTTACCATCTTTTTGAGTAAACTTAAATCATGTAGAATAACCCAAACCTGTATTTTTAAAATGTAAAATAAAAGCAGCCGCCTACTGTGCAAAAATATCACCTAAACATTTATATAGGGAATAAACAACTTAGATGTGCACTACAACTTGTAAAATTTGTAGTAAATTCAATTTTAATCATTTTTGAGTAAACTAAGTTTCTATAAAACCAGCAACTAATGAACTCTAATTAGGAGAAATACAATATGGCAACACCTATACTGAATATGTAGGAATAACTTAAATAGATAACCTATATACTAATGGTAGTAGTTAGGTACTATATGTAAGCATATATAAACATACACACACATATATAAATATAAATATAAATATAAATATATGCACCTTAGCTCCGAAATAAGTCAAATTAAAACTTAATATACAATTGAAGCTTTAGGATCATCCTCTTACTCCAGAGACTTAATGCACTTAACTTAAGGTAAGGTTTAGTGTAATATACGACATTTTAATCCAGATCAGAGCACTCTAGTTTATAAACTAAAGATACTAAGCTTATAAACTAAAAATAGTTTGGTCAACCAAAACCTAATCCTTTTATTTACCTAAGTACAAGGGAACAAAGGTTCTGAACCTATAACCTTTTAGGCTAAGCGCACATTGAACACAATAGGCCTAGAACACGTCATAAGTTGTGAAAGGCCTAAGAAATTCATAATAACTCTAAAAATTGTGAAACCAAATGTGTTAGCCTTATAAAACACCCCTATACACTCCTGAGACGTTAAACCTAATAAAAATCACTTTACAAAAGTATTTTGGAGCACAACCTAATGGAACACTACCCTATACTCATAAAACCTCTGAAAATCATAACTCCTAGATGGGATAAGATAAATTAGAAATTCTTTCTCCTAAAATTATTTTAGATCAGTAGCCACTCAATGTGCAAAAATCATGCCTTTTAGAGCATTTTGAATTTTGGCCTATTTTCGGTGTTTAACTGCATATCATAAATTTTGCTTAGATGATTACATGGACGGTGATGGAGTGGATCAGAGACTAAATTTTCTCCAAACCAAGGCATGTTCTTGCCCCTCCTTTGAACAATTTGAACCCACAATTTTGGGCAATATGTTTTGGTTGTGAAATTTGCATGCGCAGTTTGCCTTATCGATATTTTTAAACTAAGAATGGTAGTTATGTCCTGAAAATTTGCATGAACCCCTTCAGAAATATCTCCTTGCTGATTTGAACCTTAGAAATTAAATTAGGCTACTATGGATGTGCTCATGCGAATATGCTATGCTTTACAAGAGTGAAATGCTTAACCTCGCCTAGAATTTTTGTAATACTCGTTCCATCTATACATATATGTAATATGTGAATTTTGTTAAAATGAACCTTTGCTGGAATGGGTTGAATTTGATGATTATTTGTGAACTAAAGTGTGTGAAAATGTGGTTTTGACTTGGGCGGCAAGTGACATGCAATTGATGTATTTTCATTGTCGATAGGGGGAGTGTTTGCCCAAGTCCGTAAGGACCGAACTTGTGTCACCAACTTAAAGTTTACCATACATCCACATGTGCTAGTATGGGATAGCCTTAGCCAAGTAATCTATTTAGCACCTAGCCTTGCATTATGGTAGGCCGAAGTGTATGGGTTCAAAAAACCCAGAGGAACTTCCTATTTACCGCCGATGTGGTAGTTTAGGTGACTCAGTCTGTCCAATACAACGATATTGTGCCACGTGGGTGGGTTCCTGTCGTGCCCGCCACCACGGCGTTAAGTTTAAGGCGTGGGCCCGCCACTTAACGGTTCTAGGTCACATTTCCAGTATGACCTAGGATGGAGGAAACACATATCGTGTTGGTGCAAGGCTAGGGACTAAGTAGTGTAAAGGCTTTGTGATGACCTCTAGACTATACTCAAAGTGTAGAGTATAGTGGTACCGATGGGTACCTGTTGATGAGAAATCTCTCTCACGCGCTGGCCTGGGAGATTTGCTTGACTCCAGTGCAGGTCCTTCTCGGCTGCCTACAACGTGCAGGACGTGCCAGTTGATTTGATCTGCTGATCAACAAGAAAAAAACAAGAAAATACTCGTTAAGTGTTAGGTTAGATCCCCACGGGATCGGATAAGGAAATCCATGAATGTATATATGCTATTCCAAGCCATATTTGAACCAAGTGACTGGAATGGATCGGCTACACCGAGACAGCATCAGCCGCTCAATTCAAATACAGTGAAGAATAATACATATACAGATTGATAACCTAACCGATACTGGAAAGCTAACAAAGAATCGGCTAATACTCCGATAAATCTTATATGAAGATAATATTTCTGAATCAAACGTACGATCCGGGAATCGGCCATCAGCTACCCGGGAAAGGCCGATTTCATTAGGCAACGTCCGACAGAAACACGATCTTAACATAAGAGGTAGTCCTAATACAAATCTAGTAATAAACTCATTAAAAGAAACATATTAGGGCAAATAAGGCCGGCTGATACCCCGGCACTGTCTCTAAGTAATACAAATCTCAGATGAACAGATCAGTGATAGTTTTAAAGACGACTTAATCGTTCGAATCCGATGCAGCATTAAGTATGAAAAGAAACATCTGATCTGTTACGGCCGATTTATACCCCTCGAAACGGTAGATACCACATATGAACCAGCCAACCTTTAGATCTAGCCCTATTGACGGCATGTTCTTGACGAAACAAGCCAATGACAAGATAGATCTAAACACTGATCTAATTCATATGCGTTATATGATATATATAACGTAGTAAAATCATTGGTTCTAATGTATCATTGCGATGGAAGCATTAGAAATAGAGAATCATACCACTAATGACAAACATTTACCTGAACTTGGGGGATCAAGACGATGCAGCCCGAAGCCAAACAAAGTGTTCGTCTGAAGAAAAGGTTGGCGATGCGAGGAAGATTGGATTGATTGAATAATAATTACACCGAGGATCTCGGGTCCTATTTATACCCAAGATACTAATATCTGTAACAACCTTGGACTCTATCTAAACTACTGTTTAAAACACCACATTATCCCTATCGGGACCCATACCGTGTTACAACTAACAGTTTAACAAATCTCTAAATTACAGATACAATTGCCGTTATAGGACTCTATCCATAAGTGGCAATATCTTTTAACACACAATTAACTACCGAATCTTCTATTTATCTTTAAGTTTCTGCACTAGACATGGTTTCATCTCTTCCGGACTCAAAATCGGCTGTCGGTTGCTCCCATTCGATCCGTCCTCAGCCGATTTGCCCTACAGCCGATCACTCTTTTAGCCGATCCGATTTCGCTTTGCCTTTACAGACTTAGGAACTCAATTACCAAATTTCAGTGTTAACACATGCCCCCCAAGTCTGTAATACGAAGTGTTGCGGATTTGCTTGCCTATCCAAACTCTTGCTCCTCCTTGACATAAACCGCCTCGGCTTCTCCCCAAGTGCTCTTTAAATATCCACCTTCCTTGGCCGAACCGCCTACGCCTCTAACGCGCTCGGCCTTCTTCACGAACAAGCCTCCTGCTCTCTCTCTCCTTCGGCGACTTCATCGGTGCTCGTCAACCTCCCTCACATTCTTCAGATTCATCTTCGTCCCCGAGCACCCCGATGGCCTCTACCGCCGCTGCATCGAGCACCTCCATCTCACCGGCCACCACCGTCATGCCGGCCGCAACCACTATGCCGTCTGCTGCTGCCAATCCAGCCGCCACCGCAACCGCTTCAGCCACCACCGCAACCAAGTTCCCCGAGGTACTTTCTTCTGATCCACAATTTTACTCCCAAATCTGCATTTTCAAACATTCTTGCATCAACACTTCGTTCGGTGATCTTTCAAGTAGCATTTTATTCCACATTCTTATCAATTAGTATTTTTCCTGTTCCCGAACCGTAATACACAACCATTCTTGACTAGTACCTTTCTCTCCTTTTCTGAACTATAGCACCTGTCTCATCAAGTAATTATCCCCAATTCGACACAAGCAGAGAAGTACTTCCTCGGACCTATCGGCAACACAGATCCAGCCGATATCATCATAGCAGAAACCAACCGCGTCCCTTTTAACACTGCCAAACCATCTCTCTCCCATTGGAACGGAACATTCAAGGCATGGCCATCCAGTGATGCAGCCTGGACTAAATGGTATGAAAGGATACGATCGGCTAAGTACGTCCAGTGGAAAGAGAAAAAACTTGCACAATGTCTAGAATTGTCCATCGCTGGCATGGAGAAAGACGAGCCGCTCCTATCGGCTGCGACCTACTTCTGGAACGACAGCTTCAACGCCTTCATCTTCCGGCAAGGGCCAATGACCATCACATTGGCCGACGTATATATGATAACTGGACTGGACATTGAATCATCGGTTGACCCCAGTGTATTGATCCGAAAAGGCCAACATCAGCTCAAAACCAAGGCCATTGGCGGGTGGAGCGGCTTCATCGCCCAAAACATGAAGGAAGGGACAGTCGGCCACAAGGAACACACCGTCTTCTGATGATGTGGCTCGAGAAGTTTGTATTCTGCGGATCAAGCTGTGGGCCGACTACCAATTGGCAGATCATGGCCGAAATTCTGGACGATGGGAAAGAATTCGCACTGGGAAAATATCTCATCGGTTACTTGTATCAAATGCTACATCAAGCTGCCGCGAAAATAGTCGCCAATGCCCCAGTCAACACCGGTGGCCCCTGGTGGTTCCTCCAAATCTGGCTGCTGTTGGCAACCCAGAAAATAGCCGGTCGGCCCCGTCTGACAGAGGCCGGGTTCCCAAGGCTGGAGCCGATCGAAGACGATGAAGGCAACCAGATTACCACCAGGAGATGCATGAACTACGGAGAAGCAGCCGCCGCCCATGAAGGCTCAAAGCAATCAGCTGAGTTGTTGGCCGAATGGTTCATAGCCCTTTACGACGGACTGTCCCGCGACAACCGAACCTGGTACTTCTACCCGGACCGGGGAATGTTTGAGTTGCCGGTTGATTTCAATTGGGACGACCTCAACTTAGCCGATAACCCAAGGTGCAGGGAGCTGTTCACCGCCTCCCTGTCCCCTTGCATCCTGCCGACCGGAGTTCACCAAGGCCGATCAGTGGCCCGGAGCTACGAATTCTATTACCCGGTATCGGCGACGAGGCAACTTGGTCTCGGGCAACTGCCCATCGGCTTTTTCTATGTCGATAATATTGAAACCAGGGGGGCGGTCGGCCAGGACTTGATAATGAATCAGCTGCTGAACATAGCCGGCCCTCCCCTCGGTGATGCTGCCGGGATAACATTGTCAATGAGGAGAAGCGCTTCATACGACCGATGGTGGTCCGAACTTAAACGCCACATCTTCCACCAACGGTCATCCTGCTACATCGACCTGCTCCTGCCCAACGAGATCCCCTCGGTATATTTATGCTTCAGACTAACAATTTTCTTCTTCCCATTCATCGGCTGACACAGCCGATTAACGTTCATCTTTTGATTTTGGCAGGAGACGGAGACAGAACGGCCGACGGTAAGCGACTCCGGATGCCCCATTGAATACAACCCAGGCGTTCTGGATGTGGGCGGTCTTGCTCCGTCGACCATCGGCTGGGGGGCGCCCAAACTAGCATCGCTGCTGCGAGGGCAGGTGCGTATGCCGATTGCGCAGAAGAGGAAGGCGGCACCACCACCGCAGCCGTCGGCCACGCTGCCCCCAAGAGGCTGAAAAAGACAAAATCAGCAGCGTCGGCCGACAACCTCCCCCCGGATCCGGCCATCGCGCACCTCGACACCACCATCAACGAGGAAGCGCCGGCGGCCGTTAGGGCGGCGGCTGAACCCGGGATTCCGAGTCCTGAGTCGGTCAATGCCCCAGCCGACTCTTCGTTAGCCCCAAGTCCGCCAACAAAGCGTCAGCCGGTAAGCTTTTACTCCACCGGGCTTGGCTTCACGATGATCACTTGCATCTGATCAGACCATTGCTCGCAGGTCAAGAGATTGGCTGGTCGCACTCCTCGCCCCGCACCATCGGTAATCATCTTCTACCACCTTATTCGTGGTAATCGATCGACTTGTCCATTAACCCTTTCTTCTGCAGCCCCCGCGGTCTCCATCGGTTGCCGCCCAGGCGTCCGGCGAGCGTACTGCGCCCATTGGGGATAGTGGTGACAATGCTGGCGAAGAGGGTTTGACGGCCATGGGCAACGATTCAGCCGAACCGACAGCCCCGACACCGATGCCGACGGTAAGCCAGCTAATTTCGTTGATCGACTTTGTCGGCCCAGCATGCCCTTGATCATTTCTCTTTTTGCTGCAGAACGTAGCCGACCTTCTCAACTTTGATTTGTCGGAGTTCGAGGAGCCCGGTGACGCCGGCGAGGAAGCGCTTGCGACGCAGCAGAGGGTCTGAGGGCCACTTTAGCCGACATCGGCAATCGGCTAGAAGCTTCGTTGGACGCACTGGTGGTTGATAGCGGCTCAATACGCGCGTGATTCAAGGACATTCAAGATGAGCTGTCGGACGCCGTAGCTGAAGCCATCGTGCCGGCGACCTTCATGGAAGCCTACCAATTCAAGTACGAACGAGCCCGGCAGTGAATAATTGATCGCCGCGAGAGTCAAGCGCGGTCGGCCACCATCCAGTCGACCAAGGATGCCATTGAGAGCCGGAAGGCCGCCTTTGACCGGCTGAAGACAGAGCCGGCGGCCAAGCTTGAACAACTCTGCGCCCATCGGGATCAGCTGATAGCCTATCTTGTTCAAGTCACGAACGAGATCGATGTCCATGAGGAGTACATGGCTGGCCTGCTGGCCAAGATTGAAGCCGAGCGCCAAGGCATCAAGGCGGCTGTGGCGTACTTGCGCGACTTGGTGAGGAGCACCCGATCGGTGGCGGGGTCCGAGGACGACGACATTAGGGCCATCGGAGAAATCGATCAAATTAGGCGGACGGTGTTGTCGGCCGTAGCCGATTTCCTAAAAAAATAAGACTGTAACTTGTCCGACCTTTCGAGGTTGGCTCACATTTCTGTACCATACTTGTCATGTTCCTGCAATGTGATCGGATAATCCGCATTACTTGTGCTTGTTCTCGGCTTCAACTCGCGTGTCATAATTTATCGATTTTATGCTGCTGCACTCGTAGGTATAATCGGCCGCATTTGTAAATAAGATTGTCCTTCGGCTGTGTGTGACGCCTCGACTTGTCCGACTTGAAATCGGCCCCAATCCCGAGATCACGCCACAACCTTTAGTGTTATCCTTCAAACACCTGTCTCATCGGCTATCGGCCAGTAATACCCGAGTGTATTGCCGATTTGGTTTTGTAGTCCGACTAATCCGAATCTATACTTCAGAACCCGTGAGTCTGGATGATAGGTATCCAGTCTTGCACGTCGACCATTCAACGATTCCCGACACCTTTAATGATGACCTCTTCGACTCCCGCGTCGGCAGCGACCTTTCACATCTGAAAACCGTATCTTTTCTTTCTATAAATGGGCTCCTTCGGTCCTTCCTGAATAACTCACGGCCGAAGAAGACACTCAATCTCCAGGAGTACAACGTCTAGTTTCCAAGTCTTTGGCCGGGCTTCGCATGGCTTCCTCGAGCTCGTCGGTAAACCAGGTGATTTCCCAACTCACCTATTCTCGCCATTTCCTCCCTTCGAGTACTCAGGAATGAACTTTCTCGCAGCCACCTCATCCCCTTCGGGTGATCCTGGAGATCATGGACACGCCATACGAACTGACGGTCAGCCAAGACCCACGAGTGAGGGCCAATCTGAAGCGCTTCAGGGAGTTGGAGGCTCGTCACCTGGCGGCCAGGCCTCCCATCAACCTTGGTAGCATTCCGGCTGCTGCCCCTGTGGCGTCTTCGACGCTCGCGCACCTCGACCGGTTGGAAGGACGGCAAACCCAGCTTGCGAATGAACTGCTGACCACGACCACCGACATAAGGGTCAGTCGGCTGGAGTATCTGATCTTGGATGCTTTAGAGATGGAGACTGCAGAGCCTATCGAATGAGCCCTGGTGGCCATCAGGGATTATTTAGGGAACATGTAATCAAAGACGGCTTCGCGTCGATTCTGAATAAAGCTTGTTTAATGTTCTAGCCTAATTTTTGCGTTGCAATCGGCTTGGTTTTTCAACTTCTAGCCTGATTTTTGCGTTGCAATCAGCTTGGTTTTTCGGTTGTCTTGTGTGTGTGCATGCCCCCAAGTTTTGTTGATAGCTTCGGTGTCAACAAAATTGCGAGTTCGAGTCGCTTCGTGCATTATGGTTGTTCTTGTTGGGCAATCATGAGCCGATCGTGAAGCGCTTTGTAAAAAGTGATGTGTGAAAATGCCTAAAGGCGATGCCTCGTAAGACATCGGCTATCGTAGATCGGCTGAAGTGACTATAGCCGATTCATGAATTGATCCACACGCTCGGGTAATATTTCTTTAAATATTTTCCATTAAGGGCCCTTCCGAATATCTCTCCATCCAATCCTTCTATCATGTAAGCTCCTTTAGAGACGCATTTGTGGATCTTGAAAGGCCCTTCCCAATTTGGTGACCATTTGCCGAACTTGTTGTCTCTAGACCCGATCGGCAGTATAAGTTTCCAGACGAGTTTGCCTTCCTCAAAAGATTTAGGCACAACCTTTTTATTGTAATGTCTGGCTACTCTTTCTTTATCTTTTGTTACTTTTTCTAAGGCCCTCATCCTGGACAAAACGAGATCCTCCGACTCGTCTACCATTGGGTGATAATAATCGTCGGCTGTGAGTTGGTCCTGTAGCCGAATGCGCCTTGAGCCGACGACATTCTCCCATGGCAGCACCGTCTTGTGCCCATAGACTAGTTTGTACGGGGGGACTTGGATTGACCCGTGGCATGCCATCCGATACGCCCACAATGATTCGGCCAATCGGGTGTGCCATTGCTTAGGATGCTCAGAGATCTTTCTTTTAATTAACTTGAGCAAGCTTTTGTTCGAGGCCTTGGCTTGCCCGTTGGCTTGCACGTAATACGGCGACGAGTTAAGTAGCTTGATCCCCATGCCATCGGCAAACTGAACAAATTCGTCCGACACAAAGATAGATCCCGGTCGGTCGTTATTTTTGTGGAATGCCAAATCGGTAGATGATGTGTTCTTTGACGAATTCAATTGCGTCCTTAGAATCCACTTTTCTGAGGGGGATCGCCTCCACCCATTTTGTGAAATAATCTGTGGCCACCAGGATAAATTTGTGTCCTTTGCTTGAAGGTGGATTGATCTCGGCGATCATATCGATGCCCCATCCTCTCGAAGGGCCACGGCTTGATAATTTGGTTCATGGTGATGCCGGTGCTCGTTGTGTCGTGCCAAACTTTTGGCAGTCCCGGCACCCTTTGTAGTATTTGAAACAATCATCCAGCATTGTCGGCCAGAAGTATGCGGCTCAGCGAAGGAGCCATTTCATTTTGTGGGCCGATTGATGCGTGCCACAGATTCCTTCGTGTACTTCCCCGATGGCTACTGTAGCTTGATCGGCCCCCAAACACTTGAGTAGTACGCCGTCGATCGTCCGATAGTATAGATCTTCATCAAGCAACACGTAGCATAGCGCCTTGTATCATAGTTTCCTTGTGGCCGATTGAGAGGGGTTTTTGAGATAGTTGTAAACGTCAAATTTCCAATCATCGGCCGCGATGGTGGCCACGTCTACGTCTACTTTTTTTAGCATCGGCCGATAGCCTGATGCCCCTTGAGCCAAATCATTGGCCTCTGTATTCTGCTCTCTGGGGATATGCCTCAAAGTGACTAGCCGAAAACCATCCATTAATTCCCGGCATTGTCGGTAATAGGCCATCAGCGTGTTGTTTTTGCACTCATATTCTCCTGATAATTGGCTGATGATGAGCAACGAATCTCCCATTATCTCGACTGCGTCGGCTTCCGCCTCCTTGAGTAGAGTCAACCCTTTGAGAATGGCTTCATACTCGGCTTGGTTATTCGTAGCATGGGGGTCAATGGCGAAGGCGAACTCAAAGCTTGCCCCCCGGGCGAAATAAGGACTAAGCCGATGCCGCAGCCGTTGGTGCATACCGAGCCATCAAACGTCAAAGTCCAAGGCACAATTTCCACTGAGCCGATTGAATCGTTTCTGTGTTCCACAATGAAATCGGCTATGGCTTGCCCTTTGACTGCCCTTGTTGCCTGATACCTTAAATCGAACTCTGTTAGTGCGAAGATCCACTTACCAATTCTTCCTTTGAGCACTGGAGCCGATAGCATATACTTGACCACATCGGCTTTGCAAGTTACCGTGCACTCATTGGACAGCAGATAGTGCCTTAACTTTGTACATGAGAAATAGAGGCATAGGCATAACTTCTCTGTCACATCCTGAGTTTTTCCCTAATTCATTTAAAATAATTTACCCGGAAATAATCGGAATTTCTGAAATTAACCTGGAGTCAACCTATAATTTTAAAATGCAATTAATAAATGGAAATGACATGGTAGGATTTTTCTTGAATTCTTCATGTCAAAATACGCTAATAGGATTTTTTGGAATTTTTAGAGCACTCTAAATATTTTTAATCAATTAAATAAGAAAACAGGAATTTAATTAAGTCCCTAAATCCCTTTTTCTTTTCTTTTTTTTTTTCCGTACGTCCGTACGGTTTTCCCGCCGTCGCCGTAACGGGCCGTCGGCCTGGTCCCCCGCGCGTGCCGCTCCTCCCGCGGCCGTGGGCCGAGGCCCACTGCACGGCCGCCGCGCAGTCCGCGGCCCCTCTCTTGCGCCGCGGCCACCGACGGTGGGCCCCACCTGCGGAGCCGCTCCCTCGTGCCCGGCCGGCCCAACCGCCGCCCGCCATAGCCGCGCCGCCCGCCGCTTCTCATGCCGTTTCCGCGCACCTCGCGCCGCGTGGGCCCCACGCCGGCTCCGCCCGCGCGCCGCACCCGTGCCCGCTTTCCCGCACGCCGAAACGGCCGTCGTCGCCCGAAACGACCGCCGGATATCTCTCTCTCTCTCCGAGTCCGAAAACACCAGCGACCTTATCCCCGCCCTATCCGTGCCCGTTTCGGTCTCTCCTCTCCCCTTTTAAACCCCTCGAGCTCCGCCGCGTTTTCCCTTTGTTCGCCGTTGATTCTAGCCCGGTTCGCCGTCGTTTCCGTCGCTTCACCGTCGGTGAGCTCGCCGCCGTTTCCGGTCTCTTTTGTTTCGTTTGTCTCCTTTTCTTTTCCGCGCGCGCCGCTCGTCGGTCGCCGCCGCCGTTCCGCCGCCGCTCGTGGTCGCCGCCGCCGCCCCGCCGCTGCCGCGGCCGTCGCCGCCCCGCCGCCGCCGCCGCCACCCATGAAACCCTAACCCTAACCCTAGCGCCGCCCCGTGCCGTCCGATCTTGCGGATCGGACGGATCCGGCCGTCCGATCGCGACGGATCCGCGCCGTCCGATCGCGCCGCCCGCCGCTCCGATCGCGCCACGTCGCCGCAATCCGCCGCTCGGATCGCGCCACGTGGCGGCAATCCGCCGCCGCGCCGCCCGCGCGGCGCGTGCGGCCGACGTCGGCCCTAGGGCCGACGCCGCCGCCGACGTCATGCCGACGCCACCCGTGCCGCGCGAGGGTGACGTCACCAGGGACTTAATTGCGCAATAAATAATTTAATCTTTTCTGTTTAATTTAAAAATCACAATTAAACTTCTAAAATTTATATCTTTTGAATCCGAGCTCCGTTTTAGCCCATTCAAATTTCATTAAATCCAAAAAAATGTCAAGAATCCATTAAAAATTCTTTTCAGTGCTGTTTCAGTAGACTTTTTAGGGTGTTTGTTGAGTGCTTTGTTTGTCGTGTAGATTCCGAGTTTTCCGGCGAGCCTGTTCTCTTCGAAGTAGTCGCCGAGGTTCCTCAGTCTCCAGAGCAAGGCAAGTCATATCTTACTTTGACCATATTGTACCTATTTTATGTAAATCCCTCTATTTCATTCAAATACTGCATATGTTTTAGAATGTCATTTCATGGGATGTTTTATACCTATTGTACTCAACCATAGGATTGTTTACCTTATACCATTGATAACTTGGGATCCAATGGGACTAGATGATAGTTTAAGATTGCTTAGTCGTGCTTAGCGCAACTAGCTCACTTAAGGGAGTCACACTAATCAAGTTTATTTCTAAAGTGGATCTTCCGACGATATTGAGATATGACTTTGGTTTTAATAATATTGAATTATGAGAAAGGTGGGTCATGAGCACATGGTTGGACTTTGGTTAGCGTGCTCATGACGATTAAGGACCGGTTCTCGGGAAACCCTGGAAGAAATGCCGTGCATACCACAAGCCAGCATGGGTAATGGCTGGGCCCGTAGCGTAGCTGTCTCTAGTTAACGTATCCCAGAGAGGGTGAGCGTGATGGAGTTGGGTCGGCCCCGGTTTTAAGGGTTGATCAGCTTCCGGATTCACCGCGGCACTAGAGGGGGCTGCCCATTGCCCGATGGGAATGGGGGCGAAACCTTGGTGTGGTACGATTGATTAGAGGGGGTTATGTGAAGGGTCCTGTCACAATTCCTTTCCGGGGCACCGTGGTGGTGCATCGGCGCACGGTAATGTGTTGTGGGATTGTGTCTTGTGGGTACAGTTGTACACCTCTGATCAGAGTAAAAACTATTCGAATAGCCGTGCCCACGGTTACGGGCGATCGACCAGATTCACCTTGATTAGTCTCATTTATTTACTCGAATGAAATGTTGGAATATGACTAGTGCAGGTGGATGGATGGGCCTGTTGCAACGTGGTTTGAGCGTTGGACAGCGTTTATTTAATACTGCTTAAATATTACTACTGTTTACTGTCTTCAAATATTATTATTATATACTGCAAATGTTGTTTATGCAAATTGAGCCCCTTGACCCTTCCTTGCTATTTTATCTTGCATCATGTCCCCTTTTCCGGTGTGACTTGTTGAGTACGGTGGTTGTACTCGTCTTGCTTCTTTTCCCCTTCGGTGCGAGGTTGAGATCGAGGTCTCCGAGGAGGTGTAGGCTTGTTCTCGTCAAGGTTTAGCCGTGGAGTTGGTGTTCCTCTTCGCTCGTGTCAAGTTTAGCTTAAGTCAGTTTTATTTTCCTTTCCGCTGCATTTGTGTAACTCTTTTATATTGTTTCTAAGACGAGGATTACGTGTTATCAATAACGTCGATTTGTGTACCTCGGGTGATTCCGGACGAGGATGTAATGCACAAATTAGCTGCAGAAATTCGTGTGAATTTCGGGCGTGACATTCTCCACGGTGAATACCTTATCTCTGCGTCTAGCACCATCGGCTAAGATAGAAAATGGCTTTCTCTTTGCCGTCGACCTCTTGGATTAGGACGGAGCCGATTGATTTGTCGTCGGCCGACAGGTACAGCTTGAACGGTATTCCCTTTTGTGGAGGCATCAGAACTGGAGGAGAGCATAGGTAATCTTTTATGTTGTCTAACGCTTTCTGCTGCTCCGCCCCCCATGTGAAGGTCTGATCGGCTTTCAGCCGGAGCAATGGTGTGAACGACTCCATTTTTCTGAGAGATTAGCTATGAACCGTCTGATGAAGTTTATCTTTCCGATCAACGACTGAAGTTGCTTTTTATCTCTTGGGGGTTGAATCATCTTGATAGCATTAATGCTCCTTGGTGTGACTTCAATCCCTCTTTCATGGACGAGAAATCCCTAGAATTGTCCGGCCGACACGCCGAACGTGCACTTAAGCGGGTTCATCTTCATACCATACTTCCTCGTTCATTCCAACACTTGTCTGAGATCGGCAATGTGTCCTTCTATTTCTCTTGACTTGACAACCACGTCGTCAATGTATATCTCTACTAGTGAACCGATCATATCGTGAAAGATGTAATTCATGGCCCGTTGATATGTTGCCTCCGCATTCTTCAAGCCAAACGTCATCACTACCCACTCGTAAAGGCCGATTGCGCCAGGGCACCGAAAAGCGGTCTTGTGGATGTCCTCTTCGGCCATGAATATCTGATTATACCCTGCGTTACCGTCCATGAAACTGATAATCTTATGGCTTGATGCAGCGTCGACAAGTTGGTCGGCTATCGGCATTGGGTATTCGTCCTTGGGGGTTGCTTTGTTTAGATCTCTGAAATCGATGCACACCCGAAGTTTACCATTTTTCTTCAATACCGGGACGATGTTTGAGACCCACTCGGCGTATCGGCACGGCCGAATGAATCCCGCGTCGTATAGCCGAGTGATTTTGGCTTTAATTGCGTCATACATATCGGCCTTAAACCTCCTGGGAGGCTGTTTGAATGGTCGATAGCCTGCCTTGATCGGCAGTTGATGGACCACTATCGATCGACTGAGACCGGGCATCTCGAAGTACTCCCAAGCAAAACAATCTTTATATTCTTTTAATAATTCAATAAGTTGGGATCTACAATGAGGAGATAGATTTTTGCTAATGTACGTCGGCCTCGGCTTATCACCAGAGCCGATGTCAATTTCCTCTAGTTCATCGGCCGACGTGAAACCTTGCCCTAACTTGCCATCGTCTTCGTCCGCGGTGGCTACGCCGAGAACGCTTGAGCCTTCCACCATGTCTTGTTCAAAGCAACAGCTACGGCTCGTCGTTTTTGATGGGCTGTATTGTTGAATTGGACACATTTAGAAAATCGGCTTGCCGATTTTCCCGGATAAACAATCGATGCCTTCGATTTCCCAAAGTGGCAAATCGGCACCGACGACACTAAGCCGACACTGTCGGCGGCACGATCTCGATCTTGTCACCGTCCCATTGGATCGAGCTCGGTGCATTGTAGAAGGGATGCAGCAGTGTATCCAGTCCCTTCCGAGCAGAAGTCGTAAGACCCCGTCCCGTCGATGACAAAGAACGTTGTGGGTACGGTTTTGTTGCCGATGGTCAGTTCAACGTTGAGGACGCCTTTGGTCTCTGATGGATTGCCGCCGAAGTCCTTGAACACCATGTTGGTTTTTATCAGGTCTTCGGCCCCCTTTCCCAGTTTTCTGAAAGTTGCGTAGGGCATGAGGTTGACTGCGGCTCCCCCATCGACTAGCATTTTGGAGATCGGCTTGCCGTTGATGAATCCTTTAACGTACAATGGCTTCAAGTGCCGATTTTCGGTCCCTTCAGGCTTGTTGAAGATGGCCTGGTCTGGTGAGATTGTCAGCTTCGCCGGGTCATCTTCGATAGTGTCCGCATCGGCTTCGGGGGCGTCGAACTCGGCCGGCAACACGAAGAACATGTTTACCGATGCAGAAACTCTGCCTTTTCCTTTGGCTGCCCTTCTGGCTCGGTCGGCTGAGCTTTCTTTGGCTTGTTCTTCGTCAGCTACGGCAGCTTTCCGTTTGGGTACCCATCGCCTTTTGATTTTGCCGAGCCGACGGCGCTGCTCGTAGATCATTTGTTGCACCTCATCTACTCTCCCTTCACGCTTGAGCCGTTGGACTCTCCTTTTCTGCGTCTTTTTGAAAAGATCGGACGGGACCATTGGGGGTTAGCCGATTCCCCCATCATCGGTCTCTTCGTCGTAGTGGTCGTCTCCATCATGGTTCTCGTTGACGAAGAAGTCCTGATGGATCGGACCGAGCCGATCATGGACGGGTCGCCGCCTTTGGTTTAGTTGGACGGTTCTGGGAACGAGCCGAGCTGGACTTGCAGGCGACAAGCTTTCGTGTCCGTCGTCGTGGCGATCGTACATGTTGGGCAATCATCCAATGTTGGTAGCCTCATGCCGGAATCCCAGCAGTACTTGTAAAAATCCCAATGCCAATGTGGGTCGGCATTGTCATGGTTTACCTTGTATTGTCGACTCTGAGTATTCGGTTCGTGCCGACGAGATGCTTCATCGTAAATCTCTTCATGCCGAGACTGGTATTGATGACGGTGTCGGCTTCGTTCATGGATCGGCTGTCGGCCAGCCGATCTGATGACTGGGTGCACCATATTAAATTGCACGGCGTGGCATCTAGTCTAGTCGTCTTCAGCCTTGGCCTCGATCGAGGTATTGGCTAAGCCGTGCGGCATTCCATTCTGTCGATCAGCTCGCCCGGGGCCGGCCTGGACTGTGTTGACCGGGAAGGGATTGCCGTCTACTTTCATCGACCGATTTGAGTCGGCGAACTTTAGCTTCCCGGCCTCGATTGCCGACTGGATTTGCTGTCTGAAGATTTTGCAGTCATTGGTGGCGTGAGATGTGGAGTCGTGCCATTTGCAGTACTTCTTCTTTTTCAAGTCTTCAGCCGACGGGATCACATGATTTTCGGGTAATTGAATCTGTTTCTCCTTGAGCAGTAAATCGAAAATCTTGTTGGCCTTAGTGATGTCGAAGTCGTACTTTTCTTCCTTAGCCGTCTTCAACAGCCATTGGCAGACGATGGCCTTTTTGTTCTTGGCCCATTCGGCTGCCACCACTTCTGTTTCATCGTCGTCGGACCCGTAATCTGAATCGACGATGACCTGGGTTATGTTCTTGACGGCCTTCTGGGTGTCTTGGAAACGCTGCTCGTGGGCCGTCACCTTCTACGCCAAGTGGGCTAGGCTGTCGAAGTCCTGCGCAGAGAATCACTCCCGGATTGGCGCGATTAAGCCGTGAAAAGCCAGATCGGCCAACTGGGCATCCGATAGCACCAGGCTATAACATCGGTTCCTCATCTCCCTAAAGCGTCGGATGTAGTCTTGGACCGATTCATTGTGTTTCTGCCTGACGCTGGTGAGGTCCGACAACTTCATCTCATGGTTGCCGGAGAAAAATAGTTATGGAACTGTTTCTCAAGATCGGCCCAACTCTGGATTGAGTTGTAAGGCAACGAGGAGAACCAAGTGAAGGCCGATCCTGAAAGAGAAAGGGGGAATAACCGAACTCTCAAAGGGTCTGTAGCCGATGCTTCACCGCATTGTGCCAAGAATCGACTGACGTGCTCATAGGTAGAAACGTTGTCTTGCCCTCAGGATTTCGAGAAGTCTGGGATCTTGTATCGGTTGGGTAGCGGGATCCTTTCGAAATGTTCTGGATAGGGATACCGATACATATTCCCTGAATCTTTCGGTTTGAGGCCGAACTGGTCGCGCATGACGTCTGCGATTAGATCGGCCCAGGCTCAGTTGTCTTGCTGTATCGACTCATATGGGTCATACGGCGCGGGTGCTTGCCGATACAGCTGCGGTGGCGTCTGAGGCCTATAATGGTGGTCTTGACGGCCCCCTTGGTACTGGTAGCGATGATCAACGGGAGGCGGCCGGGGTGCGGTTGCGGCGTCGGTGGATGCGGGAACAAGCTGCAGGCCACGGCGTTGTGCCGCCTAGATCAATCGGCTCGCGCGATTGTCATTGAACATGCTGTCGAGTTGACCCTGAGGCAACGGCTGTTATCGGTTCAGTATAGTAACCGCTGGTCTTATGGCCGTTTCGCCTGGATTCAGCTGGCCGACTCCTCCTGGAGGGCTTGGTTGCGCTATCAGTGGAAGCGGCCGATCCTGGCTGACTAATGTCCTGTAACCAGGAAATTGGCCATCTGCGAAATACGTGGGCCCGCATTGCAACTGTTCGGCTACCTTGGCGTCGACCACATGAGAGATCATATTATTGAGGGTATTAACCAAGTAGCTACTTTGGTTGACCAGTGCGTGGTGAACGGCCGAGTCGATTCGATCTTGCAGGGAGTATATGGCCGGATCATCTTGCACCTGGGTCGGCTCTTCTACCTTCTGTTTGCCTTTTGCGTCACCCGAGGAAGATGCATTGGTATCGTTCAGGCTGAACTTGTACTTTTGGTGCACAGCTCCAGATCTTGTTTGGGTGAAAGATTGCAAATAATTAGTCTGGAGTTCTTCCACCATCTTCTTATATTCGGCTTGCTGTTCAGCCGATAGTTGTTCCATCTTTACAGGGACAACGTTGTCCTGCGTGATGCCAGGGTTCTTGGAGTCAACCATCTTGCCGGCAGAGTCTATTCGTCCGAGTCGAGCCGACAAAGACAGTCCCACCGGGCGTGCCAAGAAGCGTGTTGACGAGAAATCTCTCTCACGCGCTGGCCTGGGAGATCTGCTTGACTTCAGTGCAGGTCCTTCTCGGCTGCCTACAACGTGCAGGGCGTGCCAGTTGATTTGATCTGCTAATCAACAAGAAAAAAAATAAGAAAATACTCGTTAAGTGTTAGGTTAGATCCCCACGGGATCGGCTAAGGAAATCCATGAATGTATATATGCTATTCCAAGCCATATTTGAACCAAGTGACTGGAATGGATCGGCTACACCGAGACAGCATCAGCCGCTCAATTCAAATACAGTGAAGAATAATAAATATACAGATTGATAACCTAACCGATACTGGAAAGCTAACAAAGAATCGGCTAATACTCCGATAAATCTTATATGAAGATAATATTTCTGAATCAAACGTACGGTCCGGGAATCGGCCATCGGCTACCCGGGAAAGGCCGATTTCATTAGGCAACGTCCGACAGAAACACGATCTTAAAATAAGAGGCAGTCCTAATACAAATCTAGTAATAAACTCATTAAAAGAAACATATTAGGGCAAATAAGGCCGGCTGATACCCCGGCACTGTCTCTACGTAATACAAATCTCAGATGAACAGATCACTGATAGTTCTAAAGATGACTTAATCGTTCGAATCCGATGCAACATTAAGTATGAAAAGAAACATCTGATCTGTTACAGCCAATTTATACCCCTCGAAACGGTAGATACCGCATATGAACCAGCCAACCTTTAGATCTAGCCCTATTGACTGCATGTTCTTGACAAAACGAGCCAATGACAAGATAGATCTAAACACTGATCTAATTCATACGTGTTATATGATATATAACGCAGTAAAATCATTGGTTCTAATGTATCATTGCGATGGAAGCATTAGAAACAGAGAATCATACCACTATTGACAAACATTTACCTGAACTTGGGGGATCGAGACGATGCAGCCCGAAGCCAAACAAAGTGTTCGTCTAAACAAATCTCTAAATTACAGATACAATTGCCGTTATAGGACTCTATCCATAAGTTGCAATATCTTTTAACATGCAATTAACTACCGAATCTTCTATTTATCTTTAAGTTTGTGCACTAGACATGGTTTCATCTCTTCCGGACTCAAAATCGGTTGTCGGCTGCTCCCATTCGATCCGTCCTCAGCCGATTTGCGCTACAGCCGATCACTCTTTAGCCGATCTGATTCCGCTTTGCCTTTACAGACTTAGGAACTCAATTACCAAATTTCAGTGTTAACAGTACCGAATAAACTAGAGCAATTCACTTCATGTGGGTAAAGCTGTACAAACTCTGCAGAGTAATTAAAACTAATCGATTAGTCGTGCTCACGGTCAAGAGCACTTTGGTGAAATGTCACGAGTATAGACTCGATTGTTTTAAAAAGCGTGTTCATGTGTTTCCAACACAATGTGTTGAGTGGTGTAAGAGTGATGATGTTTATATATATATATGTATATATATATATTGAGACTTGTTGTCATGGGGGATGACAAGGTAATGTTATGATGGAACCACACTTAGATTAAAGATGAAATCTAAAACTTGTCTTTGTTAATTGAAGCATCAACTCTTCGTAAAAGAATTGCAAAACAAAACTTGCTTTATGCTGAAAAATTAGCCACTTATGTAGCCTTCTTTGAAATATAAGCTTCACATGTAGAATGATAGGATTGATTGTGCCCTTGCCAGTGAATTATTTCAAAATAATATACTGACACTTGCGATTGGAATATCCATTTTGATGCAAGTCATAGACTTAGTTTCTGAAAGGTGCGGGTACTCGATTTGCTTCTTTTAGGTCTCTGAACTTAATAGGGTAAACCCCTAGTCGGTGTGCTTGTGGGTGGGTACTAAAGCCACCGCTGTTCGCTGTACTCTGATTTGTATCGGTGTTTGGCAGGTCGGCCTATGTAATAATAATAATGTTGATGTAATCCATAATTACTTCTCATTTTAGATGTATTTCCTTTGTATGATCATGCTAGAGAAGAAAGTGCGAATCTAGCACACATCTTAGGAGCTAGATTCATATGAGTATGAGTTAGGAATAATTGAGATGTTGTAGATCTTTAGCCATTTTGTCAAGTCTCCTAAGTGTGTAACACATCTGGTCACCACCTTCGAGTGGTTTGACGGGCACACTTCAGGCTGAAGTTGAGTGGCAGGCTAAAGGCCTAATAATTTCTCACTTATCCCTCTCCCGGGACATCGGTCGTTCGGTTATGTTTGTCAAGTGATTTGAAGCATTTCAACTTACCTTGCAAGCATAATGGAAGAGCCAGGATGTCTCCGTCAATATCCTTATTTATTCCAAGAATGAGGAAGAACATGTGCAACATCTGCACATGGTACTCGATAAGCTGCGGGAACACAAACTCTATGCCAAATTATCAAAGTGTGAGTTTTGGTTGAAAGAAGTTGGGTTTCTTGGTCATGTTCTTTCGGAGGGTGGTATTGTTGTTAATCCGAGTAACGTACAAAATGTACTAAACTGGAAGCAACCAAAGAATGTCTCCGAAGTTAGAAGTTTTCTCGGCTTGGCCAGATGTTATCGTCGTTTATCGAGAATTTTTCTAAAATATCTCGGCCTTTGACTCAGCTCCTCAAAAAGGAGACAAAATTCATTTGGTCGGAAGCTTGTGAAGCAAGCTTCGTTGAGCTGAAGAGAAGACTTACCACAGCCCCAGTGTTGGTAATGCCGGACATCCATAAGCCTTTCCATGTCTGCTGTGACGCATCACGTCAAGGACTGGGATGTGTGCTTATGCAAGAAGGAAAGAAAGTGGCTTATGCTGCACGCCAATTATGGCCTCACGAGCTCAACTATCCGACTCATGACTTAGAGCTAGCTGTCATAGTGCATGCTCTGAAAATCTGGCGGCATTACTTAATTGGAAACCGGTGCAAAATCTTCACCGATCACAAGAGTCTAAAGTATTTCTTTACTCAACCAGATCTGAATTTAAGACAAAGGAGATGGTTAGAGCTTATTAAAGATTATGATCTCGGTATTCATTATCATCCTAGCAAGGCAAATGTTGTGGCAGAAGCTTTAAGTCGAAAACAACGCCACCAGGCCGATATTGAATCGGTAATCCAGCCATCCTTGTCATCTGAGTTCCAAAATTTGAATTTGGGTTTAGTGAAAGACGGCTATGTTGCTGCGTTGGCATTACAGCCCACTCTCTATTCCCAAATAAAACCTACACAAACCTCAGATAAGGAAGCCGCTAAAATTATGGAAGAGATCAACGCAAAACCACAAACCTTGTACACTCTTAACTCGGATGGGGTGATTATGCATGGGAAACAAATCTTTGATCCGGATAATTAGAATCTTAGAGAAACTATTCTTTCAGAAGCCCATCACACTCCCTTTACTATCCATCCGGGATGCACAAAAATGTACCAGGACATATGAACTCAGTATTGGTGGCCCAGCCTGTGGCAGGACATAGCAGCCTATGTTGCTGTATGCGACACCTGTCAACGAGTTAAAGCTGAACACCAATGACCTGCTGGTCTGCTCCAACCTTTACATATTCCTGAATGGAAATTTGATGAGGTCGGAATGGATTTCGTCACTGGTCTGCCCAAAACACCCAACGGGCACAATTCCATATGGGTTATTATGGATCGGCTAACAAAAGTGGCCCAGTTTATACTGGTACATGTAACCTATGGTGGGGCCAAGTTAGCAGAGTTATATTTGACCCACATTGTAAGGTTTCACAGCGTGCCGAAGGTTATAGTATCCGATCAAGGCACACAGTTCACCTCCCAGTTTTGGGAAAATCTGCATGAGCTCCAAGGGACAAAATTATTCTTCAGCACTGCTTTCCATCCACAAACCGGAGGTCAGGTAGAAAGAACACACCAAATTCTTGAGGATATGCTTCGGGCCTGTGTGCTTGAACATAACACCAACTGGGAAAAATGTTTACCATTTGCAGAATTTTCCTATAACAACAGTTTCCAATCCAATCTTCAAATGTCACCATTTGGAGCCCTATACGAAAGAAAATGCAGGACACCTCTTTACTGGTCAGAGGTAGGAGAAAGACAATTCTTCGGACCTACGGTTATTAACGGGCTGAAAAGAATGTAACTCTTATCAGAGACCGATTAAGAGAAGCACAAACCTGCCAAAAGAGTTACTCTGATCACAGATGACGAGAGCTAAGCTTTGATGTAGGCGATCATGTCTATCTTAAAGTCTCTCCTCTACGGGGTACTCAACGTTTTCGAATACATGGCAAACTTGCTCCACGACACATTCGACCATATCGGATCATTGCCAAACGCGGACAAGTGGCCTACCAATTGGAGTTGCCCCCTCAACTCTCAAACATACATGACGTATTCCACGTTTCACAACTTAGGAAATACCTACGGACTCCTATTGAGCATACTATCCTTGAAGACATAAATTTGAATCAAAATCTTTCATATCAAAAGCATCCAATCCGGATCCTTGAAGATAAAGAACGTCGAACCCGAAGGAAATCCATCTAGATGCTCCGAGTGCAGTGGAGTAATAACACAGCAGATGAGGCTATGTGGGAACGTAAAGACCGACTCAGAACCGAGTTCCCTAGCTTCTTTTAGAAGGAACGAATCTCAGGGTCGAAATTCTTTTGTAGGGGGGTAGAGCTGTCACATCCTACCAAAAACCTATATCTGATAGATCGAGGAGGAAAGTAAGATGTAATTATGAAACAAACGTTTCCCCTAAGTGAGATGCGGATATTCGATTTTGTGCATATAAGAAAGTTGCATGGGCATATTAGGGACATAAATTTTCATTCAAAATTCAAACAAAAGGGGTCCAAAGAAAAATTTATAAAAATAACCAAGAATATAGGAGGGGCATTAGCAATCACCTAAAAGGTTTAGGAACACATTAGAAAGGTGAAAAGTAGGTATTAACTCAAAAATCTAGACTTGACCCTAGGAAAATTTTCTAAGTCAAAGCGGTCAAAACAAAACTCTGGAGCTAACTTTGGGTTAATGCGAGAACCAATCCAGCGAACTTCAGGCGGTGAAACTTTGAGTCAAGCTTTACAAAATTGCCATTGGGCACCGCCCCTGAATCGGCCTAGAAATGCATTTAAACAGCGCCCAAAGTGGTAAACTCAACACAATGCCAGAATTAGATAATTTCGGGGATCCATCACCTCCTTCGCTTCTTCTCACTGCCATGCGGGCCATACTGTCGGTGGGGCCAAGGAGCTAGTGACACACCGATCTCCACGCGGTCCCACGCGCCAGAACACGCGCGCCATGCGCGAGAGCACACGTCGGCTGCGTGGCAAGCCGACGGCTCGCCTCTCCTCCATTGCCGGTGAAAATATTTAAGCCCAACCGGCCGACCGTTGCTACCTTTCTCTCACCCTTGTCTCGTCCCACGAAGAAACCAAGGCTGTTCACCTCGAGAGCGCCGAGAACGGCCAAAGAAATCTCGCCGCCGGTAAGCAAAACCCCCGTTGCCATTGATGCTCGGTGAAGTTCTCTCCCGATAAATGTGTGTTCCTAGATCCTTGTTCTTTGCTCTCTCTGATGACCCATTTCCATTCCAAATGATGTAGCCGATGATTGGGAACGCCACCAAGCCGAAGCACGTGAATAGCGTGCTCTGTGTCGACCACCGCAGTGAGCTCGCACGTCGCCAGCCTTCCACGGTAAAACTCTGCCCGAATCCTTTCGCCACCATGCAACCCAATGCCTGACATTGGTTGAATTCAAAGGAATCACCGTAAATCGCTCTGTGGAGGAAATCCCCCTTTTCTTCCCCAACTTCGGCCGTCGCTGTCGACCCCATCTATTTTCCTCCCTGGTAAGCCATGGGTCAATTCCTTTTACTCAGAACAACACTAGGTTCCCTAGATTAAAGGCCCGCACTTGGTTTTAACAGCTAACCGTTGAGACGCCCTATCGACGATCGCTCGGGATGAAGGCCGCCGCCGCTTCAGGACGTTGCACGGTGCCATCTTCACCCAGACCTCGCCAGAGCCAAGTCTTTGCTCGGTAAGCTCCCTAGTGGCCCGAAGATGCTCTACATTGCGCATGCGTGAACAGATCAATGCCCAAAACGTACATGCATTACCTACCCGAACCATGGCACCGCCCGCTTCGTCACCGATGACCATTCCAGCCACGGTAGCGTGTGAGAGAACCATTGATAGCTTCACCGTAATCTCTACTACGTTTTCTGTTTTGATCGCGGCCTGAAATCGGTCGTCGTTCACCGCCAGCGTCGGCGAGAAGTTCGCCGCACGCCTCTGCCCTGCTCACCTCTCTCGCTGTCTCACTAATGAATGGGACCCACTAGTCAGGCGCGCCATTCGATTGTTTAAACATTAGCTGACACTGACACGTAGGGCCCACGCGGATTAAAGAATTAATCCGAGGAGGGATTTTTCAACAGAGAAATAGCCTAACTTTGGAAATTCATAGAAAATTGAAAATATCACATTTTGACTTGGGACAAATTTTGTTAGAACCAAAAGATTATGGACTTTAGGACTGTGGAATAAAAACAACTACACTCAGTAGAAGGTTTATTCATAAAAATCCATTTTATGTACCTAGCAAAATAGGGTAAGTTTAAGTTATAAAAATCATAAGAAAATCAACCTAGCTCTGAATGAGGTGAATCAAAATTCTATAGAATCAGTAAAAAATGTACTTTATATTAAAACTAAAAAACTAATTTCTTTCTGTAATGGACAAAACACTTAAAGTTTGATTAAGAAAAAGAGTTATTCTTGAGCACTCCAACTTCTAAAAATTATCGAGGGGCATTAAAATTCTTAAAACTTCAAAATAAATTTTGTTAGGACCACCTCACTGAGCTTTATTAACTAAAAATAATTTACATACCAGAAAGCCTATAGTTTAGCCTTGGACAAATTTAAGAATTATAAAGCTAAACACTTGACCTATAAGGGACTATATAAAATCTTACCCTTTGATAGGAAGGAATAAAATAAAAACTTTACTTAAGAGGTCAACCTGAAACTAAACACTTTCAGTTCATATGCATTCATGTTAGATCATGAAAGTTTTCATAAATTCCTGTAATTTGAAATTGTCGTATGTATGCATTAGACGAACCGCCGACGCTTTTCGAAGATCCCTCGTATTTGAACGAACAGGAAGAAGGAGAACCAGACAAGTTCTACCTCCCCCTTTGAACACTTTGATCCTAGATTTATGGAGGTTATTTCAAAATGGTTGGGAACCTTGCATGATGTTTGTTATAATGACACTAAAATCCTGGAAAAGATGATTAGCACAACCACCTATGTTGCATGCCATCCCAAACTCCACACAACTACTTAGCCAAACTCCTAACCCTAGGAATGATCAAGATGATAATGTGTGTTTGAAAGATCTGAAACCATGAATGATTTACCCTTATGCTTAGCATTGCTTGTAGAGCCATTTTCCCTTGAATATTGGGCATAGTATCCATGCTTCAATTCAAAGATTCTGTTCTAAAAATTATGTTATGATTCAAAGGTTATTTGTTAAAGCAAAAACATGGAAAATGTGAATTTCAAGTTTGGGCCGCAAGTGGTATACATATGGTGACTAGTTGTATACCGATAGGGGGAGTGTGTGCCCAAACTACCCTAAGGACTTCACTCCACGCATGTTCAACTCGAATACAGTACAATCACATGTGCTAGTATGAGATAGCCCTAGCTTAGTATACTATTTGTGGTTTAGCCTTACATTTAGGTAGGTCGAAGTGTATGGGTTCGTATAACTCAGAGGAGCTTCCTTTATGCCCTGTTGTGGTAGTTTAGGAGACTCAGCCTGTCCAATACAACAGTATTATACCACATGGGTGGGTTCCTGTCGTGTCCGCCCCAATGGTGTTAAGTTTAAGGCGTGAGTCCGCCACTTAATGGTTCTATGTCGTATTTCTAAAATGGTATAGGATGGAAAAAACACATATCGTGCTGGTGTAAGGCTAAATCATGATTAATAGAAGGGCTTTGTTGTGCATAATAAATTGGATACTTATGTATTGTGTGCCATGCTTTGCATGATTATTGTGACACATCATGTGGGTAAAGTATACACACTCTGCAGAGTTAAAACTAATCGATTAGCTGTGATCATGGTTACGAGAGTTGTATGAATGTGTCGTGGGTACAGCTTTGTGTGTTCAAAAAGGTTTTTATAAAAAACTTGAGTGAAAACATTCAAATATGATTGCTATCCTATTTATTTCCTTTGTTGCTCCGATAATGCAAAGGACGATCGATGATTGCTTATGTTACCCTAGTGCTTCCCTAAAATGCAAAGAGAGGATGATATATGTGTACTACTATCTACTAAATGCCCAATTTAAAAAAGTGTCTGCTTGCTGGAATTTATTTTTGCCAATTTGGGATTTACAATGGGGTTTTACTAATATAAAATTTGCTTCGTGCTAAAAGAACCTGATATGAACATCTTTTGATAATGCCAAACATGTAGCGTGTAGGCTTGATGGTTGCTTGCTAGTACAATTCGTTATACTGACACTTGTTTGTGTATCTATACTTGGTTGCTTGCATAGACATGGCTGGAGGAGAATTTCCTCCTGAGGAGGATGAGCTCGCCAAGGATGGGTCATTCTTTCCACATGGTTCTTACTAGGGCACTCCCTAGTCAGTTGAAGTAAAGACCCTCGGGATTGGAGTTTGCTTCCGCGTAATAATACTATCTACATAACTAATTGGCCTGACGGCCATATGTATCTATGAGATTAATATGTTGTAATTACTTATGCTAGTATGTTGAACCTTTGGAATGTTAGCAATACCAACCGCTTGGATGAAAGTGGTTAGTATGTTCCTTTTGTTAGGAATGTATTAGCCATGAGTATGAGTTAAAGATAATTGAGACAATCTAGATCTTTAGCCAATTGATGTCAAGTCTCCTGGTTGTGTAACACATCTGGTCGCCACCATCGAGTGGTTTGACAGGCACAATCCAGGCTGAAGTTGACTGGCAGGCTAAAGCCCCAGCAATGTCTCAGTTATCTCTCTCTCGGAATGCCAGATACCTTACTATGCTTATGGGGGGAGTTGATACTTTCTATTCGTCCCTTAAATATAGTAAGAGGTCCGAAGATGTCCTCACAGCATTGGTATCAGAGCCTAGACAAACTATAGGAACCCTTTTATGAACTGGGCGATAGAATGGCTTCAAAAGGCAATATTTGGAGGATAACTTCCTCGTTAAAGTATTTTGAAAACTAATCTATTCTTATTCCTTATGCCCTTTGGATGGATACTTTCCTATATGTTCAATATTTTGGTTTTAAAACCTCATCTGTTTCTAAAGGACCGCGGAAAGAGCCTAGGAATTTAGAAGACATATGTGTTAACTCGTACTAGGAGACGGAAGAAACAAAATCTAAATTAGTAACAGCCATGGGAAGATTTGAAACTCCTCTGGTTAAGAAAGGTTAACATCTACTCTTCTGAAAACGAAATTCAAAATTTGAGTTTTACGTTAAGCCTAGAGAAGGGGTAGAATGGGATAGGAATGAATATTGTGTGTCAAAGCCTTAATTTCCTTCGCATATATAGAGGCCACCAGATGTTGTCAATACCTCGATATTAAAACCACATTATGAACTAACCTGGACAAGAAAATTTTTCATACATGCATCATATTTTAAAATGACGAAAGTTTCGGGTCACGCAGATTTTAGAACCTGTAGCAGTCGGCCTTCACAATTTTGTGCAGACCTGCGTATTGCTTCCAAAATTCTGAAAATTTACCAGTAGCTACCTAACTTGTTCATGATAGCCCAGTATTTTGCTCAGAATTTTTGCACGACTGGAGAATATGATAGAAATTCGACCAGTACAGCCTACCCTGTAATTCCAGAACTGCATCATCTAGGTTGAGAAGTCATTTCGGCTAATCTCGGGTGTCCAAAATTTAGAAATTTAAGTTGTAGGAATAGTGTTATGACCAGAGGAATCTCAGGTATGGCCCTAAGTAAGATAAACGATATTCACTCATCGAAAATAAGACAAATTAGTATCACTATGTTACCCAAGGTAGATTTTGGTTCGGTACTCGCCAAAATTATTTCCAACCCTTTGATGAGCCTTTAAGGAAATGCTAATTAGTATGTATATATTCCTAAATGTTGTAGGTGACTACCATATGGCAGCCACTAGGTTATTTCAGAGGTTATGAGGAAGGATCGCTACCTCACATTCTGTGGCTTATGCTACAACATCTTGGGTTCGCTCATATACCGGAGTACCATTTCTTTACTTTTGATCGGAGTACATCTCTCCGAGCATATATGGTTGAGTTATGTATACCTGGACTTTGGGCACATGAGTCATCACTATATTTTCAGGCTTATGGATGGGATGCACTCTCTGCAATGAATGAGGTTGCATTTCAGGCAATTGTGTATTACCGACACCATAAGCCGGGGATAGATGGGTTTTACCATTATTTTCCCGCTCGCGCTATTCAAGCCACTGCTAATTACTATCCAAGATTAGAGGGCATGAAAGAGAGATTAAATCTATAGAGCTTTTCTTGGCCGGCTTAGTACGAGCTATGGATAGGTACCTTGCAAGCACTATGTCAGAACTACGTAGATTGCAAGCAAGGGTGGCAATGCTAGATAGGTGTACAGAACCACTTGGGCATCAAGGGTATTTTGATAATGCCACCATTTATGGAGATCAAGATCTTCAGCCACTTACTCATACTTTGCCATCTCCAATGGGCATTTATCAAAACATAAACACTCGAGCCCGTATGAGAGTTGGTTTACATCACAATTGTCGCACCATGCCAGACCCCACACTTGTTGGAGATCCGTAGCTGCTAGGACCATTTTCTGTGTTCGAGCAGAATGGGAGGCGATACCGCTTGACTATGGCCACTCCAACGACCACGGTGCCACAACCTCCCATCGGATTCTCCCGAACTTCTTAGAGAGGAATATCAAGGAAAAATGTATCGGATGTAACTTTCATTTCTTATTTTTCCATAAGATGTATGAGATGATATCCTACTATATAATCCTTGTAAGGTCAAATTTTTGTAACACCCAGTTGTGTACTAGGTGCTTTATGACTATTATTCCATCTCTATGTGATTATAAAACACTTGACTCCTTCTATATCTATGTATCAGAATGGAATGTATGTTATTTTCAAAGATGAGTTGCTTGCTGTCTAAAGATTTGTTTTATGCAAATATACAAAGGATAACTTGCATACTCGACTATTAGACAACATTCCTATCAACCTTGCGTACAGAGGGTATGTATATGTCATTTCTTTGTGCAAGAACTCATGTACTGTTGTACTCTGAGTGCAGGATGACTCATACACGCTCTGGCGCCTATTCTACAGCTCGTGCCGGGAACAATCAAAGCGCTGCCTCCTCCGAGCGGCGTGACGATGAGCCGACCCTCACACAACTCTTAGCCCATCAGAATTGTCTCTATGAGCAAATGGTGGAGAATTTTGAGAGTATGGGGGCCGCAATGGTGCATCAAGCTAATCAAGCACCCTCCAAATTGTCAGATGTCCAACGGACTCACCCACCACACTTCTCTTCAGCAGCTGATCCGCTCGCTGTGGACGATTGGCTGCAGGATATTGAAAATAAATTGAACCTCTGCTGATGCGATCCCATTGAGAAGGCTACATTTGCTGCTTACTATCTACAAGGTGCTGCCGCTGCGTGGTGGGAGACATATAAAACTCTTATTCCATCAGATGGACCCATCACATGGACCGTGTTCCGGGAAGGGTTCCGATCCGCTCATAGTCCAGCTGGTCTCATGGAGATCAAGAAAAAAGGAATTTCTCAATTTAAAACAGGGGAGTATGTCTTTCATGGAATTCATGGAGTGTTTCAATTATCTCGGTAGATATGCTACTGCTGACATAAATACTGAAGTTAAGAAGGTCGAGGCATGCAGAGACAAGCTGGCACCTGAACTAAAGCATGCTCTGGCCGCTCATGAAATCAACAGCATGAAGGCCTTAGTCGATAAGGCTCCTCGGGTCGAATCTAGTGAGAAAGAAGTAGTTGAGGACCACAAACGCAAGTGGGCTGCGAAGAAATTCGCAGGAAGTAGCAGTTCCACTCGTCCTCGACTGGCTTCACCACCAATGAACAGACCTGTAATGTCTCAGCCACCAAGGCCAATGTATGCACAGCCGCGTCCACAAGTTCAGATGTATCGTCAAAATCCTTGCCCAATGCAAGCAGTTGGGGATTCCTGCAAGCAGTTGGGGATGCCTCTCGCACGGCCAACATTACATGTTACAACTGTGGCAAAAAGGGGCGTTACTCACCAAGGTGCCCATATCCGAAGACTGGGAAGCCCGGACCATGTCCACAAGCTGCGCCAGCACAACCTCAGGCACTGAACCCTGCACAAGCTCGACAACCGGGAATTCTTGTTAATCTGATGCTAGCTCCGACGTTTGGCAAAGGGCGACTGAATCATGTCACCGTTGAGGAAGCAACTGACGCTCCCGACGTCGTACTTGGTACTGTTCTTCTGCACTCCTCTCCTGTAACAATTTTATTTGACTTAGGTGCAACTCATTCGTTCATGTCAGCATCAAAAGCAAAACAACTTAAATTGGAATCGGAATTTCTTAGTAATGCCATGCATATATAATCACCTGGGTCTACCTTGACCACTAGATTATTGTGCAAAGGGGTAGAATTTCAAATGAATGGGGTAAAATTTTCAGCCAATCTTATATTACTAGATACCTTGGGGGTGGATGTTATACTCGGGATGAATTGGTTATCCAAGCACAAAGGGACTATCGATTGTGCGCGGGGAATGGTGATGCTCTACAGTACTGACAGACAGATGGTTAGGTTCACATGTGACAAATCTTCCACCTCTAAGCAACCTTCTATTCAATCTCTTGCTGTACCGGAGTTGAAAATGGTCCCTGTTGTTAATGAATATCTTGACGTATTCCCAAAAGAGTTGTGAGGGATGCCACCTGATCGAGACATTGAATTTGTGATCGATCTGGTTCCTGGAATAGCACCTATTGCAAAAAGGCCTTACCGGATGACCACAGAAAATTTAAAAGAATTGAAGAAGCAAATCAATGAACAATTAGCTAAGGGTTTTATTCGCCCAAGCCCATCTTCTTAAGGCTGTCATGTGCTATTTGCACCAAAGAAAGATGGAACCATGCGAATATGCGTCGATTATCGACCCCTGAATAAGGTCACTATCAAAAATAAATATCCTCTCCCTAGGATTGATGACTTGTTTGATCAATTGACCGGAGCCCGTGTCTTCTCAAAAATTGATCTGAGATTGGGGTATTTCCAACTCAAAATCAGACCGGAGGCATTCCGAAGACGACATTCACTACCCGCTACGGTTTGTATGAATACACCGTAGTTTCTTTTGGCTTAACCAATGCACCAGCCACATTCATGAACATGATGAATAAAATCTTCATGGAGTATCTTGATAAATTTGTGGTGGTGTTCATTGATGATATCTGTCACATACCCAGATCCTAGGGTTAAGTAAAATCATGTCAAGACAAAACTAGGGGTAAAGATCTCCAATTTTCTGACCCAAAAATTTTCCATTTTTGACATAGGAGAAATATTTAAAGCCAAATGCATCATTTACAAATTTGAGAATAAAATAAAATTTTTCAAGACTTGAACTTGGGTTCATATATACGGGTGAACATGCATATGCATAGAACGTCTCTTGGTAAAAGGGGCCTTTGAGCATTTAGATTTTGAACCCTTATCTCATTATAGGTACATCCCCTCAGCTAAAGAAAAATTTGTTAGGAATCCTAGGACCAAATTAGATGCATGCACATAGAGTGAACACCTAAACCTAGGGAGGTTACCCAAGTTTTCTAGGATAAACCATAATGGATAAAATCATGGGGAAAATTTATATGGGTGCTAGATAACATAATTAGCTTAACAAAATTTTTGTACAAAGTAATAACTAGGATTTAAGCCCCAAACAAATTGGACAAACAGCTAGGTAATGGGGGCCAATATTATTTAAATCGGCTAAAATGGCACTTTGCCTAAAAGACCATTTAAAAATGCACATAAAGTAATATAGGAGATAATTTATTCAAATACTAGATTAAATAACATAATTAATATAGTTTTTATAGAATTTTCGTTGACTATTTGAACCCTCAAAAATTCAAACAAGGCTTAAAATACCCAAATTTTGTTGAATTTTTGAGAGCAAACCATAATTGATCGTTGAGTGAAACCAAATAAAATGGGTTCTAAGTCTACTTCCCTAACCAGAGATAATTTTTCACTAATTTACCTAACCCACACAATAAGATACAGGGCTGCAAAGTCAGAGGAGAAGGATAAATCGAAAATACATTCAAAAACCCAAGTGCACTCATATACCTACCCTTACCCTCTCCACAACCTAGTCTACCACAAGGATGGACCCACTGTCAGCCTCACTGGGTCGCCCCCGCTCTGTACCACTTCTCCCCATCACCGAAGAAACACAGAGCGCGAACCGACCGGGCGCAGAACGTTGCCGACGCGTGGCCGCGAGGTGTCATCGGCGCACACTTCCTCTTTGCCACACAAAACCTCCCTGCCTCGATCGCCCAGCCTCACTCTCTGCCCCCAGGACCGAGCAAACCAAGAGAGGAAGCCACAGTCTCACCATTTATCCTCTCCTCCATCGCCGACCGCAAGGAAGACGAAGGCCGTCATCGCCAAGGAGCCACAGTCACCCCCTTCTCTTTCGCGTTCATTAATCTTCTCCCAATGCCAAGCATTTTCACTGTTGACATCATCTCCTTTCATCCCTTGTAGCCGTGGGAACACCGTCGCGTTCCATCGAAGCCGGGAGCACGTACCGGGCATCGCCGCCTCACCCTCAACGCCGTTCAAGACAATGTAGGCCGAGACATGCCACACCACCGCGCCGTCAGCATCACCTCATCCACCTCTTCGTCTCCCCTCAATGATCCCGAAGGTTGGTGCGCCGACAAGGTAGATCAGCGTCGTCTTCCCCAAGTCCGGCCACAGGCTACCACCGTCGATTCCTCCGTATTCGGTGAGCCATTTTCCAATTAGTTGCGTCGAGAACATCACTGAGAGATACTCGAGCTATTGTGTGCCTCCCCTGCCTCCCATGCGCCAGATCAAGCCGGCACCGTCGCCCTGCCGTTTTCGCCATCATCGCTGATCCAGCTTCATGTTGCCTAGACTACTGCGCTTCGCCGAGCTGTCCGCACCCTCGGGTAAGGTTCTGTGCCTCACGTAGGTGCTGATACATGCATTGCCTCGGCGCCATTCGGTCTCTAGGATAGTTGGACACTTCACCCCGGACCCGACAGCCGCCTACGCTGGCGCACATCGCCAGCACGACTCCGGCAACCACAGTACACGAGACCACCACTATTGTGTGCGCGAGACCCTTGCGCACATTTCCTCTTTTGGTCACAACACCAAACTGCCGTCGTTCGCTGTCGCCGCCGTTCGAAAGGTCACCGGTGCACCCCAGCCCTGCTCCTTCTTCCTCTCACGCTCGCTGACAGCTAGACCCCACCAAACGGGCGCCAAATCCCCCTCTCAAACCCGCAGTAACTGACCCATGGGGCCCACGTGTAGGAGAGATAGGAACATAAGTGCAGAACTGTATTTCCTCACAGAGAACAAAACATCCATTGTAAAATCCATATAAAATTCGTTTGAACATATTTTTGAATGAGACAAATTTCTGTAGATTCCCTAAGTATTGAGCTTTAATGTAGGGCCATAAAACATAGATCTTACTGCACAAGATTTGTCCCAAAAATTCAAATAAGGCAGACCACACACACACCAGTGAACACTTGTAAAATCTCTAGAAAATTCAAATTAGCTTCAATTTGAGCAAACCCAAATTCTATAGATACCTCACCTCACCCTCTCTGACCTGGGTAAATAAAAATGTATACTTTACTTGGGTCAAGTGCTTGTAAAACTAGTGTTGGGAATATGATACACTTTAGGACAGTCAATCCTTAGGGATTTATTAAAAATTCAATTTACCATCTTTTTTAAGTAAACTTAAATCCTGTAGAATCATCCAAACCTGTACTTCTAAAATATAAAATAAAAGCATATGCCTACTGTGCAAAAATATCACCTAAACATTTATATAGGGAATAAACAACTTAGATGTGCACTACAACTTGTAAAATTTGTAGTAAATTCAATTTTAATCCTTTTCGAGTAAACTAAGTTTCTATAAAACCAGCAACTAATGAACTCTAATTAGAAGAAATACAATATGGCAACACCTATACTGAATATGTAGGAACAACTTAAATAGATAACCTAGATACTAATGGTAGTAGTTAGGTACTATATGTAAGCATATATAAATATATATGCACCTTAGCTCCAAAATAAGTCAAATTAAAACTTAATATACAATAGAAGCTTTAGGATCATCCTCTTACTCCAGAGACTTAATGTACTTAACTTAAGGTAAGGTTTAGTGTAATATACTATATTTTAATCCAGATCAGAGCACTAAAGTAAAGATCCTAAGCTTATAAACTAAAAATAGTTTGGTCAACCAAAACCTAATCATTTTATTAACCTAAGTAAAAGGGGAACAAAGGTTCTGAACCTATAACCTTTTAGGCTAAGCGCACATTGAACACAATAGCCCTAGAACACGTCAAAAGGCCTAAGAAATTCATAATAACTCTAAAAATTATGCAACCAAATGTGTTAGCCTTAGAAAACACCCCTCTACACTCCTGAGATGTTAAACCTAATAAAAATCACTTTAAAAAAATATTTTGGAGCACAACCTAATGGAACACTACCCTATACCGAAAAACTCTGGAAATCATAACTCGTAGTTGTGATAAGATAAATTACAAATTCTTTCTCCTAAAATAAGTTTAGATCAATATCCACTCAATGTGAAAAAATCATGCATTTTAGAGCATTTTGGATTTTCATCTATTTTCAGTGTTTAACTGCATATCGTGAATTTTGCTTAGATGATTACATAGACGGTGATGGAGTGGATCAGATACTAACTTTTATCCAAACCAAGGTAAGTTCTTGCCCCTCCTTTGAACACTTTGAACCCCTAATTTTGGGCAGTATGTTTTGGTTGTGAAATTTGCATGCGCAATTTGCCTTATCGATATTTTTAAATTAAGAATGGTAGTTATGTCCTGAAAATTTGCATGAACCCCTTCAGAAATATCCCCTTGCTGATTTGAACCTTAAAAATTAAATTAGGGTACTATGGATGTGCTCATGCGAATATGCTATGCTTTACAAGAGTGAAATGCTTAACCTCGCCTAGAATTTTTACAATACTTGTTCCATCTATACATATATGTAATATGTGAATTTTGTTAAAATGAACCCTTGCTGGAATGGGTTGAATTTGATGATTATTTGCGAACTAAAGTGTGTGAAAATGTGGTTTTGACTTGGGCGGCAAGTGGCATGCAATTGATGTATTTGCATTGCTGATAGGAGGAGTGTTTGCCCAAGTCCGTAAGGACCGAACTTGTGTCACCAACTTAAAGTTGACCGTACATCCACATGTGCTAGTATGTGATAGCCTTAGCCTAATAATCTATTTAGCACCTAGCCTTGCATTATGGTAGGCCAAAGTGTATGGGTTCGGATAATCTAGAGGAACTTCTTATTTACCGCCGATTTGGTAGTTTAGGTGACTCAGTTTGTCCAATAGAACGATATCGTGCCACGTGGGTGGGTTCCTGTCGTGCCCGCCACCACGACGTTAAGTTTAAGGCGTGGGCCCACCACTTAACGGTTCTAGGTCACATTTCCAGTATGACCTAGGATGGAGGAAACACATATTGTGATGGTGCAAGGCTAGGGACTAAGTAGTGTAAAGGCTTCGTGGTGACCTCTACCCTATACTCAAAGTGTAGAGTATGATGGTACCGACGGGTACCAAATAAACTAGTTCATGTGGTTAAAGCTGTACAAACTCTGCAGAGTAATTAAAACTAATCGATTAGTGTGCTCACGGTCAAGAGCACTTTGGTGAAGTGTCATGAGTATAGACTCGATTGTTTTTAAAAGCGTGTACATGTGTTTCCAACACAATGTGTTGAGTGGTGTAAGAGTGATGATGTTTAGATATATATATATATATATATATATATATATATATATATATTGAGACTTGTTGTCATGGGGGATGACAAGGTAATGTTATGATGGAACCACACTTAGATTAATGATGAAATCTAAAACTTGTCTTTGTTAATTGAAGCATCAACTCTTTTGTAAAAGCATCAGCTCCATAGGGCCAAAACCTTTTGAAAGATTATGTTCCTGTGAAAATGGGTTTGACAACACTTAATAATCATAACAAGTCAGAACCAAAGTGTTCAGAATATTTTGAAATCCCTTTGCAAAACGTTCCTATGTACTAGTTTGGATTTGCAAAATATCGGGTTAGATATAGCCTCTAGTAAATGGGTTCTGAAAATGGGTGAACAAAATTTAAAGATTGATAAACATCATAGAACTTCTATCTTCTCATGTTAGCTCTGCACCAAAACTAATTTGGGATGGCCATGAGCTTCTTATTCTCAACTTTTCAAGATTTCACCGATTAAACCGAGAGCAAGTAGTTAGAAATAGACTAGAAATGTGCATGCTTAAGCCTTAGCTATTTTGCTTGGATGGACCTCCCCAAAATATCATCTAGCCTCTGGAACATCCTAACATCATGAGGATAAAAGATGATGAGCCTAGACAAACTAAGATTTGAAAACCGTCTCATTTTGTGCTGATTGCATACATGCTGGAATTTTGAGTCAGACCATTTGTGAAATTTGCATAGACTAAGCCCTAGATGGAAAACTTGAGAAATTTTACCAGGACCATGTAGGATAACCCAGCAGTCCTCACGAATTTTGTCAAAATTTTTAAACCTTCATAATATGGAGAAATGCTCTGATTAATCAGCCCAGTCCTGTTCTGGAAGCTGTAGACAGCACCCTTCCTCTTTTTGTATAGATCAAACCATACCAGCAAAAATGTTCAACTTTTACCAGTAACTCCCAATGTCGAAACTTGGTTTTGGCAATATAATTTCTGGGGTCGCAGTCAAGATCGCCAAGCACAATGGGTTAAAAGAAGAAGATTTAGACAGGTTCAGGCCCTCTCGTGAGGTAATACCCTACTCCTGTTTCGGTGGATTCAATCCGCCGAGTGTTTTTATTGATCTCATGATCTAAGGCTCAAAGCTCAAAGCTGATCTAGAATCTGATATCCCTCAAGGGACGTCCCTTACCCCCCTTATATAGTCTTGGGAGGTAGGCTTACAGATCGGAAACCCTATCTTATTCTAAGTTGGTTTCCTCAATCTTACCAAACCGTGACTATAGGCCGATTGCCTTATCTCTATCGGCAATCGTAACACCCAAGTCATGTTTGGTTTACAGATATAGCAGGCGCAACCTATCCCTACCTCTAGTCGGATAAGCTTGCCATGTAGATACCCGATTGCCATAATCTCCACAGTAGCCCCCGAGTCCTTTTCAGTCGACGAGACAGCTCAGCTTCAGACCAAAACAGCACACAGCTAAAAAATCTCTTTGACCGAGTGCTTTTGGCGCCGAGTGATTCCATCATCTCTGCCTGAATCTCCCCGAGTGGCTCCAAAGACTGTGAAGGGCTGGAAAATATCTCAAAAATTCTTTAGAAATAAATATCTAGGTGCATCTCCTGATGCACCTAATTAGGTGTAGCCCCCGACTATGTGGTTAGTCAAAAACAGACTAAGCATATAGTCAAGAACTATAAAAAATCATTCTTATGTAGATGCTTAGCTCATGCTAAAGCAACTTTATTACTCAGCAAGCTCGTGCTTTACCCGAGTGAGTTTCCCCGAGTTATCTCAGAACAATTAACTCAATCAACCTTCGTAGGCGAAAAGCACTCGGTAAGCTCATGCTTATCCGAGTGGATCTGCCCGAGTAATCCCGGAACAAATATTTCAATCGTCCCTCATGGGAAAACAAGTTCTTTCAATCATATGAAAAATATGGCCAAATTATTAAATAGCTTATGCCATAATACTGGTCTCAATCTATAAAGATCTTCACCAAGGTGAAAAAATAAATAGCATTGATAAGATCACTTGATCAAATGCCAAAAAACCAAACAGCCCTTGTCATCAAGACAGCTATAAAAACTTAGCTGTCGGTCACCTTCCAAATTGCATCGTGCCAACTTCTCATGAAGTCAAAAAAATCGCGGTATGGAAGGATTTTCAAAGGTACAGGGCACTCGGATACGTGCATATTGCCAGGGAAAATCTGCTCAAGCTCATCCGCTTAAGTCCCTAAGGACACGCGTCGGGCCACACCTTAGCTGGGCCGTAGATTTTCTTATGGGCTCGGCCCAATCACCAGAAAACCTAGCGCAACCCTCAAATCTTTCTATAAAGGCTCGAGGTCGTCCCCGCCTCTTCATCCTCCAAAAGTTTCCCTTTTCACGCATCGTTCACCGGTTCACTGCGGAGAACCCTAGACTCGCGCGCTCCCAAATCCATCCATCAAGGAACTCGCTTCTGCAATGTGCCCGATCTTCCGCAGCCAAATCTCCCACGTTTCCTTGTCAAAAACCCGACCTTTTCCGGCGGATCCACTTCCCATCAACACCACTCTCATGGCGGAGGAAAAGAGGATTCCGTTCGACCAATGGGCCGCTTCGGACGTGAAGGAATCCACCCTCAAGGAAATGGTGAAGCACGGCGTGCTTACGCCAAAGGAAATCGTGGGATGGCGCCGGCGGCGGGGAGGACTTCCGGCCCGAACACCGGTGAGCTCGTCGTTTTCACTTCTTTTTTCTATTGCGGGTTCAGCCTTCCCACCTCCGAATTCTTCCGGGGGCGTCTGGATTACTATGGACTTCATCTCTACCATCTGAACCCCAACTCAATGCTTCACATCGCTCTCTTCATTCATGTATGTGAAGCCTTCCTTGGCATCCTCCCCCACTTCCAACTCTTCCGGTGCATGTTCTATCTCAAACCACATCCGAACAAGGATCACCCTTGCGTCGTTGGTGGGGCAGGTTTCCAGCTCCGCGGATCTCTCCGCAAGGAGTATTTTTCTCTTCCTTTGAAGTCTTCAAACAAAGGATGGCATGCGGGCTGGTTTTACGTCAGCAACCTAGAACCCAGCCTGCCATCTTTCGTCGGCCTTCCTCCTGTCCCCAGTCCATCATGGAGCACTGTTCCAGTAGCCCAAGATTGGGACGAGGCCAACAAGCTACTTGCGAAGATCCTGGCGATGAAACAAAAGGGTCTTCGCGGGAGCAAATCACTCGGCACTTCATCGAGTGCCGACCGGCGCCGATCAAGGAACGGTCTGAAGCCGGCCTTCGAGTATGAAGGCGGGACGGACCCCAATCGGGAAGATCCAGATCCACTCAAGTACGAGATCCCGAAGATCCGGATGTACAAGATCTTCTCGACCGGAATCGCAGCTTGAGCGGGCCCTCATTCCCGCCGGTCCTCCCCTTTAGCATCCACCGACTCCTCCTCCGGTAAGCCGACGGTTACCTCATGACATCCTTCAATCTTGATATCTTGTCTCTTAGCGTTGCGCATTCTTTCTTCTGCAGGAAAACGCTTCTATTACCTCCAAGCCATACAAAGTGTCCCACGATGACGCGCCGCGTCGCCCCGCCAAGAAGCCGGCTGGCGGGATCAAGATCCAAGGCGACCTTTAAGACGATCGCCGCGGACGGCGCCAAAGATCCGCCGGTCATCCAGGTATGCTCTGAAACCGAAGTCTGAACTCTTTCGTTGAAAACTTTCCTTTGTCTTTACCTCTGCTGTGTTTACTTTTCGCAGGAGGCCCCAGGACATAGATCCCGCCGGGGGAGTGAAGGACCAACCCCGCCCGCTGCTCCCGAGGTGCCAAGGCCAGCAGGAGCCAAAGCCCCGAGCCCACAACCAAGTGCGAGCGCTCCGGAAACAACCTTCGCCTCCGAAGAAGGATGCTCCGAGGAAAAAGCCTCCGGCCGCCAGTCGGGATATCCCGACTGGAAACCAGTCAGCGGCCGGGAAACCTGAGGCTGCGGCTCAAGCGCCCGACGGGGCCACTCGGCGCGGAGCCGAAGAAAGAGGCCAGCCGGGCCGCTCCGCCTAAGCAAGCGGCCGAAACCGTGAGATTTGTTTCAAGTACTCTTTCGCTCTTTCGCCCGAATCTTTCAAGTCCTCATTTGTCCTCCTCGTTTGTCGCCACGGTAGAAGAGATCCCTGTGTTGCAGTCCTCCGGAACCTGGATTCCCCAATTAGGATCGAGTGGCGGGACTCAGAGGGCGAGAGGCAGGGCATCGTTCTGGACCATCAAGCCGAAAAAGATGAAAGGGATGCCCTTGTCGAGAGCCTGAACGAGGCAACCCGGCTGCTCAACGTAAGCCTTCGTCTTTCTCTTAAATTGTACTATCATTGTCTTTCAGTTGGTTACTCTTCTGCTTTCGCGCGCAGAAGGAATATTGCCGCTCCATGGCAAAATCTGAGGTGCTGGAGAAGCTGGTTCCCCACCTGAACTCCTTAGAGGACGTTCAGCGACAGCTGAAGGCCACTCGGGAGGAGGCCGCGTCAAGGGAGGCGGCTTTAAGGAGGGAGATCGTAGAGCTTCGGGAAGCGAATCTCGACCTCCGAGGATCAATCGGGAGTAAGCCCGTCTCTCTAGGTTTCTTCATGATTCTTATGTTAATCTTGGTTGTTGACGGTCTTCTCTTGTAGAAAACTCTTCGGAGGTCCATTCGCTTCAAGTCCAGCTGGAGGCAGTCAGCCTCGACAAGGCCGAGATAGAAGCCGAGTTTGAAGGTAATCTTCTTTGGAGTAAAACCTCTTGCGCCGCTTCGTTTCCGAGTGCCTTGAATGATCCGAGCTTTTGGCGCTTACAAGGTAAAGACCCGAGCCCAATACGACGTCTTGCTTGGGCAGTCGACGAGCGACGAGATTCGGGAAGAGGTCGCCAATGCCGCTACGCCGATCTTGCTGTCCTTATTCGATCAAGGAGTCGGGGCCGTTCGTTGGAGCCGGTGGAAATATTCGACAAGCTGCGGCGGCTCCCGACCGATATCGGCCAATATCACCGAAGCGGCCAAGCATGGGGGCTGGTCGCTCTTGCATAGACCAAGTCCTTTACCCCGAGTGGATATCCACTCGGTCGGGGAAGGCTTTGCGACGGAACGACGGACGAGCAAGCCTTGGACATGCTAAGTGAGGCGCAGGGAGGCGAAGAAAATATCCCTTGATGTAGTAAACAATTTCAAGATTTGATTTGTCTTTCGACTTTGTCTTGTAAATGTCGCATAACCATAACGCTCGAAGCAGAATTTGTGATATATTTAGTTTATTTATGTTAATGCCTTGATCCGAGTTTTTGTGTGAAATTTCTTAAGTAGTTTTCTTCATGTCACCAAGCCTAGGCTCGATTAGGTCATCGGAGAACTCTCGGTCCTTAGACACCGAACTCGAATCGAAGACCATTAAACAATGATAAACCAAATCATGCACGAAGTTGATGAGGAAAACTTGAGCTTTATTGACATATGTACCCCATCGCTAACTCAAGAAGTCATCTTGCTTGAGGTTGGCGTCAAGGAAAACATGAAGCCTTAGCCGAATTAGGCATAAAATCGTCGAAGATGCTCGATGTTCCAGGAGTTCTCCACCATAGACCCGTCTTCGCGCTTTAGCAGGTATGCACCGGCCGAGTCACTTCAGCGATTATGTATGGTCCTTCCCATAAGGGAGATAACTTGTGTCGATCTTTGGTGGTGCGGGTCTTGTGCGGGACCAGTCGCCAACAATGAAAGCTCGTGCTCGCACGTTGCGACTGTGGTACCTTCTGAGCCCTTGAAGGTATTTGGCCGACTGGATGAGGGCTGCCTCACGGGCCTCTTCCAATCGGGCGAGGTCATCCACTCGGTCAGGGTCGTAGCGTTCATCGTTGAAGCTGCGAACCCGGAGGGACTCATATTCCATCTCGTTTGGCAACATGGCTTCTACGCCATAGACCAAAAAGAAAGGAGTTTGGCCGGTAGCCCGACTGGGTGTGGTTCGCAGTGACCATAAAACCGAGGGCAGTTCTTGGACCCACTTGCCGCGTAAGGGTTTAGGCGGTCGAAAACGCAGCCTTGATGCCTTGGAGGACCATGCCGTTGGCTCGCTCAACTTGTCCGTTGCTTTTGGGGTGAGCTACCGATGCGTAGCGATCTTGATTCCGAAGTCTTTGCAGAATTCCTTGAAGATGCCTCCCGTGAATTGAGTCCCGTTGTCGGTTATGATTCTGTTTGGGACGCCGAAGCGGTGCACGATGTTGAGGAAAAAGTCTCGTGCCTTGTCTGCAGTAATTGTGGTGACTGGCTTGGCTTCAATCCACTTGGAGAAATTGTCGATTGCGACGAAGAGGTGTGTGAATCCTCCTGGAGCTTTTTTGAAAGGGCCAACCATGTCCGCCCCATACCACGAACGGCCGGAAAGTGGGATTGTTTGAAGCTCTGGGCGGACATGGCTTTGTCGAGCGCGGCACCCTTCGCAGGTTCGTACGACTTTATCCGCGTCGGAGACCGCGGTAAGCCGAAGAAACCTTGCCCGTAAGCTTTGCCAACTAGAGTGCGTGCTGCCGCGTGGCTTCCGCATATGCCCGAGTGGATGTCTTGGAGTAGCTGCTTCCCTTCTTCGGGTGTGATGCACCTCATTAGAATTCCGGAGGGGCTTCTCTTGTATAGATCGGAGTCAACCATGACGTATGCTTGGCAACGACGCCGGACGCGTTCTGCTTCATCCCGGTCATCCGGCAGCTCTTCTTGGGTTAAGAATTTGATGAGCGGCGTCCTCCGGTCGGCATCGATCATGGCGACTTCGTTCGTGGTTTGCTCGGTGAGAGTTGTCTTTGCCGTGATGGTTGGTTCGTAGAGATGTTCGACAAAGACGCTCGTTGGGGCAGCTTCACGCTTAGATCCGAAGCGTGCCGCTCATCGGCGGCTTCGTTGTTATGTCTCAGGACGTGAGAGAGTTCGAGCCCATCAAGCTTGCGGACCTCATGTCGGTAGGCCTCCATAGTGTCGTTTAGGCAAGACCAGTCTTTCATCACTTGATTGACGACCAGCTGGGAGTCGCCTTTCACAATAAGCCATCGTATCCCGAGTGAGACTGCGAGGCGCAGTCCATGTAGAAGAGCTTCGTACTCGGCAACGTTGTGTGAGGCGGAGAAGTGGAGGTGAAGGACATATCTTAGCCTTTCCCCGGTCGGGGAAATCAGCACAACTCCAGCTCCCAAGCCGGTGATCCTCTTGGATCCGTCGAAGTGCATAGTAAAGTGTTGGAGGTCTTCCCGAGGTACGTTCTCTTCTGTTCGAGTCCACTCGGCCGGAAGTCCGCCAAGGCTTGTGACTTTATGGACGTCCTTGCCTTAAAAGTCAAGTCCAGCGGCATCGGCTCTAGGGCCCACTTGGCGATGCGTCCGGTTGCCTCGCGGTTGTGGATGACATCGCCGAGTGGGAAAGAGGTGACGACGGTGACCGAGTGACCCTGAAAATAGTGTGCCAATTTCCTCGTGGTTATTAGAACACCATAGAGCAGCTTTTGTACCTGAGGGTAGCGAATTTTGGCTCCTGCCAATACTTCGCTAACAAAGTAGATTGGCCTTTGAGTCTTCTGAGTCCGTCCTTCTTCTTCGCGTTCGACCACAAGGACCGTGCTGACCACTTGGTGAGTGGCTGAAACGTACAGCAGCAGAGGTTCCTGGGTCTGAGGCGAGGCCAGGACGGGTGGCGTGGTAAGGAACTCTTTGAAATCTTCAAAGGCTTTGTTGGCTTTCGCAGTCCACTGGAAGTCGTCCGTCTTCTTTAGCAGTCTGAAGAATGGCATGCCTCGTTCGCCGAGTCGGGATATGAAACGGCTTAGTGCCGCCATGCAGCCAGTGAGCTTCTGGACGTCTTTCTGGTTACTCGGGGGTTTCATGCTTAGGATGGCATTGATCTTCTCTGGATTTGCTTCAATGCCGTGATGTGACACCATGAAGCCGAGCAGTTTGCCTGATGGAATGTCGAAAGTGCACTTCTCCGGGTTTAACTTCATTCTGAAGGCCCGAATGTTTGCAAAGGTTTCTTCTAGGTCGGCGATCAGGTCTTCTTTCTGCTTGGTCTTGATGACAACGTCGTCGACATAAGCTTCGACGTTCTTGCCGATTTGCGTCTGGAAACATCTCTGGATCATGCGTTGGTATGTGGCTCCGGCGTTTTTTAGGCCGAAAGGCATGGTAATGTAGCAGTAGGCCCCAAACGGCGTGATGAACGATGTCTTCAGGCAGTCGGATTCTTTCAAGCTGATCTGGTGATAGCCCGAGTAACAGTCCAGGAAACTCAGGAGTTGGCAGCCGGCTGTTGAGTCAATGACTTGGTCGATGAGAGGCAGCCCGAACGGATCTTTGGGGCAGGCCTTATTGAGGTCGGTATAGTCAACACACATGCGCCATTGCCCCGTCTTCTTGCGGACCAGGACTGGGTTGGCTAACCAGTCGGGATGAAGGACTTCTTTAATGAAGTCGGCGGCCAAGAGCTTCGTGAGTTCTTCCTTGATAGCGTCTTTTCGATCCTGCGCGAATCTACGTAATCGCTGTTTTATCGGTTTAGCGTCATCTTTGACTTTCAAAGAATGCTCGATCACCTCCCTGGGAATTCCAGGCATATCAGATGGTTTCCAAGCAAAAACATCTTTATTATTTTGGAGGAAGGTGACGAGCGCGCTTTCCTATTTGGGATCTAGGTCGCGCCGATTACGAGCGAGGGATCCGACGGATCAAGGGAGATCTTCTTGGTCTTGGCGTCGCCGGATCCAGATTTGGCTATCTTCTTCGCGGGACTTCGCCCTCTGCCGAAGTCGATGCAGCCAATCGGACTTCTTGTTGGCCACGTAATCTCTCGTGAGATTGGGCCAATCGGACTTCTTGTTGGCCACGTAATCGCAGCTCTCCTTATCGCAGGTGAAGGCTTGCTTCACATCGCTGCGAAGAGTGATGACGCCGTTGGGACCCGGCATCTTCATGCAGAGGTAGGTGTAGTGAGGGATCGCCATGAACTTGGCAAGTGCGGGCCTTTCGATGATGGCGTGATATGCTGTTTCGAAGTCGGCCACCTCAAAAGTGACGTTCTCCATTCGGAAGTTCTCTCGGGCCCCGAAGGTGACTGGGAGGGAGATATGCCCGAGTGGTGTAGAAGATAGCCCTGGGATCACTCCGTGGAAGGGGGCTGAGCTTGCCTTTAGTTCGGCCCTCGGGATCTGCATTTCATCCATGGTCTTGGCAAACAGGATGTTGAGAGCGCTGCCCCAATCGATGAGGACGCGCTTAAGCCTGATGTTGCGGACCACGGGATCTAAGATGAGTGGATAGCGCCCCGGGTGAACCACTCGGTCAGGGTGATCCGAGCGGTCAAAGGTGATTGCCACATCCGACCATCGCAGATATTGAGGGACTTCAGGTTGAGCCGCGTTGACCTCCCGGTCGATTAGCTTCTGTTTCCTCTTGGACTCATAGGCTAGCGGACCTCCGAAGATGTGGTTGAGCTCCCCCACTGGGTCTTGGAAAGGTTCGGCATTTTCAACCGCGTTGTTCTTTTTGGCACCAGACGGGCCAGCCTCGTCAGTCGGCTTCTTGTTGAGCTGCGCCGCGTACTGTTCGGCGAACTGCTTGTAGATAAAGCAGTCCTTCGCCGCGTGCTTATGATTCGGATGGTGGGTGCACTGGGCGTTCATGATGGCGTCGTAGGCGGCGACTCGGGGACGGCGTTGAGTGTTGGAGGTTGCGGCGACTAGGTCCTCAGATCGGCGCTTGCGATCTTTCTGGGCCTGGTTGCCGTTGTTGCCGCCATTCTTCTTAGGATTACGGCTTCCTCCCGTTTGCTTGTCCTCCCTTCTATCGGGTCGGTCTTGACGGGCGGCCTTAATGGCGTCATTGGATTTGTCGTACGAGTTCGCCATCTCGAACATTTGCTTCACCGTCTTCGGTGGTTTGTGCCCGAACTTCCCGATGAGCAGCTCATCACGGACTCCCTTCTGGAAGGCGGCGATGATGATGTCATCGGTGATATTCGGGATCTTGTTGCGTTTCTCGGAGAAACGTCGGATATAATCCTTCAGGGGCTCGTCCGGCTTCTGGATGACGTTGTAAAGGTCGAAGTGTGTGCCGGGCCTCTCGAAGGTACCTTGGAAGTTGGCGATGAAGTGGTCCCTCAGCTCGCTCCACGAGCCGATTGAGCCTCTTGGCAGGCTCGTGAGCCAATTTTTGGCTGAGTTTGCGAGGGCCACGGGCGGTAATTGGCCATAGCTTTGTTGTCGCCGCTGCGCAGCATGGATGGCGAGGGTGTATACGGTTAGCCACTCGGCCGTGCACTCGGCGAAGTTCCCGAGTGAAGGCCGGTACTCCGTCGTCGCCGCTATCGGGTGATCCCCTCCGATCTTCCCGAGTGCGTCGGTCGCGCTCCTGGTAGCGGCGATCGAGGACTTCCCGCAGATCACTCGGCGGGGTCTTCGGTTGGCTGGTTGGATAGCTGGAACTGTTGCGGCGGGCTCGGTGGTGGACGGGTGGACGTCTGTGTCGTTTATCGCGGGAGTCGGCCGTCTGCTCCTGGTACTTCAGCGTGGACTCGCGAGGTGGGCCTCTTGGCCTAGTCGTCGACCGATCCGGCTCGGGCCTCTTATAGTCTCCTGACCTTAGAGGTGGAAGCCGGCTCTTGTCTTGCGTTTCGGCCACAGATTCAGTCGGTCTTCGTGCCGAAGTGGTGGGATGGCCGTTAGCCGTGGCAGCGACGATGGTCTTGATCTTGTCGAGTATAGGAGTCACGTTGGCAGGAGCCGTCTCCATGACGGTGTCCAAGAGCGTGAGCGCGGCAACAGCGTTCGCGTGGCGTTTGGAAGATGTTGGTGTTGCGAACCCGTGTTTGGAGTATGGCGTCCGGGCGGATCGTCCGCCGCACGTAGATCCCTGCTTCCTTTTGTCGGCCTCGTCCTTGCGTTGCTTCTACTCCTCGGCTGTCTTGCGCTCGAGCTCCACCCTGGCTCGCTCTTCTTCGGCTAGCCTTCTGGCCATGGCTGAGTCGGACTCGTCCGGCTCGGCCATGAGGACGTCAAAGCACTTCGGCTCACAGTCCATGTGGCAGTCGGAGTTGTCAGCTTCGTCAGAAGGGATGCCGTAGAGGTTGTCGAAGCCGGCGGAGCTGAGGTATCCCTTGAGCTCCGAAGACGAGCAGGAGCTGAATGATGGGAGGATGACGGCGACCTCCCTTGATCCTGGGTAACCCGGATCTGGATCGTTCCAGTCCGAGTCAGAGCTTGGGGATGTGGGCTCCTCCGAGTGGGTCGCCGTCGACTCGGGGGATAGGAGTTTGCTGTAGATCTCAGCGGCGTTTGGTAACCCAAACGACACCGAGAGGTCTTCGTCTGAGTAGATCACCTCCGTTGGGGAGGTGAGAAGTTTGGCGCAGATTTCGGCGGTATTCGGTAACCCGAGTGGTGCCGAGTGAAGTCCGTCGTCGGAAAAAGTGGATTGCATCTTGATCTTGAAGATATCGTCGAAGATCTCGGCGCTATTGGGGAGCCCGAACGGCGCCGAGTGGGTTTTTCCTTCTGACTGGTTTGAATCCGAGTCGAAGGAGGAGTCGTCAAAGAAGTTGGCGGCGAAGTCGCCGAATCTTGAAGGAGATCCCATCACACTTGTCGGCGAGATTGTTGAAGAAGTCTCGACGCGCAGGCCCCTACCTGGCGCGCCAACTGTCGAAACTTGGTTTCGGCAATATAATTTCTGGGGTCGCAGTCAAGATCGCCAAGCACAATGGGTTAGAAGAAGAAGAAGATTTAGACAGGTTCAGGCCCTCTCGTGAGGTAATACCCTACTCCTGTTTCGGTGGATTCGATCCGCCGAGTGTTTTTATTGATCTCGTGATCTAAGGCTCAAAGCTCAAAGCTGATCTAGAATCTAATATCCCTCAAGGGACGTCCCTTACCCCCCTTATATAGTCTTGGGAGGTAGGCTTACAGATCGGAAACCCTATCTTATTCTAAGTTGGTTTCCTCAATCTTACCAAACCGTGACTATAGGCCGATTGCCTTATCTCTATCGGCAATCGTAACACCCAAGTCATGTTTGGTTTACAGATATAGCAGGCGCAACCTATCCCTACCTCCAGTCGGATAAGCTTGCCATGTAGATACCCGATTGCCATAATCTCCACACCCAGACAAGCCTAGGAAGCCCCACGAATTTTGTTGGAATTTTTGAGTAACTGCATCATGCATTAAAAATTCGTATATTTTAGAAGAACAGAAATCTGAGAATCAGTATATCGTAGGTTGTTGAATTTGTACAGACAAAACCGTAGGTGATAAAATTCTATCTCAAGGTAGATCACAAACTCATTTATCCATCACCATGATTTTTGCCTGAATTTTATACGTCTCTAAGATAACTCAAGGAGACCCATGGATATAGTAAGATCATGTTTACCAGCCTTTCGTCACTCGACCAAATCATTCCCTATAGGGCGGCGCAACCATCACAAAAATCACAAAGGCTTTTCCAGCTAAACAAGACATTGTAGAGAGCCTAGAATGAATGCTAAATAAACCTACAACTTTTTTTCAGGACCACCTATAACCCTAACTAGAACTTAGAACCGTTAATCATGTTTGGACTCTATTTCGCGAGTTTTCCTAACCAAAGGCCTTAAAGATTTTAAGGGGGATAGCATGACCCTAACAGAGAATCCGGGAGAATATTAAGACTCACCACCAGTTTTCTAACGGGACCGAGACTTAAAAATACTTGACTTGAGATACATAGGGCAAAAGGAATAACTAGGTCAAACCCAAAACTTCGATAACCTGTGGATGGTATGTTGTATGGAGTTTCCTATAAGCTGTGATTTAAAGCCAGAATTTCCGCATGTTGTATGGAGTTTCCTAATAAGCTGTGAATTCAAGCCAGAATTTTCACAGCTGATTTGTGCATTACTTCCTCATCCAAGCATCAGCCGAGGTACACAAATCGATAATTATTGATATTATAGAATCCACGTCTTAGAAAGAATATAAAAGAATTACACAAATGCAACGGAAAAGAAAAAGACTGACTAATCTAAAACTAACACCGCGACGGAACTCCAAAACACCATAGGCAACCTTGACGGCAGACGCAAGCCTAAACCTCGTCGACACTTCCTTCTTCTGCATCCTCTGGCTCTGGAGGGGGGAAATTGAGCAAGACTAAGTACTTCCACCATACTCAACAAGTCATACCGGAAGAGAAGGTATGATGCAGGATAAATATCAAGGAAGGAATAATAGGCTCATTTGCATAAATAGCATTGCAGAAATAGCAATAGTTGAAAGCAGTAAAACAGTAGTAATAATTAAGATATATTAAATAAACACTGTCCAACGTTAAAACCACGTTGCAACAGGCCCATCCATCCAACTATACTAGTCAAGTCCCAATAGTTCATTCATGTAAATAAGTGAGACTAATCAAGGTGAATCTGGTCGATCGCCCATAACCGTGGGCACGACTATTCGAATAGTTTTACTCTGATCAGAGGTGTACAACTGTCCCCACAAGACACAATCCCACGACACGTTACCGTGTGCTGGAGTACCACCACGATACCCCGAAAAGGAACTGTGACAGGGTCCTTCACATAAACCCCTCTAACCAATCGTACCACACCAAGGTTTCGCCCCCACTCCCATCAGGGTAATGGGTAGCCCCCTCTTGTGCCGTGGTGAATCCGAAAGCCGATCAACCCTTAAAATTGGGGCCAACCGAACTCCATCACGTCCACCCTCACTAGGGTACGTCGGCTAGAGACAGCTACGCTACAGACCCAGCAATTACCCATGCTGGCTTGTGGTATGCACGGTAATTCTTTTAGGGTTTCCCGAGAACCGGTCCTTAATTGTCATGAGCACGCTAACCAATATCCAAGCATGTACTCACAACCCACCATTGTCATGTTTCAGTATTAGAATAGGGTCACAAACTTGACATCATCTGAGAATTAGTCTCTAATATAATAATTGATTAATGTGATATCCTTAAGTGAGCTAGTTGAGCTAAGCATGGCTAAGCATGTTCTAAACTAACATCTAGTCATATTGAACCCAAGTTATCAATGGTATAAGGTATACAATCCCTATAGTTGAGTACAATATGTATAATAATCCCATGAAATGACATTCTAAAACATATGCAGTATTTGAGAGAAATGAGATATTTAAATAAAATAGGTACAATATGATCAATGTAAAGTATGACTTGCCTTGCTTTGGAGACTAGGGAACCTCGACGACTACTTCGAGGTAGACGGGATCGCCGAAACTATCGAAATCTACACGACAAACAAAGCACTTCAACAAAACATGCTAAAAGTCTACTAAAATAGCACAAGAAACTATTTTTAATGGATTCTTGACATTTTTCTGGATTTAATTAAATTTGAATGGACTAAAACAGAGCTTGGATTAAAAAGATATGAATTTTAGAAGTTTACTTACAATTTTTAAACTAAACATAAAACTAAAAATTAATTATTGCACAATTAAGTCCCGGGCTGACGCAAGTAGGCGGGTTCGGGTAGGGCTGACATCATGCCGACGTCGGCATACGGCGACGCGATGCCGACATCGGGCCGACGTCCGACGTCAGCCCTAGGGCTGACGTCAGCGCGGATGACACAAACGGCGACCGGCTCAGTCCATGGTGGACCGAGTCCACAGCTAGGGACGACGAGGACGCGTGGTGCGCCCCTATTTGGCGACGCGATGGTGGCTCGGATGGCGGGCGGTGCGGCTAGGGTGAGCGGCGGGGTGGTGGCGACTCGGCTCGGTCGTCGGCCATGGCCGCGCGGCGGCTGACCGGCGCGGCGAGCAGCAGCGCGAGCGGTGGCACGCGACGGCGCGAACGCGACGCAAAAAAAGAAAGAAAACGAAAGAGGGGCGGAGGTTCTCACTGGCGACGGGGAAGAAAGCATCGACCTACAGCGGCGAGCGACGATTTTAGGGCTAGATTGAACGGGAATCAAAAGGGAAACGAGGCGGCGCACGAGGGGATTTTATAGGGGAAAATAGGAGGCTAAATCGAGCACGAATCGCGTGGGAATTGCTCATCGTTGGAACTGACTCGAAGAGGGAGAGAGAGATTTTTGGCGGCCGTTGCGGCGCGTAGGATGGGCGGCGCCAGGTGCGGAGGCACGCGCTCGGGCCCGGTATGGGCCCGACGGGGCGCGGGGGGCACACGAAACGGGTGGGGCGGCGGCGCACATCGCGACAGCGATAGCTGGGCCGGCCGGGTGCGGGGAAGGTGGCCCCGATAGGTTAGGCCCACCTGTCGGTGCCCGCGGGCACGAGGGAGGCGGCTTGGACTTCGGCACGCGGGCGGCGGGTACTTAGGCTGCATGGCCCAAGAGGGAGAGGGAGAGGAGAGGCCGGCCTGCTAGCATGGGCCGCACGGCCCATGGCCGACAAGAGGGAGGCGCGGGGAGGCGCCAGGTGGGAAAGAGGGGGCCGACGGGGTTTGGTGGCTTGGGCCGAAAGTGGGGGGAATTAGGAAAATAGGAAAAAGAATTAAGGGACTTAATTTAATTGCAGTTTAATCAATTTATTGGTGAAAAATACTTAGAGTGCTCTAAAAAATTCCCGTAAAAATCCTGTTGGTGTATTTCGACACATAGAATTTAAGAAAAATCCTACCATGCCATTTCCATTTATTAATTGCATTTTAAAATTACTTGGCTGCTGTAGATTAATTCTATAAATTCCGATTATTTTAGGGTAAATTATTTAAACGATTTAGGGGCAAAACTCGGGGTGCGACAAACCTATGCCCTTAAACGGAATCTCGACCCCGAGATTCGGAGGCACTGGCGAAGAGGTGCGGGTGCGCGGCCTTCAACTCATCTTCTCTTTCCCAAGTAGCTTCTTCTTTTGAGTGATGAGTCCACTGAACTTTGCAAAATCTGATAACCTTGTTCCGAGTCCTTCTTTCACTGGTCTCGAGAATACAAGCTGGTCTCTCCACATAGGTCAAGTCCTCTTGAATTTCAATCTGGTCTGGACTTGCCTGCTCTTCTGGTACCCTCAAACATTTCTTTAACTGAGACACATGGAACACGTCATGAATACCAGTCATGTTGGATGGAAGTTCAAGCTGATAGGCTACTTTTCCTCGACGTTCCCGAATTCTGTATGGTCCCACAAAACATGGTGCCAACTTGCCTTTGGTTTGAAAGCAGTGTACTCCTTGGACTGGTGTAACCCAAAGGTATACATAATCCCCTGCTTCAAAAGCAAGATCTCTTCGATGATTGTCTGCATAGCTCTTTTGCCGAGACTGCACAATTCTAAATCTTTCCCGAATTGTTTGGACTTTTGCTTCTGCTTCACTTATCACTTCTGTGCCAAACAACTGACGCTCACCAGTCAAATCCCAGAAAAGGGGTGTGCGGCACTTTCGTCCATACAACACCTCATAGGGTGCCATTTGAATGCTGGCTTGATAACTGTTGTTATAGGAGAATTCTGCATAAGGCAAACTCTTGTCCCATGCTTTACCAAACTCAAGCGCGCATGCTCTCAACATATCATCCAGAATTTGATTCACTCTCTCAGTTTGACCATCTGTTTGCGGATGATAGGCTGTACTGAAGTTCAAACGGCTACCAAGCTCTTCTTGCAACTTCTGCCAGAACTTGGAAGTAAACTGACTTCCTCGGTCAGACAGGATCTTCTTAGGCACTCCATGTAAACACATGATTCTAGCAAGGTATAGCTCTTCTAGCTTCTTTCCCGAGTAGGTGGTATGCACTGGTATGAAATGAGCCACCTTCATGAGTCGATCCACGACGACCCAAATTATATCATACCCTGATGATGTGCGGGGTAAACCCATGATGAAGTCCATTCCAATTTCTTCCCATTTCCATTTCGGAATTTGAAGGGGTTGCAACTATCCTGCGGGCCGTTGATGTTCTGCCATGACTCGCTGAAAAACATCACAAAGTGCGACAAATTCAGCTATTTCTCTCCTCATAATGACCCACCAAAACTTCTCTTTGAGATCTTGATACATCTTCATACTGCCCGGATGAATTGAATATTGGGTTTGGTGAGCTTTCGTAAAGGATCAGCTTCTTCAATTCTTTATCTTCTGGCACACACAATCTCTTCCCCATCTAGATTGTTCCATGCTCGTCTTCTATAAAGTCGCGAGCTTTTTCGACTCTCATGTTCTTCTTGAGTTCAGCCATCTCGGGATCTAACACCTGAGCAGCCCGAATTTGATCAATGAGAGTGGGTTGAGCTTCCAGAGCGGCCACAAAACCATAATCCACAACCTGTAGGATCAGGCGCTCAAATTCTCGCTGCAACTGGTTACTCATTCTTTCTACGTTGATGGTGTTGCAGTAACTCTTCCAGCTCAAAGCATCTACTACCACATTAGCTTTGCCGGGATGGTAATGTATCCCCAAATCATAATCCTTGATCAATTCCAACCATCTTCGTTGACGAAGGTTCAAGTCCGGTTGGGTAAAGATATACTTGAGATTTTTACGATCCGTGTACACTTCACAATGATTGCCGATTAAGTAGTGTAGCTATATTTTCAAGGCATGGACCACTGCGGCTAATTCCAGATCATGAGTTGGATAGTTGTTCTCATGCGGACGCAACTGACGAGAAGCATATGTAACCACTTTGCCTTCTTGCATCAACACACATCCCAGCCCTTGGCGGGACGCATCACAATATACTTGGAAATCTTTTGCTGGATCCAGTAGTATCAAGACTAGCGCAGACACCAACTTCTTCTTAAGCTCTTCAAAACTCTTGTTACATTCCGCTGACCACTTGAATTTCTCATCTTTCTTCAACAATTGTGTCATCGGCTTGGCAATTTTGGAGAAATTCTCAATGAAACGGCGGTAATAACCCGCAAGTCCAAGAAAACTTTGGATCTGGGTAATTGTCTTTGGCGGAGTCCACTTGGTAACTGATTCCACATTGGACGGATCCACTGCTACTCCTTGAGTATTCACAATGAGGCCGAGGAACTGTACTTCCTTTAACTAGAAGGCACACTTGCTAAACTTGGCGTAGAGTTGATGATCCCTCAACTTCTTGAGCACTAACCGGAGATGATGCTCATGTTCTTCATCTGTCTTGGAGTAGATCAAAATGTCGTCAATTGACACTACGACAAATTTTTCCAAGAATTCCATAAACACCTTGTTCATCAGATTCATGAAGAAAGCCGGTGCATTGGTCAATCCAAAAGGCATGACCGTACACTCATATAGACCATACCGAGTGATGAAAGCGGTCTTGGGAATGTCGTCTTCCTGAATTCTCAACTGATGGTAGCCTGATTGCAGGTCTATCTTTGAGAATACCTTTGCCCCCTTAAGTTGATCAAACAAATCTTCTTGATAGTGACCTCATTGAGTGCGCGATGATCGACAGACATTCTCTTGGTCTTGTCTTTCTTCTCCACAAATATCACCGGAGTACCCCAAGGTGACGTGCTCGGCAGATATACCCTTTCTGCAACTGTTCATCCACTTGCTTCTTGACTTCTGCCAACTCGTTGGCTCCCATTCTATACGGTCTCTTGTGAATTGGGGCGGTCCCGAGTACTAGATCAATCCGGAATTCAATTTCTCTTTCTGGTGGCATCTTGGTTAAATCTTCTGGAAAAACTTCAGGGTATTCCCTGACTATGGGGATATCTTCTAATTTCATAGGGATCCTTGCGGCTACTTTAGACGATTCCCTGGTAGAAACTTGATTCAATCTTGCCACAGTCTTGGCTTGCATGGGAGAACGAAAAATAATCTCTTCTCCTTTTCCATTGATTAAAGTAATTGTGCGACTGGCACAGTCAATTACTCCCTTTTGTCTTGACAACCGATCCATCCCAAGAATGACATCCAGGCCTTTGGATTGAAGAAGGATAAGGTTGGCTGGAAATTTGGATCCTTGGATTTCTATTGCCACCGAGGGACAGTACTGAGCGGTGTCCAAATAGTTTCCAGGGGTTTGAACCCGCATAGGTATCTGAAGGGTTACGCGGAAGCTACGCTAGCCGAAAACAAAAATTTCTACCGCGCAAACCAGGAACACTTGCAAGTAAGGGCCGATAGATCGTTACCGATTAAAGTAGAGTGCGCGGAATAGCCAATCGGGGCAATCCGATCCGGAACAGTGTAGCCTATTCCCGGAGACAGCCGATTCGCCAATCAGCCGATTCGAGTCGTCCGGCAGTGTTCTCACGCCTCGCTCTGATGCGCCCGACCGCAGCCGATCAAGAGCGCGCAACGTAGCGCGCCTCTACCGGTATCCACACGTCCGGGGACGAACGCCGTACACCCGTGTGCTAGCACGCGATGCAAGGCTAGGGTTTGGCTCGAAAGTGGGGAGGGTTTCCGTGGAGATTGATCTCGGCGACTTCGTTGCACGTGATGCAATTGACGTCTCACGGCTCTCCACCCCTCCCTCCTTTATATAGAGTTGGCCGACTGGGACTAGTGGCCGATTAGGACTCTATTTTGAATCGGATCTCATCCGTATCTCATAGAGTTGGCCGCCCCACACGTCGTAAGCCCATAGGACTCTATCCGATCGGATCCCTATCCGATCGAGCCGTATCCGAGTCCAACTCGAATATCTATTCTATCCCCTTAAGCGTGCGACCCGTAGGTTCAGGTATACTCGGTTTCGGCTATAGTCTAACTTAGCCGATCGTCGGCTCGAGTCCAACTCAGCCGACTGTCAATAGCGGCGCCTAGCAGCACATATTGACACCATAGTATACAAGAATATAATATCGGCTCGAACTGTAATGTGTACACAAATCCCTTTGCCTCACGATACCGGTTAAGCTATAGGCAAGATGTGTGCCATCCCTTCAATAGCTTAACCATTCACTCGAACCGTATTGGATTATCCGTCCGTTGATTGACTCCTCAATCAACTTAGCATGGCCATGCATTTCCATAATCCATTACCTCGAGGGCCCAGAGATATCTCTCCAAAGGAGGGGCAAATTCCATCTTGATCACTCACATCCCACTCCATGTTTCATAGCAAACCCGAAAACTACCTTTATAACTATCCGATTACGGAATAGCGTTTGGTAGTCCCAAAGTAGGCTACTACACATGTTGGAATCCATGGTGATCTCAGGTCTAAGGACTTTGTACCAACACTACCCGAGACCAACTAATGGCACATTAATTCCCTGTAGTGTCTCATGGTGGGTCTATCCAACAATGTGTTCTCTAACACATATGTCCATGTTTATTGATTTGGTATCTCCATACCCATGATCTACGAGACATGATCATCAATCAATAAACATGCCGATCTTAGAATCATATTTGTTCCAACAATATGACATATGATCGAGGATCGTTTAGAAATAGAGTCATACATATCGAGTCTCATAAATAAGTCACGTACTTATTGATCAATACAAGATGTCTATTTCATGGAACCGAATAACACTTTATTCATTTATACATAAACATTGACGTGATATCCAACATCTCCATGTTGCCTCTAGTGCATATCACTAACAATCTCCCACTTGCACTAGAGTCAATCATGTAAGTATCTAATACCCATTGCTCTTGTGTGCGCCTCATGCTTCGGTGAGGGAGAGGTTTTGTCGGCGGATCGGCTATGTTGAGATCCGTGTGCACTTTGCATATCTTGACATCACCTCTGTCCACAATCTCGCGGATGAGATGATATCGCCGAAGTATGTGTTTGGACTTCGATGTGACCTCGGCTCCTTGGCTTGCGCAATGGCTCCACTATTGTCACAATAGAGAGACATTGGACCGTCGTACTAGTCATCACACCAAGCTCGAAACGAATTTCTTGATCCAAACAGCCTCCTTTGCGGCTTCCGAAGCAGCAATGTACTCGGCCTCCGTTGTAGAATCAGCAACGTATCCCGCTTGGAACTCTTCCAGTGATCGCGCCTCCGTTCGGGCGGAACACGAACCCGATTGCGATCTATAATCATCCTTGTCCGTTTGGAAGCTAGCATCGGTGTAACCACTTACAACGAGCTCTTCTTCACCTCCATAGACTAGGAACATATCCTTAGTTCTTCTCAAGTACTTAAGGATATTCTTTACGGCAGTCCAGTGACCTTCACTGGATCTCGAGTATCTGCTCGTAGCACTCAAAGCGTACGAGACATCAGGCGTGTACAAAGCATGGCATACATGATGGATCCAATTGCCGAAGCATATGGAACCATACCCATCTTATTCCGCTCATCATGTGTCCGAGGACACCGATTCTTGCTAAGATTGATGCCATGTGACATAGGCAAGAAACCTTTCTTGGAATCATGCATGTTGAACCTTTTCAACACCTTGTCAATGTATGTACTTTGGCTTAATCCAATTAGCCTCTTGGATCTATCTCTATAGATCCGAATGCTAAATATATATCTGCCTCCCTAAGTCTTTCATGGAAAAACTATTTTTCAATGAAGACTTGACGGATTCAAGCATAGGGATATCATTTCCAATCGTAATATGTCATCCACATATAAGATTAGAAATACAATTGCGCTCCCACGACCTTTTTGTAAACACAGGCCTCTTCTTCATTTTTGATGAAACCAAACCCTTTGATTACTTCATCAAAACGAATATTCCAACTCCGAGATGCTTGCTTCAATCCATAAATGGATTTTCGTAGCTTGCATATCTTTCGAGCGATTCGGATCGACAAAACCCGAGGTTGTATCATGTATACATCCTCGCTTAGGTTTCCATTCAGGAAAGCCGTTTTGACATCCATCTCGCCATATCTCATAATCGAAATATGCAGCAATCGCTAGCATAATCCGAATAGATTTAAGCATTGCGACGGGCGAGAAGGTTTCATCATAATCAACTCCTTGAATCTCGTTTAAAACCTTTCGCCACCAATCGCGCCTTATAGATGTGAACATTTCCATCCATATCGGCCTTTTCTTAAAAACCCATTTACACTCAATGGTTTTGACACCATCGAGTGGATCAACCAAGTTCCAAACTTGATTGTCGTACATGGATTCTATTTCGGATTTCATGGCTCCAAGCCACTTGTTGGAATCGGGTCCCACCATCGCTTCCTCATAGGTCTTAGGTTCATTGTTGTCCAACAACAATATATCACGTTGTTCCGCACTGTGTACATCGGGTGCACGACGTGATCTTTCGACCTCCGTGGGGCTGGTGTATCTACAACCGGTGGCGCAACACTTTGCACCTCCTGTTGTGGTTACGTGGTCGCGAAACATTTTCGGTGTTTCTTGAACTTCTTCAAGATGCACCCTGCCCCACTAACCCTTCTTGAAAGAAACTCTTTCTCTAAGAAGACACCGTGTCGGGCGACAAACACTTTGCCTTGTTCCCGATTATAAAAGTAATATCCCTTAGTTTCCTTAGGATATCCCACAAAGAAGCACTTGTCGATTTGGGTGTGAGCTTGTCGATGTAAACATTTTACATAAGCTTCGCATCCCCATATTTTGAGAAAAGACAAACTAGGGGTTGCCCCTGTCCATATCTCATATGGTGTCTTTTCAACCGACTTAGATGGAACTCTATTTAGTGTGAGCGCATTGTTTCAAGAGCATATCCCCGAAAGATAACGGAAGATCACTTTGGCTCATCATCGACCGCACCATGTCCAACAAGGTGCGATTTCTCCGTTCGGACACTCCGTTCCATTGTGGAGTTCTGGCGGAGTTAAGCGTGGAACAATTCCACAATCTTTCGAGATGATTACCAAACTCTTGGCTCAAGTATTCCCTCCACGATTTGATCGTAGAAACTTGATTGTTTTCCCTAAATGATTTTGTACTTCATTCGGAATTCTTTGAACTTTTCAAAGGATTCGGACTTATGCCTCATCAAGTAGATATAACCATATCTACTAAAGTCATCGGTAAAGGTAATGAAGTCGATAACCACCTCGGCCGTCGAGCTCATTGGTCCACATACATCGGTATGTACGAGTGCCAACAAGTCACTTGCTCTTTCACTGTGTCCCGTGAAAGGTGCCTTTGTCATCTTACCAAGTAAACAAGACTCACATGTCTCAAATGATTCAAAATCAAAAGAGTGAAGCAATCCATCCTTATGGAGCTTCTCCATGCGTTTCTTATTTATATGGCCTAAGCGACAATGCCGGATAAACGTGGGGTTTATATCATTAGAGAGTTGTCTTTTACGTATTAATGTTATAGATGGGAGACGCTTCAAGATTCAAAACGTATAATCCATTCACCAATGGAGCATGAAAATAGAACATATCTCGAGATATATTGAACAACCATTGTTCATTGATCTAAAATCATATCCTTCCGCTTGCAAACATGAAGCGGAAATAACGTTTTGACATAGTGTTGGAACACAATAACAATTATTCAATTCCAAAACTAATCCGAAGGTAGATGAAGTGGTCGTGCCGAAAGAAGCGTAGCAACGCTTGCTCCATTGCCGACGCGCAGTTCACCTCGCCCCTTCTCAATCCTCTACTTCTTCTCATTCCCCGCAACGATTTGCAAATATGAGCTACGATCCGGTATCAAATACCCAAGAGTCGGTAGGTGAAGTAGCAAGATTAATGTCTATAACATTAATACCGGCGAAGTCGTACTTTGCTTCTTCTTGAGATCCTCCATGTACTTCTTGCGGTTCCTTTTCCAGTGGCTGTCTCCTTGCGGTAGAAGCAAACGGCATCGATGCCGCCGACCCCTTCTTGCCCTTCTTTGCATTAGAGGCACTCGCGATCTCATCGGGAGTTAACTTTCTCTTGGTGCAAAGTTTCTTGACAGTGGTTTGCGCTTAGCCTTCGCATCATCATCACATGATGACCGTTTTTCTGGATACTCTCCTCCTATGTCTTTAGCATCCCATGCAATTCAGCCAAGGGTCTATCCATATTGTTCATGTGATAATTTAATATGAATGGCTCGAAGCTCGGAGGGAGCGGCGGAGAATCACATCGTAGCCAACTCTTGGCTAAGGGAAAACCCAGTTTTCCGGACTCTCAATGTAGCCAATCATCTTTATCACATGCGGACGACGGGATTCCCCTCGGCAAGCTCGCACGCAAACAAGGACTTTGAGGTGTTGAACCTCTCGGCCCGAGCTTGGTTCTCAAACATGCCACGCAGTCCCCGAATAATAGTGTGAGCATCGCTGCTCTCATATTGCTTCAAGCTCGGGGACATTGTAGCAAGCATGAGACAGCTTATATCTAGGGCATCATTAGTGTGCTTCTCATAAACCCTCCGTGCGGTTGCGGTGGCATTAGTTGGCAAATCCTCGGGATAGGGTACTTCAAGAACGTACTCCTTACGCTCTTGCTTGAGAACAATTCTCAAGTTGCGATACCAATCCATAAAGTTTGTTCCATTTAATTTTTCCTTTTCGAGAATAGATCGCAAATTAAAGGTACTGGGTGTAGTATTAGCCGCCATTTATTCTACAACAGAAAAAGCAAAGTTTAGCACAATGTTTATGCTATGTCTATTGTTAAACAATTTAACATTAGACTCCCATTACGTATTTTCCACCTTCCCTCTAGGTTACGTATTGGGTCAAGATCCACATGTTAATTAATTTTCTAGTGAGCTTTGGCATCACTGCTAGAAAATTAGTAACATCGGTAAGCAACACCTTGCTAATCACATCTCTATGTGACTCTTGTTGTTGGTGTGGCATCTCCATGCCCGGCGCCAACCTATGCCCCAAGGCCCAAAACTGTTTTGATAGCCTTGTTAAGTAAACCAAATGCTCCTGCATGTATATGTCGACATATACCCCCTCGTGTTATGATAGAGAATGGCACTCTGCTTTGGCAGACCCACCATTGACGAGCATAACGGTGACGGGTGCAACATTTGGAAGGGCATCATTACTACTTAATTTTGAGAGGGATGCTATCCTATCAAACAAACATATCACATATGAAAGCAAGAAGAATAGCATATAATGAAATAGTATGGCCCCCTTCACATGGTGATCTCCATCTCCATGTCGGCGGCGAGGATCTCCATCTTCGGCACCATATTCCAAGTGTCGAATGCTTGATATCTTCAAACTAAGCTACTACTATAGAAGCTCTAATTGAAGATTACATCGACTCGCAGTCGTGAAAGAATATTACAAGCATTGCACGTATGAAAGAATATTACGGGGATTGCACATATGAAAGAATATTACATGCATCACATGCATCTCATACATCTCATACATACAATAGGGCCATACCATCTCAAAGCATTCTCTGCAAAAACAAGTTAGGCGTAGAAACGTTTTCTACCTATCGCAGAGCTACGGCATCGAGACGACCTATAAGGGGGTACGCACACGGCGGTCCCGCTACACTATCAAGGGAGATGGTTTGCGTAGGCGCGAGGCAGCAACAAAGTCGGACTACGAGATAGCTTCGGTATAATCACATTATACCGTTCCGATACACTATCAAGGAACGCTATCTCGAACCCAACTCAAACCGAGTTATATGGAAATTGCTTCGACGTAATCACATTACGCCGTTCCGATACACTATCAAGGAACGCAATTACCATTAACTGTCCTCAACAGATCCCGTAAAACCGATTGATCTAATCAACCCGTGCGCAAAACTTGTTCCAGATCCAATCTAAAACCCGAACTAAGCAAGATTAGCTCTGATACCACTGAAGGGTTACGCGGAAGCTACGCTAGCCGAAAACAAAAATTTCTACCGCGCAAACCAGGAACACTTGCAAGTAAGGGCCGATAGATCGTTACCGATTAAAGTAGAGTGCAGCGGAATAGCCAATCAGGGGCAATCCGATCCGGAACGGTGTAGCCTATTCCCGGAGACAGCCGATTCGCCAATCAGCCGATTCGAGTCGTCCGGCAGCGTTCTCACGCCTCGCTCCGATGCGCCGAGCCGCGGCCGATCAAGAGCGCGCAACGTAGCAGCGCCTCTACCGGTATCCACACGTCCGGGGACGAACGCCGTACACCCGTGTGCTAGCACGCGATGCAAGGCTAGGGTTTGGCTCGAAAGTGGGGAGGGTTTCCGTGGAGATTGATCTCGGCGACTTCGTTGCACGTGATGCAATTGACGTCTCACGGCTCTCCACCCCTCCCTCCTTTATATAGAGTTGGCCGGCTGGGACTAGTGGCCGATTAGGACTCTATTTTGAATCGGATCTCATCCGTATCTCATAGAGTTGGCCGCCCCACACGTCGTAAGCCCATAGGACTCTATCCGATCGGATCCCTATCCGATCGAGCCGTATCCGAGTCCAACTCGAATATCTATTCTATCCCCTTAAGCGTGCGACCCAGTAGGTTCAGGTATACTCGGTTTCGGCTATAGTCTAACTTAGCCGATCGTCGGCTCGAGTCCAACTCAGCCAGGCACTGTCAATAGCGGCGCCTAGCAGCACATATTGACACCATAGTATACAAGAATATAATATCGGCTCGAACCTGTAATGTGTACACAAATCCCTTTGCCTCACGATACCGGTTAAGCTATAGGCAAGATGTGTGCCATCCCTTCAATAGCTTAACCATTCACTCGAACCGTATTGGATTATCCGTCGTTGATTGACTCCTCAATCAACTTAGCATGGCCATGCATTTCCATAATCCATTACCTCGAGGGCCCAGAGATATCTCTCCAAAGGAGGGGCAAATTCCATCTTGATCACTCACATCCCACTCCATGTTTCATAGCAAACCCGAAAACTACCTTTATAACTATCCGATTACGAATAGCGTTTGGTAGTCCCAAAGTAGGCTACTACACATGTTGGAATCCATGGTGATCTCAGGTCTAAGGACTTTGTACCAACACTACACGAGACCAACTAATGGCACATTAATTCTGTAGTGTCTCATGGTGGGTCTATCCAACAATGTGTTCTCTAACACATATGTCCATGTTTATTGATTTGGTATCTCCATACCCATGATCTACGAGACATGATCATCAATCAATAAACATGCCGATCTTAGAATCATATTTGTTCCAACAATATGACATATGATCGAGGATCATTTAGAAATAGAGTCATACATATCGAGTCTCATAAATAAGTCACGTACTTATTGATCAATACAAGATGTCTATTTCATGGAACTGAATAACACTTTATTCATTTATACATAAACATTGACGTGATATCCAACATCTCCATGTTGCCTCTAGTGCATATCACTAACAGTATCTTAAGTTCCACTACTGATAACCCATGTGTCCCAACAAACTGCTTGGAAATAAATGAATGCGTAGCACCAGAATCAAATAATACTGTAGCAGGAGTGAGATTCATAGGAAACGTACCCAGTATGAATTCTGGAGCTGCCTGCGCCTCTTCGACGGACGCATGATTAACACGGGATTGGATGAATCTTGGTCCAGTGCGCCTTGGCTTCGGACACTTGTCTAGAAAGTGCCTAGGGTCACCACAGTTGAAGCAGACTCCTGGCTTCCCTCCGGAGTCCTTTCTTGGAGCTGGTGGCTTGGACTGCTGCTGGGGTGGCGCTGTTGGAGGACGTGGGGCTGAAGTGCATTGCTGCCCACTACCACTGCCACTACTGCCAGCTTGAAAATTCCCTGGGTGATAAGGCCTATGTTGACGAACAATCATGGTGATAGGTCCACCCTGACTTCCAGACATGAAACGCAGCCTCTGCTGATTTCCCTGCTGTAGAGGAGGCCTGAACTGTACTGCCTTTCTTCTCTTGATCATCTTGTTGCGTTGGTCTTCCTGCCGAATGGCTTTATCAACCAGCTTCTCAAAGTTAACATACTCTCCTGAGATCAGCTTGTCAGTGAGTTCATCATCCAAACCAGCCAAGAACTTTTCTTGTCTTTCTGCATCGGTGCGCACGTCCTCTGGGGCATAACGTGCAAGACGATTGAACTCATGTAGGTACTCACTAACCGACCTGTTGCCCTGCTCAAGAGAACAAAACTCACGCTTCTTCTGCGCAACTATTCCTGCAGGAATACGTTCTGTCCTGAAACTACGACAAAACTCTTCCCATGTGACTACTGCTCCAGCTGGGTGACGAGAGAACCTCCTTTTCCATCTGAGGATCTATGACTGCAAGCCCGCATCGTCGATGAAGACCACTTTTGTTGGCATCCCCTCGTTTTGCTTCACCTCAAGTAGTTGTCCCACCAAGCAGAAGCGGGGCCTTGCAACGATGTGTAGCAAAAGAGACTTTCTGCTGGTCCGTGCACTGCAGTAGATCTAGCTTCTTCTCAATAGCATGAAGCCAGTCATTGGCCTCCATAGGATTGGTCGTGCTAGAGAAGGTTGGCGGTCGGACACAAAGAAACTCTGGCAACTTAGATTGGGGTGGTGGAGGAGCAAAGTGGTTATTCTGCTGCTGCTGCTACATCTGTTGCAACATTTGCTCTTGCATCTGCTGGTGCTATTGTTGCATCTGCTGCATCATCGCAACCATCATCTGTGTCTACGAAGCAAGCACTTGAGCAATAGTGGGATTCTCCTGTGGCGGCGGAGGAGCATTGCCGTTGACATCGTGATTTTCATTGTTGTTGTCACCTGACGGCCCATTGTTGCTATTCACTCCGATGGTCCTGGTGTTCACCATTTGGAGAAGACGACCGAACCAAAAGAGAGAAAAGAAAAAAACAGGCCGACTTAGAAACTAAACTTTATTGTTGGAATTCAAATGCATTGTTTTGATCTTGATTAAAACAAGGAAAAACACGAAACATCCTTAAATAGGCATCCATACCAACACCCACATGGTAGGGTCTGCCGACTAACCCAAAAGCAAACAAACCTAAGCACACAATCTAACAAGCAAGCAAACTATGAAAAAAAGAGGAACTAGGGGCGACAACTCTAGTAGCCGGAGAAAGGACTCACCTCTATAGAAGACAAAGGAGGGGAAATCAAACCATGCTCAAAACCAAAAGACCAAAGACCCATTTTAACAAATTCTAAAACCCAAGACTGACTTCACTTTTTAAAACTCCCCTTTTTTCAAACTCATGCAAATGAAAACATTAGAGGGCTCAGCTTTCCAGTTGGCTTATCCTACAGTCAAAGGCCAACTCTGATACCAACTTGTCACGCCCAGAAATTCAAGCCAAAATTTCTGCAGCTAATTTGTGCATTCCTTCCTCGTCCAAGCATCAGCCGAGGTACACAAATTGACAATTATTGATATTACAAAATCCACGTCTTAGGAAGAATATAAAAGAATTAGACAAATGCAGCAGAAAAGAAAAGGACTGACTAAACTGAAACTAACACCACAACGAAACTGCAAAACACAACAGGCAACCTTGACGGCGGACGCAAGCCTAAACCTCATCGACACTTTCTTCTTCTGCAACCTCTGGCTCTAGAGGGGGAAAAATTGAGCAAGACTGAGTACTTCCACCGTACTCAACAAGTCATACCAAAAGAGAAGGTATGATGCAGGATAAATATCAAGAAAGGAATAATAGGCTCATTTGCATAAATAGCATTGCAGAAAAAACAATAGTTGAAAGTAGTAAAACAGTAGTAATAATTAAGAAATATTAAATAAACACTGTCCAACGTTAAAACTATGTTGCAACAGGCCCATCCATCCAACTATACTAGTGAAGTCCCAATAGTTCATTCATGTAAATAAGTGAGACTAATCAAAGTGAATCTGGTCGATCGCGCATAACCGTGGGCACGACTATTCGAATAGTTTTACTCTGATCAGAGGTGTACAACTGTCCCCACAAGACATAATCCCACGATACGTTACCGTGTGCTGGAGTACCACCACGATACCCCGAAAAGGAACTGTGACAGGGTCCTTCACATAAACCCCTCTAACCAATTGTACCACACCAAGGTTTCGCCCCCACTCCCATCAGGGTAATGGGTAGCCCCCTCTTGTGCCGCGGTGAATCCGAAAGCCGATCAACCCTTAAAACTGGGGCCAACCGAACTCCATCACGTCCACCCTCACTAGGGTACGTCGGCTAGAGACAGCTACGCTACAGACCCAGCCATTACCCATGCTGGCTTGTGGTATGCACGGTAATTCTTCTAGGGTTTCCCGAGAACCGGTCCTTAATTGTCATGAGCACGCTAACCAATATCCAACCATGTGCTCACAACCCACCATTATCATGTTTTAGTATTAGAATAGGGTCACAAACTTGACATCATCTGAGAATTAGTCTCTAATATAATAATTGATTAATGTCATTCCCTTAAGTGAGCTAGTTGAGCTAAGCATGGCTAAGCATGTTCTAAACTAACATCTAGTCATATTGAACCCAAGTTATCAATGGTCTAAAGTATACAATCCCTATGGTTTAGTACAATAGGTATAATAATCCCATGAAATGACATTCTAAAACATATGCAGTATTTGAGAGAAATGAGATATTTAAATAAAATAGGTACAATATGATCAATGTAAAGTATGACTTGCCTTGCTCTGAAGACTGGGGAACCTCGGCGACTACTTTGAGGCAGACAGGATCGCCGGAACTATCGGAATCTACTCGATAAACAAAGCACTTCAACAAAACATGCTAAAAGTCTACTGAAAATGTACACAAAACTACTTTTAATGGATTCTTGACATTTTTCTGGATTTAATGAAATTTGAATGCACTAAAACGGAGCTCAGATTAAAAGATATGAATTTTATAAGTTTACTTGCGATGTTTAAACTAAATAGAAAACTAAAAATTAATTATTACACAATTAAGTCCCATGGCTGACGCAAGCAGGCGTGGGTTCGGGTAGGGATGACGTCAGCATGCGGCGGCGCGGTCGTGCCGACGTCGCCTAGGGCTGATGTCGGCGACGACGTCAACGGCCGGCGTCAGCCCTAGGGCTTACGCGCCGCGGCCGACGCAAGCGGCGTCCAGTTCGGTCCATGGTGGACCGAGTGCACGGCTGGGGGCGGCGGGGACGAATGGCGCGCCTCGGTTGGGCGGCACGACGGCGGCTCGAATGGCGGGCTGCGCGGCTAGGGTTACCGGCACGGCAGCGACGGCTCGGCTCAGTCGTCGGCCATGGCTGCGCGGCGAGCGGCGAGCGAGCGGCGGCACGGACGCAATGGAAAAAAAAGAAAACGAAAGAGGGGCTTCGGTTCTCACCGGCGACGGAGAAGGAGGCGGCGACCGACAGCGGCGAGCGGCGATTTTGGGTCTAGATTGAACTGGAATCAAAGGGGAAACCCGATGGCGAACGAGGGGATTTTATAGGGGAAAATTGGAGGCCGAATCAAGCACGAATCGCATGGGAATTGCTCGTCGTTGAAACCGACTCGGAGAGGGAGAGAGAGATTTTCGGCGGCCGTTGCGGCACGCGGGAAGGGCGGCGCCGGGTGCGGAGGCACGCGCTCGAGCCCGGCGTGGGCCCGACGGGGTGCGAGGGACCGTGAAATGGGCGTTGGCGGCGCGCATGGCGACGGCGGCGGCTAGGCCGGTCGGGTGTGGGAAAGGAGGCCCTGATAGGTGGGGTCCACCTGCATGAGGGAGGCGGCCTGGACTTCGGCGTGCGGGTGGCCGGGCACTTGGGCCGCGTGGCCCAAGAGGGAGAGGGACAGGGAGAGGCTGGCAGCTGGAATGGGCTGCATGGCCCATGCCCGAGAAGAGGAGGCGGGGGAGGTAGGCGGCCGGGAGGAGAGAGTGGGCCGACGAGGGTTTGGCGGCTTGGGCTGAAAGTGGGGAGGAATTAGAAAAATAGGAAAAAAGAATTAAGGGACTTAATTTAACTGCGGTTTAAGCAATTAATAGGGGAAAAATACTTAGAGTGCTCTAAAAAATTCCCGTAAAAATCCTGTTAGTGTATTTCGACACATAGAATTTAATAAAAATCCTACCATGTCATTTCCATATATTAATTGCATTTTAAAATTACTTGTTGGCTCCAGATTAATTCTAGAAAATCTCATTATTTTAGGGTAAATTATTTAAACGATTTAGGGGCAAAACTCGGGGTGCGACAACAACCAGCCGTCTATGACAACCAACCACCCAACCGACAAAAGAACAATCCAAACCACCTGAGCACTCACCCCTACCAAAAACTTGTTGTGCCCATAGTACAAAAGTGAAAAGAGGAAATCTGGCTGATACCCACCAAATTTACATACACAAGTACAGGTTCCAGAGACCAGCCAGCGGACCGCCTAATGTACCAGCAACCCCAGGAAAGAAAGACAAGAGGCGCCAAAACGATGAGAAGGCAAACTGCCTCACAAAGATAATCTTGGTAACCATCCTCTGTCGCATCCCGCCACAACCTCCAAACAAAAACCAGTGGATATAGTACCCAAGCCAGGAAAATGTGAAATGCCACTCCGACATACCATACCTTTGCCCATACCCATCGCCAAGCAGTGACTATTTCCACCAGAAAGCACTTCTCCAAGCCAAAGCGTTTCGGCCTCATCATTACTTGAGCATCCTTTCCAGCAATGGAATCATCCATTCGCTTAGGTGACGAGAGAACCTCCTTTTCCATCTGAGGATCTATGACTGCAAGCCCGCATCGTCGATGAAGACCGCTTTTGTTGGCATCCCCTCGTTTTGCTTCACCTCCAGTGCTGGACTCACCCTCCATTCTTTTCCTCTAAAAGCTACGTCGACACCACCTTTGAGAGCAAGTATGAAGGACAAGCCATCTCCCTCACCTTTTCCCCTTTTAAGCAACGAAGTGACTCACGCCCAAAGAACCCCCTCACAGGGATATTAGATTATAGGGACTACAGGATCTAGGGTACCTCGATGGGTTTTAAGGAAGACAAAAGAGGGTAATGACGTTAATAGAGACAAAGGAACACAAGGACAATATGTAAACCTCCGCTTAGAAAACAAATAATGAGACTTTGCCATCCTAAGAAGATGTTTTATCCCTTGTCCAAGTGATGCGAAAGCCTGGATACGACAAAACCCCATGACCAGGCGAACCATCCAGCCGTATCCAAACCCAAATCTCGGGGACGAGATTTCTTTTAAGGGGGATAGATCTGTCATATACCCAGATCCTAGGGTTAAGTAAAATCATGTCAAGACAAAACTATGGGTAAAGATCTCCAATTTCCTGACCCAAAATTTTTTCCTTTTTGACATAGGAGAAATATTTAAAGCCAAATGCATGATTTGGAAATTTGAGAATAAAATAAAAATTTTCAAGACTTGAACTTGGGTCCATATATACAGGTGAACACGCATATGCATAGGACGTCTCATGGTAAAAGGGGCCTTTGAGCATTTAGATTTTGAACCCTTATCTCATTATAGGTACATCCCCTCACCTTAAGAAAAATTTGTTTGGAATGCTAGGACCAAATTAGATGCATACACATAGAGTGAACACCTAAACCTAGGGAGGTTACCCAAGTTTTCTAGGATAAACCATAATGGATAAAATCATGGGGAATATTTATATGGGTGCTAGATAACATAATTAGCTTAACAAAATTTTTGTACAAAGTAATAACTAGGATTTAAGCCCCAAACAAATTGGACAAACAGCTAGGTAATGGGGGCCAATATTATTTAAATCGGCTAAAATGACACTTTGCCTAAAAGACCATTTAAATGCACAAAAAGTAATATAGGAGATAATTTATTCAAATACTAGATTAAATACCATAATTAAATATATTTTTTCTAGAATCTTTCTTGACTGTTTGAACCCTCTAAAAATTCAAACAAGGCTTAAATACCCAAAATTTGTTGAATTTTTGAGAGGAAACCGTAAGTGATCTTTGAGTGAAACCAAAGAAAATGGGTTTTAAGTCCACTTTCCTAACCAGAGAAATTTTTTTATTAATTTAGCTAACCCACACAATAAGTTACAGGGCTGCAAGTTCAGAGGAGAAGGATAAATCAAAAATACATTCAAAAACCCAAGTGCACTCAAATACCTACCCTTACCCTCTGCACAACCTAGTCTACCACGAGGATGGACCCAATGTCAGCCTCACTGGGTCGCCGACGAAGCACAAAGCACGAGCCGACCACACACAGAATGTCGCCGTCGCGTGGCCGCAAGGTGTCATCGGCACACACTTCCTCTCTGCCGCACAAAACCTTCCCGCCTCGCACAAAACCTCACTCTCTGCCTCAGGACCGAGCAAACTGAGAGAAGAAGCCACAGTCTCACCATTTACCCTCTCCTCCATCGCCGGCCACAAGGAAGACGAAGGCCGTCATCGCCAAGGAGGCATGGTCACCCCCTTCTCTTTTGCGTTCATTAATCTTCGCCCGATGCCGAGCATTTTCGCCCCTTGTAGCCGCGGGAACACCGGGCGTCGCCGCCACACCCTCGACGCCGTTCCGGACAATGTAGGCCGAGACATGCCTCACCGCCGCGCCGTCAGCATCACTTCATCCACCTCTTCGTTTCCCCTCAAAGTTCCCAAAGGTTGGCGCGCTGACAAGGTAGATCAGTGTTGTCCTAGCGTCGTCTTCCCCAAGTCTGGCCACGTGCCGTCGCCGTCGATTCCTCCGTATCCGGTGAGCCATTTTCCAATTAGTTGCGTCAAGAGCATCACTGAGAGATACTCGAGCCATTGTGTGCCTCACCCCTGCCTCCCATGCGCCAGATCGAGCTGGCACCATCACCCCACCGTTTTCGCCATCACCGCCGATCAAGCTTCACGTCGCCAGGACCACCCGCGTTTCGCCGAGCTTTCCGCACCCTAGGGTAAGCTTCTGTGCCTCACGTAGGTGTTGATACATGCATTGCCTCGGCGCCATTCAGTCTCTAGGATAGTTGGACACTTCACCCCGGACCCGACCGCCGCCTGCGCTCGTCGCCGGTGTGACTCCGGCAACCACAGTACACGAGACCACCACTATTGTGTGCCCGAGACCCTTGCGCGCATTTCCTCTTCTCGTCACAACACCGAACTCGCCGTCGTTCGCTGTCGCCGCCGTCTGAAAGGTCACCGGTGCACCCCAGCCCTGCTCCTTCTTCCTCTCACGCTCGCTGACAGCCAGACCCCAACAAACGGGCGCCAAATCCCCCTCTCAAACCCGCACTAACTGACCCATGGGGCCCACGCGCAGGAGAGATAGGAACATAAGTGCAGAACTGTATTTCCTCACAGAGAACAAAACATCCATTGTAAAATCCATATAAAATTCGTTTGAACACATTTTTGAATGGGACAAATTTATGTAGATTCCCTAAGTATTGAGCTTTAATGTAGGGCCATAAAACATAGATCTTACTGCACAAGATTTGTTCCAAAAATTCAAATAGTGCAGACCACACACACACCATGTGAACACTTGTAAAATCTCTAGAAAATTCAAATTAGCTTCAATTTGAGCAAACCCAAATTCTATAGATACCTCACCTCACCCTCTCTGACCTGGGTAAATAAAAATGTATACATTACTTGGGTCAAGTGCTTGTAAAACTAGTGTTGGGAAAATGATACACTTTAGGACAGTCAATACTTAGGGATTTATTTAAAATTCAATTTACCATCTTTTTTAGTAAACTTAAATCCTGTAGAATTATCCAAACCTGTACTTTTAAAATGTAAAATAAAAGCATATGCCTAATGTGCAAAAATATCACCTAAACATTTATATAGGGTATAAACAACTTAGATGTGCACTACAACTTGTAAAATTTGTAGTAAATTCAATTTTAATCCTTTTTGAGTAAACTAAGTTTCTATAAAACCATCAACTGATGAACTCTAATTAGGAGAAATACAATATGGCAACACCTATACTGAAGATGTAGGAACAACTTAAATAGATAACCTAGATACTAATGGTAAGTTAAGTACTATATGTAAGCATATATAAATATAAATATATATATATATATATATGCACCTTAGCTCCAAAATAAGTCAAATTGAAACTTAATATACCATAGAAGCTTTAGGATCATCATATTACACCAGAGACTTAATGTACTTAACTTAAGGTAACGTTTAGTGTAATATACGACATTTTAATCCAGATCAGAGCACTCTAGTTTATAAAGTAAAGATCCTAAGCTTATAAACTAAAAATAGTTTGGTAAACCAAAACCTAATACTTTTATTTACCTAAGTACAAGGGGAAAAAGGTTCTGAACCTATAACCTTTTAGGCTAAGCGCACATTGAACACAATAGGCCTAGAACACGTCATAAGTTGTGAAAGGCGTAAGAAATTCATAATAACTCTAAAAATTATGAAACCAAATGTGCTAGCCTTAGAAAACACCCCTATACACCCCTATAAAAATCACTTTACAAAAATATTTTGGAGCACAACCTAATGGAACACTACCCTATACCGATAAAACCTCTAAAAAACATAACTCCTAGTTGGAATAAGATAAATTAGAAATTCGTTCTCCTAAAATCATTTTAGATCAGTACCCACTCAATGTGCAAAAATCATGCATTTTAGAGAATTTTGGATTTTCGCCTATTTTCGGTGTTTAACTGTATATCGTGAATTTTGCTTAGATGATTACGTAGACGGTGATGGAGTGGATCAGAGACTAAATTTTCTCAAAACCAAGGCAAGTTCTTGCCCTTCCTTTGAACACTTTGAACCCATAATTTTGGGCAATATGTTTTGGTTGTGAAATTTGCATGCGTAATTTGCCTTATCGATATTTTTAAACTAAGAATGGTATTTATGTCCTGAAAATTTGCATGAACCCCTTCAGAAATATCGCTGATTTGAACCTTAGAAATTAAATTAGGGTACTATGGATGTGCTCATGCGAATATGCTATGCTTTACAAGAGTGAAATGCTTAACCTCGCCTAGAATTTTTGCAATACTTGTTCCATCTATACATATATGTAATATGTGAATTTTGTTAAAGTGAACCCTTGCTGGAATGGGTTGAATTTCATGATTATTTGCGAACTAAAGTGTGTGAAAATGTGGTTTTGACTTGGGCGGCAAGTGGCATGCAATTGATGTATTTGCATTGTCGATAGGGGAAGTGTTTGCCCAAGTCCGTAAGGACCGAACTTGTGTCACCAACTTAAAGTTTACTGTACATCCACATGTGCTAGTATGGGATAGCCTTAGCCAAGTAATCGATTTAGCACCTAGCCTTGCATTATGGTGGGCCGAAGTATATGGGTTCGGATAACCCAAAGGAACTTCCTATTTACCGCTGATGTGGTAGTTTAGGTGACTCAGTCTGTCCAATACAACAATATCGTTCCACGTGGGTGGGTTCCTGTCGTGCCCGCCACCACGGCATTAAGTTTAAGGCGTGGGCCCGCCTTAACAGTTCTAGGTCATATTTCCAGTATGACCTAGGATATAGGAAACACATATCGTGCTGGTGCAAAGCTAGGGACTAAGTAGTGTAAAGGCTTCGTGGTGACCTCTAGACTATACTCAAAGTGTAGAGTATGGTGGTACCGACGGGTACTGAATAAACTAGAGCAATTCACTTCATGTGGGTAAAGCTATACAAACTCTGCAGAGTAATTAGCCGTGCTCACGGTCAAGAGTGCTTTGGTGAAGTGTCATGAGTATAGACTCGATTGTTTTTAAAAGCGTGTTCATGTGTTTCCAACACAATGTGTTGAGTGGTGTAAGAGTGATGATGTTTATATATATATATATATATATATATATTGAGACTTGTTGTCATGGGGGATGACAAGATAATGTTATGATGGAACCACACTTAGATTAGTGATGAAACCTAAAACTTGTCTTTGTTAATTGAAGCATCAACTCTTTTGTAAAAGAATTGCGAAACAAAACTTGCTTTATAATGAAAAATGACCCATATTATGTAGCCTTCTTTGAAATATAAGCTTCACATGTAGAATGATAGGATTGATTGTGCTCTTGCCAGTACATTATTTCAAAATAATGTACTGACACATGCGATTGGAATATCCATTTTGATGCATGTCATAGACTTAGTTTCTGAAAGGTGCGGGTACTCGATTTGCTTCTTTTAGGACTATGAACTTAATGGGGTAAACCCCTTGTCGGTGTGCTTGTGGGTGGGTACTAAAGCCACCGTTGTTCGCTGTACTCTGATTTGTATAGGTATTTGGCCGGTCGTCCTATGTAATAATAATAATGTTGATGTAATCCATAATTACTTCTCATTTTAGATGTATTTCCTTTGTATGCTCATGCTAGAGAAGAAAGTGTGAATCTAGCACACATCCTGGGAGCTAGATTCACATGAGTATGAGTTAGGAATAATTGAGATGTTGTAGATCTTTAGCCATTTTGTCAAGTCTCCTGAGTGTGTAACACATCTGGTTGCCACCTTTGAGTGGTTTGACGGGCACACTTCAGGCTGAAGTTGACTGGCAGGCTAAAGGCCCAGCAATGTCTCACTTATTCCTCTCTCGGGACATCGGTCGTTCCGTTATGTTTGTCAAGTGATTTGAAGTGTTTCAACTTACCTTGCAAACATAATGGAAGGGCCTGGGTGTCTCCGACAATATCCTTATTTGTTCCAAGAATGAGGAAGAACATGCGCAACATCTGCACATGGTACTCGATAAGCTGCGGGAACACAAACTCTATGCCAAATTCTCAAAGTGTGAGTTTTGGTTGAAAGAAGTTGGTTTTCTTGGTCATGTTCTTTCGGAGGGTGGTATTGTTGTTAATCCGAGTAATGTACAAAATGTACTGAACTGGAATCAACCACAGAATGTCTCCGAAGTTAGAAGTTTTCTCGGCTTGGCCGGATATTATCATCGTTTTATCGAGAATTTTTCTAAAATATCTCGGCCTTTGACTCAGCTCCTCAAAAAGGAGACAAAATTCATTTGGTCCGAAGCTTGTGAAGCAAGCCTCCTTGAGCTGAAGAGAAGACTTATCACAGCCCAAGTGCTGGTAATGCCGGACATCCATAAGCCTTTCCATGTCTACTGTTACGCGTCACGTCAAGGACTGGGATGTGTACTTATGCAAGAAGGAAAGGTAGTGGCTTATACTGCACACCAATTACGGCCTCACGAGCTCAACTATCCGACTCATGACTTAGAGCTAGCTGTCATAGTGCATGCTCTGAAAATCTGGCTGCATTACTTAATTGGAAACCGGTGCGAAATCTTCACCGATCACAAGAGCCTAAAGTATTTCTTTACTCAACCAGATATGAATTTAAGACAAAGGAGATGGTTAGAGCTTATTAAAGATTATGATCTCAGTATTCATTATCATCCTGGCAACGCAAATGTTGTGGCAGATGCTTTAAGTCGAAAACAATGCCACCAGGCCAATATTGAATCGATAATCCAGCCATCCTTGTCATCTGAGTTCCAAAAGTTGAATTAGGGTTTAGTAAAAGACGGCTATGTTGTTGCGTTGGCATTACAGCCCACTCTCTATTCCCAAATAAAAGCTGCACAAACCTCAGATAAGGAAGCCACTGAAATTATGGAAGAGATCAACACAAAACCACAGACCTTGTACACTCTTAACTCGGATGGGGTGATTATGCATGGGAAACAAATCTTCGTTCCGGATAATCAGAATCTTAGAGAAACTATTCTTTCGGAAGCCCATCACACTCCCTTGACTATCCATCGGGGATGCACAAAAATGTACCAGGACATACAAACTTAGTATTGGTGGCCTAGCCTGCGGCGGGACATAGCAGCCTATGTTGTTGTATGCGACACCTGTCAACGAGTTAAAGCTGAACACCAACGACCTGCTGGTCTGCTCCAACCTTTACATATTCCTGAATGGAAATTTGACGAGGTTGGAATGGATTTCATCACTGGTCCGCCCAAAACACCCAACGGGCATGATTCCATATTGGTTATTATGGATCGGCTAACAAATGTGGTCCATTTTATACCGGTACATGTAACCTATGGTGGGGCAAAGTTAGCAGAGTTATATTTGACCCACATTGTAAGGTTTCACGGCATGCCGAAGGTTATAGTATCCGATCGAGGCACACAATTCACCTCACGATTTTGGGAAAATCTGCATGAGCTCCAAGGGACAAAATTATTCTTCAGCACTGCTTTCCATCCACAAACCGGAGGTCAGGTAGAAAGAACAAACCCAATTCTTGAGGATATGCTTTGAGCCTGTGTGCTTGAACATAACACCAACTAGGAAAAATGTTTACCATTTGCAGAATTTACCTATAACAACAGTTTCCAATCCAGTCTTCAAATGTCACCATTTGAAGCCCTGTACGGAAGAAAATGCAGGACACCTCTTTACTGGTCAGAGGTAGGAGAAAGACAATTCTTCAGACCTACGGTTATTAACGAGGCTGAAAAGAATGTCACTCTTATCAGAGACCAATTAAGAGAAGCACAAACCCGCCAAAAGAGTTACTCTAATCGCAGATGACGAGAGCTAAGCTTTGATGTAGGCGATCACGTATATCTTAAAGTCTCTCCTCTGCGGGGTACTCAACGTTTTCAGATACATGGCAAACTTGCTCCGCGATACATTGGACCATATCAGATCATTGCCAAACGCGGACAAGTGGCCTAACAATTGGAGTTGCCCACTCAACTCTCAAACATACATGACGTATTCCACGGTTCACAACATAGGAAATGCCTACGGACTCCTATCGAGCATACTATCCTTGAAGACATAAATTTGAAAATCTATCATACCAAGAGCATCCAATCCGGATCCTTGAAGAGAAAGAAAGTCGAACTCGAAGGAAATCCATCAAGATGCTCCGAGTGCAGTGGAGTAATCACACAACAGATGAGGCTACGTGGGAACGCGAAGACCGACTCAGAACCGAGTTCCCTAGCTTCTTTTAGAAGGAATGAATCTCGGGGTCGAGATTCTTTTGTAAGGGGGGTAGAGCTGTCACATCCTACCAAAAACCTATATCTGATAGATCGAGGAGGAAAGTAAGATGTAATTATGAACCAAAAGTTTCCCCTGAGTGAGATGCGAATATTCGATTTTGTGCATATAATAAAGTTGCATCAACATATTAGGGACATAAATTTTCATTCAAGATTCAAACAAAAGGGGTCCAAATAAAAATTTAGAAAAATAACCAAGAATATAGGAGGGGCATTAGCAATCACCTAAAAGGTTTAGGAACACATTACAAAGGTGAAAAGTAGGTATTAACTCAAAACCTAGACTTGACCCTAGGAAAATTTTCTAAGTGTCAAAGCGGTAAAAACAGAACTCTGGAGCTAACTTTGGGTTAATGCCAGAACCAATCCAGCGAACTTCAGGCGGTGAGCTCGCACGTTGCCAACCTTCCACGGTAAATCTCTGGCCGAATCCTTTCGCCACCATGCTACCCAATGCCTGACATTGGTTGAATTCAAAGGAATCGCCATAAATCGCTCTGTGGAGGAAATCCCCCTTTTCTTCCCCAACTCCGGCCGCCGCCGTCGACCCCATCTCTTTTCTTCCATGGTAAGCCATGGGTCAATTCCTTTTACTCAGAACAACACTAGGTTCCCTAGATTAAAGGCCCGTACTTGGTTTTAACAGCTGACCACTGAGATGCTCTGTCGACGATCGCTCGGGACGAAGGCCCCGCCATTTTAGGATGTTGCACGGTGCCATCTTCACCCAGACCTCGCTAGAGCCAAGTCTTCGCTCAGTAAGCTCCCTAGTGGCCCGTAGATGCTCTACATTGCGCATGCGTGAATAGATCAATGCCCAAAATGTACATGCATTACCTACCCGAACCACGGCACCGCCCGCTTCGTCGTCGACGATCATTCCGGCCATAGTAGCGTGTGGGAGAACCATCAATAGCTTCGCCGTAATCTCTACTACATTTTCTCTTTTGGCCACGGCCCGAGATTGGCCACCGTTCGCCGACGGCGCTGGCGAGAACCTTGCCGCGCGCCTCTGCCCTGCTCACCTCTCTCGCTGTCTCACTGACGAACGACACCCACTAGTCAGGTGCGCTATTCGATCGTTTAAACATTAGCCGACACTGACACATAGGGCCCACGCGGATTAAAGATTTAATCCGAGGAGGTATTTTTCAATAGAAAAATAGCCTAACTTTGGAAATTCATAGAAAATTGAAAATAGCATATTTTGACTTGGGACAAATTTTGTTAGAACCACAAGAGTACAAACTTTAGGACTGTGGAATAAAAATAGCTACACACAGTAGAAGGTTTATTCATAAAAATCCATTTTATGTACCCAGCAAAATAGGGTAAGTTTAAATTATAAAAATCATAAGAAAATCATCCTAGCTCTGAATGAGGTGAATCAAAATTTTGTAGAATCAGTAAAAGATGTACTTTATATTAAAACTAAGAAACTAATTACTTTCTGTAATGGACAAAACACTTAGACTTTGATTAAGAAAAAGAGTTATTCTTGAGCACTCCAACTTCTAAAAATTATCAGGGGCCCATTAAAATTCTTAAAGATTCAAACTAAATTTTGTTAGGACCACCTCACTGAGCTTTATTGACTAAAAATAATTTACATACCAGAAAGCCTATAGTTTAGCCTTGGACAAATTTAAGAAGTATAAAGCTAAACACTTGACCTATAAGGGACTATATAAAATCTTACATTTGATAGGAAGGAATAAAACAAAAACTTTACTTAAGAGGTCAACCTGAAACTAAACACTTTCAGTTCATATGCATTCATGTTATATCATGGAAGTTTTCTTAAATTCTTGTAATATGAAATTGTTGTATGTATGCATTAGACGAACTGCTGACGTTTTTCGAAGATCCCTCATATTTGAATGAACAGGAAGAAGGAGAACCATGCAAGTTCTACCTCCCCCTTTGAACACTTCGATCCTAGATTTATGGAGGTTATTTCAAAATGGTTGGGAACCTTGCATGATGTTTGTTTATAATGACACTAAAATCCTGGAAAAGATGATTAGCACAACCACCTATGTTGCATGCCATCCCAAACTCCACACAACTACTTAGCCAAACTCCTAACCCTAGGAATGATCAAGATGATAATGTGTGTTTGAAAGATCTGAAACCATGAATGATTTACCCTTATGCTTAGCATTGCTTGTAGAGCCATTTTCCCTTGAATATTGGGCATAGTATCCATGCTTTGATTCAAAGATTCTGTTCTAAAAATTATGTTATGATTCAAATGTTATTTGTTAAAGCAAAAACATGGAAAATGTGAATTTCAAGTTTGGGCCGCAAGTGGTATACATATGGTGACTAGTTGTATACCGATAGGGGGAGTGTGTGCCCAAACTACCCTAAGGACTTCACTCCACACATGTTCAACTCGAATACAGTACAATCACATGTGCTAGTATGAGATAGCCCTAGCTTAGTATACTATTTGTGGTTTAGCCTTACATTTAGGTAGGTCGAAGTGTATGGGTTCGTATAACTCAGAGGAGCTTCCTTTATGCCCTGTTGTGGTAGTTTAGGGGACTCAGCCTGTCCAATACAACAGTATTATGCCACATGGGTTGGTTCCTGTCGTGTCCGCCCCAACGGTGTTAAGTTTAAGGCGTGAGTCCGCCACTTAATGGTTCTATGTCGTATTTCTAAAATGGTATAGGATGGAAAAAACACATATCGTGCTGGTGTAAGGCTAAATCATGATTAATAGAAGGGCTTTGTTGTGCGTAATAAATTGGATACTTATGTATCGCGTGCCATGCTTTGCATGATTATTATGACACATCATGTGGGTAAAGTGTACACACTCTGCAGAGTTAAAACTAATCGATTAGCCATGCTCACGGTTACGAGCGTCGTATGAATGTGTCGTGGGTATAGCTTTGTGTGTTCAAAAAGGTTTTTCTGAAAAAACTTGAGTGAAAACATTCAAATATGATTGCTATCCTATTTATTTCCTTTGCTGCCCCGATAATGCAAAGGACGATCGATGATTGCTTATGTTACCCCTTTGCTGCCCTAAAATGCAAAGAGAGGATGATATATGTGCATTACTATCTACTAAATGCCCAAATTAACAAAGTGTCTTCTTGCTGGAATTTATTTGTGCCAATTTGGGATTTACAATGGTGTTTTACTAAAATCAATTTTGCTTCGTGCTAAAAGAACCTGATATGAACATCCTTTGATAATACCAAACATGTAGCGTGTTGGCTTGATGGTTGTTTCCCGGTACAATTCGTTGTACTGACACTTGTTTGTGTATCTATACTTGGTTGCTTGCATAGACATGGTTGCAGGAGAATTTCCTCCCGAGGAGGATGAGCTCGCCGAGGATGGGTCATTCTTTCCAGATGGTTCTTACTAGGGCACTCCCTAGTCAGTTGAAGTAAAGACCCTCGGGATTGGAGTTTGCTTCCGCGTACCAATACTATCTATATAACTATTTGGCATGACGGCCATATGTATCTATGAGATTAATATGTCGTAATTACTTATGCTGGTATGTCAAACCTTTGGAATGTTAGCAATACTAACTGCTTGGATGAAAGTGGTTAGTATGTTCCTTTTGTTAGGAATGTATTAGCCATGAGTATGAGTTAAAGATAATTGAGACAATGTAGATCTTTAGCCGATTGGTGTCAAGTCTCCTGGTTGTATAACACATCTGGTCGCCACCATCGAGTAGTTTGACGGGCACTATCTAGGCTGAAGTTGACTGGCAGGCAAAAGGCCCAGCAATGTCTCAGTTATCTCTCTCTCGAAATGCCGGATACCTTACTATGCTTATGGGGGGAGTTGATACTTTCTATTTGTCCGTTAAATATAGTAAGAGGTCCGGAGGCGTCACGACAAGGCGCGGCCATCGGTAAAGGCAACAATCAAAGGCATCATAAATGGTGACGGATTTTGGGGGCAAAAAGGGGAGAAACGCGCGGTGTGAATGCACGGCGTTAAGGTGCGCGTAGGAGCGGCGGGAAGCAACAGGATCCACGACGGTGAGTGCGTGGCCCACGGCTTGCGGCGGCGCGGCCGGAGGAAGGAGACGGGCCTGACAGGTGGGCCCCACCTATTGGTGACACGGGGAGCGAGGGAGGGGGAGTGGACTTCAGGCGGGGGCACGCGGGGCAGTGGCCGTGACCTTCGTGACGACCCACAGGAGAGAGGCGCGGAGAGAGAAAAGAGATGGGCTGGACCAGGAGAGAGGAGAGAGAGGGGACGGGTTTTAGACTTTTAGGAATTGGCCAAAAATAGCCCAGGAACAGGAAAATAATTTTAATTTGTTTTTTATTTAACTACATAAATGAACATTGTATTATTAAAATTATTTTTGTAGCTCCAAAATTTCACGAAAAATTTGAGAGAATTCTTTAGGGCATGGGAGAATATTTCAAAAATATTTCTAGCCACGTTTTAAAGGAAAATTTTATTTTCTTATTAATTTTCACTTAATAAATTATTTTGCCTTTTTATTTACTTTTTATAAAATGAATTATTTAATCATTTTTAATCCTGAGCGAAAATCGGGACTGGAATCTCATCCCAAGATTTGGGGATGGCTAGAAAGAAAAATCAGGTGTGGGTAGTGTTGGATCGGTTTGCAGACTTCTGTTGTTCCTTTCTGACTCACTCTGGTTAATTCTGCTCGCACTTATGAGGATGTGGTTGCAGTAATTCAAACATCTTTCTTTATTTAGGATGCACAACCAATAATGGTAACTTGAGAATTCGCCCCGTTGGCTAGAAATTTGATGGGGGTTTATTGAAATCTTTTAACTAGCTTTAGCAAACCTTTAGATTTCGAGTTTCTTCTTGGGACTGCATTTGGTCCGAACGACAAGTATTCCAAGAAGCTGCTATCTACCTTTTGTTTGGTTTGTGATTCTTCTAGTTGCCGCTTGTTTAGATTGGACCGTTGACACAGATAATCAGGTGTACATTAATATAAACTTGTTGGCTTGAAGTTGGCATGACCCTGCTGATATCTGGCAATTGGCTTTGCGGGGTTCTGCCCAATCGTCTTACTTTTCTGGAACTCCACGCGAAACGGTTACAAGGTAAACCAAATTTAACTTCAAGCTCACTTTACCAAGGTAGATGGTCTTTCGCCCGACTGTGACTGATGAGGTTTCTACCCTTCAGAATAATCAACCTCTCCGATTCTAGGGAACTTTGATCTATAGAACTGATCTTCGTTATTCCATCAAAATAAAGTATTGACATAGCTCTTTCATTCCGGGAAGACTTAGAATATAACATCCAATTGACGATGGGAAGTTCCACGTAAAAGTGACTCTAGTTCACCTTGACAGTCTGGCTCTTTGCTGACTTTCCCATCAGATTTGACTGCTGGCATGACAGTACTGCTTCTGGCCTTACGGTGGTGGTCGACCTTCTGCATGGGTTGCTTGGAGGCTAGCCTATGGAACAAACACTGGCCACTTACCAAATCGCGTCCCAAATGGTACTATAACAACTTCTTATTTCATTGGTTCTCATATCGTTTGCTGGCTTTGAAGGGCTGATAGGACACAAACTTTGATGATGCTTTCCCACAAACGCCGAAACTGGTGAACCGTTGGGAACTGCCTTTGAAGCAACCAAGGGTTCCTGCTTTTGATCTCACAAGTTTGCTTTCAACCCTTGAGTAGAGATGGTTCACCGAGACGAATTCTCCATAGCATACTTGGATGGTTGGATGTTCTAGCCTGACATTTGGATCCATTCGCTTTTGAGTAGGGTGATGGGGGATTTGGATGGCTGGATGTTCTAGCCTGACATTTGCATCCATTCGCTTATGAGCAGGGTGATGGGGAATTTGGATCCATTCGCTTCAAAACTGTATTAGTTGCCTTGAACTAAGGATAACCATTCTTGATCCATATTCACCGCTAGGATGCAGTTGCACTTACTATTTTATGGAGAAGCCTCCAAGATTAAGAGTGCGGACATTTCTCCCATGATGTTATTACCAAATTTTCATCATTCTTCTCATTCCCTTAAGGTGCCACTTATTCTGATCTTCATGGAGATTGTATCATGTCGAATGTTGCTGTGGTCTGACCATTCGCATTTCCTTGATGAGCATTTTCTTTTCTTGGTTAGCAATCATGCCTTGGAGTCTGACCAAACTGGAATGAGCGGGGAAAATGAAACTCTAGGTTTCTTATGACACTGACGGGGACACAAGTCAATCCACCTTTTGGGATAAACGAGATGAATCATATAAAAAGGAATAGTTGTCTAAGTCATACTTTATTCAATATTCTCCTTTTATTACATAATTGTCGTGAAACTTCTATACAATGCTTGAAAGTTAGACTTATAGACTATTGCTGACCCTGACAAATGGAAGAGCCGACCAATACGACATTCATCCCCATGACTCTGACATGGTCGACTTGCCCTTTTGTTTCTTATCGGCTGAAATTCCAACAAGACCAGTGCTTTGACGGTTGGCCCTTCTTGGAGAAGCGTCTTTGTCCTTAACAGCTGAAGAAGTAGGCAAGACCTTCTCGCGGTTGGTGTTCCTCTTACTCGATTGCTTGCCAAGCATCTTGGCTGAGGCAACACGGGGTGCCTTGCTGATTTTCACGGTAGCCTCGTGGCCTGGTGCTGGCAACAATTGTTGCGGTTTCAGCTACAGGAGCGTATTGTTCCCTTGCGGTTGGAGTGGATCATTGTTTCCTTGCAATTGCTTGCCCTACTGTTGATGGTTCTATAGATTGGGAATAGGTAATGGTAGAACCTTGGGCCTTTGCTGGTGCCCTTAACGACAATTTGCTATGGTGGAGGTTTCGGGTATGGGAGATGACTAGTATCCTTTGGCTTACAGGCACCTTTTGGCTCGATTTGTCCATGTTGTGCTGGAGCTGGGGCAGCTTGTGAAGTCAGGGTGTTTGTCACACCCTGGAGTTTTTCCCCTTCTGAAAAAAACATGTAATAATTCCCAAAAGAAATTAATTGTTGAATTAACCTAGCACAAAGAAATAATTTTAAAATGCAAAGTATAAGTGGAAATGGCATGGTAGAATTTTTCTTCACTTCTACATGTCAAAATACATTAACAAGATTTTTAGTGAAATTTTTAGAGAAATTAAAATAATTTTTAACCAATTAAATCAATTGTCAGATTTAAATAAATCCCTAGGAAATTCTTTTTCATTTTCCTTTATTTTCCCGCCCAATTTTCCTTCTCGACCAGACGGCCCAATCCCGTCGTGCGCGCTCCTTTCCTCTCTCTCCTCTCTCGGGTCGGCCCACAGGCCGTGGCCCATTTTGCCCTTGCGCGCACCACTGAAGTCCACATCGCATCCTTCTTTATCTCGGGCCACCAACAGGTGGGGCCCACCAGTAAGGCCATCTTCAACCTCCGACCGCGCCGCCGTCGCCCGATGCGCCTCGCCACCATGCATCTCACCTCGTCCCGCCTCTCCCGCGCGCGCATTTACTCCACCTTAACGCCACCTGCGCATCCTGCCCCCACCCGCGTCGCTCCAGCGCCGTAACGGCCGGATCCGAGGCCCGCTAGTGTTAATTCCCCCTCTTAAAGTGCGAGCAGCAAAAATCCCGCCGCCCCGGCCATTATCTGCCTCCTCGAGCCCTATTTAACCCCTCCGCTCACCACCTCGTCCTCCACCTCAAAATCCCCAAGCCCCCGAGCTCTCTCGTGCCCTCTAGCACCCAGCGTCGTGTGCCCTAGACTTCGCCGACGCCGCCGTCGTTCCGCCGCCGTTCCCCGCCGTCTCGCTCCGTGTCAAACCGCGACACCGTCGCCATCCACTTCGAAAGCGCCCGTGCTTCCCCGGCCGCCGCTCATCCTCACCGTCCACCATCCGTACACCGCCGACCACCCACGTCTTCTTCCTCTCCGATGCCCTCGTTAGCCTCATCCCCTACCTCTCTCTCACATCCCGTGTGCGTGTCACTGCCCTCGTGCACGCGACACCACGCCGTGCTGCCACCCTGCCTTGCGCCGCCGCTCTATTGGCGCCAGCTGACCGCCGGCCGTTGAGCGCTAGGGCTGGGCGACGCGCCAACGCGCGCCCACGTGCCCCGCAATCCCGGCCGTCCGATCTGTCTCGGCAGATCAGGACCGCCCGATCCCGCTTTTCTCGCGTGGTTGCCACGTGGCTCGCGCGGTTGCCGTGTCGGCGCCACGTGTGCCACATGGTGCACCCGTGTGTTCCCGGCCCGTGGACCCGGTCCACCATGGATCGGTGCTCCCGTGGCCGCCGACGTCAGCCTTAGCCATTGACGTCATCTCCCGTGATTTATTGCACAATAATTCAATTAAGGTTTTTTTGTTTTAGTAAAAACACAGATAATCTTCTAAAATTCATATTTTTTTAATCCGAGCTACGTTTTAGCCCATTCAAATTTTATTAAATCCATAAAAATGCCAAGAATCCATTAAAAATGGCTTTGTTCTCGGTTTTAGTAGACTTTTAGCATGTTTTGTTGAGTGTCTTGTTTGTCATGTAGATTCTGGTAGTTTCGGTGATCCAGTTTATTTTGAAGTTGTCGCAGAGTTTCCCCAAGCTTCAGAGCAAGGCAAATCATGCTCCATTGTTGATCATATTGTACCTACTTTATCAAAACATCTCTATTTCCTTAAATATTGCATGTACTTAGCCATAGAAATTTGATTACCCTGAATCTTTGATAACTTGGGTATTAATATGATTAAATATTGGTCTAGGATATGCTTAGCCCTGCTTAGATTAACTAGCACACTAAATGGGTCATTTAACTTAATTATTGTAGAATAGACTCTATAATGATGAATTCAATCATGAGACACTATAGAATTAATAATCAACTGAAATATGACAAAGGTGGGCTGTTGGCACAATGGTTTTGATAGACGCGCCCGGCAATTAAGGACCAGTTCGTGGGAAACCCTAGGAGAATTACCGTGCGTACTACAAGCCAGTGTGGACAACGGCTGGGCTTGTAGTGTAGCTTGCCTCTAGCCGACATACCCAGGTTAGGGTGGGCGTGATGGAGTCAAGTCGGCCGACGTGTCTGGTTGATCGACTGCCTGATTCACCGAGGCATGAGGGGGCTGCCCACTGCCTATAGAGGAGTGGGGGCGAAACCCGAGGTGTGGTGCGATTGGTTAGAGGGGGTTATGCGCAGGGTCCTGTCATAGTCCCTTTTTGGTGTACCGTGGTGGTATACCGGCACATGGTAACGTGTCATGGGGCCATGTCTTGTGGGTATAGACGTACACCTCTGATCAGAGTAAAACTATTCGAATAGTCGTGCCCGCGATTATAGTCGAATAGTTTTACTCTGATCAGAGGTGTACATCTTTTGACTAGACGGGCTTCTTTTGCTGGTCTCAAAAGTGGGCATTTGCTGAGACGGTGCCTGGCTTGAGACAGTTGAAGCAAATCAGACCTGATTGATCACAATGTGCTCTCTTCTGGGTCTATGCTCACAACTGGAACGAGTAGGAGCTCATGAGCCTTGTTTTTCACATTTCTGTTACCATGGGTGATCTTTACTAGGGTTGGAGCTAGTTGATGATCAGAAGAATCTTCACCCTTGGTAGTACCAACCAAAATTTGATACACAGGCTGTCGGGATGTCCTATGGTTTACCTTGTCCTTAGCTAGGATCAAATTTAGTTGACAATACTTAGGCACGTGATCTGTTCCCTCACACAAGAAACACGTAACATTTCTCATGGGGCATTCAACTAGCATATGAGTGTCCTCACCATAGTGGTAGGTGTGGATACATATGCTGGCAGCATATCCAACCTCTACACAACGAGTACATACTTTGAGTTCCATTTCTTCTTCACTAATGCCTTCAAAGATCGCTTCATCATCATCATCGAAGGACACCTCTTCTGATTCATTACCTTCTGGCTTGGGCGAACCATATTGCCTGAGATGTCGGGTTAGCTGACGTGCACCACGGAAGGTATTTCCTCTCAGGTGTCGAGGAATCTTCTCAGCATCTTCAGGAGTAAACTCTGTGCCAGTGACAATCATATTGCTGGCACATCCTATATTCCATACCGGTGTCTTTCTCTTCTTAGAGTTGGACGGTGGCGTACTGAAATTCTGGCTGATTAGTTGATTGGAAACTTTCTTCCTTCTTGGGCACAACATATCATCTTCAGTCGGTGTCCTGGCGTACATGTGCCATGAACTGTTTCTTGCATCACGACCTTGCTCATTGCAACCATAGCAGAGGTCATGTGTTTCCCTCCATTATGATGGCGAGGTTGGTGTCATCGTCTCCTGGGAACTTGATAGTATACTTGCGGGAGTCACCAAGCTTGCATCGGAGCATACTGGCGTTGCTCTTTATATTGACCCTGAACTTGCATTTGCTGCTGCTAATACTATCGTTGCATCTGCTGCATCATCATGGGCATTAACTGCATCTGAGTGGCCACTACCTGAGCTAGAGTTGGATCCCCAGGAGGTGGAATACTCGCAGTGTGGTTCTGAGTTAACCCATGAGATGATTGGGGTCTTGATCCACTGACATTACCCCTGGTGTTACCATCTGTTGCAGGAGGAGAAAGGAAAGGACAAGGGAAAGGTTACACTATAGGCAAGACCTTAACCGCTTAACTACTGATCTGATGAGTAAACTTTTATTGTTCAAGTTGATCAGGCAAACAACCTAGTATGGTCACATCCTCACCACTGATGTAAACCATACACCTGCACACAAAAACAACACACGATCTAGGAACTACCGATACTACTCTTCTGGGAAAGATTGGGTTTAGGTAGGCTCCGGGAAGACTTCACTTGATCCTCACGAAACGTTGGCTCTAGACTTACCATCTTGCTGTTGTTGCTTGAAGCTTGAGGCTGGACTTGACTTCCACCGATGGACGAGCAACTAGGTTTGTCCTCCAGGTTCAACAGCTAAAAGACGTGGAGGGGAAAGAAAGAAATTTGACAAATCATTTTGCAAACACTCTAGAGAGAGAGAAGAGACATTTTTGCAAAAAAGGGTTTTCAAAAAACTTGTCCTTAGGGTTTTGACCATTTGGCTCAACCTATAGTCGAGTTGGCTCTGATGCCAACTTGTCACGCCCAGAAATTTATCCTAAATTTTCAGACTATTTTGTGTATTAAATTTCTGTTCAGGAATCAACCGGGGTACACAAAATGACAAATCAATAAACATATCCAAACGTAAAATAAAGTGTAAAATACTTACAGAAGAGGCACTTAGTCCTCACACCCAAAAAGAAAGCAACAACAGCGAAAGAAGGTGCTCCTAGCAGGGCTTCAGCTCTACTCCACAGGCAAACTCAACTGGGGTCTGAGCCTTGGTCCTCTAACACCGTCTTCATTTCATAAGTACTAGACTTCTCAAAGGGGGAAAATAGCAAGATTGAGTTCAACCACCATACTCAACAAGCCACACCAATGATGCAGACATGCAAGGGAGGGAAAAGGGAGGCTTGTGGCTATTTGCAGAAAAACGGTTGCAAAAATTTATATTTTAAAATAGTAAAATAATTGATTAATTTGGGAAAGATTAATCCTCCACTGAACAACGCTAAACCACGTTGAACATGCCCAACCCTTGAGGTCTTGGAGTGAGTAGCCTATAACGGATCGATGCTTTTCTAAGATAAAGATGAGTTTGGAAGTTTCATCCTCCGAAAGCTTGTCACTGATATGACAGGCGATTCCGTATCTCCATGTAGAAAAGCGTATCGAAGGCCGGAAGGTAGAGGTTTGAGCTCCATCAGAGGTCGTAATGACGGTTCCGTCATGGAAAGCTCAATTCTTTCTCTAGAGTCGTCTATTTCTTGGGCAAAGTAGGCAGCTTCTTTCTCAAGGACGAACTTTGGGGATTCAAAGGGAGAAACCTCCAAAATTTTCTCGATGGGCTCACACTCGGATGAGGGCTCAGCTATGGAGTTCATAGCTCTAGAGATAGGAATTGAGAATGAATCCCTCACGAGTTTGATATTGAGGACTCCTAGTGTCGGTGCATCCAAGAACAACTTTTCAAGCGAATGCCCGACAAAGATGTCAAAGTCTAAGACTTCGAACACATGAAAATCTAGAATTGCCTCAAGATTTTCGTGACTTAAAGTCACTTTCTGCAAAAATCCCATAACTTTCTAAGATATCTCCATGAGGAGTCTTGAAAGTTTTAAGAGCCGGGGTCAAAGGTTCGTCACCGAGAAGTGCGAACGCTAGAATATCAGAAATGATATTTGTCCCGAGAATGGGATTGTAGAGAACCTTAACCGTCGTTCCCATTATGTTGCAATGAATGGTTGACGAAGGTGAACTAATCCGAATTGCTTCGTATGATAATTCACACTCTTTCGACCACTCATGGCTCATAATGGACGTTAATCCCTTCACGGTCTCTCTAAGAAATTTATCCTCGAGAGGCATAGGAGGAGGAACTGGAACTGGTGGTCTCTTTTTGCAGAAGAATTTTGAGGTATTTCCATAATCTTTGAAAAGATCGTCCTTGAAATTAAAGGGAAACTCCAAAGATTAAATTGCTTCATCCTTCAGTGTTCTTGGTTCGGGTGTGGTTTCTATAGTCGTATCTTGAGATATGCAAGTTAAAGCATTGGACTCGGCTGGAGAGTTATCCTCATTGCTTTCCTTGCCAACCGGTAGTGATTCACGATAATCTTCAACAAAGGAGGTGTTCTCTAAGATATGACTTAGGATTTCTGTAACACCCTGAGGTGTTTTCCCCTTACAAAAATGCAAAAGAAAAATCGTAAAAGAAAATTGTTGGAATTAACTGGAGAGAATAAATAATTCTAAAAGCCAAATGATAAATGGAAATGGCATGGTGGGATTTTTCTCAAATTCTACATGTCAAAATACACTAACAAGATTTTTAGTGGAATTTTCATAGCACAAGAAATAATTTTTAACCAATTAAAATCAAAATCGGAATTAATAAATCCCGGAAAATTAGTTTTCTCTCTCCTCCGTCTTTTCCCGCCCATTTTCGGCCATGGGCCGCCGGCCCGAGCCGACGGCCCATCCTCTCCCACGTGCGCCCAGCCGATCGGCCCAGCCGACCGAGCCGTCCCCAGCCGACGCGCGCCCTCCTCTCTCACGGGCCGGCCGAAGGCCACGGCCCGCCAAACCCTCGCACTGCGGATAAGTCCAGTTTGCCTCCACTCTACCTCGGACGCCGACGGTGGGGCCCTCCTTCAACCCCGTCCCCTACCTCCGCAGCCCGCCGCCATTGACGCCGCCTCGCCGCGTGGATCTCGGACGCCCGTCTCTCCGCGCGCCCTAAAGGCACCGCCTTAACTCCCCGTCTCTCCCGCCGCCTTCAATCGCCCCCGCCGCGCTCCCGCGCCCCTTAATTGCCGGATTTAACCGCCGCCATTACTTCCCCAAACTGCGCCGGTGAGAAATTCCGTCCTTATCCGGTCGCCGCCGACCTCCCCGTTCCCTATTTAAGAACCCCCTCGCCCTCCCCGAGCTCACCACACCTCCATTCAAGCCTCCCTCTCTCTCCGTCGTTCCCGCACCGTGCGCCCCTGCTTCGGACCTCGTCGCCGAGGTTCGGCCGTGATTTCCCGCTGATCCGAGGTGTCCCGAGCTTCGCCGACTCCTTCCTCCTCGTTGCCGGTGCCAGCGCCGTTTCAGCCACCCCTTCCCGAGTGCTCTGTTGTCTCCCTCGCCGCTGTCGCCGTCGTCTCCCTCAACTCCGGTCGCACCGCGGTGAGCGTCCCTCCCTCTTTCCCTCTCGGCCGAACGTGCGCCACCGCTCCCGAGTGCACACGGCTCCGCCCGCGCGTGAGCCGCGGCATTCCTTCGCCCCGCGCGCCGCCCGAATGGCGCCGGCCGATCTCTGGCCGCCGTGCGCCATCGTCGGCCAATCTCTGGCCGCCGTGCGCCATCGTCGGCCGATCGTGTCGCCCGTGCCCCTCTCCCGGCCGTCCGATCTGCCTCGGCAGATCGGGGCCGTCCGTCCCCGCTGGCCCGCGTGGCCGCCGCGTCGGCGCCACGTGTGCGCCACGTGGTGCACCGCTCTCCCTCTCGGCCCGTGGACCGGTGCTCCCGCGGCCGATGACGCCATCGCTGACATCAGCCCTAGCGCTGACGCAATTCCAGGATTTATTGCGCAATAAATTATTAAGGATTTTCCTGTTTTAGTAAACACTCCGATAATCTTCTAAAAATCATATCCTTTCAATCCGACCTCCGTTTGAGCCCATTCAAATTTCATTAAATTCATAAAAATGCCAAGAATCCATTAAAAATAGTTTTGTTCCCTGTTTTAGAAGCTTTTTAGCCTGTTTTGTTGAAGTGCTTGTTTGCCGTGTAGATCCCGGTAGTCCCTCCGTCCCGGTTTACTTTGAAGTCGTCGCGGAAGTCCCCCAAGCCGAAGGGCAAGGCAAGTCATACCATATTATTGATCATATTGCTCCCATTTTGCTAAAACACCTGTTTTACTCTATGAATTGCATGTATTTTATATTGTCATTTCATGGGAAATAGTAAACCTTATGCTTAGTTTATGCCTTAGGTTTGACACCCCAAACCCTTTGTTAAAACTTGGGAAAATAAAGTGATTAGATTCAGGACTAGGTTATGCTTAGCTGGCTTAGTTTCACTAGCTCACTAAATGGGTCATTTTCTCACTTAATGTATCTCTCATGGACTTCGGTTTGGAGGATTAATAATTAGTTCTAGGTGAACCGGACTAATAACTAAAACATGACAAATGGTGGGCTATGGGCGCCATGGTTTTGGTTAGCGGCGCCCATGGCAATTAAGGACCGGTTCACGGGACCCCTCGGGAGAATGACCATGCAAACCACAAGCCGAAATGGGTAAGGTAGGTCCCGTAGTGTAGCCTCTCCTAGCTGACGAACCCATCGGCAAGGGTGAGCGGGATGGAGTCTCAGTCGGCCCCGCTATAAGGGTTGCTGGGCTGCCAGATTCACCGAGGCACTCGGGGGGGCTGCCCACTCCCAGGGTCCGGGAGTGGGGGCGAAACCTTGGTGGGGTTCGCTTGGTTAGAGGGGGTAATACGAAAGGTCCTATCACAGTTCCCTTTCCGTGGTTCCGCGGTGGTATCCCGACGCACGGGAGACCGTGTTGTGGGGCTGTGTCTTGTGGGTACAGTTGTACACCTCTGATCAGAGTAAATCTATTAGAATAGCCGTGCTCGCGGTGATTGGGCGATCGACCGAGCTCTCCGTGATTAGTCCCACACTTTTACACCCTAAGTTTTGGAACTTGACTAGTATAGGTGGATGGTTTGGGCCTGTCGCAACGTGGGGATAACGTTGGACAGTGTTGGTTTCAAAATGCTGTAATTACTTAATTTACTGTTGTTTTGACTGTGTTCAAAATTTGTGTTGTTTGGAAAAACCCCTGCCGTTTGCGCAAAAGCAAACCTTAGCCAGACCTTTGTCTCCCCTGCATTCATTCTTCTCCTCTTCCGGCGTGACTTGTTGAGTACGTGGAAGTACTCATCCTTGCCCCTTCACCAGAACCTGAGCCAGAGGTTGAAGACGAAGACGATGTGAAGTAGGCTTGTCCTACACTCTGGAAGCTGCCTGTGGAGTGGTCGAAGCCATGAGGCCAGCGTCAAGCTTAGGCTTAGGCCCTTTTTCTTTTTCTGCTGCTCTTTTGTAATCTTTTTTATTGTTTCTAAGACGTGGAACTGTAATATCAACAATTATCGTATGTGTACCCTGGCTGGTCCTGGACAGGGATTTTAATACACATATAGCTTCGGAAATTCGGGTCTGAATTTCTGGGCGTGACAATTTCCTTTCCTTCCGTCAGAGTCTTATATGAAAATGAACCACCGGATGCGATATCAAGGTATAGGGCAGACTCTTTGCCATGATCGGACCAGAAATGTTGCAACAACACGTGGTTGGGTAACGACAAGTCGGGGCCAAACTAAATAAGAGTTAGAAACCTGGCCCAAGCTGCACCTATAGTTTCCTTCTCAATTTGCTGAAAGCTGAGAACTTCCACACATAGAGATGTGATAAGGGTTAGCGGGAAGAAAGCGAGACAGAATTTGTCTCTGAGTTTTTCCCACTCATCATTTGTTTTCTCTACGGTAAAGTACCATTGCTTCGCCCTTTCGGTAAGCGAAAAGAGAAACAACTTCCACTTCAAAGTTCTTCGCGTCACGCCCAAAATCACCATGCATGAACACAATTGCTCAAACTCTCACAGATGATGATATGGATTCTCATGGTTTTGCCCAGAGAAGGATTGCTCCCGAACCATGCCTATAAAGCATGGGCAGAGTTCAAAGCCGGTTGAAAGAATTGGCTCAGAGGATGGTGGTGGCTCAAAGAACTCGTCCTCAAAGCGGATAAACTTTGGATATATTGCTCCATAATCTAAGGGAAAAACAAAAATAAAAATATATGAGGATGACCTAAACTCTAGGATAAATCAGCAACCGTTCCCCGGCAACGGCGCCAGAAATATTTGTTGGTATTTCTTACGACCATAGAATAAATCCGCAACCGCACGGAATACCGTTGTAGCACTTCACCCAGGGAGTATTCCAAGGGATATCGAATCCAAGGAATGGTAGGGACTATCTAAGAGTTAGGATCATCCAAGGACATCCAAGATTTGGTAGGTGATGGTATAAAGAGGATTCCTATGGTTGTGGCTCTAAGAAACTGGTAAATTACTTTATCATTTTCTCTTACTTGCTTCGGACGTCGGCTTACACTCAGTCTGCCGAGTGACTCCGGCCTACAGCTCTACGCTGTATCTGAACATGGAGGAATACAAAGGACGGAATGGGTTGTCACCACCTGCCGCCTACCTCTCACCCGTGGAGTACGAGGCAAACAAAGGTAATCTCTAGCCTAGACACCACGTCTAAACTATTGAATACTACTCTAGTCTCGGCCAAGAACACCCGTCTTTATTAGGGGTCTTAGACTAGAGCACCCAAATTAGGACGGTGATCCCGCAAGCTAAAAATAAAGTAAAGTAAAGTACTCAATGTAAATGCTTAAGAACTAAGGTAATCTCGAACACTTACTTTATTGAAGAAAGCATTCGTCGAGGAACAAGGCCAAAGGTCAATACCAGGACTCTCGGTACTCCTCTGAACTACCCCTCGGAGAAAACTCCAACATTTTGGGCACTCCTTCTGGAGCTTTCTCTCACTCTCTAACATATTCTAAGTACTAGAGACCTACCACTAAAACCTTTGGAGTTAAACTTTGATCATCTTGGAGATGCCTCTTGAAGTGAAGTGATGACCCCCTTAGGTTAAGGCGGTTGTATGGCGATACCGCCATACCCACCTAACCGTCATTGGGAGCCAATGTACAGTTGCCATGTGGAAGATGGGAGAGAGGGGCTGCCAAAGTGGTTCAGCCGAACCCTGGCTGCCCTCTCTCCACTGTCTTTCTCCTGTGACTGACTGGTGGGCCCTTAGGGTGGTTCCCGGGTGATTGGTGCCAATCTAAGTCGGTTTCATCCGACTTGTGGGCCCTCTGATCCATTAGAAGTTAATGTGGTGATCGTCGATTGGTTGAAATTATGTTATTCGCCACGAAAGCACACTTTCACTTTATTTTGATACATTATTCACCTACATACATTAAATCACCAACACTCGTGGAAAGAGTTAGTAAATAACCCCTACTGCTACGTTGATGTGCTAAGTTTGTTCCACTTATGCAGGCATTGACGGTCGGATATTAGTCGTTAAGGACCGTCAACACTCTCGTGCTGCTTGATATGATGTCTTGTTAACTTTGACAAGCTTCTCAAAGATGTTGTTGATGAAGGAGTTTACGATGGACATGGTACTGGAGGAAATATTGATATTAAAATGTATCTATCTCAGCACCTTGAAGATGTAGATTTTGTAGGTTTTCACACTCTTCTTGGTACCTTCAAGATATAGATCTTGTATGTCTCAATACTCTTTTTGAAAATTTGAAGATGTAGATTTTGTATGTCTCAACACTCTTCTTGAAACTCTCAATACTCTTCTTGAAATTTTGATGATGTAGATCTGGTATGTCTCAACACTCTTCTTGAAACTTTGAAGATGCCAAGGCCTTAGTTCCGATCTCATGCCAGGTGTCATCTTTCATTTCAGTTGACCTGACAATGAATTCTATATATGTGAAAATGATATTGTAGATCTATAGTATGATTGGTCGTCAGATGAATGAATGAGACTCAGTTTTGGTTTCTCCAACACATGTCGTCAAAATCCTAAGTGGAGTGAGAAGGGAAGAAAGAGAATGGAGAGGGCGTTCCATCTTTCGCCCGGCTGAAGTGCAACGCACGAGGAAAAAACGCCTTCTTCCAGCCTGATGCGAGCGTAGCTGCCGCCGCTTCGTTCCCCTCCTGATCCCATGCATCTTTGGCTCCGCCCCTCCATCGCTCCTCCTCCTCGATGCCAGATTGCTTCTTCCGTGCGCCAAATCACCCTCTCCCCCCGCCAAATCTAAGTATAAATCCCCAATCCACTGTCAAGCCACCAAATTTCCCCCCAAATTGTCTCCTCTCAAACCCTAGATATCAAATTCGTCGCCAAGCCACGGCAAGATGGGGCAACAGTCCAAAACGATGTGTGCACCGATGCCTGTGGAGGTCCCGTCGCTACCGGCGACTCAGCCAAACGTGCCGCCACCACCTTAGTCTGTCATCATGCCATCGTTCAGTTCCACCTACAGACCCGGCCTGGTTCCCCGCACTAACACCGCGGTCCATGGTGCCCTCCTCTGCACCATGCTGGATCACCAGTTATAGCAACCAGGCGTGGCGGGTTCATAACTCAAGGACCTTGGTTGTTCTCTACTGGAATTGGTGCCTCTACATATGTTGTCCCAACTACCGAGAATGCTGAGCACCCTAACCATGCGTTGTATGATTCTGCCCCTCTCTTCTCAAATTTTTTGGTTGGTTAATTTTGCTTGTACTGTATGGATTTTTTTCCCACATAATCGATTGATATATCCTATTGATTTGTTCAAGTCTTCACGTGGATGATGTCAATGTACTGAGTAGTTCCTATTCTGTGATTCACTTGGGGGTATATGGATCAGATTGGATCCTAATTGCATTAAATTTATCACGCAAAACAATTCTTGATGTGGGTTGTACAGAGATGCTAGGTTGCAAGTTTATGCTTTGACTCTTTTTTGTGCATAGTTCAGGATTATTTTAGCAAGCTACCACTGATTTGTTGGCCTAAGGTGTTATAATAATTTTTCGGTGAACTGCTACCTAGTATCTGTCATGGAGATTTGCTTTACAGCCACACTGGTCTAGTGACTATTGCTTCCTGAATATGCACTTCTATATGTATATATGTTTGAGAATTGAGATATATGGTTCTGATTTTGCACTTTCATCATGCTTGGAGGCAATTTTGATTTTTTTTATATATGTCCTAACTAGCAAAAATTTCTGTGCGTTGCAACAGATGAAGACAATTTTCATGATGGATAAAAACTCTGTCAATTTAAATGACAAACCAAAACAAGACAAACAAAAGAATAGCAAAATAAAGTCAAAAATCGTATATAGCATTGAATCCGGTTGCGCTCGCTTCATGCGTCATCACACGAAGAATCCCTTATGTATACATTTCCATAGCCTCACAAATTGATCGGGTGGTTATTTCATAAGTTGACGCATGTGTATTTTGCTATACCTCATGAACCAAAGATTGAAATTTTGATTATTCAATTAGTAAAAGTTTTTTTACTATAGATAGGAAGCATTTGCAAAGTAACAAACTTGCCGCATACAAAAAGTATTTATGAGTAGGGAAAAAGGAGGAAAAAAGAGAAAAGGAGAAAAGAGAGGAGATTGGAAGGAGAGGGAGAGGATCAGGATTATCGGGAGAAAAGAAAACGAAAAAAGGGAGAGAGAAAAAAAAACGTCGGTCAGGGAAGGGACGCGTGTGGCGTCGAGTGGAGGCGTATGGGATGGGGTGGTAGGATGGCGTGGGCCAGTTGGGTTGGGCTGGGATAGGAGTGTATTATGGTTATTCTAGACTCACATTGAATTAGACTCACATCAAATTAGATGCAGACAACATATAACCAACTCATCAAATATAGATGTACCAAAATTCCAATGAAAACATTCAATTTTTATAAAAGTAGAGATAAGCAGCGGAGTGGATTCTCACCCACCTGGTGGTTTACTTAATTTTTTGAGGAAAAACACACCAAAAATTGCACAACTTGTGAGCAATGGGAGTTCATCGCAGCCAATCAATGTTGGTGACGACACCAACGTTGGCGATTGCGTTAGGACTCAAAAGCGCTTGCCATGGACAAAAGAGGAGGATCTTAGATTGGTAAGTTATTTTTTAGGGGTAATTAGGTCCATGTGTTACATTAATAGCACTTTAATAAACCTCTTTTGATAATAATTTAGATCAGTGCTTGGTTGAATAATTCAAACGATCCAATCCAATCAAATTACAAGACGAATGACCAATATTGGAATGGTGTTGTTGCTGTCTACAACAGCACCACCCCGAAAAATCGGGCTAGGCAAGTTAAGCAAGTCAAGGATAGCTTTGGGAGAATTAAGAAATGGTCCCATGGTTTTGTGCTAGCTGGAAGGAGGCTAATGCTTTGTGGGCTAGTGGTGAATCTGAAGTGAATTTAATGGACAGGGCACTGAAAAGTAAGAAGAGCACAAAAAGGATGGTCCATTTATGTTTAAGTATTGTTGGGATGTTCTTATCAAGGAACCAAAATGGGACGCTATTTGGAACGTCTTGAAGATTTGGAGCCATACAAGTGTAAGTTCAATGTTAAGGAGGATGTGGGCCATCATTTCTCTCTTGCTGATGCTAGAGATGAACGACCAATAGGGAGCAAGCTAGCTAAGGAGCAGCAAAAAAAAAAAAAGAAAGGACCAAGCATTTATAGATCTTGAAGAAGAATTCCAAAAGTTTGTAGATGCTCAGAATATGACAAATGAAGGCCACAAAGAGATGCTAGAGACACACAGGCGTGTGTCTAGTGAGAATCTTGAAGCTCGGAAGCTTAAGTACCTTGCAGAAATCTGCAAGAGCACAAGGGATTGTTGGAAATTAATCTTGTTGTTTAGATATTATAGCATGTTTACTTGTATCTGCACGGCATTTTAGTAAAGGTAATAGTGTAGTTTCAGCTAAGTGCATGCAAGGCGTCATGGCGCGAGCAGATTAGCAGAGCACAGGCGGTGCTGAGCGGGCGGATCAGCAGCCATCAGTCAGTGAACGCATGTACATGAGTTGAATTAGTTAGATATGCATGTAGGTGATTAGTGGTCATGCATGGTGATTAGTTGGGCGTGCACACGTTGGGAGCAGGAAGCGGTCCAAGCAGTGCATGCATAGTTAGTATGATTTGCATGTGGGTCAGTGTGTGTGGTTGCATGCATTAGCAACGTGCTCCCGCTTATGACGTGCACGGCTGCGTCGTGTGAGCGAGAGTAGTTGGGTTGTTGCCCATCGTGTGTGTTTGTATTCTATTTAAAGCATTGTAATCAGCAAGTTTAATTGAGAAGAAAAGCAAGAGAAAAGGCACTAAGTTTGTGTGCGGTGCCACAAAACTCTGTGAGCTGAGTTATCTTCCTCGTTGTGTTACGCGTGAAAGTGTGAGTTGTGTCCACTGTGTTCACGTGTGTTCCTTTGATTCCCAACAGGGATCAACCATGCTAGAAACATACCGATCATTGATGATGCAAGATACAACTGGGATGCCTGAAGATGTTAGATCTGAGAACATGCTGGCATTGAGGGGTTTTAGGGAGAAGTTATTTGGGAATATTGACTAAGGTGTTAGATCAAAGTATTTGATCTAATCTTAACTTACATAAAACTAACCAGGATCATCTAGTCTAATTACATCTACTAATGCGGAAAAGATTAACAGTTCGGTGAATACCGGCGGCCGTGGCGTCCATGGTCGTCGGTGATCCCGTAACGAAGTTGATGGCTTGATCTGCGTCAGGAAAGTAGCGCAGACATTCCTGGAGGGTGCGCTCGGGGTAGCGGCGTCCTTCGGGGCGCCACCTACACTGTCATGTTCGTGAAACTCGAACTTCCGAGCCTTCCAGTGCGCTAATAGATCGGAGGATGGAATTAGGGTTTGGAAAAAGCACGGGATTCGTGATTTTCGCGTTAGGGTTTAACTCGGGGTTAATCCCTTCTTATAGGGTCGCACTGTAGGCAAGGGGCCGAGCCCATAAGGCTAAGGATCGCCAACCGATCACGGCGAAATCGGACTCGGGATAAGATTCCTAGTCCGGTAAGATATGTATCCATATCTTCCTTATACGAGTTGGTTATTATTGACCGAAATCAAAACCTAACTTAAATAAAATATCCAACATTCTCCCCCTTGACCGAAGGTCAATAACTTAACTCAAACTAACGACTATTCGGTCACTGACTTAAACTAAACTAAACTTAAGTTCCTCCTTAGTCAAACAGCAAGTACCAGACCAATGCGTCATCAGCAACATGGCAGCATACCGTGACAACATTACCCATAGTCTCACTGAGAAACCTTGTAAGAACTCTTACTCTTATTTGGAAAAATTAATGGCCCTAAACCAGAACTTGATCCAGACTACTCACCAGACCCATGCCTAGGACATGCTTCTGAAAAAGATGAGGTGGTAGACCTTTTGTGAGCGGATCCGCAATATTCTCCTTAGTACTTATATGCTTAATCTTGAGTGTATTGTCCTGGTTTCTTTCTTTTACGATACGATACTTAAGGTCTATATGCTTAGACGCACCACTTAGTTTATCGTTTCCACAAAAGAAAACTGCAGATTGGTTATCGCAGTACATTGTGATAGGTCTCGAGATACTATCCACAATTCTTGACGCCGGTATAAAACTCTTGAGCCACACTGACTGTCCCGTGGCATGGTAACATGCCACAAACTCGGCTTGCATCGTGGATGCAGCCGTTACACTTTGCTTACTGCTTCTCCACGATATCGCTCCCCCTGCCAATGTGAAAATATAACCGGAAGTAGACTTTCAGTCATCTTCATCACCAGCAAAGTCAGTGTCAGTGTAACATTCAATCTCAAGCTTATCTGACCTTTTATATGTGAGCATGTAATGCTTGGTGCCTTGGCAATATCTTAATGCTTTCTTGACACCTACCCAGTGAGCCCATCCTGGATTAGACTGAAATCTACTAAGTACTCCGGCTGTAAATGCCAAGTCCGGACGCGTGCAGACTTGAGCATACATCAAGCTACCAACAGCTGATGCATATGGGACGTCCTCCATCTTATTTCTTTCTAAATCGTTCTTAGGACACTGACTTCCATTTAGCTTATCGCCCTTTTGTAACGGAACAGGTGATGTGTTGCACTTATCAAGCTTATATCTCTTAAGCATTTTCTCAATATAAGCTTTCTGAGATAATCCTAGCACTCCTCGGGCTCTGTCTCGGTCTATCTCAATGCCAAGTACATACGAGGCTTCACCGAGATCTTTCATGTCAATATGAGATGAGAGGAAATTCTTAGTCTCATATAACATGTTCTTATCGTTACAAGCTAACAGTATGTCATCCACATACAGTACTAGAATCATTAGTTTTCCACCCTTTGTCTTAATGTAGATGCACTTGTCTGCATCGTTCTCCATAAACCGAATCTCTTAATGACTTCATCGAATTTATGGTTTCACTATCTGGATGCTTGCTTAAGTCCATAAATAGACTTCCTTAACCTGCATCCCATATGTTCCTTACCCTTAATGGCAAAACCTTCCGGTTGAGCCATGTAAATGGTCTCATCTAAATCACCATTCAGGAATGCAGTCTTAGCATCCATCTGATGTAACTCTAAATCAAAATGAGCTACAAGAGCCATTACTATTCTAAAAGAATCTTTGGTAGACACAGGAGAGAAGGTCTCATTGTAGTCGATCCCTTCCTTCTGTGTAAACCCCTTAGCTACAAGCCTCGCTTTGAACCTTTCAATCTTCCCTTTGGAATCACATTTAGTCTTGTAGACCCATTTGCAGCCTACTGTTTTGACTCCATCGGGAATTTCTACTAAGTCCCAAACTTGATTTGAGCTCATAGACTTTAACTCATCTTCCATGGCTTCAATCCATTTAGTGGAATTCTCACTTCTCACTGCCTCTTTAAATATGGCAGGATCACTTATCTTCCCAATATCATACATATCCTCACTTAGGTATGTTTCATATATATCAGGAAGAGCCCGTCTCCTTTCCCGAGTTGATCTCCTTGAAGGCTGAGGATCGGGTTGAGGCTGCTCTAATGGCTCAGTTTGTGCCTGAACCTTTGGAGCTGGCTCTTGATTTGGCGCCTGCACCTCTGGAGATGGCTCAGTAGCTGCCACGGTGCTGCCAATGTGAGGAATCACCGGTGGTACAAACTGATATACCATCGCGGGCTCTGAAACTGCTGAATCTGGAAGTTCGACTCGCAGTTCTTCGAGACTTATATCCCTCTTTGGAAATTCTCCACTAATACCTGAGTCCTCTAAGAATACAGCATGTCTGGTCTCTACAAACTTAGTGGAGCGACCAGGACAGTAGAATCGGTACCCTTTAGACTTATCAGGATATCCAATAAAGTGACAGCTTACTGTCTTAGAGTCTAGTTTCTTATAATGTGGATCGAATAACTTAGCCTCAGTGGGACAGCCCCACACCTTTAGATAATTCAATGTCGGTTTCCTCCCATTCCACAACTCAAATGGTGTCTTGGGAACTGACTTAGACGGAACCCGATTAAGTATGTGGGCAGCTGTCTTTAATGCTTCCATCCACAGCTCCACAGGCAAATTGGAATAACTAAGCATGCTTCGTACCATGTCCATAAGTGTACGATTGCGACGTTCAGCCACTCCATTTTGCTGTGGTTCCCCTGGCATAGAGTATTGCGCTCTAATGCCATTTTCTTCTAAGTACTTAGCGAATGGTCCCTTAATTTGACCATATTGACCAAGCTTCCCGTAATATTCTCCACCCCTATCTGATCTTACAACCTTAATGGTGGTGTTGTGCTGTTTCTCAACTTCTTGCTTGTATATCTTAAAAATTTCTAGCGCATCTGATCGCTTACTGATGGGGTAGATGTGTCCATAGCGGGAATAATCGTCAGTAAATGTTATAAATGAATCATAACCATCTACTGTAGTCACTGAGAGTGGGCCACAGATATCCGTGTGAATTAATTCTAAGACGCCCGTACTCCTAGTGGCTCCTTTCTTAATTGTCTTAGCGTATTTTCCCTTAATGCAGTCAATGCAGCGGTCTGAATCGGAGAAATCTAATTTGTCGATTATGTCGTCTTTAATGAGACGTTCCATTCTCCCCCTCGAAATGTGGCCTAAACGACAATGCCGCAGCTTCGAAGATGTCTCATCAAAACACTTACGCTTATGCGAAACATTATCGACATTCATTACGTAATCATGAGAGAGCATATAAAGCTTGCCTTGCTCGAAGCAAGACCTATATTAATAGAATTATACTTAATCTCACATTGATTGTTGCCAAAACCACAATAATATCCTGAATCATCTAAAGCTGAAACTGATATAAGGTTTCTCTTTAAACTAGGAGCATAAAGAACATCATCTAACTTAAGTTGGAAGCCACTTGGCAACTCTAACTCGAAGCTTCCAACGCCTTCGACTTCAACAGATGTCCATTAGCCACTCTTAGGTTTCGCTCCCCCTTCTTATAGTTCAGATCGAACTAAATGCCCGTAATGATTTAGAAATGTGCACAAGTGGCACTGAGTCAATCCACCAAGTATCGGGGAAAATTCTCGCTAAGAATAACTCATCTATGAATGAAACAACATCACACTTACCATTTTCCTTCAGCATTCCTTAAAAGCCAGGGCAAGCCTTCTGAAGATGCTTGGGTGAATCGCAGAAGGAGCACAACATCTTGCCACCCTTAGTCTGGTGGCGCTTGAACTTGTTGTTGTTGTTCCTGGGACCAAATTTCTTGTTCCCATTTCTCTTGTTCTTCTTAGGGCCTTTCTTACTGCTACCTGATTCATTCTGATTCTTAGGAGTGCCTGAAATGTTGAGGTTGCCAACCATGTTCACAACATCCTTCATCTTCTCAGTTTTGAGCCTTTCTTCTTCTTCAACACAGTAGCTGATCAACTCACTGATGGACCAAACGGTCTTGTTGGTGTTGTAGTTGATCTTAAAGGCAGCATACTGTGGTCGCAATGATGTCATGACGAAATGTACAAGGAAACCTTCAGAGATCTCCATCTGCATCTCCTTAAGTCTGTTGGCCATGTCACACATGTTGAGAATGTGCTCCCTTATGCCGTTGAGGCCATTATACTGAGAACCCACCAATTTCATGATGAGTGTACTGGCATAGGTTTTGGATGAGCTCTTAAAATTCTCCTCAATCTTGGCCAGGTACTCCTTGGCATTCAGGTCCACCCCTTGAGCATTCTTAGTGGGGATGGCACCCTTGATGCTAGCACTGATAGTCTGCTTCATGACCATGAGAGCCATGCGGTCAGACCTTTCCCATTTCTGATTGGGAGCTGAACTCACTCTAGCAGCGGGTTCAGCAGGCTTATTTTCCCTTAGTGCGACGTCAAGGTCATTCCATGCGAGGCACGTAATGACCTTGCCCTTCCACTCATGGAAGTTCGCTCCATTTAGCGGCTCAATATTGTTCAGGTAGGAGGCCACAGCATTGACATTAGTTGCTGAAAAATAAACTAAACTGAATTAAAAGACTTAACTTAATAAGCATATACAATGAAATGTGAATTAGAGATTGATAATAACCCTACGGTGGTCTGATTAAAATCATACAATTAAATTTCAAATTGCATCACCAGTGGGGAAAACAATCGAAATCCGTCTTAATACTCATGATTAAACAATGGTGGTCAGAATAATCACAAGTTTTCTCTAAATAAACTTCTCGGTGGTTCCATTTATTTAGAGGCATCTCAAAGTATAGTAGTGGATTTAATACAACACCAACAATATAATAAATAAAAGTACTCAAGACTTAAGATAATAAACTTACTAAAATATTGAAAAGTAAATTACTCTAAAGCTTATCTTAAATTTGAGCGAAAAATTAATTAAACTGAATTTAAAACCGAGCTTAACAATTGAGATAAAACTAAACTAAGCTTAAACATAAAAAAATAAATAAACTTAAAACTCAATAATTTTTTTAATTCTTAAAGCGGCGGGCGGCTGACAACGTGGGGTCCGCTTAGGGCAACATGGCAAAAAAATTGGCTCTCGCGCGCGCCGAACAGCTGAATTCGCCGCCCAGCCGCTCGGATTTAAGGAGCCCGAGCGGTTTCCTGCACGCGCCCGCGTCAGCTCACGCGCGCGCGCCGCACGGCCCCCTTGCTGCCGCATGCCACGCGTCGCCACCGCGGCTGCGCTTGCGCCGCACGCTTGACCGCCCGAGCCGGCCCAATGACCAATCGTTGACGGCCACGTGTGCAGAGGACGGGCGGAGCCGCTCGGCTCCTGTGCGCGCGCGTGCGTTCGGCTGCAAAAACATTTTCCCGCGCACGCGTGCCGCACAGCCGCCTCGCCAGCCGATCAGCGTGGGCCACGTGTGCCCCGGGCGAGCGGGCTGCCCGGCTCCCGTGCACGCCTGCATCGGCTCCCGCGCGCGCACCCGCGCAGCTCCCGCGCGTGCTCGCGCAGCCGCCCTGCTGTTGCACGCCACGCGTCGGCCATCTGCTGCGCTAGCCCGTCTCCGCATGCGCCAGCTGTCGCCTTACCATTGGGTCGCCACGCCGCTTGCTAGGCTCCCGGGCGCACGGGTGCGTTTCAACGCACCGCACCGCGCGGCTGCCTAACCACCGCATGTCACACGTCCCGGATCAGTCGACCGTTGCGCCGCACCGCTCGGCTTCCGCGCGCGCGTGCTCGCACAACGCGCCGCACCGCTTCGGTCGGCTACACTTAAATGCGCCAGCTGCTCACTCATGCGACCACCGCGCCGCCCAGTGTCCATGTGCCACGCGTCAGCTGAGTAGCCGATCGCCGCGCCGTGCGGCTCTGATGCGAAATTTTGGGCTGCCCAAAACAGCCCACTTACTGCACACAGCTGGATCTCAGCCATCCAAACCGATCGAACGGCTGCGACACGATCCGGCCTCACTTATAAAAGGGTGAAAACGGGAAAACCAAACCCTAAATCCCCATTTCTTCTCCCCTTTTCCGCTGAGCTCCGCCTCCCTTCTTCCCTCTTCTTACTCAAACTTAGTGAGAGAAACCAAGGGACTTATGGTGACGCGGCTGTGAGAGAGCGGGGCTGTCGTGGATGCCTTCGCCGGTGCGCGCGCTCGCATCCCTTGCGGTGAGCACGCGGCCGTCGAGGGTGTCCACTTCGGCCTGCGAGACTCTCTCTCAATGGCGACGAATCTGAGCGGCGCACGCGCGAGTGCCGGCCGATCTAATGGCCCGATTAACTCGCGCGCGGCCGTGCCGACCGAATCGGTCGGCGGCAAACCCCAGGTTAGGGTTTCTAAATTTTGGGGAATCTCGGGTTTGTGACTTAGGGTTCGGGTTTTGCCTAATTTTGTGGTTTTGGATTTCTTTTCTTACTACTCTTAATTTCTTACTTAATCCGAGACTTAACTAATAGATCTAAAAGGGGAAACTTAATCTAAGCTTAAGAACTTAAATTAAAATGTGCGGATCTAGTAAACGATAACTCACTGAATAAAACTTGACTGAAACATCTACTAGATCTAGGCAAAAGGTTTGGGATTTCTTAGACCGAACTAAAGCAAATGTAATAGACTAGATCTAAGGCTCTGATACCAAATGTTAGATCAAAGTATTTGATCTAATTTTAACTTACATAAAACTAACCAGGATCATCTAGTCTAATTACATCTACTAATGCGGAAAAGATTAACAGTTCGGTGCATACCGGCAGCCGTGGCGTCCATGGCCGTCGGTGATCCCGTAACGAAGTTGATGGCTTGATCTGCATCAGGAAAGTAGCGCAGACGTTCCTTGAGGGTGCGCTCGGGGTAGCGGCGTCCTTCGGGGCGCCACCTACACTGTCCTGTTCGTGAAACTCGAACTTCCGAGCCTTCCAGTGCGCTAATAGATCGGAGGGTGGAATTAGGGTTTGGAAAAAGCACGGGATTCATGATTTTCGCGTTAGGGTTTAACTCGGGGTTAATCCCTTCTTATAGGGTCGCACTGTAGGCAAGGGGCCGAGCCCATAAGGCTAAGGATCGCCAACCGATCACGGCGAAATCGGACTCGGGATAAGATTCCTAGTCCGGTAAGATATGTATCCATATCTTCCTTATACGAGTTGGTTATTATTGACCGAAATCAAAACCTAACTTAAATAAAATATCCAACATAAGGTACTATCCTGCTGAAACTTAGCATTTTCTCTACTATAATAAAGTTATTTTCTGAACTTTATCCTGCTGAAATTTTTTATTTATGCAAATTAAAGCTACTATGCGTTGTTATCTGGTGAAATACATGTGGTGCTACATTAAAAAAACGTTTGTTTTATGCAAGCTAAAGTTACTATGCATTGTTATCTAGTGAAATACTTATGGTGCTACATTAATTTGTTCCCTGCTGAAATTTTTGGCAGAACACAAGTTGAACATGTTCTCTGTTGCATTAATCTAGTCAACAGCATAAAGTGCCAAAAATCATGTGGTCAATAGTCCAATTCACCTAACTACAATGCAGTCCAAATAACCATGCAGCAATAACTACACACACCTTCATAAAACCAGAACAAGATAAACCTATAAAGTGCTCTATCCTACCTTCATATTCATCCACCCACACCAATATTCCTTCTCTTGCATCTTATCTTCCCACTCAGTCTACTAACCCCATCTTCCTCTCCCACTATGTCGGATTCATCTTCATACTCACATGATTCCGGTGAACTCGCCCCATCCAAGATCATGGAGGAGTATGTTGCTGAATGGATGGTCCTACACTCCTTTGCTAGGATTCTCACAATGAAGATAAAGGCTAGTCTCTCAGCTGGGGTATCTTGGAGATGGAGTGGTACAAGGAAGAGCATCCGGAGGGATCATGGAACTACTCATCAACGTCTTTTGGAGGACTACTTTGCTGTAGAGCCACTCTACACCGAGAGTATGTTTCGTACAAGATTCTGTATGAATAGACACCTCTTCCTACACATTGTGAACACCCTTGGTCAGTGGTCTCCCTATTTCACCTATAGGGTAGATTGTACTGGTCAAATAGGACTCTCACCACTGCAAAAGTGTACAGTAGCCATGCGCATGCTGGCATATGGCACCCCTGGTGATGCCCTTGGTGAGTACTTGAAGATTGGAAAGTGTACTTATTAGAGTGCTTGGATAGGTTTTCATGGGGAGTGATTGAGGTGTTTGGTGGGGAGTACTTGCGACGCCTCACACATGATGTTATTGAGCGTTTACTTTAGGTAAATGATTCTCGTGGTTTTCATGGAATGTTAGGAAGTATAGATTGCATGCATCAGCACTGGAAGAAGTGTCCTTTAGAGTGGAGGGGGCAATTCACCCATGGTGATTATGGAGTATCAACAATAGTCCTGGAAGCTGTTGCTTCACATGACCTTCATATTTGGCATGCTTTCTTTAGAGTTTTTGGGTCAAACAATGACCTTAATGTTCTCAACCAGTCCCCTTATGCATTGAAAGGAGAAGCCCTGCAAGTTCAGTTTTTAGTCGATGGGAACGAGTATGACACGGGTTATTACCTTGCTGATGGTATATACCCAGAATTGGTTGCTTTCATGAAGACCATACCTCTTCCCCAAACTGAGAAGCATAAGTTGTTTTCCAAGCACCAAGAAGGGGCAAGGAAAGATGTGGAGTGTGCTTTTGGGGTATTGCAGTCCCGATTTACCATTGTTCTTTGGCCTACACGACTGTGGAAGCAAAAGAGTGTTGGGAGGATCATGCTAGCTTGTGTGATTCTCCACAATATGATAGTCGAAGATGAGAGAGAGGAGGCTACCATTCATATTGACTTGAATGAGAATCCAGGGGCATCATTTGTGCTGCCCCCTGAAGTGAATATAGGTGATAATTTGTGTTTTGCTGATGTGATGCGCAGAAAAGCTACTATCCATTCTCGTCCATAGCACACCCAACTTAAAAATTATTTGGTCGAGTACATCTGGCATAAGTTTGGAAATAAGCATCATAATTAGTCATGGTAGGATATTGATATTTGTATGTTTCTACTCTTTTCCCTTTAACATTGTGGATTGACAGGACATCTTACATGTATTCTATTTCAGGATTGTGCTACTATGTGCTAGTTGTTGCGGGTGCTACTTACAGGTATTTACTGAACATGTATGCATAGAGTGGTAACTAAAACAAGTAGGTGATAGTTTGCATTGGCTAAATATTTTACCTCTGCCTTTGTTTCATTTTTCCGGTATAGTGAATATGTTATTCATAATACGCTCTTGTTTAATAATACATACTACAAGTTTGTATTGGTTAAATATTTACCACTCTCTTTGTTTCTTTTTTTCCATACAGTGAATGAAGACTTTTGATGCAAATGGGTTGGTTGTTGCTTTCTGAAGTTCCCACTATGACTTCTTGTTTCTTTGTACTGAAGTTCCACCTATTGCTTTGTGCCTTTATCATCGTTTAGATCAATAAGTAACGGCTTGTTTGCCGAAGAGCTTATTTAGCATTACTTTTGGTTCATGCTTTTTAGAAAGACTCATGTAATGTTATGCAATGTTCTAAGTGTCCGTGTCATGGTGATATGTCCCATCATATCATGCGTGCAATGTTGCTTGAAAATTATCTGTCATCTAGTCATTGAGATGAACATTGTTGCTTGAAAATTATCCGTCACTTGGTTATTGAGATGAATATTGTTGCTTGCAGTTACTCTGTAATGTGATCTTTGAAAATTATCTGTTTCTAAGTAATATGTTTTTCTGCAATAATCACCGTGATATGAATTTGAAGTTCTAGTGCTATTCTGATGCTATTTTGGTGTTTTTGTATGTGCATGGATGACCATATCTGCATATCTGTAAATTGATTGATGAAACAACCACGGATATGTAGCCACGGCTGATCAGGTGCACATGCAAATATTAAATATCTAAATCTTCAATACAGGTAAACAAACAACCAACCTAACAGACAACTATTATATTAGTGATGATTATAGGTGACATGGTATTAGTATAGAGCCAGCAGTTGGCTGTCTTATTAGCCTTTGTTCTCAGACTACAGTTTCATCAAGTTAAAATTTCATAGGTGTATTATGTTAAGGGTTCTTGTCCGGTTTTCAGAATTGTTTTAAAATCTGGGACTCAAATTTTAGATAATCTAGCATCAATTTGCATCATAGTTTTTTTAGAATTGTTCTAAAATCTGAAAGTTAAATTTTAGACTACTTAGCCTCAACTTACATTGTAGTTTTTGTAATTGTTTAATAATCTAGAACTCAGATTCTAGCTATCCAGCGCCAACTTATATTATGTTTGAACGAGTATTTAAGGATATTTCATTCAAAATATCTCTAGGAAATTACTCATTTGCTCCACTACAGAAAAAAACATGTGATTTATTTATCACTACCGGTTCATAAAAGACCAGCAAAAAATCAATCACTTCGTGAGGACCACATCATCTCGTCAAGCGAAGTCCTGAGCCCGCCTCTCTGCTACCCTTCCCTTCTTCCTTATGAAGGCTGGAGGGAGGCTATGGGTGACTTGATCCCTTGGTTGGGAGGCTAGGACAACAATATCTGACAGATGAGCAGCCACCTAAGGAGGCTCAAGTAGTGATTCAATTGTGAGAGTGGGAGTTTGCACTTTTATTTATCCTTTCTATTTTTAACTCGGTCGCACCGATACGGTCCCTGTAACGTATTTCCTTTTTCTAATGAAAAAAATCCAAAAAAGAGGGATACAGGAGGAATAGGTACGGGGATACATATAACTTCACGTCGCGCCGAGTAGCCCTCGAACCTCACCGATATATCTCGCCGCCGCCGTCGCCGATCCGTTGCCGACGTTGCCTGCCGTCGCATTGCACCACCGCTCGGCCGTCGGTGTCGCGCTCCACTGCCGCCCGACCGCCGGCGTCGTGCTCCACCGCCGCCCGACCTCCACGCCGCACTTGCCGATGCCGAGTCGCTGCGCCCGCGCTCCACCGCCGCACGGCCACGCCGTCGTTGTCGCTGTCGTCGGGGCCCGCTGTCGCCGCTCGCCAGGCCTCGCCGTCATCGTCGGTACTACCGACTACTACTAGCACTACTGCTTTTGCTTGCTCTGGTACTGTATTAGTAGGATATATGTGGCTGTGGCTGAATTGAATCTGAATGGATGGAGGCCGAGTGCCGACAGCTAAGTTGAAAACTTGCACTGTAGACAGTACTGTTAATGGATGGAGGTCGATAGCTGTGTCATTTTTTAAATTTTTTAATAGTTGTTTTGTTAATTTTTTAGTTGACAGTACTGTAGTTCATATGTTTAATTTTTATGAATAACCAGCTGAATGAACAGTTAATTACTATGGACCAAGTTGCTTCTGTTTATGGAAATAATTAGTTATGAATGATTATATACATAGTTTATAATTATTATGCTTTTATTTTGCTTTTTATAGTTATTTTGTTATTTTTTAGTAGAAAGTACCGTAGTTCATTTTTCATTTTTTCATGAATTACCCATGAACAGTTAATTAGTATGGACCGAGTTGCTTCTGTTATAGAAATAATTAGTTATGAATGATTATGTACATAGTTTATAATTATTGTGCTTTTCTTTTGTTTTTTCAGAATAATGTTATTTAATTGATTGTAAGAAGCGATTAGGTATTTGCTCGATAAGGTATGACATCATCGGGATCAGAATCGTAATCTGTTGGTAGTAATACTAATCCAGTTGATGTTGAACTTAAGAAGACTAAGGTTAACAATCCTAAATATCCTTTGTGGAAACATGTTACTAAATTGGTGGCATCTAAAAGTTCAAATACAAAGGGCGGCAATGCAAGATTTATGTGTCATTTTCTTGAAAATGAATACCCAGGCAACTATTTTAGAGTGAGGGCACATCTTTTGAAGATAAAAGATAAATGTGTTACAATTTGTAGCAAAATGACATATAAAATACTTGAGCAACTTTGGTAAGATTATCGTGAAGCTTTTGAGGCTGCTACAAAAACTACGTCTAGCAATAAGCCGGTTCGCTTACCTCCTTTTGATAATTCAAGTGCACCATCTTCAAAAAGGAGAAATGCAAAGCAATCATATATTGCAGCTAGTTTTAATGCTGAAACGCGACATATATCCGATTGTCATATTGCAAGGCTATTCTACACAACAAAATGTTCTTAATGTTTTAACTTTTCACCTTTTACGCTATAATGTTCTTAATGTTTTAACTGTAGGTCAAAAGTAAAAAATTTATCTTTGATCGTTGAAGAAGATGATAGAGGAAGTTGGACCAAAGAATGTGGTCCAAGTGACAATGCATCGAACTGTAAATGTGTCGCATTGACGATTGATTCGATGTATACCCTCAACCTTGCATTGAAGAATATTTGTGCTTCAAAGGATGATGAAGATGACAACGCAGAACTTGGTTGATAAAGGATATCACCGATGATGCTGCCTTCATCAAGAACTGCATCATGAACCATAGCATGAGGTTGTCCATGTTCAATGAGTTTAGCAAGCTCAAATTCCTTGCCGTCGTAGATACAAGGTTTGCAAGTGTTATTGTTATGTTGAAGAGGTTCTTGCTCATCAAGGATGCATTGGTGCCCATGGTTGCTAGCAACAAGTGGATGAATGGCTTATAGAAAGGACGACCAAAGTAAAGCTCAAGCCATGAAGGAAAAGATTGTCAATGATATATGGTGGGATAGCATTCGATGTCACTGACCCTATTTATTCGATGCTAAGAGCAGTCGATACATATAAGTCATGCCTTCATTAGATCTATGAGATGTGAGACTCTATGATAGAGAAGGTGAGGGCATGTAAGTTATACTTGCTGATTTTTTTCTATTAATATTTATGCTGATTTTTTTGTCCTACATAAATTAGGTGAGAGCTTGTATCTATTAGCATGAAGGAATTGTGAACGGTGCAAGCATATTTTTTAGTGTTGTAGAGAGTATTTTAGATGCTAGATGGCTCAATAGCTATACCCCTCTTCAGTGTTTGGCACATTCACTTAATCCAAGGTAAGAAATGTAAATCTTATATTGCTATTTAAATGATTGACCATTAACTGTGCTTGCTGATTTTTATTTAAAAAATATGGTGATGATATTGTAGGTACTGTAGCCCAACTTGGCTCAACGAAGTCCCTAGTCGTGTTAGCCCGAGCCTATTTTGAGCCAAAGCAATAGTGGGGTACCTATGGAGCTAGCACAACTGAGTTGAGAGATTTAGCTTTGAGGCTACTAAGACACTCAACATCTTCATCTTCTTGTGAGAGAAATTGGAGCACTTATTATTTCATACATAGCATGAAAAGAAATAAGCTCACTCCTGAACGAGCCGAAGATTTGGTATATGTGCACAATAACTTGCGTCTTCTTTCAAGGAATTCTAGTGATTATCAAAGTGGACCAAGTTGAACATGGAATGTTGGTGGAGGTGACACTGAGAGATTTACTGGTGTTGGCTTTTTAGAAGGCGTCAAACTCACACTTGATGAGCCAGAATTTGAAAGAAAAATTGTAGAAAGAGAAGAATGAGACATTTAGTTATCATCTATCACTATTTTTATTAGAATACACCATCTACTATTTATCTTATTTTTCTATTCTATGACAATTAAAATTTTAGCTTATTGTATCCCCGTATCCTCATATTGCTGTTTTTCTCAAATCCCGTATCGCCGTATTGCCGTATCCATATCCCTATACTGTACAACATAAATTTTTAATATAGAAATTCCGATAATTCTTGCAGTTTATACATTTTTTATTAGTAGTGTTGCCACGAAGCACTGATCACATATTTATAAAAATGTTTGTTGGTTTCACAAAATGTCACGTACTTCTCTTTTACTATATACCACCAAATGAATTACCAAAATGTCTTCAGCGAATTTGGCTGCTATCCCCTTGGCCAATCTCTAATGCTAGCTAGTGCGTGCTCTAGCCACTATGCCACATGATCCTATGAGTTGTTTGCCTCAAGCTCATGAATCAAGGGCAGATCTGATTGTGAAACCATATATGTCACCTCTATTACTCGATGGAATCACTTTGTACATGAGCAGTAGAAATCATCGGTTTACAATAGAGTTTGTAAAAATTAAGAGCATTTTCAAAAGTAGAGTCTAATATAGGCTCTTAGTTCGCTTAGAGACAATCTTCCTATAACAATTGACACGACAAAATACTAACAATTAATTAATGTATCAAAATATTTTTTATTAATTTTCTTTTCTTTTCTCTATCTCATGTAATAATTTTTTTTATAAATTGTAAGAGTCAATGTTAAACCGTTGTCATGCGTAACAACGATCTTTCTCTTATTCCTCTCTTTTATGTCAGTGAACTTACTTGTTCAACTCTAAGAGACCACTATTAATTGCCACTGTATATGTCTCATGTCATGTGAGGATGAGGGGCAGCACGGGCTCAAGCTCACTATAACAGGTAGCAGCATGAGCTAAAGGATAGGATGAAAGGGGTAGCGTAGAGTTGGGCACATGACAAGCAGCGATGACATGGACTCAATGATGCAACAAGACATGGTGGTGTATGTGCACTTAAGTTTGCAAAGGGGAGCAGTGGCGTGTGCTTAATAGGTAAGGCGAGCGACGACAGGAGCTAAAGAGCTACCTATAGTTGAAATAGAGAGAAGACGATGATGGAGGAGAAAGATACGAGCAAATTGGACTTCAAATAGAGAGAAGACGATGATGGAGGAGGAAGATACGAGCAAATTGGACTTCGTACAAAATGTGATGTGTCCATTGATGACCTAAGAGCAGGTTTTGGAGGAGGTCCTAAAGGAGAGTGTCGAAACTTGGTTTCAGCAATAGAAATTTGGGAGTGCAGTCAAGATCGCCAAGCTCGATGGGTTAAATAGAAAACAAGGTTTAGACAGGTTCAGACCCTCTCGTGAGGTAATACCCTACTCCTGTTTCGGGGATTCGATCCGCCGAGTGTTTATTGATCTCAAGATCTCGTGTGTCTAATAGCTCGTATATGCTTCGCATACATCTGATATCCCTCAAGGGACGTCCCTTACTCCCCTTATATAGTCTTGGAGGGCGGGCTTACAAGTCGGAAACCCTATCTTACTCTAAGTCGGTTTCCTCAATCTTACTAAGTTATGACTATGAGCCGTTGCCTTATCAAATCGGCAACGTAACACCCAAATCATAGCCGGTTTACATAATCTATAAACATAACCTATCCCTATCTCCAGTCGGACAGGCTTGCCATATGGGTATCCGATTGTCATAATCTCCACAGTAGCCCTCGAGTCCTTCGCAGTCGACGAGATAACTTTGTCTCGAACCAAGATAACACACAACCACACAACTCTTTGTCCGAGTGCTTCTGATGCCGAGTGGTTCCGTCATCCCTGCCTGAATCTCCCGAGTGACTCCAAAGGCTATGAAGGGCTGAAAAACATCCCAAAAAATCTCAAAAAACAAATATCTAGGTGCATCTCTTGATGCACCTAGTTAGGTGTAGCCCCCGACTACGTGGTTAGTCAAAGACAGACTAAGCATATAGTCAAGAACTATATAAAAAAATCATACTTCATATAAATGTTTAGCTCAAGTTAAAGCAATCATAAAAATCACATCACTCGGCAAGCTCATGCTTACCCGAGTAATTTTGCCCGAGTCACCTCAGAACAAATAGCTTAATCAACCCTCGTGGGTAAAATACACTCGGTAAGCTCATGCTTATCCGAGTGGATCTGCCCAAGTCATCTTGAAACAAATAATTTAATCAACCCTCATGGGTAAACAAAAAATTTTTAATCATCTGAAAAATACAACCAAAATATTAAATAGCTCATGCCATAATATTGGTCTCAATCTACAAAGATCTTCACCAAGGTAGAAAAATAGCTTTGATATAATCACTTAATCAAATGCTTAAAAACCAAATAGTCCCTGTCATCAGGCCAGCCATAAAAAACTTAACTGTTTGTCACCTTTCAAATTGCATCGTGCCAACTTCTCATGAAGTTGCACAAACCGCGATATGAAAGGGTTTTAAAGGTATTGGGTAATTAGACACGTGCATATTGCCAGAGCAAATCTGCTTAAGTCCATCTACTTAAGTCCCTAAGGACACGCGTCAAACCACACCTTGGCTGGGCCGCAAATCTCTCATGGGCTCGGCCCAATTGCGAGATGACTCAGCAAAACCCTCAACTCTTCATATGAAGCCTCGAGGTCATCCCCGCCACTTTGTATTCCCAAAAATTTCCTCTTTCGCAGCACTGTTCACCAGCTCACAGCGAAAAACCCTAAGCTCGCGCGCGCCCAAATCCGTCGATCTAGGAGCTCGCATTTCACCACAAGCTAGCCTCCGCATCCAGCTCCCAAGATTCGCCGATCAACCAGGTATGTCTCATTACTGAAATCACGCCTTTGTTGACAACCTTTCTGCCTTGGTCCCAATTTCTCCCGTCTTTCTCTTTGGAGGAGGCCTCAGAACATAGACCCTACTGGGCAGAGTGAGGGCCCAAAGACATCTGCAGCGGCTGAGGCGACAAGGCCTGCAGAATAAGAATCCCGGAGCCCTCTCCCGAGTGAGAGCGCTCTGAGTGAGAAGCCCCCACCTCCCAGCGAAGATGTCCCAACGGAGGAGCCCCGACTGCCAGCCAGGAATCCCCGACTGGAAACCAGTCGGCTGAAGAAGAGATCCCGGCTGCCACCCAAGGGACCCCGACCGAGAACCAGTCGGGTAAGAACCAAGAAAAGAAAAACAGCCGGGAAGTACCAGTCAAGGACTCGGCCATCGAAGCTGGTAAGCCCTGAAGCGATCTTCTGACTTTAATCTTCAACCTATTTTTTCTTTTTCTTCATTCACCCTCTTTAAATCAATCAGCCAAAGTGGAGGAGATCCCCAGGCTGCAGTCTTCTGAGACCTGGGTCCCTCCAATCAAAATAGAGTGGCGCGATTCCGAGGGCTTGAAGCAGGGCATCGTCCTGAACAGGCAGAAGGAAAATGAAGAAAGGGACATGCTCGTCGACAGCCTGAATGAAGCTACTCGGCTGCTAAACGTAAGCTTCGCTCTTTTCTGTCATAGCCTTATGATTGCTTTTAGTCGACTAACTCCGAACTCGCGTGCAGAGAGTATATTGCCGGTCGATGGCTAAATCCGATGCACTCGAAAAGCTGATCCCGTACTTGAATTCCCTGGAGAACATCCAGCAGGAGCTAAAGGCCACTCGAGAAGAAGCTGCATCAAGAGAAGCTGTTTTAAGGAGAGAGATAGCCGCGCTCCGGGAGAAGAACCTTGACCTTCGAGGTTCAGTCGGGAGTAAGCTTAATCCTCTCGGTCTCTTTATGCCTTTTTTCGCAGTCTGTTTTGATCTTGGCGTCAGCAACTTTTCTTGTTGTAGAGAACTCGTCGAAAGTCCACATGCTCCAGACCCAGCTGGAAGAAGCTAACGTCAACAAAGCAGAGCTGGAGTCTGAGTTCGAAGGTAAATTCTTTCAAGATAGCATTCCTCATTTTGCTTCATCTTTGAGTGTCTGTGTAATCATATGTCTTTGGCAGCTTATAAAGTCAAAACCCGAGCCCAGTTTGATGTCTTCGTTGAAAGGGTCCGAAGGGTCGAAAGTCTAAGAGACGATGTTGCTAACGCGGCGACACCGATTCTCTTGTCGTTATTCCATCATGGGCTAAGGACCAGCTCATTAGACGCCGTCGAGGTTTTCGACAAACTTAGGAGGGCTCCGGATCAATACATTGCCAACATCTCAGAAGCAGCCACCATGGGAGCAGGCTTTGCCCTTGCGCAGGCCAAGTCACTCTATCCTCGGATAGATGTTGACTCAGTCGGGGAGGGCTTCGCTGACGGTATTTCGGACGAGCAGGCTTTAGAATTGATCAGTGAAGCGCAGGAGCCGCCTAAGAAAGTAGCCACTGATGTAGTAAAAAACTTTCGATCCTAATTATTTTGTAGATGTTGTTTGTAAACTATGATGTAAACTTGCAGATATCGGGCTTATTTATGTTAACGCTTTGACCCGAGCCTTCCTAGAAAATTTCTTAAGTAATTTTTGTCCGACTGTCACCAAGCCTAAGCTTGATTAGGTCATCAAAAAATTCTCAGTCCTTATCTATTGAACTCGAATCAAAACATTAAACAATGATAAACCAAATGTGAACAAGTTGCCGTAGAAAACCATGCTTTATTGATACATGTGCAGCCCCCGACTGTCAACTCAAGAAGTCATCTTGCTTGAGGTTGGCAGTCGAGAATAACATGAAACTTAAGGCAATTTAAGCATAGTATCGTCGAAGATGTTTGATGTTCCAAGAGTTCTCCACCATGGATCCATCTTCACGTTTTAGTCGATATGCTCCTGGCCGAGTCACCTCAGCAATTATATATTGTCCTTCCCATAGTGGAGATAATTTGTGACGGTCCTTGGTGGTTTGAATCTTGCGTAGAACCAAATCGCCGACAATGAAGGCTCGCGCCCGAACATTGCGACTATGGTATCGTCTAAGTCCTTGAAGATATCTTGCCGACTGGATCAGGGCTGCCTCACGGGCCTCTTCCAGTCGGGTCAGGTCGTCCACTTGGTCTTGATTGTAGCACTCGTCGTTGAAGCTGTGGACTCGAAGAGATTCGTACTCCAATTCATTCGGCAACATGGCTTCTGCCCCGTAAACCAGGAAGAAAGGAGTTTGGCCGATGACCCGACTGGGCATAGTCCGTAGGGACCATAGAACTGAGGGCAGCTCTTGAACCCATTTACCGGCATATGGGTTTAGCCGGTCAAACACTCGGGCCTTGATGCCTTGAAGTACCATGCCATTGGCGCGCTCAACCTGTCCATTGCTCTTGGGATGTGCGACCGATGCGTAGCAGATTTTGATGCCAAGATCTTCACAGAATTCCTTGAAAACGCCTCTAGTGAATTGAGTCCCGTTGTCGGTTATTATTCTGTTTGGGATGCCAAACCGGTGCACGATGTTGAGGATGAAGTCTCGTGCCTTGTTAGCAGTGATTGTAGCAACCGGCTTAGCCTCGATCCACTTGAAGAACTTGTCAACTGTGACGAACAGATGCGTGAATCCTCCTGGAGCCTTCTTGAAAGGACCGACCATATCCAAGCCCCATACCGCAAACGGCCAAGATAATGGAATCGTTTGTAGCTCTTGGGCTGGAACATGGCTCTGCCGAGTGAAGAACTGGCAACCTTCACACGTTCGGACCACTTTGTCGGCGTCGGAGACCGCCGTAAGCCAGAAAAAACCTTGTCTATAGGCTTTGCCTACCAAGGTGCGTGCTGTCGCGTGGCTTCCGCATATACCCGAGTGGATATCTTGGAGTAGTTACCGTCGTTCCTCAGGCGTGATACATCTCATTAGGACTCCAGAAGGGCTCCTCTTGTATAAATCAGAGTCGACCATGACATAAGCTTGACAACGACGTCGGACTCGTTCCGCTTCATCCCGGTCTTCCGGCAGCTCTTGCTGAGTTAAAAATTTGATGAGAGGTGTCCTTCAGTCGACATCGAGCATGGCGACTTGGTTTACAGCTTGCTCGTTGGGAGTTGATTTTGTTGCAACGGTCAACTCTTAGAGATGCTCTATGAAAACGTCTGTTGGAGCAGCTTCTCACTTGGACCCGAACTGTGCCAACTCGTCAGCTGCCTCGTTGTTATGTCTCAAGACGTGAGATAGCTCTAGTCCGTCAAACCTGTCTTCAAGTTTGCGAACTTCTTGCCGATAGGCTTCCATGGTGTCGTTTAAACAGGACCAGTCTTTTATCACTTGGTTAACAACCAGCTGGGAATCTCCTTTCATTACCAACCGTCGTATCCCGAGTGAAACAGCAAGTCGTAGGCCATGTAGCAGGGCTTCGTACTCGGCAACGTTGTGTGAGGCGATGAAATGAATGTGAAGAACATATCGCAGCCTTTCTCTTGTCGGGGAGATCAGCATGACTCTCGCTCCCAATCCGGTGATCCTCTTGGATCCGTCAAAGTGCATAGTCCAGTGTTGTAGGTATTCCCTAGGTACGTCTTCTTGTTGCTCGGTCCACTCGGCCAGGAAATCCGCCAGGGCTTGTGACTTTATAGATGTCCTCGCCTTGAAAGTTAAGTCCAGCGGCATCAGTTCTAGGGCCCACTTTGCGATGCGCCCAGTCGCCTCCCGGTTGTGGATGACATCGCCGAGTGAAAAGGAAATGACGACGGTAATCGAGTGACCCTGAAAGTAGTGTGCCAATTTCCTCGCGGTTATCAGAACATCATATAACAATTTTTGTATCTGAGGGTAGCGAATTTTGGCTCCTGCCAGTACTTCGCTAACAAAGTAGATTGGCCTCTGAATCTTCTGGACTCGTCCTTCTTCCTCACGCTCAACGACGAGAACCGTGCTGACCACTTGGTGAGTTGCTGAGACATACAGTAGCAGGGGTTCCTGAGGCTGAGGTGAGGCTAGGACGGGCGGCATCATGAGAAATTCTTTAAAATCTTCAAAGGCCTTGTGGGCTTTCGTAGTCCACTTGAAGTCGTCGGTTTTCTTCAGTAACTTGAAGAAAGGCATGCCTCGCTCGCCGAGTCGGGAGATGAATCGGCTTAGCGCCGCCATGCAGCCAGTGAGCTTCTGGACATCTTCTGGTTACTCGGGGGCTTCATATTTAAAATGGCGTTGATTTTCTCTCGGTTAGCTTCAATGCCGCGATGGGACACCATGAAGCCGAGCAGTTTGCCTGATGGTACGCCGAACGTGCACTTCTTCGGGTTCAACTTCATTCTGAAGGCTCGAATGTTTGCGAAGGTTTCTTCTAAGTCGGCAATCAGGTCTTCCTTCTGCTTGGTCTTGATGACGACATCGTCGACGTAAGCTTCCACGTTTTTCCCGATCTGCGTCTGAAAGCATCTTTGGATCATGCGCTGGTATGTGGCTCCGGCGTTCTTCGCACCGAAGGGCATCGTGATGTAGCAGTAGGCTCCAAACGGCGTGATGAATGATGTTTTCGGTAGTTGGATTCCTTCAAGCTGATCTGGTGGTAGCCCGAGTAACAGTCCAGGAAACTTAAAAGCTGGCAGCCGACTGTTGAGTCCACGACTTGGTCGATTCGAGGTAATCCGAATGAATCTTTAGGGCAGGCTTTGTTGAGATCGGTGTAGTCGACGCACATGCGCCATTGCCCTGTCTTCTTCGGACCAGGACCGGGTTAGCCAACCATCGGGATGGAGGACTTCTTTGATGAAACCGGCGGCTAAGAGCTTTGTGAGTTCTTCCTTGATGGCATCTTTCCGATCCTGAGCAAAACGGCGTAATCGTTGTTTGATGGGTTTCGCGTCATCTTTGACGTGCAAAGAGTGCTCGATCACCTCCCTAGGAATTCCAGGCATATCAGATGGTTTCCAAGAAAAAACATCTTTATTATTTTGGAGGAAGGTGACGAGCATGCTTTCCTATTTAGGATCTAGCTCAGCGCCGATTACAACAGTTTTGGAAGGATCCGATGGATCAAGGGAGACTTTCTTCGTTTTGGCATTGCCTTGTCCCGACTTGGCTATCTTTTTCGCAAGGATTTCACCCTCTTCAGATGTTGATGCAGCCAGTCAGATTTTTTCCTGGCCACGTGATCTCTCACGAGATTGGGCCATGTCGCAGCTTTCCTTGTCGCAGGTAAATGCTTGTTTGACGTTGCTGCGCAAGTGATGACGCCGTTGGGGCCGGGCATCTTCATGCAGAGGTAGGTGTAGTGTGGTATCGCCATGAACTTGGCGAGCGCAGGCCTTCCAATGATTGCGTGGTAGGCTGTCTTGAAGTCGGTTAACTTGAAGGTGATGTTCTCCGTCCGAAAGTTCTCCCGAACTCCGAAGGTGACTGGAAGGGCGATGTGCCTGAGTGGTATAGATGACAGCCCCGGGATAACTCCGTGGAAGGGGGCTGAGCTTTCCTTCAACTCGGATCATGGAATCTGCATCTCGTCCAGGGTCTTGGCGAACAGAATATTGAGGGCGCTGCCCCCATCAATGAGGACTCGCTTCAGCTTGATGTTCCGAACCACCGGGTCTAGTACCAGGGGATACCGCCCCAGGTGAACCACTCGGTCGGGATGATCTGAGCGGTTAAATGTGATGGCCACCTTCGACCACCGTAAGTATTGTGGGACTTCGGGTTGTGTCGCGTTGACCTCGCGGTCGGTCAGCTTTTTCTTCCTCTTGGACTCATAAGCTTGCGCCCCCCCGAAGATGTGATTCAGCTCGCCCACGGGGTCTTGAAAAGGTTTTGAATTTCCAGTCAGGTTGTTCTTCTTGGTTCCCGATGGGCCGGCTTCGTCAGTCGCTTCTTGCTTAGCTGTGCCACATATTGTTCGGCGAATTGCTTGTAGATAAAGCAATCCTTGGCCGCATGCTTGTGGTTTGGATGATGCGTGCACTGAGGGTTCATGATCGCGTTGTAGGCCACGACTTGGGGACGGCGTTGGGAGTTGGACGTCGTGGCAACCAGGTCCTCGGGCCGACGCTTGCGGTCTTTCTGGCCTTGATTGTTGTTGCCGTTATCCTTCTTAGGATGCCGGCTTCCTCCCGAGTGCGTGTCGTCCCTTTTGTCAGGCCAATCTTGCCACGCCGCCTTGATTGCGTCATTGGACTTGGCGTAGGAGTTCGCCGTCTCGAACACCTGCTTTACCATCTTTGGTGGCTTACGCCCAAACTTCCCGATCAGCAATTCATCACGGACTCCCTTCTGGAAGGCGGCGATTATGATATCGTCAGTGATGTTGGGGATCTTATTGCGTTTTTCTCAGAAGTGCCAGATGTAGTCCTTCAGCGGCTCGTCTGGCTTCTGGATGACGTTGTAGAGATCAAAGTGGGTCCCAGGCCTTTCAAAAGTGTCGAGGAAATTGGCGATGAAGTGTTCCCGGAGCTCACTCCACGAGCCAATTGAGCCTCTTGGCAAGCTCGTGAGCCAGTTCCTGGCCGAGTTGGCGAGGGCAACAGGTAAGTAATTGGCCATGGCCTTGTTGTCTCCTCCTACCGCGTGGATGGCGAGGGTGTACACGGTCAGCCACGACTCGGGGTCGGTCTTCCCGTCGTACTTCTCGATTCCTGTCGGCTTAAAACCACTCGGCCAATGCACTCGGCGTAGGTCCCAAGTGAACGCAGGTACTCCGTCGTCGTTGCTGTCGGGCGATCTCCTTCGATCTTCGTGGGAGCGTTGCTCTCGCTCTTGGTAGCGCCGGTCGAGGACTTCCCGCAGATCACTCGGAGGGGTCCTTTGTAGGCTGCTTCGGTAGTCGGAGTTGTTGCTGCGGCGGACCCTGTCGTGGACGGGTGGTCGTCCATGCCGCTTTTCACGGGAGTTGACCGATTGCTCTTGACGCTTTCGTGTGGCCTCGTGGCGGGGGTCTCTTGACCTAGTGGCCGTCCGAGCTTGTTCGGGCCTCCTGTAATCCTTCGACCGCAGCAGCGGAAGTGTCGGGCGTTTCTGCCACGGACTCAGTTGGCCTTCGTGCTAAGGTGGAGGGAGAGCAGTTGGCTATAGCCGCGACGATGGTCTTGATCTTGTCTAGGATTGGTGTTACCGTGGCGGGTGCCGTCTCGATAACAGTGTCGAGGAGGGTGAGGGCGGCAACGGCGTTCTGTTGAGGCGTCTGGAAGATGTTGGTGTTGTCGACTCGCGTCTGAAGTATGGCCTCGCGAGCGGATCGCCCAGTCGCCCTCAGGTCTTGCTTTCTTCTGTCGGCTTCCTCCTTGCGCCTATTTTCATCTTCTGCCAGCTTGCGCTCCTGCTCAAGCCTGGCTTGTTCTTCTTCAACGATCCTGCGAGCCATGGCCGAGTCAGTCTCGGCCACCTCAGCCATGAGAATGTTGAAGCACCTAGGATCGTAGTCCTTGTCGAAGTCGGAGTAGTTAGCCTCGTCCGTGGAGATGCCGTAGAGGTCATCGAAGTCTCAAGAGCTGAGGTACTCGTCGAGCTCCGTGGATGAACATGATCCGAACGGTTGGAGGATGACGACGACTTCCCTTGAGCCCGGATTGCTCGAATCTGGATCGTTCCAGTCCGGGTTGTAGCTTGATGATGGCGGTTCTTTCGAGTGAGTTGATTTCGACTCGGAAGAAAGGAGTCTGCAATAGATCTCACCGGTATTTGGTAACCCAAACGGTGCCGAGAGGGTTTCTCCTCCTGAGTGGATCGATTCCGATGGAGATGTGAGAAGGTGGCTGTAGATCTCAGCGGCGTTTCGTAGTCTGAACAGCGCCGAGTGGATTCCTCCTTTCGAGTGGATGGACTCCAACTTGGGAGTCAGAACTTTGTCGTAGATCTCGACGTTGTTCGGTAACCCGAACGGTACCGAGTGGGGTCCCCCTCCCGACTGGTCCGAATCCGAGTCGGGGAAGGAGAGGTTGTTGAATCCTTTGGCGGTGAAGTCGTCGATGCCTGATGAAGATCTCATCACGCTTGCCAGCGAGATTGAAGAAGAAGTCTTGATGCACGGGCCCCTACCTGGCGCGCCAACTGTCGAAACTTGGTTTCGGCAATAGAAATTTGGGAGTGCAGTCAAGATCGCCAAGCTCGATGGTTAAGTAGAAAACAAGGTTTAGACAGGTTCAGGCCCTCTCGTGAGGTAATACCCTACTCCTATTTCGGGGATTCGATCCGCCGAGTGTTTATTGATCTCAAGATCTCGTGTGTCTAATAGCTCGTATATGCTTTGCATACATCTGATATCCCTCAAGGGACGCCCCTTACCCCCTTATATAGTCTTGGAGGGCAGGCTTGTTAACACTGGAATTTGGTCCCTAAGTCCTGAAAGGCAAAATGGAATCGGATCGGCCGAAGGCAGGAGTCGTATCGGTTAAAAGGTTGATCGGCTACGGGGCTGGTCGGCTGAGGATGGATTAAATGGGAACAGCTGACAGCCGACTCTGAGTTCAGAAAAGATGAAACCGTGTTTAATGCAGAAGCTTCAAGATAAATGGAAGATTCGGTTGCTAATTGCGCGTTTAAAGATATTGCCACTTATGGATAGAGTCCTGTAACGGCAATTGTATCTGTAATATAGAAATTCGTGAATTTAGTCCTTGCTAGGGATGATATGTTGTTTAAACAGTAGTTTAGATAGAGTCCAAAGTTGTTACAAATATTTGTATCTTGGGTATAAATAGGACCCGAGACCCTCTGTATCAAAACGATTCAATCAATCTAATCTTCGGTGCATCGCCATCCTTTTTCTTTTGGACGAACACCCTGTTTGGCTTTGGGCTGCCTCGTCTCGATCCCCAAATTTAGGTACATGTTTGTCATTAGTGGTGAGATTACTTGTTTCTAATGCTTCCATTGCAATGATACATTAGATTTAATAGTTTTACTGTGATATATATCATATGGTGCATATGAATCAATTCGATGCTTAGATCTATCTTGTAGTTGGCCCATCTCGTCGAGAGTATGTGGTCAGCAAGGCTAGGTTTAGGGGTTGGTTGGTTCGTATGTAGTATCTACCATCTCATAGAAGTGTAAGTCGGAGGTAATAGATTGGATGTTTCTTTTGATACTTAATGTTGTATCAGAATTGAACTATTGAGTCGTCTTTAGAACCATCAGTGATCTATTCTTTTGGATTTACATTATCTGGAGATAGCGTCGGGGTTTCAGCCGACCTTATTCATCCTAACGAGTTTCTTTTAACGTGATTGTTATTAGATCTGTACCAGGGCTATCTTTTATGTCTGGATCGTGTTTGTTTATATCTTTGATCTAGGAATATTATGTCTACACGGGATTCTCTGGAATACCAGCCAATTTGATTAGTTTCCCAGCATCGGCTAGTCTGTTGATTCATATATTTATTATTCTTCATTATATTTGGATCTGACGACTGATAATCGTCTCGGTATGGTTGATACGTTCTGGTCGCTTGGCCCAAATATGGTCTGGAATAACACATATACGTTCATGGATTTCCTTGGCCGATCTCGCGGAGACTTTACCTAACGCTTAACGAACACTTCTTTGTCTTCTTTCTTGTTGATTGGCAGATCAAATCAACTGGCACGCTCTACATATTGTAGGCAGCTAAGAAGGACCTGCACTGGAGTCAAGCAGATCTCCCAGGCCAGTGCGTGAGAGAGATTTCTCGTCAACACGCTTCTTGGCACGCCCAGTGGGACTATCTTTTTTTGGCTCGACTCGGACGAATAGACTCTGCCAGCAAGATGGTCGATTCCAAGATCCCTGGTATCACGCAGCACAATGTCGTACCTGTAAAGATGGATCAACTATCGGCTGAACAGCAAGCCGAGTATAAGAAGATGGTGGAGGAACTCCAGAATAATTATCTTCAATCCTTCACCCAAACGAGGTCTGGAATTGTGCACCAAAAATACAAGTTCAGCCTCAACAATACCACGACATCCTCATCAAGTGATGCGAAAGGCAAACAGAAAGTGGAAGAGCCGACTCAAGTGCGGGATGATCAAGCCGTGTACTCTTTGCAAGATCGGATCGACTCTGTCTATCACGCTGTCAACTGGAGCAAGCATCTTGGTCAACACCCTCAATAATATGATTTCTCACGTGGTTGATGCCAAGGTGGCCGAACAGCTGCAACGGGGCCCCACATATTACACGGATGGCTAGTTTCCCGAATACAGGACACTAGTCACCCAAGATCGGCCGCTTCCACTAATAGCGCAACCCAACCCATCAGGAGGAGTCGGCCACTTGAGTCCAGGGGAGACGGCCGTAAGACCAGCGGTCACTATTTTGAACCGACAACAGCCGTTGCCTCAAGGTCAACTCAACATGTTCCATAATAATCGGCAGCCGGAGCCGATTGATCATGGCGGACGACAGAATGTTCGGGGCCGACAGCTGTTCCCAGACCCACCAACTCCACCACACGAACCTCGGCTGCCGCCCGCTGACCATCGCTACCAGTACCAAGGGGGTCGTCAGGATCACCATTACCGACCTCAGACACCGCCACAGATGTATCGGCAAGCACACATGCCGTATGGCCCATACGAGCCGATACAGCAAGATAATAGGGCCTGGGCCAAACTAATCGCAAATGTCATGCGGGATCAGTTCGGCCTCAAACCAAAAGATTCAGGGAATATGTATCGGTATCCCTATCTGGAACATTTCGAAAGGGTCCCGCTGCCCAACCGATACAAGATTCTGGACTTCTCCAAATTCTCTGGACAAGACTGCGTCTCTACCTATGAGCATGTCAGCCGATTCCTTGCACCGCGCGGTGAAGCATCGGCTACCGACCCCTTGAGAGTTCGGCTATTCCCCCTTTCTCTTTCAGGATCGGCCTTCACTTGGTTCTCCTCGTTGCCTTACAACTCAATTCAGAGTTGGGCCGATCTTGAGAAGCAGTTTCACAGCTATTTTTATTCCGGCAATCATGAAATGAAGTTGTCGGACCTCACCAGCGTCAGGCAGAAACACAATGAATCGGTCCAGGACTACATTCAATGCTTCAGAGAAATGAGAAACCGATGCTACAGCCTGGTGCTATCAGACGCCCAGCTGGCCGATTTAGCCTTCCATGGTTTGATCGTGCCGATCAGGGAAAGATTCTCTGCGCAGGACTTCGATAGTCTAGCCCACCTGGCGTAGAAGGTAACGGCCCATGAACAACGTTTCCAAGAAACCAGGAAGGCCGTCAAAACCATAACGCAAGTCGTCGTCGATTCAGATTACGGGTCCGACGACGATAAAACGGAAGTGGGGGTAGCCGAATGGGCTAAGAACAAGAAGGCCATCGTCTGCCAGTGGCTGCTGTGTTAGTGATATGCCCTAGAGGCAACATGGAGATGTTGGATATCACGTCAATGTTTATGTATAAATGAATAAAGTGTTATTCGGTTCCATGAAATAGACATCTTGTATTGATCAATAAGTACGTGACTTATTTATGAGACTCTTTATGTATGAATCTATTTTCTAAACGATCCCTGATCATATGTCATATTGTTGGAACAAATATGATTCTAAGATCGGCATGTTTATTGATTGATGATCATGTCTCATAGATCATGGGTATGGAGATACCAAATCAATAAACATGGACACATGTGTTGGAGAACACATTGTTGGATAGACCCACCATGAGACTCTACAAGAATTAATGTGCCATTAGTTGGTCTCGGGTAGTGTTGGTACAAAGTCCTTAGACCTGAGATCACCATGGATTCCAACATGTGTAGTAGCCTACTTTGGGACTACCAAACGCTATTCAGAATCGGGTAGTTATAAAGGTAGTTTTCGGGTTTGCTATGAAACATGGAGTGGGATGTGAGTGATCAAGATGGAATTTGCCCCTCCTTTGGAGAGATATCTCGGGCCCTCGAGGTAATGGATTATGGAAATGCATGGGCATGCTAAGTTGATTGAGGAGTCAATCAAGCAGATAATCCAATACGGCTCGAGTGAATGGTTAAGCTATTGAAGGGATGGCACACATCTTGCCTATAGCTTAACTGGTATCATAAGGCAAAGGGATTTGTGTACACATTACGGGTTCGAGCCGATATTATATTCTTGTATACTATGGTGTCAATATGTGCGCTAGGCGCCGTCAAGTTGATGTCGGCTGAGTTGGACTCGAGCCGACGATCGGCTAAGTTAGACTATAGCCGAAACCGAGTATACCCGAACCTACTGTGGTCGCACGCTGAAGGGGATAAGAACAGGCATTCGAGTTGGACTCGGATACGGCTCGATCGGATAGGGATCCGATCGGATAGAGTCCTATGGGCTTACGACGTATGGGCGGCCAACTCTGTGAGATTCGGATAGGATCCGATTAAAAATAGAGTCCTGATCGGCCACTAGTCCTAGTCGGCCAACTCTATATAAAGGAGGGAGGGGTGGAGAGCTGCGACACGTCAATTGCATCGCGTTGAACCGAATCCGCAACAGAAGTCGCCGAGATCAAACTCCATGGAAACCCTCCCCACTTTCGAGCCAAACCCTAGCCTTGCATCGCGTGCTAGCACACGGGTGTTCGACGTTCTGTTCTCGGACGTGTGGATACCGGTAGAGGCGCTGCTACGTTGCACGCTGTTCATCGGCTGTGGTACTTTGGAGCAAGGCGGCTGCGGCAGATCGACTGCGGTCGAGCGCATCGGAGCGAGGCGTGAGAACACAGTCGAACGACTCGGATCGGCTGCGGCATCTGCGAATCGGCTGATTGGTGAATCGGCTGTCCCCAGGAATCGGCTGTCATTGGCTACACTGTTCCAGATCGGATAGCCCTGATTGGCTATTTCCGCTGCATACTCCAATCGGTAACGATCTATCGGCCCTTACTTGCAAGTGTTCCTGGTTTGCGCGGTAAAAAGTTTTTGTTTTCGGCTAGCGTAGCCTCCGCGTAACCCTTCAGTGGTATCAGAGCTAATCTTGCTTAGTTCGTTAACCCTTCAGTGGTATTAGAGCTAATCTTGCTTAGTTTGGGTTTTAGATTGGATCTGGAACAAGTTTTGCGCACAGGTTGATTAGATCAATCGGTTTTACGGGATTTGTTGAGGAGAGTTCATGGTAATTGCGTTCCTTGATAGTGTATCGGAACGGCGTAATGTGATTACGTCGAAGCAATATCCATAGAACTCGGTTTGAGTCGGCTTCGAGATAGCGTTCCTTGATAGTGTATCGGAATGGTATAATGTGATTATGCCGAAGCTATCTCGTAGTCCGATCTTGTTAGCTGCCTCGCGCCTACGCAAACCATCTCCCTTGATAGTGTATCGGGACGGCATAATATGATTATGTCGACATGGTTTCCGTAAGCGAATTCATAGATTGGATCTATGAATTTCGTGTGGTGTTTCGGGCGCTGCCCGGAAGCCCACGAGGGGGCGGCTTCCCCCTCGACCCCCCGCCCGCCGTGTGCGTCCCCCCTTATAGGTTGTCTTGATGCCGTAGCTCTGCGATAAGTAGAAAACGTTTCTACGCCTAACTTGTTTTTGCAGAGAATGCTTTGAGATGGTATGGCCCTATTGTATGTATGAGATGCATGTGATGAAGGGTAACGCGGAAGCTACGCTAGCCGAAAACAAAAATTTCTACCGCGCAAACCAGGAACACTTGCAAGTAAGGGCCGATAGATCGTTACCGATTGGAGTAGAGTGCAGCGGAATAGCCAATCAGGGCAATCCGATCCGGAACAGTGTAGCCGATTCCCGGAGACAGCCGATTCGCCAATCGCCCGATTCGAGTCGTCCGGCCGCGTTCTCACGCCTCGCTCCGATGCGCCCGACCGCAGCCGATCAAGAGCGCGCAACGTAGCAGCGCCTCTACCGGTATCCACACGTCCGGGGACGAACGCCGTACACCCGTGTGCTAGCACGCGATGCAAGGCTAGGGTTTGGCTCGAAAGTGGGGAGGGTTTCCGTGGAGATTGATCTCGGCGACTTCGTTGCACGCGATGCAATTGACGTGTCACGCCTCTCCACCCCTCCCTCCTTTATATAGAGTTGGCCGACGGGACTAGTGGCCGATTAGGACTCTATTTTGAATCGGATCTTATCCGTATCTCACGAGAGTTGGCCGCCCCACACGTCGTAAGCCCATAGGACTCTATCCGATCGGATCCCTATCCGATCGAGCCGTATCCGAGTCCAACTAGAATATCTATTCTATCCCCTTAAGCGTGCGACCCTGTAGGTTCAGGTATACTCGGTTTCGGCTATAGTCTAACTTAGCCGATCGTCGGCTCGAGTCTAACTCAGCTGACCTGTCAATAGCGGCGCCTAGCAGCACATATTGACACCATAATATACAAGAATAATATCGGCTCTGAACCTGTAATGTGTACACCATGATCTATGAGACATGATCATCAATTAATAAACAAGCCGATCTTAGAATCATATTTGTTCCAACAATATGACATATGATCAGGGATCGTTTAGAAATAGATTCATACATAAAGAGTCTCATAAATAAGTCATGTACTTATTGATCAATACAGGATGTCTATTTCATGGAACTGAATAACACTTTATTCATTTATACATAAACATTGACGTGATATCCAACATCTCCATGTTGCCTCTAGGGCATATCACTAACAATCTCCCACTTGCACTAGAGTCAATCATGTAAGTATCTAATACCCATTGCTCTTGTGTGCGCCTCATGCTTCGGCTGAGGGAGAGGTTTTGTCAGCGGATCGGCTATGTTGAGATCCGTGTGCACTTTGCATATCTTGACATCACCTCTGTCCACTATCTCGCGGATGAGATGATATCGCCGAAGTATGTGTTTGGACTTCTGATGTGACCTCGGCTCCTTGGCTTGCGCAATGGCTCCACTATTATCACAATAGAGAGACATTGGACCAGTTGTACTAGTCATCACACCCAGCTCAGAAACGAATTTCTTTATCCAAATAGCCTCCTTTGCAGCTTCTGAAGCAGCGATGTACTCACCTCCGTTGTAGAATCAGCAACAGTATCCTGCTTGGAACTCTTCCAGCTGACTGCGCCTCCGTTCAGGCAGAACACGAACCCAGATTGCGATCTATAATCATCCTTGTCTGTTTGGAAGCTAGCATCGGTGTAACCACTTACAACGAGCTCTTCTTCACCTCCATAGACTAGGAACATATCCTTAGTTCTTCTCAAATACTTAAGGATATTCTTTACGGCAGTCCAGTGACCTTCACCTGGATCTGACTGGAATCTGCTCGTAGCACTCAAAGCGTATGAGACATCTGGGCGTGTACAAAGCATGGCATACATGATGGATCCAATTGCCGAAGTCTCTAAGTCTTTCATGGAAAAACTATTTTCAATGAAGACTTGACGGATTCAAGCATAGGGATATCATTTCCAATCGGTAATATGTCATCCACATATAAGATTAGAAATACAATTGCGCTCCCATCGACCTTTTTGTAAACACAGGCCTCTTCTTCATTTTTGATGAAACCAAACCCTTTGATTACTTCATCAAAACGAATATTCCAACTCCGAGATGCTTGCTTCAATCCATAAATGGATTTCGTAGCTTGCATATCTTTCCAGCGATCTCGGATCGACAAAACCCGAGGTTGTATCATGTATACATCCTCGCTTAGGTTTCCATTTAGGAAAGCCGTTTTGACATCCATCGCCATATCTCATAATCGAAATATGCAGCAATCGCTAGGATAATCCGAATAGATTTAAGCATTGCGACGGGCGAGAAGGTTTCATCATAATCAACTCCTTGAATCTGTTTAAAACCTTTCGCCACCAATCGCGCCTTATAGATGTGAACATTTCCATCCATATCGGCCTTTTCTTAAAAACCCATTTACACTCAATGGTTTTGACACCATCAGTGGATCAACCAAGTTCCAAACTTGATTGTCGTACATGGATTCTATTTCGGATTTCATGGCTCCAAGCCACTTGTTGGAATCGGGTCCCACCATCGCTTCCTCATAGGTCTTAGGTTCATCGTTGTCCAACAACAATATATCACGTTGTTCACTGTGTACTGCGTGCACGACGTGATCTTTCGACCTCCGTGGGGTGGTGTATCTACAACCGGTGGCGCAATACTTTGCTCCTCTGTTGTGGTTCGTGGTCGCTGAAACATTTTCGGTGTTTCTTGAACTTCTTCAAGATGCACCTGCTCCCACTAACCCTTCTTGAAAGAAACTCTTTCTCCAAGAAGACACCGTGTCGGGCGACAAACACTTTGCCTTGTTCCCGATTATAAAAGTAATATCCCTTAGTTTCCTTAGGATATCCCACAAAGAAGCACTTGTCGATTTGGGTGTGAGCTTGTCGATCGAAACGCTTTACATAAGCTTCGCATCCCCAAATTTTGAGAAAAGACAAACTAGGGGTTGCCCTGTCCATATCTCATATGGTGTCTTTTCAAATGACTTAGATGGAACTCTATTTAGTGTGAGCGCAGCTGTTTCAAGAGCATATCCCCGAAGGATAACGGAAGATCACTTTGGCTCATCAACCGCACCATGTCCAACAAGGTGTGATTTCTCCATTCGGACACTCCATTCCATTGCGGAGTTCCTGGCGGAGTCAACTGTGGAACAATTCCACAATCTTTCAGATGATTACCAAACCCTTGGCTCAAGTATTCCCCTCCACGATCTGATCGTAGAAACTTGATTGTTTTCCCTAAATGATTCTGTACTTCATTCTGGAATTCTTTGAACTTTTCAAAGGAATCGGACTTATGCCTCATTAAGTAGATATAACCATATCTACTAAAGTCATCGGTAAAGGTAATGAAGTACTGATAACCACCTCTGGCCGTTGAGCTCATTGGTCCACATACATCAGTATGTACGAGTGCCAATAAGTCACTTGCTCTCTCACTATGTCCCGTGAAAGGTGCCTTTCTCATCTTACCAAGTAAACAAGACTCGCATGTCTCAAATGATTCAAAATCAAAAGAGTGAAGCAATCCATCCTTATGGAGCTTCTCCATGCGTTTCTGATTTATATGGCCTAAGCGACAATGCCAGATAAACGTGGGGTTTATATCATTAGAGAGTTGTCTTTCTGTATTAATGTTATAGATGGGAGACGCTTCAAGATTCAAAACGTATAATCCATTCACCAATGGAGCATGAAAATAGAACATATCGCTAAGATATAAGATCGTGGAGGGGAATACTTGAGCCAAGAGTTTGGTAATCATCTGAAAGATTGTGGAATTGTTCCACAGTTGACTCCGCCAGGAACTCCCCAATGGAACGGAGTGTCCGAACGGAGAAACCGCACCTTGTTGGACATGGTGCGGTCGATGATGAGCCAAAGTGATCTTCCGTTATCCTTCGGGATATGCTCTTGAAAGCACTGCGCTCACACTAAATAGAGTTCCATCTAAGTCGGTTGAAAAGACACCATATGAGATATGGACAGGGCAACCCCTAGTTTGTCTTTTCTCAAAATTTTGGGATGCGAAGCTTATGTAAAACGTTTACGATCGACAAGCTCACACCCAAATCGACAAGTGCTTCTTTGTGGGATATCCTAACGAAACTAAGGGATATTACTTTTATAATCGGGAACAAGGCAAAGTGTTTGTCGCCCGACACGGTGTCTTCTTGGAGAAAGAGTTTCTTTCAAGAAGGGTTAGTGGGAGCAGTGTGCATCTTGAAGAAGTTCAAGAAACACCAGAAAATGTTTCAGCGACCACAGAACCACAACATGAGGAGCAAAATGTTGCGCCACCTGTTGTAGATACACCAGCCCCACGGAGGTCTGAAAGATCATGTCGTGCACCTGACAGGTACACAGGTGCGGAACAACGTGATATATTGTTGTTGGACAACGATGAGCCTAAGACCTATGAGGAAGCAATGGTGGGACCCGATTCCAACAAGTGGCTTGGAGCCATGAAATCCGAAATAGAATCCATGTACGACAATCAAGTTTGTAACTTGGTTGATCCACCTGATGGTGTCAAAACAATTGAGTGTAAATGGGTTTTTAAGAAAAAGGCCGATATGGATGGAAATGTTCACATCTATAAGGCGCGATTGGTGGCGAAAGTTTTTAAACAGATTCAAGGAGTTGATTATGATGAAACCTTCTCGCCCGTCGCAATGCTTAAATCTATTCGGATTATCCTAGCGATTGCTGCATATTTCGATTATGAGATATGGCAGATGGATGTCAAAACGACTTTCCTAAATGGAAACCTAAGCGAGGATGTATACATGATACAACCTCGTGGTTTTGCCGATCCGAATCGCCTGGAAAGATTTGCAAGCTACGAAATCCATTTATGGATTGAAGCAAGCATCTCGGAGTTGGAATATTCGTTTTGATGAAGTAATCAAAGGGTTTGGTTTCATCAAAAATGAAGAAGAGGCCTGTGTTTACAAAAAGGTCAGTGGGAGCGCAATTTTATTTCTAATCTTATATGTGGATGACATATTACCGATTGAAATGATATCCCTATGCTAGAATCCGTCAAGTCTTCATTGAAAAATAGTTTTTCCATGAAAGACTTAGGGAGGCAGCATATATATTGGGCATTCGGATCTATAGAGATAGATCCAAGAGGCTAATTGGATTAAGCCAAAGTACATACACTGACAAGGTGTTGAAAAGGTTCAACATGCATGATTCCAAGAAAGGTTTCTTGCCCATGTCACGTGGCATTAATCTTAGCAAGAATCAGTGTCCTCAGACACATGATGAGCGGAATAAGATGGGTATGGTTCCATATGCTTCGGCAATTGGATCCATCATGTATGCCATGCTTTGTACACGCCCAGATGTCTCGTACGCTTTGAGTGCTACGAGTAGATACCAGTCAGATCCAGGTGAAGGTCACTGGACTACCGTAAAGAATATCCTTAAGTACTTGAGAAGAACTAAGGATATGTTCCTAGTCTATGGAGGTGAAGAAGAGCTCGTTGTAAGTGGTTACACCGATGCTAGCTTCCAAACAGACAATGATGTTTATAGATCGCAATATGGGTTCGTGTTCTGCCTAAACGGAGGCACAGTCAGCTGGAAGAGTTCCAAGCGGGATACCGTTGCTGATTCTCGCAACGGAGGCCGAGTACATTGCTGCTTGGAAGCTGCAAAGGAGGCCGTTTGGATCAAGAAATTCGTTTCGAGCTTGGTGTGATGACTAGTACGACTGGTCCAATGTCTCTCTATTGTGATAATAGTGGAGCCATTGCGCAAGCCAAGGAGTCGAGGTCACATCAGAAATCCAAACACATACTTCGGCGATATCATCTCATCCGCGAGATAGTGGACAGAGGTGATGTCAAGATATGCAAAGTGCACACGGATCTCAACATAGCCGATCCGCTGACAAAACCTCTCCCTCAGCCGAAGCATGAGGCGCACACAAGAGCAATGGGTATTAGATACTTACATGATTGACTCTAGTGCGAGTGGGAGATTGTTAGTGATATGCCCTAGAGGCAACATGGAGATGTTGGATATCACGTCAATGTTTATGTATAAATGAATAAAGTGTTATTCAGTTCCATGAAATAGACATCTTGTATTGATCAATAAGTACGTGACTTATTTATGAGACTCTTTATGTATGAATCTATTTTCTAAACGATCCCTGATCATATGTCATATTGTTGGAACAAATATGATTCTAAGATAGTCCATGCCGGCAATCCGTTTCCGGTCAACATAGTCCATGCCGGCCCCGAGCGAGCTGATCGACAGGACAGAATGGCGCACGGCTTAGCCGATACGTTGATCGAGGCCAAAACAAGAGAGGACCAGACTGGAAACCACACTGCACAGATTAACATGGTGCGCCCAGTCATCAGGTCGGCTGGCCGACAGCCGATTCACGAACGAAGCCGATACCGCCATCAATATCGGTCTCGGCGTGAAGAAACTTACGACAAAGCACCTCGCCGGCACGAGCCAAGAGTCCAGAGCCGACGGAACGTAGCGAGCCATGATGATCCACATTGGCATTGCGGCTTCTTCAGGTATTGCTGGGAATCCGGCATGAGACTACCAACATTGGAAGATTGCCCAGCATGTAACGATCACCATAACGATGGCGAACGCGGAGGTTCGTCGTCTGCAAGCCCAGTCCGGTTCATCCCCAGAGCCGTCCAACTAAACCAAAGACGGCAACCCGTCCATGATCGGCTCGGTCCGATCCATCAAGACTTCTTCATCGACGAGAACCAGGATGGAGACAATCGCGATGACGAAGAAGCCGACGATGAGGGATCGGCCAACCCCCAATGGTGCCCGTCCGATCTATTTACGAAGACCCAGAAGAGGAGAATTCAACGGCTCAAGCGCGAAGGAAGAGAGGACGAGGTGAGACAAATGATATACGAACAACGCCGTTGGCTGGGCAAGATCAAGAGACGGTGGGTACCTAAGCAGGAGAACGCTATGACCACCGAAGAACAAGCCGAGGAAAGTCCAGCCGACCGAGCCAGAAGGGCAGCCAAAGGGAAAAGTAAAGCTACCGCGTCGGTTAACATGGTCTTCGTATTGCCGACCGAGTTCAGCGCCCCCGAAGCCGACGCAGGTGCTATCAAAGATGACCCGACAAAACTAACAATCTCGCCGGACCAGGCCATCTTCGACAAGCCTGAAGGGACCGAAAATCGGCATTTGAAACCGTTATACATTAAAGGATCGGCAAGCCGATCTCCAAAATGCTGGTCGATGGGGGAGCGGCAGTCAACCTCATGCCTTATGCAACTTTCAGAAAGCTTGGAAAAGGGGCCGAAGACCTGATAAAAACCAATATGGTACTCAAGGACTTCGGCGGCAACCCATCGGAGACCAAAGGTGTTCTCAACGTCGAACTGACCATCGGCAACAAGACTGTGCCTACAACGTTTTTTGTCATCGACGGGAAGGGGTCTTACGGCCTACTGCTCAGAAGAGACTGGATCCACGCTAACTGCTGCATCCCTTCTACAATGCACCAGAGTCTCATCCAGTGGGACAGCGACAAGATCGAGATCGTACCAGCCGACAGGTCAGTTAGTATCGTCACTGTCGATTTGCCACTTTTGGAAATCGAAGGCATCAAATGTTTATCTGGGAAAATCTGGCAAGCCGATTTTTTAAACGTGTCCAATTCAACAATACAGCCCATCGGAAGCGACGAGCCGCAGCTGCTGCTTTGAACAAGACATGGTGGAGGGCTCCAGCGTGCTCGACATAGCCACCGCGGACGAAGATGATAGCAAGTTAGGACAAGGCTTCACGTCGGCCGACGAGTTAGAAGAGATCGACATCGGATCCGGCGATAAGCCAAGGCCAACGTACATTAGTAGAAATTTATCTCCTCTTTGTAGATCCCAACTTATTGAATTATTAAAAGAATATAAAGATTGCTTCGCTTGGGAATACTTCGAGATGCCCGGTCTTAGCCGATCGATAGTGGTCCATCAGCTGCCAATCAAGACAGGATATCGGCCATTCAAACAACCTCCCAGGAGGTTCAAAGCCGACATGTACGACGCAATTAAAGCCGAAATCACTCGGCTATACGGCGCAGGATTCATTCGGCCTTGCCGATATGCCGAATGGGTCTCTAATATCGTCCCAGTATTGAAGAAGAACGGCAAACTTCGGGTATGCATCGAATTCAGAGACCTAAACAAGGCGACCCCAAAAGACGAATACCCAATGCCAATAGCCGACCTGCTTGTCGACGCTGCCTCAGGCCACAAAATCATCAGCTTCATGGACGACAATGCAGGGTACAACCAGATATTCATGGCCGAAGAGGATGTCCACAAGACAGCTTTTCGATGCCCGGGTGCGATCGGCCTCTACGAGTGGGTGGTGATGACGTTCGGCTTAAAGAACGCCGGGGCAACGTATCAAAGAGCGATGAATTACATCTTTCACGACATGATCGGCGCGCTAGTAGAGATATACATTGACGACGTCGTCGTCAAGTCAAGAGAGATAGAAAGCCACATTGCAGATCTGAGGCAGGTGCTCGAGCGGATGAGGAAATATGGATTGAAGATGAATCCGCTTAAATGTGTGTTCGGCGTGTCGGACGGGCAATTCTTAGGGTTCCTCGTTCATGAAAGAGGAATTGAAGTCACACCAAGGAGCATTAATGCCATTAAGACAATTCAACCCCCTAAGGATAAAAGACAACTCCAGTCATTAATCGGAAAGATAAACTTCATCAGACGGTTCATAGCTAACCTCTTGGAAAAAATGGAGCCGTTCACACCATTGCTTCGGCTTAAGGCCGATCAGACATTCACATGGGGGGCAGAGCAACAGAAGGCGTTAGACGACATAAAAGATTATCTAAGCTCCCCTCTAGTTCTAATGCCCCCACAAAAAGGAGTGCCATTCAAGCTGTACCTGTCTGCCGACCACAAGTCAATTGGCTCCGTTCTGATCCAAGAAGTCGAAGGCAAGGAAAGGGCCATTTTCTATCTCAGCCGGCGGCTACTAGATGCAGAGACTAGGTATTCACCGTCGAAAAGTTATGTCTGTGCCTATATTTCTCATGCACAAAGTTAAGGCACTATCTACTGTCCAATGAATGCACGGTAACTTGCAAAGCCGGTGTGGTCAAGTACATGCTATCGGCTCCAGTGCTCAAAGGGAGGATCGGAAAGTGGATCTTTGCGCTGACCGAGTTCGATGTGAGGTATCAGGCTCCAAGAGCAGTAAAAGGACAGGCCCTAGCCGATCTCATTGTGGATCATAGAAACGATTCAATCGGCTCCGTGGAAATTACGCCTTGGACTCTGACTTTCGATGGCTCGGTGTGCACCAACGGCTATGGAATTGGCTTAGTCCTTATCTCGCCCAGGGGGCAAGCTTCGAGTTCGCTTTCGCCATCGACCCCCACGTCACGAATAACCAAGCCGAGTATGAAGCCGTTCTCAAAGGGCTAATTCTACTTAGGGAGATGGAAGCCGACGCGGTCGAGATAATGGGAGACTCGTTGCTCGTCATCAGTCAATTATCAGGAGAATATGAGTGCAAAAACGACGCACCGATGACCTATCATCGACGTTGCCGGAGTCAATGGAAGGCTTTCGGCTAGTCACTTTGAAGCATATTCCCGAGAGAAACAACACGGAGGCCAATGATTTGGCTCAAAGGGCATCGGGCTACCGGCCGATGCTGAGAGACATCGACATAGGCGTCGCCACCATCACAATCGACGATTGGAGATTCGACGTCTACAATTATCTCAAAGACCCTTCTCAGTCGGCCACAAGGAAACTACGATACAAGGCACTACGGTACGTATTGGTCGACGAAGATTTGTACTATCGGACAATCGATGGCATACTGCTCAAGTGTCTGGGCGCCGATCAAGCCACGGTGGCCATCGGGGAGGTACACGAAGGAATCGCGGCACGCATCGGTCGGCACACAAAATGAAATGGCTACTTCGTCGAGCCGGGTATTTCGGCCGACAATGCTAGAAGATTGTTTTAAATACTATAAAGGATGCCAAGACTGCCAAAAGTTCGGCACGGTACAACGAGGTCCGGTGTCGGCCATGAACCCAATCATTAAGCCGTGGCCTTTCAGAAGGTGGGGCATTGACATGATCGACCAGATCAATCCACCTTCAAGCAAGGGGCACAAGTTTATACTAGTGGCCACAGATTATTTCACAAAATGGGTGGAAGCGATCCCCCTCCGAAAAGTGGATTCTAAAGACGCAATCGAGTTCGTCAAAGAACACATCATCTACCGATTCGGCATTCCGCAAACGATAACGACCGACCGGGGTCCATCTTTGTTTCGGACGAGTTCATTTAGTTTGCCGACGGCATGGGGATCAAGCTGCTTAACTCTTCGCCGTATTACGCGCAAGCCAACGGTCAGGCCAAAGCTTAAAAAAAATCTTAATCAAGCTTATCAAAAGAAAGATATCTGAGCATCCTAAGCAATGGAACACCCGACTGGCCGAATCATTATGGGCGTATCGGATGGCATGTCACGGGTCCATCCAAGTCCCCCCATACAAACTGCTCTATGGACACGAAGCAGTACTTCCATGGGAAAGTGTAATCGGCTCAAGACACATTCAGTTACAAAACCAACTCACAGCCGACAGCTATTATAACCTCATGATAGACGAGTCGGAGGATCTCGCTTTATCCAGAATGAGAGCTTTAGAAAAAGTATCAAAAGATAAGGAACGGGTAGCCAGACATTACAATAAAAAGGTCGTCCCTAAATCATTTGAGGAAGGCGAACTCGTTTGGAAGCTTATACTCCCAATCGGATCCAGAGATAACAAATTCGGCAAATGGTCACCGAATTGGGAGGGGCCTTTCAAGATCCACAAATGCGTCTCCAAAGGAGCTTACATGCTAAAAGGACTGGATGGGGAGGTATTCGGAAGGGCCCTCAACGGAAAATATCTAAAGAGATACTACCCGAGCGTGTGGATCAATGCGTGAGTCGGTTATCGTCACAATAGGCCGACCCACGACAGCCGATGCCTTATAAGGCATCGCCTTTATGCGTTCGCATACACCCTCCCACGCCCCATGATCAGCTCAGGACCCCCCGGCAGAGATCAGAATGAATGATCGCGTCAGACTCACAAATTTTGTCGACATTGAAGCTATCAACAAAACTTGGGGGCATACACATGCACGAGACAGTCAGACAATACATAGTCTAAAAGACCAACAGTCACGCCAATTTTTGACTAATCAAGCCAGTGAAGTTGAAGAAACCTCAAGTCAGACGGAACCCAGAAACATTAAACCCAGCTTTATTCAGAATCGGCGTGAAGCCGTCTTGGATTACATGTTTGCCAGGTACTCCCTAATGGCCGCCAGGGCTCGTTCGACGGGCTCCGCAGTCTCCATCTCTAGAGCATCCAGGATCAGGTGCTCCAACCGAGTGACCCTTATGTCGGTGGTGGTGGTCAGTAACTCATTGGCAAGTTGGGCTTGCCTACCCTCCAGCCGGTCGAGGCGCGCGAGCGTCGACTACGCCATGGGGGCAGCAGCCGGAATGCCACCAAGATGGAAAGGCGGCCTGGTCGCCGGGTGACGAGCCTCCAACTCCCTGAAGCGCTTCAGGTGCGCCCTCACTCGTCGGTCCTGGCTGACCGATAGCTCATACGACGTCTCCATGATTTCCAGGATCACCCAAAGCGGGTGAGGCGGCTGCAATGAAATCCATCCCTGAGTATTCGAAGAAAGAAAGTAGTGAGAGTAGAGGAGTTGAGAAACCACCGGTTCACCGACGAACTCGAAGACGCCATGAGAAGCCTAGCCGAAGACTTAAAGGACTAGGTGTTCTACTATTGAAAGTTCGTCGCCTTCGGCCGTGAGTTATTCGGAAGAGCCGGGGGAACCCATTTATAGAAAGAAAAGATACGGTTCTTAGATGTGAAAGGTCGCTGCCAACCCAGGAGTCAAAGAGATCATCATTATGAGCGTCGAGAATCGTTGAAAAGCCAGCGACTGCGCAAGTTTGGATACCTATCGCCCAGGACTCACGGGTTCCCGGAGTACAGATTCGAGGGGGTCGGCCTACGAAGACAGGTCGACGATGCAATCGGGTATTGCCGGCCGATGGCTAGAGAGCCGAATGACCAAAAGATAGACGTTGAAGGTTGGGGCGTCGCTTCTGAGTGATTTTGAACTAAACGAGTCAAGATGCCGCACACAGCCAAGGGGTAGTCCTACGTACAAATATAGCCGATTGTATCTACAAGCACGATTAATACGGGCTATCCAGTTACATCACAAAACACATGTTGCAGAAACACAAGCCGATCTCGCAGGGTCGGACATTTTACAATCTCATTTCTTTAGAAAATTGGCTATCGCCGATAGAGCTCTCCGTCTAACCTGGTCGACTTCGCCGATTGCCCTAAGGTCGTCGGCCTTGGACCCCGCCACTGACCGAGCGCTCTGCACCAAGCCCCGCAAATGCGCAACGGCCGCCCTGATGCTTTGGTGCTCAGCTTCAACCCTGGCCGGCAGATCGGCCATATACTCCTCATGGACATCGATTTCGTTTGTAATCTGAACGAGGTCGGCCACCAGTCGGTCCCGGCAGGCACGGAGTTGCTCGAGCTTGGCTGCCGGCTCTGTTTTCAGGCAGTCGAAGGCGGCCTTCCAGGCCTCAATGGCTTCTTTGGTCGATTGGATGGCAGCCGACCGCGCCTGACTCTCACGGCGATCAATGACTCGCTGCCGAGCTCGTTCATATTTTAACTGATAGGCTTCCATGAAGGTCGTCGGTACGATGGCTTCAGCTACAGCATCCGGCAGCTGGTCTTGGATATCTCTGAGCAGGGCGAGGAATGCGACCGGCCAATTTCTTGAACTGCGAGGAACAGATGAATCAGGTACGGGCGATCGTCGCGAAAACAAGACCAACGAAGTAAAAACTTACGGGAGGACGTTTGGTCAGAGGACTTGGGGCTGGCGGAGCGTCGGTTGGAGCATTTACCGACTCGGGACTCGAAACCCCGGTTTCGGCTGTCCCCTGGACAGCTGTTGGCGCTTCCTCCGCAACAGCAGCATCGAGGAATTGCTCGATGGCCGGATCTAATGGGGGAAGGCTGTCGGCCGAGGCGATCAGTTCTATCTTTTTTATCCTTTTGGGGGTAGGCCGACGAACGCGGTGGTGGCGCCGTTTTCCTTTTTGGCGCGATCGGATGACGCACCTGCCTTCGCAACAAAGATGGAAATTTGGGTGCCCTCCAGTCGATGGTTGATGGAGCAAGGCCCCCCACGTCCAGAACGCCTGAGTTATATTCGATGGGGCGTCCAGATTCGCTTACCGTCGGCCGCTCTGTTTCTGTTTCCTGCAAAACCGGAGCACAAATGTTAAATCGGCTGGCGCGGCTGGTAAATGAATCATAGGAAAGGAATCATCGGCTGTAAGTAAAGATATACCGAGGGGATCTCATCCGGCAGAAGCGAGTCGATGTAGCAAGACGGCCGTTGGTGAAAAATATGGCGTTTAAATTCGGACCACCATCGGTCGTAAGCAGCGCTTCTCCTCGTCGATAGGATGATTGTGTTGGCATCGCCGAAGGGGGGGCCGGCTATGTTCAGCAGCCAGTTCATCATCAAATCTTGGCCGACTGCTCCTCTGGTTTCGATCTTATCTGCATAAAAGAAGCCGATGGGAAGTTGCCCGAGACCGAATTGTCTCGTCGCCGATACCGGGTAGTAGAATTCATAACTCTGGGCTGTTGATCGGCCTTGGTGAACCCCGGTCGGCAGAATGCAGGGAGACAAAGAGGCGAAGAACAACTTTCTACACCTTGGACTGTCGGTTGAATGGTCGCGGTAGAAATACCAGGTACGGTTGTCGCGGGATAGCCCGTCGTAAAAGGCTGTGAACCAATCGGCCAATAGCTCAGCCGATTGTCTTGAACCTGCATGGGCGGCAACTGCTTCTCCATAGTTCGTGCATCGCCCGGTGGTGATCGACCACCTTCTTCATCTTCAATTGGCTCTAGCCTTGGGAACCCGGCGTCGCGGGCGGGGCCGGCGGCTACGTTTTGGGTGGCCAACACCAGCCAGATTTGGAGAAACCACCAGGGGCCACCGGTGTTGACTGTGGCATTGGCGGCTATTTTCGTGGCGGCTTGATGCAGCATTTGATATGTGTAGCCGAGGAGGTATTTTCCCAATGCAAACTCTGTTCCGTCGGCTAAGAGTTCGGCCATGATTTGCCAATTAGCGGTCGGCCCACAGCTCGATCCGTAGAATACAAATTTTTCCAGCCACATCATCAGAAAGGCGGTGTATTCCCGGTGGCTGACTGTTCCATCTTTCATGTTTTGGGCAATGAAACTGCTCCATCCACCGATAGCTTTGGTTTTGAACTGGTGTTGACCTTTTCGGTTCAAGATGCATGGATTAGCCGATGATTCGATGTCCAGCCCAGTTGTCATATATACATCGTCTAGTGTGATGGTCATCGGCCCTTGCCTAAAGAGGAAGGCTTTGAAACTATCGTTCCAAAAGTAGGCTGCAGCCGATAGGAGTGGCTCGTCTTTTTCCATGCCAGCGATGGACAGTTCCAAGCATTGGGCGAGTTTCCTTTCTTCCCATTGGGTGTACTTGGCCGATTGTATCCTCTTGTACCATTCGGTCCAGGCTGCGTCAGTAGACGGCCAAGCTTTGAATGTCCCGTTCCAATGGGAAAGAGGTGGTTTGGCGGTGTTGAAAGGCATGCGGTTGGTTTCGGCCACGATTACATCAGTTGGGTCTGTATCGTTGATAGGCCCAAGGAAGTACTTTCCCTCTTATGTCGGATTGGGGATGAGTATTTGGTGAGACAGGTGCTACAGTTTGAAGAAGGGGAGAAAAGTACTGATCAAGAATGATGGTGTTTTATAGTTCGGAATGAGAAAAGTATTAATTGGTAAGGGTATGGGGTAAAATACTACTGAAAATTACCGAACGGGTCATTGGTGTAAAGATATTTGAAGGAGCGAGTTGAGAGTAAAAGTATAGAGCAAAAGAGGGTACCTGAGAGAACTCATTCGAAGTGGCGGCTGGAGCAGTTCCGGTGGCGGCGGCAGATGGTGTTGCAGTTGCGGCTGGCGCGATGGTGGTGGCCGGCGAGTTGGAGGTGCTTGAAGTAGCGGCGGAGGCCATCGGGAAGTTCGGAGACGGAGATGGAGTTCGAAGAGCGTGGAAAAGGTGTCGAACGTCGATGGAGTCGCCGGAGGAGAGAGAGAAGGGCAGGAAGTTTGTTTGAGAAGAAAGCGGAGCGCACGGTGAGGGCGTAGTTGATTCGAACGAGGAAGGTGGATATTTAAAGAGCCCTTGAGGAGAAGCCGAAACGATTTGGGCCAAGAAGGGAGCAAGAGTTTGAATAGGTGAACAAATCTACAACACTTCGCGTTACGGACTTGGGGGGCATGTGTTAACACTGGAATTTGGTCCCTAAGTCTTGAAAGGCAAAATGGAATCGGATCGGCCGAAGGCAGGAGTCGTATCGGCTAAAAGGTTGATCGGCTGCAGGGCTGGTCGGCTAAGGATGGATTAAATGGGAACAGCCGACAGCCGACTCTGAGTTCAGAAAAGATGAAACCGTGTTTAACGCAGAAGCTTGAAGATAAATGGAAGATTCGGTTGCTAATTGCGCGTGTAAAGATATTGCCACTTATGGATAGAGTCCTGTAACGGCAATTGTATCTGTAATATAGAAATTCGTTAATTTAGTCCTCGCTAGGGATGATATGTTGTTTAAACAGTAGTTTAGATAGAGTCCAAAGTTGTTACAAATATTTATATCTTGGGTATAAATAGGACCCGAGACCCTCTGTATCAGAACGATTCAATCAATCTAATCTTCCGCGCATCGCCATCCTTTTTCTTTTGGACGAACACCCTGTTTGGCTTTGGGCTGCATCATCTCGATTCCCAAATTCAGGTACATGTTTGTCATTAGTGGTGAGATTACTTGTTTCTAATGCTTCCATCGCAATGATACATTAGATTTAATAGTTTTACTGCGATATATATCATATGGTGCATATGAATCAATTCGATGCTTAGATCTATCTTGTAGTTGGCCCATCTCGTCGAGAGTATGTGGTCAGCAAGGCTAGGTTTAGGGGTTGGTTGGTTCGTATGTAGTATCTACCATCTCATAGAAGTGTAAGTCACAGGTAATAGATTGGATGTTTCTTTTGATACTTAATGCTGCATCAGAACTGAACTATTGAGTCGTCTTTAGAACCATCAGTGATCTATTCTTTTGGATTTACATTATCTGGAGATAGCGTCGGGGTTTCAGCCGACCTTATTCATCCTAACGAGTTTCTTTTAACGTGATTGTTATTAGATCTGTACCAAGGCTATCTTTTATGTCTGGATCATGTTTGTTTATATCTTTGATCTAGGAATATTATGTCTACACGGGATTCTCTGGAATGCCAACCGATTTGATTAATTTCCCAGCATCGGCTAGTCTGTTGATCCGTATATTTATTATTCTTCGTTATATTTGGATCTGACGAGTGATAATCGTCTCGGTATGGTCGATACGTTCTGGTCGCTTGGCCCAAATATGGTCTGGAATAACACATAATACGTTCATGGATTTCCTTGGCCAATCTCGCGGAGACTTTACCTAACGCTTAACGAACACTTCTTTGTCTTCTTTCTTGTTGATTGGCAGATCAAATCAACTGGCACGCTCTACATATTGTAGGCAGCTAAGAAGGACCTGCACTGGAGTCAAGCAGATCTCCCAGGCCAGCGCGTGAGAGAGATTTCTCGTCAACAGGGCTTACAAGTCGGAAACCCTATCTTACTCTAAGTCGGTTTCCTCAATCTTACCAAGTTATGACTATGAGCCGTTGCCTTATCAAATCGACAACGTAACACCCAGATCATAGCCGGTTTACATAATCTATAAACATAACCTATCCCTATCTCCAGTCGGACAGGCTTGCCATATGGGTATCCGATTGCCATAATCTCCACAGAGAGAGAAAGAGATAGAACCCATCTTAAACATTGCAACTGTTTTTTCAATCATTCCCAACATAAGAGACCAGTATCAGTTATAGTGTTTGGTGCTAAAGGAGAGAGAGTGTTTAGTCCCATCCATCAACCTCCACAACTTTTTTTATTTAACAACAGTGGGTCCTATGCATATCACCCTCTAATAGTTTTTATATACTACGGAGCTTTTCACAAGGTATTATTTTTACTGTGAGGCCCACCCAAAATACAAACATTACACATGATTCAAGGCGTGTTCTTTACCAAATATTACAAATATTATGTGTAAATTGTTTGTGCATTTTGAGATGGTGTGCATATGCATTATAGAGGCATATTCGTAATTAAGTAATACTAACGGACTTAAGAGAAATATTTATAATAACTCAAAAATCTGGGAAAAATTTGTGTAAACCTCTTACTAACCTTAGAAACCAAATGTGAAATTTTAGATTAATTTATCAAGTCATTAGATAGACCAAACAACTCACTAAACACACTAAACTCAGAATTTTGACAGTTCTTCGGAGCTCTTTTTGTCACCATGCCAAAATTCAACCTTGGACTCCTAGGCTGTGAGATTTGACCAGTCTGTACAACAAACATTACTTTACAACTTTGCCATTGAACTCAACCTCAAATTCTGCTTGGAACTAATTAACGAGCACAAAGTTGTAATCTCACCATAGTCTCAGACTTAGAAAAAAATCCAGCCATTCTTCCTCTCGCTCACACTCTACACTGCCATGTGGGCCAGGGCGCATGGTGGGACCCCTTTTGCAGCCGCACATCGCTCTCTCCATGGGCCCACGTTCAGAACACACGTGCCACGCGCGAGAGCACGCATCGGCTAGCAGCGCGGGGCCATTCCCCCTCTCTTCCTTCGCGGCAACCCCTTTTAACCCGATCACCCGACACACTCTCTCTCCCTCTCGCCCTCGTCTCGTTTCATGGAAGAGCCGAGACATCCCGTCTCGGAATCGCCGAGAACAGGGGTGCCAAGCTTGGTGCCGGTGAGAAAGATCACTATCGCCATTGCTAACCGGTGAGCTCCATCTCCGTTCAATGTATGTTCTCAAATCCACTCTCAATACCCTCTCTAACACCGCAAGAACGCATCCATCGGTGCATCCAAACTCTGAGAATGTGACCACGTCACCTCGTATACAGCGTCGCGCTCTGGACGCCGCCGCTTCACCCCTACTCGTCGCCTGGCTTCCACTGTCCACCATTGGTCGAGCTATCTCGCCATCATCTTCTCCAGCAACCAGTGACCAGGAATCCTGAAGGAATCGGTGCGAGGTGAACCACAGCGAAAGATCCCCTTCTTCTTCCCCAACTCCAGCCGCCGACGCCATTCTTCTCTTTCTCCCTCTTTGGTGAGCTTCGGCGCAACCTTTTTCATCTCAAGCTATCTTGTTCCTAACTAAACCGATGCACGCATCCTCTCTGTATAGTTGAAAGCCGAAAGTACACTGTCGACGATCATCCGAGAATAAAACAACCGCCGCCGAGGTGCTCCGCAAGCTGTCGCCAATGACCAGACCTTGCCAAGTCGTGCCAGCTACTGCATAAGTTCCCTAGTAGTCCCTAGAACCTTTACCATGAACATGCACGCATAGATTTGGCCTCCAAATCAACATGCACCACCAACCCGAGACTCACTGCCGCTCACGGCGTCGCCGATGACGATTCCGGTGACCTCATCAAGTTAGATAGCCACTGTAACACCATGAGGTGTTTTCCCCTTTTAAAAAAATCCAAAAGAAAAGTGTAAAAGAAAATCGTTGGAATTAACTCGAGAGAACAAATAATTTTAAAAGCCAAATTCTAAATGGCATCGTAGAATTTTTCTTAAATTCTACATGTCAAAATACACTAATAGGATTTTTAGTGGAATTTTTAGAGCACTAGAAATAATTTTTAACCAATTAAAATCAAAATCAGAATTAATAAATCCCGGAAATTCTTTTCTCTCTCCTCTCGTATGTTTCCGCTCTTTTCGGCGTGGCGCGGCCGAGCCGACGGCCCGTCCCCTCCCGCGTGCGGCCCAGTGTTCTCGCCCCCGCGCCTCACCCCTCTCTCCTCGTGGGCCGGCCGAAGGCCGCTGCCCATTTATCTATCGCGCCCGCAAACAAGTCTATTCTCCCTCCCCCTTTACTCCGAGACACCGACAGGTGGGGCCGTCCCCGACCCCGGTCGCCCCGACGCCATTTCCCCTGCCCTTCTCCGCTCGAATCTCGCATGCCAGCCGCCCCCGCGGTCCGAGATCCCTTTGCCTTAAGTCCCCCGGGTTCGCCGGCCTTAAAACTCCCCCGCCGCCGCTCCGCATGTCCTAATGGCCGGAGTTAATTGCCGCCATTACTTCCCCCAAAAATCCCGCCGGCGAGCAATTGCACTTTTATCTGGTCGTCGCTGACCTCTCCATCCCCTATTTAAGCACCCCCTCGCCCTCCCCGAGCTCCCCACACCTTCACCCGAGCTAATCCTCCTCTTCGTCGCCCCCGCACCGTGCGCCCTCATTTCGGAACTCGCCGCCGGACTTCGGCCGCGATATCCCGTCGCCCCGAGCCGTCCCGGACCTCGCCGCCGTCTCCTTCCTTCTTCCCGACACCCGCGCCACCTCGGCCATCCTTCCCCGTGAGCTCCCGCCGTCTCCCTCGCCGCTGTCGCCATCATCTCCCTCAACTCCGGCAATCTCGTGGTGAGTCGTCCCTCTCCCTCCGCTCTCGGTCGCTCGTGCCACCTCTCGGGTGCGCGCGGTTCCGCCGCGCGTAATCCGCGACACCCCGCCGTCCCGCGACGTCGCCCGAATGGCACCGGCCGGCCTCCGGCCACCGGCCGCCGCCGGCCGACCGCGACGCATCCCATCCTCTCGGCCGTCCGATCGGCTTCAACCGTACGGCACCGTCCATCCCGCTTGCCCACGTGGCACGTCACGTGGTCGCCACCTCGGCACCACGTGTGCGCACGTGGTGCACCAACCAGTCCGGCCCTTGGACCCGGTCCACCGTGGACAGGCGCTCCCGCGGACCGTTGACGTCAGCCCTTGGCCGCTGACGTTAGCCCCAGCCACTGACACCTCCCGGGCTTTATTGCGCAATAAATTAATTAAGGACTTTTCTGTTTTAGTAAAAAACCCGTAAAGCTTCTAAAAATCATATCTTTTCAATCCGACCTCCGTTTTAGCCCATTCAAATTTCATTAAATTCACAAAAATGCCAAGAATTCATTAAAAATGGTTTTGTTCCCTGTTTTAGTATCTTTTTAGCCTGTTTTGTTGAAGTGCTTGTTTGTCGTGTAGATCCCGTAGTTCCGCCGTCCCGGTTACTTCGAGGTTATTGCAGAAGTCCCTCCAGTCGAAGAGCAAGGCAAGTCATACTATATTATTGAATATATTGCTCCTATTTTGCTAAAACACCTTTTTTTACTCTATTAAATTGCATGTATTTTATAATGTCATTTCATGGGGAATAGTACACCTTATGCTTAGTTTATCCCTTAGGTTTGACTCTCCAAACCCTTTGATTAAACTTGGGAAAATAATATGATTAGACTCAGGACTAGGGTATGCTTAGCCTGGCTTAGATTCACTAGCTCACAAAATGGGTCATTCTCACTTAATATGTCTCTCCAAGACTTCTGTTCGGAGGATTAATAATTAGAGATTCAGGTGACAAATGGTGGGCTGTGGGCGTTATGGTTTTGGTTAGCAGCGCCCATGGCAATTAAGGACTTGTTCACGGGACCCCTCGGGAGAATGACCGTGCAAACCACAAGCCGAAATGGGTAAGGTAGTGAAGGGTTACGCGGAAGCTACGCTAGCCGAAAACAAAAATTTCTACCGCGCAAACCAGGAACACTTGCAAGTAAGGGCCGATAGATCGTTACCGATTGGAGTGTGCAGCGAAAACAGCCAATCAGGGCTATCCGATCCGGAACAGTGTAGCCGATGCTCAAGCAAGCCCGATTCGCCAATCAGCTGATTCGCAGATGCCGTAGCCGATCCGAGTCGTCCGACCGTGTTCTCGCGCCTCGCTCCAATGCGCCCGACCGCAGCCGATCCGAAGCCGATCAACAGCGCGCAACGTAGCAGCGCCTCTACCGGTATCCACACGTCCGGGGACAAAACGTCGTACACCCGTGTGCTAGCACGCGAAGCAAGGCTAGGGTTTGGCTCGAAAGTGGGGAGGGTTTCCGTGGAGATTGATCTCGGCAACTTCTGTTGCACGTGATGCAATTGACGTGCCGCAGCTCTCCACCCCTCCCTCCTTTATATAGAGTTGGCCGACTGGGACTAGTGGCCGATCAGGACTCTATTTTGAATCGGATCCTATCCGAATCTCACAGAGTTGGCTGCCCATACGTCATAAGCCCATAGGACTCTATCCGATCGGATCCCTATCCGATCGAGCCGTATCCGAGTCCAACTCGAATTCTTGTTCTTATCCCCTTGAGCGTGCGACCCGTAGGTTCAGGTATACTCGGTTTAGGCTATAGTCTAACTTAGCCGACCGTCGGCTCGTGTCCAACTCAGCCAGACTGTCAACACGGCGCCTAGCAAGCACATATTGACACCATAGTATACAAGAATATAATATCGGCTCGAACCTGTAATGTGTACACAAATCCCTTTGCGTCACAATACCAGTTAAGCTATAGGCAAGATGTGTGCCATCCCTTCCATAGCTTAACCATTCACTCGAACCGTATTGGATTATCCGTCGTTGATTGACTCCTCAATCAACTTAGCATGGCCATGCATTTCCATAATCCATTACCTCGAGGGCCCAGAGATATCTCTCGCAAAGGAGGGGCAAATTCCATCTTGATCACTCACATCCCACTCCATGTTTCATAGCAAACCCGAAAACTACCTTTATAACTACCCGATTACGAATAGCGTTTGGTAGTCCCAAAGTAGGCTACTACACATGTTGGAATCCATGGTGATCTCAGGTCTAAGGACTTTGTACCAACACTACCCGAGACCAACTAATGGCACATTAATTCTGTAGTGTCTCATGGTGGGTCTATCCAACAATGTGTTCTCCAACACATATGTCCATGTTTATTGATTTGGTATCTTCATACCCATGATCTATGAGACATGATCATCAATCAATAAACATGCCGATCTTAGAATCATATTTGTTCCAACAATATGACATATGATCGAGGATCGTTTAGAAATAGATTCATACATAAAGAGTCTCATAAATAAGTCACGTACTTATTGATCAATACAAGATGTCTATTTCATGGAACCGAATAACACTTTATTCATAAATACATAAACATTGACGTGATATCCAACATCTCCATATTGCCTCTAGGGCATATCACTAACAATCTCCCACTTGCACTAGAGTCAATCATGTAAGTATCTAATACCCATTGCTCTTGTGTGCGCCTCATGCTTCCGCCGAGGGAGAGGTTTTGTCGGCGGATCGGCTATGTTGAGATCCGTGTGCACTTTGCATATCTTGACATCACCTCTGTCCACAATCTCACGGATGAGATGATATCGCCGAAGTATGTGTTTGGACTTCTGATGTGACCTCGGCTCCTTGGCTTGCGCAATGGCTCCACTATTGTCACAATAGAGAGACATTGGACCAGTCGTACTAGTCATCACACCAAGCTCAGAAACGAATTTCTTGATCCAAACAGCCTCCTTTGCAGCTTCCGAAGCAGCAATGTACTCGGCCTCCGTTGTAGAATCAGCAACAGTATCCTGCTTGGAACTCTTCCAGCTGACTGCGCCTCCGTTCAGGCAGAACACGAACCCAGATTGCGATCTATAATCATCCTTGTCTGTTTGGAAGCTAGCATCGGTGTAACCACTTACAACGAGCTCTTCTTCACCTCCATAGACTAGGAACATATCCTTAGTTCTTCTCAAGTACTTAAGGATATTCTTTACGGATCCAGTGACCTTCACCTGGATCTCGACGTATCTGCTCGTAGCACTCAAAGCGTACGAGACATCGGGCGTGTACAAAGCATGGCATACATGATGGATCCAATTGCCGAAGCATATGGAACCATACCCATCTTATTCCGCTCATCATGTGTCCGAGGACACCGATTCTTGCTAAGATTAATGCCATGTGACATGGGCAAGAAACCTTTCTTGGAATCATGCATGTTGAACCTTTTCAACACCTTGTCAATGTATGCACTTTGGCTTAATCCAATTAGCCTCTTGGATCTATCTCTATAGATCCGAATGCTAATATATATGCTGCCTCCCTAAGTCTTTCATGGAAAAACTATTTTCAATGAAGACTTGACGGATTCAAGCATAGGGATATCATTTCCAATCGTAATATGTCATCCACATGTAAGATTAGAAATACAATTGCGCTCCCACCGACCTTTTTGTAAACACAGGCCTCTTCTTCATTTTTGATGAAACCAAACCCTTTGATTACTTCATCAAAACAAATATTCCAACTCCGAGATGCTTGCTTCAATCCATAAATGGATTTCGTAGCTTGCATATCTTTCCAGCGATCTCGGATCGACAAAACCCTAAGGTTGTATCATGTATACATCCTCGCTTAGGTTTCCATTTAGGAAAGCCGTTTTGACATCCATCTCGCCATATCTCATAATCGAAATATGCAGCAATCGCTAGGATAATCCGAATAGATTTAAGCATTGCGATGGGCGAGAAGGTTTCATCATAATCAACTCCTTGAATCTGTTTAAAACCTTTCGCCACCAATCGCGCCTTATAGATGTGAACATTTCCATCCATATCGGCCTTTTCTTAAAAACCCATTTACACTCAATGGTTTTGACACCATCAGTGGATCAACCAAGTTTCAAACTTGATTGTCGTACATGGATTCTATTTCGGATTTCATGGCTCCAAGCCACTTGTTGGAATCGGCTCCCACCATCGCTTCCTCATAGGTCTTAGGTTCATCGTTGTCCAACAACAATATATCACGTTGTTCCGCACTGTGTACTGTCGGGCGCACGACGTGATCTTTCGACCTCCATGGGGCTGGTGTATCTACAACCGGTGGCGCAACACTTTGTTCCTCCTGTTGTGGTTACGTGGTCGCTGAAACGTTTTCGGTGTTTCTTGAACTTCTTCAAGATGCACCCTGCTCCCACTAACCCTTCTTGAAAGACACTCTTTCTCCAAGAAGACACCGTGTCGGGCGACAAACACTTTGCCTTGTTCCCGATTATAAAAGTAATATCCCTTAGTTTCCTTAGGATATCCCACAAAGAAGCACTTGTCGATTTGGGTGTGAGCTTGTCGATCGTAAACATTTTACATAAGCCTCACATCCCCAAATTTTGAGAAAAGACAAACTAGGGGTTGCCCTGTCCATATCTCAAGTGGTGTCTTTTCAAGCGACTTAGATGGAACTCTATTTAGTGTGAGCGCAATGTTTCAAGAGCATATCCCCGAAGGATAACGGAAGATCACTTTGGCTCATCATCGACCGCACCATGTCCAACAAGGTGCGATTTCTCCGTTCGGACACCCCATTCCATTGTGGAGTTCTGGCGGAGTCAAGCGTGGAACAATTCCACAATCTTTCGATGATTACCAAACTCTTGGCTCAAGTATTCCCTCCACGATCGATCGTAGAAACTTGATTGTTTTCCCTAAATGATTCTGTACTTCATTCTGGAATTCTTTGAACTTTTCAAAGGATTCGGACTTATGCCTCATTAAGTAGATATAACCATATCTACTAAAGTCATCAGTAAAGGTAATGAAGTGCGATAACCACCTCGGCCGTTGAGCTCATTGGTCCACATACATCGGTATGTACGAGTGCCAATAAGTCACTTGCTCTCTCACTATGTCCCGTGAAAGGTGCCTTTGTCATCTTACCAAGTAAACAAGACTCACATGTCTCAAATGATTCAAAATCAAAAGAGTGAAGCAGTCCATCCTTATGGAGCTTCTCCATGCGTTTCTTATTTATATGGCCTAAGCCACAATGCCGATAAACGTGGGGTTTATATCATTAGAGAGTTGCCTTTACGTATTAATGTTATAGATGGGAGATGCTTCAAGATTCAAAACGTGTAATCCATTCACCAATGGAGCATGAAAATAGAACATATCTCTCGAGATATATTGAACAACCATTGTTCATTGATCTAAAATCATATCCTTCCGCTTGCAAACATGAAGCGGAAATAACGTTTTGACATAGTGTTGGAACACAATAACAATTATTTAATTCCAAAACTAATCCCGAGGGTAGATGAAGTGGTATCGTCCGCGACAAGAACGTAGCAACGCTTGCTCCATTGCCGACGCGCAGTTCACCTCTCCCCTTCTCAAGCCTCTACTTCTTCTCATTCCCGCAACGATTTGCAAATATGAGCTACGATCCGGTATCAAATACCCAAGAGTCAGTAGGTGAAGTAGCAAGATTAATGTCTATAACATTAATACCAAGCGTAAGTCGTACTTTGCTTCTTTTTGAGATCCTCCATGTACTTCTTGCGTTTCTCTTCCAGTGGCTGTCTCCTTGCAATAGAAGCAAACGGCATCGATGCCGCCGACCCTTTCTTGCCCTTCTTTGCATTGGAGGCACTGGCGATCTCATCGGGAGTTAACTTCCTCTTGGTGCAAAGCTTCTTGACAGTGGTTTGCGCTTAGCCTTCGCATCATCATCACATGATGACCGTTTTCTGGATACTCTCCTCACTGTCTTTAGCATCCCATGCAATTCAGCCAAGGTCCTATCCATATTGTTCATGTGATAATTTAATATGAATGGCTCGAAGCTCGGAGGAGCGATTGGAGAATCACATCGTAGCCAACTCTTGGCTAAGGGAAAACCAGCTTTTCCGGACTCTCAATGTAGCCAATCATCTTTATCACATGCGGATCGACGGGATTCCCTCAACAAGCTCGCACGCAAACAAGGACTTTGAGGTGTTGAACCTCTCGGCCCGAGCTTGGTTCTCAAAGATGCCACGCAGCCCCGAATAATAGTGTGAGCATCGCTGCTCTCATATTGCTTCTGAAGCTCAGGGGACATTGTAGCAAGCATGAGACAGCTTATATCTAGGGCATCATTAGTGTGCTTCTCATAAGCCCTCCGTGCAGTTGCAGTGGCATTATTTGGCAAATCCTCAGGATAGGGTACTTCAAGAACGTACTCCTTACACTCTTGCTTGAGAACAATTCTCAAGTTGCGATACCAATCCATAAAGTTTGTTCCATTTAATTTTTCCTTTTCGAGAATAGATCGCAAATTAAAGGTACTGGGTGTAGTATTAGCCGCCATTTATTCTACAACAGAAAAAGCAAAGTTTAGCACAATGTTTATGCTATGTCTATTGTTAAACAATTTAACATTAGACTCCCATTAGCTACTACTATAGAACCTCTAATTGAAGATTACATCGACTCGCAGGTTGTGAAAGAATATTACAAGCATTGCACGTATGAAAGAATATTACAGGGATTGCACATATGAAAGAATATTACATGCATCACATGCATCTCATACATCTCATACATACAATAGGGCCATACCATCTCAAAGCATTCTTTGCAAAAACAAGTTAGGCGTAGAAACGTTCTCTACTTATCGCAGAGCTACGGCATCGAGACGACCTATAAGGGGGTATGCACACGGCGGTCCCCCTTATAGGTCGCTTACGGCATCGAGATCCAACCTATGAATTCGCTTACGGAAACCATGCCGGCATGATCATATTATGCCGTCCCGATACACTATCAAGGGAGATGGTTTGCGTAGGCGCGAGGCAGCTAACAAGATCGGACTACGAGATAGCTTCGGCATAATCACATTATACCGTTCCGATACACTATCAAGGAACGCTATCTCGAACCCAACTCAAACCGAGTTATATGGAAATTGCTTCGACGTAATCACATTACGCCGTTCCGATACACTATCAAGGAACGCAATTACCATTAACTCTCCTCAACAGATCCCGTAAAACCGATTGATCTAATCAACCCGTGCGCAAAACTTGTTCCAGATCCAATCTAAAACCCGAACTAAGCAAGATTAGCTCTGATACCACTGAAGGGTTACGCGGAAGCTACGCTAGCCGAAAACAAAAAATTTCTACCGCGCAAACCAGGAACACTTGCAAGTAAGGGCCGATAGATCGTTACCGATTGGAGTGTGCAGCGGAAACAGCCAATCAGGGCTATCCGATCCGGAACAGTGTAGCCGATTCTCGCAAGCCGACAGCCGATACCCGGGGACAGCCGATTCGCCAATCAGCCGATTCGCAGATGCCGTAGCCGATCCGAGTCGTCCGACCGTGTTCTCGCGCCTCGCTCCGATGCGCCCGACCGCAGCCGATCCGAAGCCGATCAACAGCGCGCAACGTAGCAGCGCCTCTACCGGTATCCACACGTCCGGGACAAAACGCCGTACACCCGTGTGCTAGCACGCGATGCAAGGCTAGGGTTTGGCTCGAAAGTGGGGAGGGTTTCCGTGGAGATTGATCTCGGCGACTTCTGTTGCACGCGATGCAATTGACGTGCCGCAGCTCTCCACCCCTCCCTCCGAATCTCACGAGTTGGCTGCCCATACGTCGTAAGCCCATAGGACTCTATCCGATCGGATCCCTATCCGATCGAGCCGTATCCGAGTCCAACTCGAATGCTCGTTCTTATCCCCTTAAGCGTGCGACCCCGTAGGTTCAGGTATACTCGGTTTCGGCTATAGTCTAACTTAGCCGACCGTCGGCTCGTGTCCAACTCGCCGACAATCCACACGGCGCCTAGCAGCACATATTGACACCATAGTATACAAGAATATAATATCGACTCGAACCTGTAATGTGTACAAAAATCCCTTTGCCTCACGATACCGGTTAAGCTATAGGCAAGATGTGTGCCATCCCTTCAATAGCTTAACCATTCACTCGAACCGTATTGGATTATCCGTCCGTTGATTGACTCCTCAATCAACTTAGCATGGCCATGCATTTCCATAATCCATTACCTCGAGGGGCCCAGAGATATATCTCCAAAGGAGGGGCAAATTCCATCTTGATCACTCACATCCCACTCCATGTTTCATAGCAAACCCGAAAACTACCTTTATAACTACCCGATTACGGAATAGCGTTTGGTAGTCCCAAAGTAGGCTACTACACATGTTGGAATCCATGGTGATCTCAGGTCTAAGGACTTTGTACCAACACTACCCGAGACCAACTAATGGCACATTAATTCTGTAGTGTCTCATGGTGGGTCTATCCAACAATGTGTTCTCCAACACATATGTCCATGTTTATTGATTTGGTATCTTCATACCCATGATCTATGAGACATGATCATCAATCAATAAACATGCCGACCTTAGAATCATATTTATTCCAACAATATGACATATGATCGGGATCGTTTAGAAATAGATTCATACATAAAGAGTCTCATAAATAAGTCACGTACTTATTGATCAATACAAGATGTCTATTTCATGGAACTGAATAACACTTTATTCATAAATACATAAACATTGACGTGATATCCAACATTTCCATGTTGCCTCTAGGGCATATCACTAATAGGTAGGTCCCGTAGTATAGCCTCTCCTAGCTCACGAACCCATCGGCAAGGGTGAGCGGGATGGAGTTTCAGTCGACCCCGGTATAAGGGTTGCTGGGCTATCGGATTCACCGAGGCACTCGGGGGGGCTGCCCACATCCCAGGGTTTGGGAGTGGGGGCGAAACCTTGGTGGGGTTTGCTTGGTTAGTGGGGGGGTTATACGAAAGGTTCTATCACAGTTTCCTTTCCGGGGTACCATGGTGGTATTCCGGCGCACGGTAGACCGTGTCATGGGGCTGTGTCTTGCGGGTACAGTTGTACACCTCTGATCAGAGTAAAACTATTCGAATAGCCGTGCCCGCGGTAATGGGGCGATCTACCGAGCTCACCGTGATTAGTCTCACACTATTACACCCTGATTAATGGAACATGACTAGTATAGGTGGATGGGTTGGGCCTGTCGTGACGTGGGGATAACGTTGGACAGTGGTGGATTCAAAATGCCTTAATTACTTAAATTACTGTTGTTTTGACTGTGTTCACAATCTGTATTGTTTGGAAAAACCCTTGTTGTTTGCGCAAAAGCAAACCTTAGCCAAACCCTTGTCTTCCCTGCATTCATTTCTCTCCCCCTTCCGTGTGACTTGCTGAGTACGTGGAAGTACTCATCCTTGCCTCTTCACCAGAACCTGAGCAAGAAGCTGAAGGCAAAGACGAAGTGGAGTAGGCTTTGTCATACACTCTGGAAGTTGCCTTTGGAGTGGTCGAAGCCACGTGGCCAGCGTCAAGCTTAGGCTTAGGCCCTTTTCCTTTTTCTGCTGCTCTTTTGTAATCTTTTTGTACTGTTTCTAAGACGTGGAACTGTAATATCAATAATTGTCGTATGTTTACCCTAGCCGGTCCTGGACAGGGATCTTAATACACATATAGCTTCGGGAATTCGGGTCTGAATTTCTGGGCGTGACAAGTTGGTATCAGAGCCAAATTCCACACTGTAGGAAAGCCAAACGGAAAAACCTTAGGAGCCCTCTGAACCTTTTCATATGCTTAAGTCCTGGCTTTTGAAGTCGTTCTGGGAAAATGGGTCTTGTCCTCGGGATCAGGAAGAAATTTCGAGTCTCTTTCAAGATAAAGAATTTTGAAAACCAGGTTAGTATAAGTGGTAGGGTTTTAAAGTTAAAATTTGAAAAATCATTTTGACCTCTTATTCGACCGTCAGTCGGGATTTTCTAATGGATCAAAGTCCTAAGTCGAGATAGGAGGGAATGGTCGCCGATTTTATATTATAACTAAGCATATATTTTACCTCATCATCTAGGGGATGTCGTTAGAAGTTTTACTTAGCCTCATAAAAATGTTTCTCAAAAACCCTCTTTTTCTCGTTTACTTTACTTGAGTCCTTTACCGTTTATCTAACTTGGGTTTGAGCATGCATTGATCCCCTACCTTGTCTTCTCTAGATGGCAGGACGTCCAGTCACCCACAACGGTCAGGGCTTGAAGGGTTTCGTCGCAGAGCTGGCGAGGATGGACTTGGCAGTAGACTATCCGGATGCTCCCGAGTACACTGTCGTCTCACCATTCGACAGTGAGTTGCCTCACCAAGTCCGCCTGGAGATGCACGGGTTCGTCGGAACCAACATCCCGAACATGATGGTCACTGCTTCGGGAGGAACAGATGAGCATGCCTGCCAAGAGGCTCCATATCTGATGCTGGCTTGGATGAGGGAGATGCATGACTATCATCTCCGCCACTCTGCCTACCGGTACCATCCCCGGCGTGGAAGTTCATCAGCAGTCAACTCCTTCCAATCTGCCGAAGGGGAGAACGACACCACCTTCTCTCACATGAGGACTGTGATTGAAGGGCTGGATAAGATGCATGTAGATCTCCACATGGCAGCAAAGGCCATGAATGACCAGAAGATCCTAAGGATCAAGAGCTTGAAGGATGAGGTGGATCATCTCAAGAGAGAAATCGCCAGTCTGAAGGGACTTCCACCTCCCAACATCCTTCGGATCAGGATCACATCGCAGAAGAACACCAAGGCCCCGGTGCGGATGCAGCTGGCGCCCAGGGTTCCACCTCCTGCACCGCCACCTTCCCCAGTTCCCGCCCCAGTGCCAGATCCTACTCCTGCTTTGGTCCCTGCCCCAAGCAGAGGAGGAGGATGGATCTCGGTGTCCAGCAGCGAAGAAGGGCAGTGAGCGCGCAGCTCCAAGAGCCCGGAAGAAAATAAAAGTTAGCAAGCTCTCGAAGCCGCTCGAAGGAAAAGGAAGACGGGAACTCCCAAAGGAGTGGTTTCGACTCCTCCGACCACGAAAGCCGCTCCAACCCCTAGAGTGTCGCCACCCTTAGTTTACCGTTTTCCTAGTTTTTCCTGTGTGCTTAGTTGTTGTGTGTTAGGAGTGCTGTGAGTGGGTAGTGGTCAACCTGTATCAAGTGTCGGTTTGGGTTGTCCAATTAAGGATGTTAAGTGTGTTTTAAATGTTTTAAATAAAGAACAGATCAAAACAAGTAATAAAGATCAGCTTCTCTGTACAATCTGTTTTACTCCTTCTCCCCGTCTTGTTTCCGCTCCTTCAGATGGTGAACACCAGGAACGGCAGTGCCAACACCAGCACTGAGTCAGCTGAGAACAAAACCAGAACCAATGCCAACAACCCACCTCCTCCACCTGAGAACATCACTTTGGCTCAAGTCCTAGCCAACCAGACCCAGATGATGGCTGCAATGATGCAGCAGATGCAATAGCAACATCAACAGATGCAGTTGCAAATGATGCAACAATTTTAGCAGCAGAACCAGAATCAGCACGACCATTTCGCCCCACCACCTCCCCCACAAAACAAATTGTCCGAGTTTCTTCGGGTCGGACCCCCAACTTTCTCCAGCACCACCAACCCCATGGAGGCAATTGATTGGATCATCGCCATAGAAAAGAAGTTAGACCTTCTCCAGTGCACGGACCCGGAGCGGGTGTCTTTCACCACCCACCAACTCCAAGGCCCCGCCTCAGCCTCGTGGGACAACTTCTTGGTTACCCGTCGGGCAGACGCACCTTCGCTACTTGGGCGAGTTCGCCACCAATTCCGAAGGCGCACATCCCCGGAGGGATAGTGGACCGAAAAGAGGGAGTTCGATCCCCGGAGCAAGGCACTCGGACCGTCACCGAGTATCTGCACGAGTTCAATCGCTTAGTGCGATATGCTCCAGAGGACGTACGCACTGATGCCGAGCGTCAAGAGAAGTTCTTGGTTGGGCTGGACGATGAGTTAACAGACAAACTCATCTCCGGAGAATATTCGACTTCGAGAAACTAGTCGACAAAGCCATCCGTCAAGAAGATCAACACAATAAAATGCTCAGAAAATGGAAGGCTACTCAGTTTAGGCCACAAACCTCAGCAAGGGAATCCCCAAAGGCCGCGTTTCACTTCGGGTGGCCAAAGTGGACCTACCACTATGATCGTCCGTCAATATCGTCATACCATCCCGGGAATTTCCAACCCAATGGAAGCCACCCCGGACAGCCGCAGCGGAACCTGGCTCCACGTCCGCCAACGGCGCAGCTGCCACCTCAATCCAATCCAATGCCGTCAAAGAAGGACTCGGGATTCAAACCGGGTAACTGTTTCAACTGTGGAGAGCCTAGACATCAACTGTGGAGAGCCTAGACATTTCGCAGACAAGTGTCTAAGACCAAAACGCGTGCCCAGGTTCATCCAAGCAAGAGTGAATCATGCTTCGGCAGAGGAGGCACAGGACGCACCGGATGTCATACTGGGTATGTTCCCTGTGAACTCCTTTAATGCATCAGTCCTGTTTGATTCGGGTGCAACCCACTCTTTTATATCAAAAGCATTCGTGGGAACACATGGGTTGTCGGTGTTAAAACTTAAGATACTCATGCGGGTTCAAACTCCCGGGAACCATTTGGACACTGCCCACTTTTGCCCTTCAGTGGCAATATAAATCCAAGGAGCCCCCTTTCTAGCCAATATTATCCTTCTAGAATCAAAAGGCCTGGATGTCATCCTTGGGATGGACTGGTTGACCCGTCATAAAGGTCTGATCGATTGCGGTGGCCACACGATCTCCTTGACCAATGACAAAGGGAAGAAAGTGATTTACCGCTCCCCTAAACCATTGAGGGTAGTGGCAAGTCTGAATCGGATCTTGGTTAAGGAGAAACCCGAAGAGAAAGGAAAGGACCAGGCGAAGTTAGAAAATATTCCTATGGTTTGTGAGTACTCGGAAGTCTTCCCGGAAGACTTAACCACAATGCCACCTGAAAGAGAAATAGAGTTTTGGATTGACCTACTCACTGGCACTGCTTCGATCCACAAGAGACCCTATAGAAATGAGTTGGCGGAGGTCAAGAAGCAAGTAGATGAATAGTTAAAGAAAGGCTATATCCGCCCGAGCACATCGCCCTGGGGTGCTCCAGTAATATTTGTGGAGAAAAAGGATAAGACCAAAAGGATGTGCGTCGATTATCGCGCACTCAACGAGGTCACTATCAAGAAAAAGTACCCTCTCCCCGGAATTGATGATATGTTCAATCAATTAAAGGGAGCAAAGGTGTTTTCAAAGATAGACCTGCGGTCAGGCTATCACCAGCTAAGGATTCGAGAAGAGGACATTCCCAAGACCGCCTTCATCACTCGGTACGGTCTGTATGAGTGCATGGTCATGTCCTTCGGACTTACCAATGCCCCAGACTTTTTCATGAACTTGATGAACAAAGTGTTCATGGAATTCCTAGACAAGTTCGTCGTAGTGTTCATCGACGACATCTTGATCTACTCACAGTCGGAAGAGGAACACGAACACCATCTCCGGTTGGTACTCAAAAAGTTAAGAGACCACCAGCTCTATGCTAAGTTTAGCAAATGTGCTTTCTGGTTGAAGGAAGTGCAATTCCTTAGGCATATCGTGAATGCCCAAGGAGTCACAGTGGACCCTTCCAATGTGGAAGCAGTAACCAAATAGACTCCACCCAAAACCGTCACCCAGATCAGAAGTTTTCTAGGACTTGCGGGTTATTGACGTCGGTTCATTAAGAACTTCTCAAAGATTGCCAAGCCTTTGACGCAGTTGTTAAAGAAGGATGAAAAGTTTATATGGACTACCGAGCGCAACCAGAGTTTTGAAACTCTCAAGAGAAAACTGGTGTCCGCACCCGTATTGATCTTGCCAGATCAAACCAAGGATTTCCAAGTCTATTGCGACGCATCTCACCGAGGGTTAGGTTGTGTGTTGATGCAAGAAGGAAAAGTGGTCGCTTATGCTTCCCGCCAGTTGAGACCTCATGAGTCTAACTACCGAACACATGACTTGGAACTAGCAGCAGTCGTCCATGCTTTGAAAATATGGCGACATTACCTCGTCGGTAATCGATGTGAAATGTATACGAATCATAAGAGCCTGAAATACAATTTCACCCAACTGGATTTGAACCTCCGTCAGCGAAGGTGGTTGGAGTTGATCAAGGATTATGATCTAAGTATACACTATCACCCTGGCAAAGCTAACATGGTAGCTAATGCTTTAAGCCGAAAGAGTTACTGCAACTCTATTCACATAGAAGGGAAATGTGAACAGTTACTACAGGACCTACAGCACCTAAACCTGAGAATTGTTGAACCCGGATTTGTGGCCGCTCTTGAAGCCCAACCTACACTCTTAGATCAAATTCGCATAGCTCAAGCCTCGGATCCTGACATAACTGAGCTTAAGAAGAACATGAGGGTTGGAAAAGCTCGTGACTTCACGGAAGATGAGCACGGAACCATATGGATGGGCAACAGGATATGTGTGCCAGAAGATAAGAAATTGAAGAAGTTAATCCTTACTAAAGCTCATCAGAGTCAGTACTCTATCCACCCGGGAAGTACCAAGATGTACAAGGACCTTAAGGAGAAGTTTTGGTGGGTTAGCATGAAAAGAAAAATAACGAGTTCGTGGCACTATGCGATGTATGCCGAGTGAAGGCGGGACACCGAGGCCTGCGGTTACTTCAGCCACTCCAAATCCCAGAATGGAAGTGGGAGGAAATCGGGATGGATTTCATCACCTGTTTACCTTGGACATCGTCAGGACACGGTTCTATCTGGGTTATTATCGACCGCCTCACTAAAGTAGCTCATTTTATCCTAGTGCTTACCACCTATACGGGCAGAAGGTTAGCGGAATTGTACCTTGCAAGGATTGTGTGTCTTCATGGGGTACCCAAGAAGATAGTGTCTGATCGTGGTAGTCAGTTCACCTCCAAGTTTTGGCAGAAACTACAAGAGGAACTTGGCACCCGGTTGAACTTTAGCACGGCCTATAACCCACAAACTGATGGTCAAACGGAACGTGTAAACCAGGTTTTGGAAAATATGCTGCGAGCTTGTGCTCTGGATTTTGGAGGAGCTTGGGATAAGAGCCTGCCCTATGCAGAGTTCTCCTATAACAACAGTTATGAAGCCACTTTATAGATGGCACCTTTCGAAGCGCTTTACGCACGAAAGTGTCGCACCCCGCTTTTCTGGGATCAGACCGACGAATATCGGTTGTTTGGGACTGAGGTGTTAAGTGATGCCGAAGAGAAAGTCAGAATCATAAGAGAAAGGCTGAAAGTTGCACAGTCTCGTCAAAAGAGTTATGCAGACAACCGCCGCAGAGAGCTAGCTTTCAAAGTCGGAGACTATGTATATCTTCGTGTCACCCCACTCCGGGGAGTACACCGATTCCAAACCAAGGGCAGGTTGGCACCACGCTATGTGGGACCATATCGGATTCAAGAGCGACGAGGTGAAGTAGCATACCAACTCGAACTTCCACCCACCATGGTAGGAATCCATGATGTTTTCCACGTCGCCCAACTCAAGAAGTGTCTGAGAGTTTCGGAAGAACAGACCAGTCCAGATCAGATCAAAATCCAGGAAGATCTGACTTATGTGGAGAAACCAACACAGATCCTTGAAACCAGTGAACGGAGGACCCGAAACAAGGTTATCAAGTTCTGCCGAGTCCAATGGGCTCATCACTCCGAAGAAGAAGCAACCTAGGAAAGGGAAGATGAGCTAAAGGCTGCTCATCCCTATCTGTTCGCCAATGCCTCCGAATCTCGGGGTCGAGATTCCGTTCAAGGGGGTAGGTTTGTAACACCCTGAGGTGTTTTCCCCTTTTTAAAAAAATCCAAAAGAAAATCGTAAAAGAAAATCGTTGGAATTAACTGGAGAGAACAAATAATTTTAAAAGCCAAATTCTAAATGGAAATGGCATGGTATAATTTTTCTTAAATTCTACATGTCAAAATACACTAACAGGATTTTTAGTGGAATTTTTAGAGCACTAGAAATAATTTTTAACCAAATAAAATCAAAATCGAATTAATAAATCTCGAGAAATTATTTTCTTTCTCCTCTCGTACGTTTCCCGCTCTTTTCGGCCGTGGGCCGCCGCCCGAGCCGACGGCCCATCACCTCCCCGCGCGCGGCCCAGCCGTTTCCCGCGCGCGCTCCTCACCCCTCTCTCCCTCGCGGGCTAGCCGAAGGCCACGGCCCGTTTATCTATCGCGCCCGTGAACAAGTCTATTCTGCCTCCCCCTTTACGCCGGGACATCGACAGGTGGGGCCCGGCTGTCAGGCCGTCGTACCCGACCCCGGCCGCCTCGGCGCCATTTCTGCCGCCCCTCTCCGCTCGAATCTCGCACGCCAGCCTCCCTCGCGCTCTGAGATCCCTTCGCCTTAACTCCCCCGGGTCCGCCGGCCTTAACCCCCCCGGTTGCCGCTCCCGCACGCCCTAATGGCCAGAATTAATCGCCGGCCATTACTTCCCCAAAAAATCCCGTCGGCGAGCAATTGTGCTTTTATCCGGTTGCCGCCGACCTCCCCATGCCCTATTTAAGCACCCCCTAGCCCTCCCCGAGCTCCCCACACCTTCACCCGAGCTAATCCTCGTCTCCATCGTCCCCGCACCGTGCGCCCTCGTTTCGAAACTCGCCGCCGGACTTCGGCCGTGATATCCCGTCGTCCCGAGCCATCCCGGACCTCGCCTCCATCTCCTTCCTTCTTCCCGACACCCGCGCCACCTCGGCCACCCTTCCCCGGAGCTCCCGCCATCTCCCTCGTCTCCTCAACTCCGGCAATCCCGCGGTGAGCCGTCCCTCTCCCTCCGCTCTCGGCCGCTCGTGCCGCCTCTCGGGTGCACGCGGTTCCGTCCGCGCGTAATCCGCGACACCCCGCCGCCCCGCGCCACCGCCCGAATGGCACCGGCCGGCCTCCGGCCACCGGCCGTCGCCGCCGGCCGACCGCGCCCACGTCCCATCCTCTCGGCCGTCTGATCGGCTTCGGCCAATCGGCACCGTCCATCCCCGCTCGCCGACGTGGCACGCCACGTGGTCGCCACCTCGGGACCACGTGTGCACCACGTGGTGCACCGCCCCTTCCAGCCCGTGGACCCGTTCCACCGTGGACCGGCGCTCCCGCGGACCGTTGACGTCGGCCCTCAGCTGCTGACGTCAGCCCTAGCCGCTGACGCCTCCTCGAGCTTTATTGCGCAATAAATTAATTAAGGATTTTTTTGTTTTAGTAAAAAACCGAGAAAACCTCTAAAAATCATATCTTTTCAATCCGACCTCCGTTTTAGCCCGTTCAAATTTCATTAAATTCATAAAAAGCCAAGAATTCATTAAAAATGGTTTTGTTCCCTGTTTCGTAGCTTTTTAGCCTGCTTTGTTGAAGTGCTTGTTTGCCGTGTAGATCCCAGTAGTTCCGTCGTCCCAGTTTACTTCGAGGTTGTTGGAGAAGTCCCTCCAGTCGAAGAGCAAGGCAAGTCATACTATATTATTGATCATATTGCTCTCATTTTGCTAAAACACCTATTTTTACTCTATTAAATTGCATGTATTTTATAATGTCATTTCATGGGGAATAGAACACCTTATGCTTAGTTTATGCCTTAGGTTTGACACTCCAAACCATTTGATTAAACTTGGGAAAATAATATGATTAGACTCAGGACTAGGGTATGCTTAGCCTGGCTTAGATTTACTTGCTCACAAAATGGGTCATTCTCACTTAATATGTCTCTCCTGGACTTCTGTTCGGAGGATTACTAATTAGAGATTCAGGTGAACCGGACTAATAACTAAAATATGACAAATGGTGGGCTGTGGGCGCTATGGTTTTGGTGCGCCCATGGCAATTAAGGACCGGTTCACGGGACCCCTCGGGAGAATGACCGTGCAAACCACAAGCCAAAATGGGTAAGGTAGGTCCTGTAGTGTAGCCTCTCCTAGCTGACGAATCCATCGGCAAGGGTGAGCGAGATGGAGTTTCAGTCGGTCCTGGTATAAGGGTTGCTGGGCTGCAGGATTCACCGAGGCACTCGGGGAGGCTGCCCATATTCCAGGGTTCGGGAGTGGGGGCGAAACCTTGGTTGGGTTCGCTTGGTTAGTGGGGGGGTTATACGAAAGGTCCTATCACAGTTTCCTTTCCGGGTTATCATGGTGGTATTCCGGCGCACGGGAGACCGTGTCGTGGGGCTGTGTCTTGTGGGTACAGTTGTACACCTCTTGCAGCGTAAAACTATTCGAATAGCCGTGCCGGGTAATGGGGCGATCAACCGAGCTCACCGTGATTAGTCTCACACTATTACACCCTGATTAATGGAACATGACTAGTATAGGTGGATGGGTTGGGCCTGTCACAACGTGGGGATAACGTTGGACAGTGGTGGATTCAAAATGCCTTAATTACTTAAATTACTGTTGTTTTGACTGTGTTCAAAATCTGTATTGTTTGGAAAAACCCTTGCTGTTTGCGCAAAAGCAAACCTTAGCCAAACCCTTGTCTTTTCTGCATTCATTTCTCTCCCTCTTCCGTGTGACTTGCTGAGTACGTGGAAGTACTCATCCTTGCCTCTTCACCAGAAGCTGAGCAAGAAGATGAAGGCGAAGACGAAGTGGAGTAGGCTTTGTCCTACACTCTGGAAGTTGCCTGTGGAGTGGTCAAAGCCATGTGGCCAGCGTCAAGCTTAGGCTTAGGCCCTTTTCATTTTTTCGCTGCTCTTTTGTAATCTTTTTGTACTGTTTCTAAGACGTGGAACTGTAATATCAACAATTGTCGTGTGTGTACCCTGGCCGGTCCTGGACAGGAATTTTAATACACATATAGCTTCGGGAATTCGGGTCTGAATTTCTGGGCATGACAGCCACCAATAGCTTCGCCTTGAGTCCCTCTAGCTTTTCTCTTTTGGTCACATCACGAGATCAGCCGCCGTTCACCGTCGATGCCGGCAAGAAGCTCGCCAGGGCGCCATTGCTCTACTCAACCAGCCACGTCTCACTGGCGGTGGGCCCCACATCATTAGGCGCTAAGGATCACGCTTAGAGATAGTTTAAAACTTGTGAGGTTTAATTTATAAGAATGCTTAGTATGACATGTGGATCCAGGACTTAATTATAAATAGAGGAGACATTAAGGACTATCAATGAAATTTGTTTTAACACGTGTTTTGGACAATGAGTTGATTCCTGAGGAACTCCAAGGACCTTTTTGCATATTGACTAGAGATTGACACTGGACCACATGTATTTATAATTCGAAAATATAAAAGAAAATAGCTAAAGTAATATCTTTTCCAATGAAAATTATGTCAAACTTGTGAAATTCATATAAAATCAAATATAACTAATTTAGAGGTGAAACCAACTTCAGTAAGTTCATAAAATTGTGAACTTTAATGTGGTAGAACAAAAACCTATACTAACAGTATGATATTTATTTCTAAGATTTTATATAAAGAATAGTTAACATAAAACATGCTCTAACTTGTAAAATTTGCAGAAAATTCATATTAACTCTAAAATTTGCAAACTAAATTTTGTTGGAATCATATTTTTATGCTCTGCATTATAAAAATGTTTAACCTAACAGAAACATGAAGATTTGTACCTGAAAAATCAGAATTGCATATAGTCCTATATTTAACATGTAGACACTTAAAAAAATTGTAACTTCTAAATAAAAACTGTTAAAATGAAAATTCTTTCACAGAAAAAGTTAGTTTGACATAGAACACACCTAACCTGTGTAAAGCATTCATTTTAGAACATGATGGATCTTTCTGTATGTTTGTAATTTAAACTGTCGCATATGTATGTTTAGACGATTCGCAGTCGAATCACGAGGAGGTCTACTATATAGCTTAACAAGGAGAAGAAGAGCAAGGCAAGTTTTTCACCTCCCCTCTTTGATCACATTGAACCTATAATTTGGAGGTTATTTGAAAAAAATGCAAAATATGCATGTTGATTGTACACTAATACACTAAAACTTTGAAAAATTTGTTAGATCAACTCCTTATCTTGCATTATCACCTGAACTCCACCAAAAGACCTTAACCATCGTTTCCTAGCCATAGGAACAATTCATGTTGTCACATTAAGAGTGGTGTTTGAGGTCACAATAATATGAGAATGCTTAGCCATGCTTAGTGTCATGATTACTTACCATTTGGGCTCAATTATATATATATATATGTAATGTTCTGATATATGATCTAGATAGAAAAGATAAACATGTGATATTTGTAAAATAAGATATTGGAAAATGTGAATTTTAGGTTTGGGCCTCTTGTGGCACACATATGGTGATTAGTTGTGTGCCGATAGGGGGAGAGAGTACCCAGACTGACCTAAGGACTTCACTAAATGTTAGTTCATGTCGAATACAGTACAAACACATGTGCTAGTATGGGATAGCTCAAGCTTAGTAAATTATTTATGGTTTACCCTTACATTTTGGTAGGCCGGTGGGTATGAGTTCGGATAACTCAGAGGAACTTCCTATTTACCCCGACGTGGTAGTATAGGGGACTAAGTCTGTCCAATTCAACGGTATTCTGCCACGTGGTGGGTTACTGTCGTGTCCGCCATCATGGCATTAAGTTTAAGGCATGGGCCCGTCACTTAATGGTTCTAGGTTATGTTTCCAGTATGACTAGGATGGAGGAACACGTATTGTGCTGGTGTAAGGCTAAATCATGAATCTTGAAAGGGCTTTGTTGTGAGTAATAAATCTGATACTCATGTATCGCGTGCCTTGTTTTGCATGATTATTATATCGCATCATGTGGATAAAGTGTATGTACTCTGTAGAGTTAAAACGAATCAATTAGCCGTGCTCGCGGTTATGAGCGGCGTGTGAATATGTCGTGAGTATAGACTTGTGTTTTATTCTTCCCAAAAGCTGATTTTAATCTTCAAAATGTGATGTGATTTGTGGATTATGTCCTTGCTGCCATGGAAGGCGATAAGGAGCTAAGTTATATGTGATTACCATCTATTTCGATGCCCAATTGCTAAGTGTATGCTTGCTTAAATTTAATTGAAAGAAAATCTGAATTTGAAAATGGATTTTTGCAAACCAAAATTTGCTTTATGCTAAAAATACCCAATGTAAGCTTTACCTTGTATATGCCCCGCATGTAGAGTATTATGCTTGCTTGGTGCTTGCCAGTACAACCTATTGTACTGACACTTGCTTTGTAAATATTGTTTTGTTGTATGCTTGGACTTGGTTGCGGGTGAGACCACCCGTGTGGAGGATGATTTTGCAGGGGAGGATTCGTTCTTCCAAGATGGTTCTTACTAGGGTCTACCCTAGTCGGTTGCAAGAAAGATCTTTTGGGTAGAAGATGCTTCCGCGAACCTAACTATTCGGTCGGTCGGCCATATGTATCTAAACACTATGTTGTAAGAACCTAGCTAAAACTTAGAACCTAGAATTTCTTATGTTAGATATATCACGTGCTTGGATGAAAATGTTTAGGGTGTTCCTTTTGCTAGGAACATACTAAACATGAGTATGAGTTAAAGATATTTGAGACAATGTAGATCTTTAGCCATTTTGTTTCAAGTCTCCTTAATGAGTAACACATCTGGTCACCGCCATCGAGTGGTTTGACGGGCACATCTCAGGCTGAAGTTGACTGGCAGACTAAAGGCCCAGCAAGGTCTCATTAATCTTTCTCTCGGAGCGTCGAATGCCTTATTATGTTTGATGGAAGAATTTGAGATATTCTATTCATCCTTCTAATATAATAAGGGGTTCGGAGTGCTTTCAACAGCATTGGTATCAGAGTCCAGACCGACTGCAGGAACCCTTTTAGAACTGAATGGTACCAAGGCTTCAAAATAAAATATTTGAAGGGCATTGTCCTCACTAATTTTTTTTGCAAAACCTAATCTATTCTGACTTCTTAGCCCTCTTTGGATAAACTTCTTTCCCATAAATCTCGTTTTGATTTTAAAACCTCATCTTACTCTACAGGACAGAAACATGCATGGGTAGAAGAGTAGAAACTCAAAGAGAAGACTAAGGGATGAATGAAACAAATTCGATTCAAGTTAGTAATCGAAGGGTTTGAAAACTTTCAAAAAAATAAAGGCTAATTTCTCTTTTCCGAAGTTGAATTCAAAATTTAAATTTCTGAAGATGACCTAGAAGATGGTAGAATGGGGCAGGATGGGATTGATTTGTCTTTAACCAAATATTTCTTGTCATTTAAAGACCACCAGATTTTGTGAAGCCTCTGAATTAAGACTTTAGCATGTCCTAATCTTGGTGCGAATTTTTCATGCATGCATCATACTTAAAAAATTGCAAAACTCCATGCTGCGCAGATTCTAGAGCATGTAGCAGTCGTCCTTCACATTTTTACATAGACCATTTTACAACATCTAAAATTTTTCCGATTTACCAGTAGCTACCTAACTTGGTTAAGAGACTCAGATATTTTTCCTAGAATTTTTGCATGATTGGAGAATGGGATAAAAATTTGAACAGTAACGATCAACCTGTAGTTTCAGAACTGCTTCATCTAGTTTAGAAATTCATTACAGATAGATATATGTGTCTAAAAAGTGTAAATCTTATACCATAATATGGGGTATAACCAAGGCATCCTTAGGCATGTATTTAACCAAGAGATTTATGTATCCACATGTCGAAATAAGGTTAATCTATTGCATAATAGTATGCTGGACAAAACATAACACAATAACCATAACACCATCTCCGAGTTCCTAATGGGTTTCAATTGAAATTCTAATTGGTCTATACTTTCAAATCTTGTAGATGTCTACTGTGTGGCAACCATTAGGCTATTCCGGAGGATATGAGGAAGGATCATTACCTCACATCTTGTGGCTTATGCTACAACATCTTGGCCATAACCACCAACCGGAGTATCATTTGTTTTCTTTTGAGCGGAGTTCATCTCTCTGAGCTTATATGGCTGAACTGTGTATACACGGATTTTGGACCCGTGAATCACCCCTTTGCTTTCAAGCTTATGTTTGGGATGCACTCTCAGCAATGAATGAAGCCGCGTTTCAAGCGATTGAGTATTACCGACACCATAGGCCAGGGATAGATGGGTTCTTTCACTATTTTCTAGCTTGTGCAAATCATGCTACCGCCAATTACTATCCAGGTCTTGAGAGAAACATGGGAGAGATTGACTCTCCATAGCTTTTCTTGGCCGGCCTAATTCGTGCTATGGATAGATATCTTGCAAATGCTATGACTGAGTTGCGTAGATTGCAAGCTAGGGTGGTCATGCTGGATGGACGAATAGAACCACTTGGGCATCAAGGGTACTTCGATAATGCCATTATTTATGGGAATCATGAACTTCAACCTCTTACCGACACCTTGCCTCCTCCATGGGCATCTATCAAAATATAAATACTAGAGCCCGCATGAGAGTTGGTTTCCACCACAATTGTCGAACCATGATAGACCCTACACTGGAGACCCGGTGTTGCTGGGACCATTCTACATGTTTGAGCGGAATGGGAGACGATACCGTCTGACTATGGCCACTCCGTCAACTATGGTGCCTCAACCTCCCCTCGGATTTTCCCAAGTTTCATAGAATGGAGTGTTAAGGAAAAATGCATAGGGTGTAACTTTCATTTCTTTTTCCAAAAGATGTATGAGATGACACCCTAAATATGTAATCCTTCTAATGGTCAAATTTTGTAACACCTAGTTATGAACTTGGTTTCTTTTGACCATTATCCATCTCTATGTATTTGTATCACTTAGATCCTTTGAAACCTATGTACTGGAATGAGAATTATGCTCTTCTCGGAATAACTTGCTTGCTGTCCAGAAATTTGTTTTACGCAAATATAAAATGGATGACTGGTAAATTCAGATATACGAAATCATTTCTGCGTTCTATATGTTCATGGTGATGTATATGTCAAGTCTTTGCACAAACAGCTCATGTACTTTTGTACTCTGAGTGCAGGATGACAAATACTCGCTCTGGCGCTCACTCTGTAGCCCGTGCCGAAAGTAGTCGAAGTGCTTCCGCCACCGAGCAGCACAGTAATGAACCGTCACTCACTTATCTCTTAGCCAATCAGAACCGACTCTTTGAAAGGATGGTGGCGAACTCTGAGAACATGGGAGCTGCTATGGCACAGCAGGCCAACCAAGCACCCTCCAGGTTAGCAGACGTTCAGCGACCTCATCTGCCACATTTCTCTTCCGTGGTTGATCCACTTGCAACGGATGATTGGCTTCACGATATTGAAATCAAGTTGGATCTTTTCCGGTGTGATCCTGTCGAGAAGGCTACTTTTGCTGCTTACTATCTGCAAGGTGCAACAACTGCTTGGTGGGAGACATACAAGACTCTCATTCCTCCTGATGAGCCTATCACTTGGACTGTTTTCCGGGAAGGCTTCAGATCTGCTCACATCCCTGCTGGTCTCATGTAGATCAAAAAGAAGGAGTTTCTTAACTTAAAGCAAGGAAACATGCCCTTCATGGAGTTCATGGAACGCTTCAACTATGTAGGTAGATATGTCGTTGCTGACATGAACACTGAAGCAAATAAGGTTGAGTTATGCAAAGATCGACTTGCACCTGAACTCAAGCATGCTCTTGCTACTCATGAAATCACCAGCATGAAGTCACTGGTTGACAAAGCACTTCGTGTTGAATCAAGTGAAAGAGAAGTGGTTGAAGACTGTAAGCATAAGTGGGCTGCAAAGAAATTTGCCGGTGGTAACAGCTCCACTCAGCCTCGTCTTGCTCCATCTAATGTGGTTCATCCCATAGCACCTCAAACCCCACGACAGATGTATGTGCCTCCTCGTCCACAAACTCAGATAGTTTGTCAAGTCCCTCTAACAGTTCAAGCTGTGGGGGATGCATCTCGTAATGCCAATGTCACATGTTACAATTGCGGCAAGAAGGGATATTACTCTCCTAAATGTCCTTACCCGAAGACTGGAAGATCTGGACTGCACCCGCAGGGAGCACCGTAGCAATCTCGTGGTCCTCCTCAGGTTCAGGCTGGACAGCGTGGAACTTCTGCTGTTCCTAAGTCAGCTCCAACTTTTGGAAGGGGCTGGCTCAATCATGTCACTGCAGAAGAAGCAACTGACGCACCTGGCGTCGTACTTGGTACTTTTCTTGTGCACTCCATTCCCGTAACAGTTCTATTTGATTCCAGTGCAACTCATTCATTCATGTCAACCTTGAAAGCAAAGCAACATAATTTGGAAACATAATTTCCTAGCAATGCTATGCGTATTCAATCCCCTGGATCCACCATGGTCACTAAACTTTTATGTAGAGGTGTAGAACTTCTAAGACATGGGGTAAATATTAAAGCTAACCTCATATTATTTGACACCTTAGGTTTAGATGTCATTCTTGGGATGGATTGGTTAACTAAATATGAGGGAACCATTGATTGTGCTCAAAGAACTGTAACTCTTCGTAGCACCGATGGTCAGTTGGTTAGGTTCACCTTGAGCGAACCTCTACTTCTAAACAACCCTCTACACAATCCCTCACCATACCGGAGTTGAAAATGGTGCCCATTATGAATGAATATCCTGATGTGTTTCCAGACGAATTACGAGGGATGCCTCCTGATCGTGATATTGAATTCGTGATAGATTTAATCCCTGGGACAACACCTATATCCAAGAGGCCATATTGGATGACTTATGAAAATTTTATGGAATTAAAGAAGAAACTAAATGAGAAATTGGCTAAAGGTTTTATTCGTCCTAGTTCGTCGCCTTAGGGTTGTCCGGTGTTGTTTGCACCAAAGAAAGATGGTACCATGCGAATGTGCGTGGATTATCGACCTCTAAATGAAGTCACCATCAATAATAAATATCCTCTTCCTAGGATCGATGATTTATTTGATCAATTAACCGGAGCCCGTGTCTTCTCAAAAATTGATCTTAGATTGGGGTATTTTCAGCTCAAAATTAGACCGGAGGACATTCCTAAGACTGCTTTCACCAATCGCTATGGTTTATTTGAATACACCGTAGTTTCTTTTGGTCTAACCAATGCTCCAGCCACTTTCATGAATATGATGAATAAAGTCTTCATGGATATCTTGATAAATTTGTGGTGGTATTCATTGATGATATTCTCGTCTACTACAAGAATGAGGAGGAGCATGCACAACATCTGCGTATGGTACTTGATAAACTCCGTGAGCATCAACTTTACGGCAAGTTCTCAAAATGTGAACTTTGGTTAAAGGAAGTTGGATTCCTTGGCCATGTGCTTTCTGAAGGTGGTATTGCTATAAATCCAAGCAATGTACAAAATATACTTAATTGGAAACAACCACAAAATGTTCCTGAAGTTAGGAGTTTTCTTGGTCTAGCCGGCTACTATCGTCGCTTCATCGAAAATTTCTCCAAAATATCTAGACCTTTGACTCAACTTCTCAAGAAAGAAAACAAATTCATATGGTCTGATGCATGTGAAACAAGTTTTCGTGAACTCAAAAGAAGGCTCACAACAACCCTAGTGCTTGTAATGCCTGATGTTCATAAACCCTTTCATGTCTACTGTGATGCGTCACATCATGGTCTCGGTTGTGTGCTGATGCAAGAAGGAAAAGTTGTGGCATATGCTGCTCGTCAGTTACGACCACATGAAATCAATTATCCAACCCATGACTTAGAGCTAGCAGCCATAGTGCATGCTCTAAAGATTTGGCGCCATTATCTGGTCAGTAACCGGTGTGAAATCTTTACTGATCATAAGAGTTTGAAATATTTCTTTACCCAACCAGATCTAAACCTAAGGCAAAGAAGATGGTTAGAACTCATCAAAGATTATGATCTTGGTATTCATTATCATCCCGGCAAAGCCAATGTAGTAGCCGATGTCTTAAGCCAGAAGCAACATCATCTTGTTGTCATTGAGGCAATAAATCAACCATCTTTGTCTTCTAAACTCCAGAAATTGAATTTGGGATTGGTAGAGGATGGTTATGTTGCTGCACTGGCATTGCAACCTACTCTCTATTCTCAAATTAAAGCTGCTCAGTCCATTGATAAGGAAGTAGCTGAGATTATGAAGGAGATCACTTCGTACCAAAAGTCATAGTTTCTGACCGAGGAACACAATTTACATCACAGTTTTGGGAAAATCTGCATGAACTTATCGGAACTAAATTGTTCTTTAGCACCGCTTTTCATCCACAAATTGGAGGCCAAGTGGAAAGAACAAATCAAATTTTTGAAGACATGCTCCGAGCTTGTGTGCTTGAACATAACACCAATTGGGAGAAATGTCTACCTTTTGCTGAGTTCTCCTATAACAATAGCTTCCAAACCAGTCTTCAAATTTCACCATTTGAGGCTCTCTATGGAAGAGAATGTAGGACTCCTCTCTATTGGTCTGAAGTAGGAGAAAGACAATTCTTTGGACCTGCCATCATTAATAAAGCTGAAAAGAATGTCACTCTTATTCGAGACCGATTAAAAGAAGCTCAGACTCATCAAAAGAGCTACTCTGATTGTCGTCGTTGAGAGCTAAGCTTTGATGTAGGTGATCATGTCTATCTTGAGGTCTCTCCTATGCAAGGCACGCAACGATTCCAAATTCATGGCAAGCTTGCTCCTCGATATATCAGACCATATCAAATCATCTCCAAACGTGGACAAGTAGCATATCAGTTGGAGTTACCATCTCATCTATCCAATGCGCATGATGTATTCCATGTTTCACAACTCAAGAAATGTCTTCGAACTCCAATTGAGCACACCTCACTTGAAGACATTAATCTCAAGCCAAACCTCGTATATCAAGAATGTCCAATTCATGTTCTCGAAGAAAGTAAACGGCGTACCCGCAATAACTCCATCAAGATGCTTCGAGTACAATGGAGCAACCATACGGCGGATGAAGCCACATGGGAACGGGAAGACCGACATGAAGCCGAATTCCCTAGTTTCTTCTAGAGTGACGAAATCTTGGGGTCGAGATTCTTTTGTAAGGGGGGTAGGCTGTCACATACCACAATTTTGGAATGTATGGAAAACATGAAAATGGTGGAGGAAGAAAAAAATTATGAACTAAAAATTTTGCCTAGAAATATTATGTGTAAATTGTTTGTGCATTTTGAGATGTTGTGCATATGCATTATAGAAGCATATTCATACTTAAGTAATACTAATGGACTTAAGAAAAATATTTATAATAACTCAAAAATCTGGGAAAAATTTGTGTAAACCTCGTACTAACCTTAGAAACCAAATGTGAAATTTTAGATTAATTTATCAAGCCATTAGATAGACCAAACAACTCTCTAAACACACTAAACTCAGAATTTTGACTTTTCTCCGGAGCTCTTTTTGTCACCATGCCAAAATTCGAGCTTGGACTTGTAGGCTGTGAGATTTGACCAGACTGTAGAACAAACATTGCTTTACAACTTTGCCATTGAATTCAACCTAAAATTCTGCTTGAAACTAATTTTAAAAACGAGCTCAAAGTTGTAATTTCATCACAGTCTCAGAAAAAAATCCAGCCTTTCTTCCTCTCTCTCACAATCTACATTGCCATGTGGGCCAGGCGCATGGTGGGACCCCTTTTGCAGCCGCACATCGCTCTCTCCACAGGCCCACAGTCAGAACACGCACGCCACACGCGAGAGCACGTGCCGGCCAGCAGCGTCGGGCCATTCTCCCTCTCTTCCTCCGTCGGCGACCCCTTTTAACCCGACCACCCGACACACTCTCTCTCCCTCTCGCCCTTGTCTCGTTTCACGGTAGAGTACAGGCATCCCGTCTCGGAATCGCCGGGAACAGGGGCGCCAAGCTTGGTGACGGCGAGAAAGATCCCCATCGCCATTGCTAACCGATGAGCTCCATCTCCGTTCAATATATGTTGTCAAATCCACTCTCAATACCCTCTCTAACGCTGCCAAGAACACCTCCATTGGTGCAGCCAAACTCGGGGAATGCGACCGTGTCACCTCGTGTACACCGTCGCGCTATAGACGCCGCCGCTTCACCTCTACTCATCGCCTAGCTTCCACAGTCCACTATTGGTCGAGTCGTGTCGCCATCATCTTCGCCAGCAACCAGTGACCAAGAATCCCGAAGGAATCGGTGCGAGGTGAACCACAGTGAAAGATCCCCTTCTTCTTCCCCAACTCCGACCACCGACACCATTCTTCTCTTTCTCCCTCTCTGGTGAGCTTCTGCGCAATCTCTTTCATCTCATGCTATCTTGTGCCAAAATAAACCGATGCGCACATCCTCTCTGTACAGTTGAAGGCCGAAAGTACACTGTCGACGATCATCCGAGAAGAAAACAACCGCCGCGGAGGTGCTCCGCAAGCCGTCGCCAATGACCAGACCTTGCCAAGCCATGCCAGCTGCTGGGTAAGTTCCCTAGTAGTCCCTAGAACCTTTACCATGCACATGCACGCATAGATTTGGCCTCCAAATCAACATGCACCACCAACCCGAGACTCACTGCCTCTCAAGGCGTCGTTGATGACGATTTTGGTGACCTCGTCGAGTGAGATAGCAACCAATAGCTTCGCCTTGAGTCCCTCTAGCTTTTCTCTTTTGGCCGCGGCATGAGATCAACCTCCATTCGCCACCGGCACCGGCGTGAAGCTCGCTGGAGCGCCATTGCTCTGCTCAACGAGCCACACCTCACTGGCGAGTGGGCCGCACGTCATTAGGCGCTAAGGATCACACTTAGAGATAGTTTAAAACTTGTGAGGTTTAATTTGTAAGAATGCTTAGTATGACATGTGGACCCAAGACTTAATTATAAATAGAGGAGACATTAAGGACTCTTAATGAAATTTGTTTTAACACGTGCTTTAGACCACGGGTTGATTCTTGAGGAACTCCAAGGACCTTTTTGCATATTGACTAGAGACTGACAGTGGACCCCGTGTATTTATAATTCGAAAATATAAAAGAAAATTGCTAAAGTAATATCTTTTCAAATGAAAATTATGTCAAACTTGTGAAATTCATATAAAATCAAATATAACTCATTCAGAGGTGAAACTAACTTCAGTAAGTTCATAAAATTGTGAGCATTAATGTGGTAGAACAAAAACCTATACTAACAGTATGATATTTATTTCTAATATTTTATATAAAGAATAGTTAACATAAATCATGCTCTAACTTGTAAAATTTTGCAAAAAATTCATCCTAAGTCTAAAATTTGCAAACTAAATTTGGTTGGAATCAAATTTTTATTCTCTGCATTATAATAATGTTTAACCTAACAGAAACATGAAGATGTATACCTCAAAAATAAGAATTGCATATAGTCCTATATTTAACATGTAGACACTTTAAAAAAATTGTAACTTCTAAATAAAAACTGTTAAAATGAAAATTCTTTCACAGAAAAAGTTAATTTGACACAGAACACACCTAACCTATGTAAAGCATTCATTTTAGAACATGATGGATCTTTTATGTATGTTTGTAATTTAAATTGTTGCATATGTATGTTTAGACGATTCGCAGTCGAATCACGAGGAGGTCTACTATATAGCTGAACAAGGAGAAGAAGAGCAAGGAAAGTTTTTCACCTCCCCTCTTTGATCACATTGGACCTATAATTTGGAGGTTATTTGAAAAAAATTGCAAAATATGCATTTTGATTGTACACTAATACACTAAAACTTTGAAAAAATTATTAGATCAACTCCTTACCTTGCACTATCACCTGAACTCCACCAAAAGACCTTATCCATCGTTTCCTAGCCATAGGAACAATTCATGTTGTCACATTAAGTGTGGTGGTGTTTGAGGTCACAATAATATGAGAATGCTTAGCCATGCTTAGTGTCATGACTACATACCATCTGGGCTCAATTATATATATATATATATATATATATAATGTTCTGATATATATCTGGACATAAAAGATAAAAATGTTATATTTATCAAATAAAATGTTGGAAAATGTGGATTTTAGGTTTGGGCCTCATGTGACACACATATGATGATTAGTTGTGTCGATAGGGGAGAGAGTGCCCAGACTGACCTAAGGACTTCACTAAATGTTAGTTCGTGTCGAATACAGTACAACCACATTGGCTAGTATGGGATAGCCCAAGCTTAGTAAATTATTTATGGTTTAGCCTTACATTTTGGTAGGCTGGTGGGTATGAGTTCGAATAACTTAGAGAAACTTTCTATTTACCCCGACATGGTAGTATAGGTGACTAAGTCTGTCCAATTCAACGGTATTGTGCCACGTGGTGGGTTCCTGTCATGTCCGCAATCACGGCATTAAGTTTAAGGCATGGGCCCACCACTTAACTATTCTAGGTTATATTTCCAGTATGACTAGGATGGAGGAACACGTATTGTGTTGGTGTAAGGCTAAATCATGAATCTTGAAAGGGCTTTGTTGTGAGTAATAAATTGGATACTCATGTATCGCGTGCCTTGTTTTGCATGATTATTATATCGCATCATGTGGGTAAAGTGTATGTACTCTGCCGAGTTAAAACGAATCAATTAGCCGTGCTCGCGGTTATGAGCGGCGTGTGAATATGTCGTCAGTATAGACTTGTGTTTTATTCTTCCCAAAAGCTGATTTTAATCTTAAAAATGTGATGTGATTTGTGGATTATGTCCTTGCTGCCATGGAAGGCGATAAGGAGCTAAGTTATATGTGATTACCATCTATTTCGATGGCCAATTGCTAAGTGTATGCTTGCTGAAATTTTATTGAAAGAAAATCTGAATTGTAATATGGATTTTTGCAAACCAAAATTTGCTTTATGCTAAAAATACCCAATGTAAGCTTTACCTTGTATATGCCCCGCATGTAGAGTATTAGGCTTTCTTGGTGCTTGCCAGTACAATCTATTGTACTGACACTTGCTTTGTAAATATTGTTTTGTTTTATGCTTAGACTTGGTTGAAGATGAGATCACTCCAATGGAGGATGATTTCGCAGGGGAGGATTCATTCTTCTAGGATGGTTCTTACTAGGGTCTACCCTAGTCAGTTGCAAGAAAGATCTTTTGGGTAGAAGATGCTTCCGCGAACCTAACTATTTGGTCGGTTGGCCATATGTATCTAAGCGCTATGTGTTGATCATAAAATGTACCGAAGGTGCGTTGACTTGGAAAACCGCTTACTGGCCTTAGAGATTTGCTTTACTCTAGTGCAGGTCCAAAGTATCGCTTCTTAGGTTCGTAGGCGTGCCAGTTGATTTGATCCTGCAATCAACAAGAAACAAAGAAACGAGTATTAGTCTGCAAATGATAGCTGATCGGCTATTGGCCGATGACGTATCGTCTAGTGTTAAGCCGATGCGGTATGCACTGGATCGGATGGGATAATTAAATCTAATCGATCAGCTATAGATATTCATAATACATAATTTAAATATCAAGATTCATTTAAACTAAGTGATTGGGATAGATTGGTAGCATACCGAGACAGTATAAACCACTTATGTTCAAAAGTTACTCAATATGTAGATTACATATATTTATAGCATAGCCGATGTCATAGATTTAATGTGTATCGGCTAGTACTCCGATACCACTTTATTCTAAGATATCATTATAGACTAAATACCCTAAACATGAACCGATCAAATATTAAGATAACTTAATAGATCGATAACAAGCTTAGCATATTTAATTATAGTGAGATCTTAATATAAAGGAAAGTTTCAACATATCAAGTAAATATAAAACATACAAGACAGTTAAAACAGATATGATCGGCTGAAACGCTGATACTATCTCTAATAGTGATCATAAAACAAGATATATATATGTTATGATTCTAAAAAATGACTTAATAGGTCGGACTTAACCGATGCAGCATTAAGTATAAAAAGAAGCATAAGATCTAGACAAATCTATGAACACCTTTCAAGATGGTGGATACACTGTATAATCTAAATCGATGACGAAACCTAACCCTATCGGTTGTTGTCCAGTAGCAGAAACTAGCCGATTAGGGTTAGATCGCATTATCGATCTAGGTTATACACTATATATGATAAACTGATGATTTACATAAACGAGATTAGAGTATCATAATGATGGAAGCACTAATCCCGAGAACACAAGTCTCCATGACAAGATTTACCTTTTCGCTGGAGATCAAATGATGCAGCCCAACTAGATGTAAGAACTCGTCGAAACTGTTAAAAGAAAAGGGTGGCGATGTACCGAAGGTTGTATTGAACTTGATTGTTTTTTAATTACATGGTCCTGGCGTCGTATTTATACCCAGATACAAGATAAGTCCATGACGGACACAATTCTTATCTCTATTACAATTTGAATTACAGATATATGTCTAAAATAAACTCTCACCAACATTATCTATAAGGAAACTATTTAAAAATATCCTAATTAATAGATACAATTGTCTTTTCAGGATTTTATCCGTGTATGGCAATCTCCATGAAGCACTTTAATCGAATCTGAAGAAAATTCCAACATCGTCTCCCTAAGATCGATCACACCAGCCATCCTTATCGGAATCGGCTACATCGGCTATCCTTGTCCGATTCGGTATCAGCCGACAGCTACCTTAGCCGATTCAATCACCAACTGATGAACCCCTCAACCGATTTGGTCTGCACTTGGCGTGCACTCCATCTTCGGAAGAACTCAATTCTCTCCAAATCGGCTTTGGCTTTAGATCCAAACTTGATAATTTGCTTACCAAATTTGGTCGTTAACACATGCCTCCCCAAGTCTGCTATATTGTTAATGTTGTGGATTTGCCGAATCTTAACTTGGAGAGATTTTAGGACTTTTCCGTTTTGGTCTTCACCATGTTTTTTTAAATAACAGCCACCGCCTTAGAGTTTTTCACGCCGTCACTTTTGCCCCCACCGCCTTAGCCCCAAACAGCTTCAATCTGCATCGGCGGTCTCCCGGTGTTCTCGATGAACTCACGGGCATCCTCCGCGCAGCGACGAACTCCTCCCCGGTGATGTCGACTTCAACCATCCCATCCACGGCACCATCGGCTGAATTCCCAGAGGTAAGCTCCATTGGCTTTAACTTCTTTCTTTTCTACAATCTGGCGTTTGCCATTTGTAATTGGTTCCTTCCCCCTTTTTATTGTAGCACCTTTCTCACCAGATTGCAATCCCCAATCTCGTCCATCCCAACCAGTATCTCTTAGGGCCAATCGGCAACCTAGACCCCTCAGACTTCATAAATGCCAAAACCAACAGGATTCCCTTCAAGCTGTCAAACCCTAACCTGACACATTGGAATGGAACTTTCAAATCATGGCCATCAACCGACAAAACTTGGCCAACATGGTACAATAGGGTGTCGGCTAGCAAACAGAGCCATTGGGAAGAACTAGGGATAGCATAGTGCTTAGCCCTAACCATAGCCGACATGCCTAAAGATGAACCCCTGCTATCGGCTGCAAGTTATTTTTGGTCCAACACCCTGAACTCCTTTTTGTTCAACCAAGGACTGATGACCCCCACTCTGTTGGACATAACCATGATCACAGGCCTTGACATCATATCATCGGTTAACCCTGTCAGCCTGAATACCATGTGCCAATATTCTTTTAAGACCATGATCACGGGCCTTGACATCATATCATCGGTTAACCCTGTCAGCCTGAATACCAAGTGCCAATATTATTTTAAGACTAGGGCCATTGGAGGTTGGAACAGATTCATAAGCCTGAATATGGGAACTGGCCCAGTGGACTCCAGAGAACACGCAGCCTTCCTTCTCATGTGGCTAGAAGAATTTCTATTTTGTGGTTCAAGCTACGGTCCCACAACCAACTGGCAACATATAGCCGAAGCCCTAGTGGAGAAAAGGCAGATTCCCTTAGGAAAATATCTGCTAGGGTACGTTTATCAAATGTTGAATAATGCATCGGCTAAAATTGCCGCCAATTCGGCTATCGGCACCGGAGGTCCCTGATGCCTGCTGCAGATATGGCTAAATTTACACACATACAAAGTCTCTCAGAGGCAAGACTTGCAAGATGCTAGCTTCCCATTAGAACAACCGACAAAGATGAAGACGGTGATGAAATCACAACATGCCGATGTATGTCATTCGGAGAGGCAACATCTTCATACTCAGGATCTAAGCTCTCAGCCGATCTTTTTAAGAATTAGTTTGACAACTTCTATGATGGATTCCCAAGAACCTCAAAATTTTGGTTTGCCTATGAGAACTCTGAAGACTTTGAACTCCCTAGTGACTTTAGATTCAACGAAATAAACTCTGAGAAATTTGAGAAGTCCAGGGAAATCTTCACATCGGCTATCTCGCCTTGCATCCTCCCAGTCGGCATCCATCAAGGCAGGAATGTACAAGTTACATATGAATTTTATCACCCCATGAGTGCCGCCAAACAATTGGGCATGGGACCATTGTCGATTGGTTTGTACTTTACTAATAAAATCGAAACCAGAGGCGAAATCGGCTCAGGCCTCATGATGGATAGGCTACTGAATATCGAAGGCCCCCCTCTTGGCAGTATAGACAACATTGAGTTGGTAATTACAAGGATTGCAACCTTCAACCGATGGTGGAGTGAATGGAAAAAACATCTGTTTCACCAATCGGTTCCATGTACCTCACCAACATATACCCGGAGCTGATCCCAGAATTAAGAATTTTCTCTCCTGTCATTTGTTATTTATTATCGTCTGTCTTTCTTTACCATTTGAATAACTCTTTTTGTTTGCAGACTACCAATTTATCTCCCCAACACATCAACAATACCGGAGTGGCCATCAACTATGCCATCGGCATCCTTCCCAACGGCTGTGGGCTGGCCCCATCAAGAATCGGCTTTAATGCCTCGAACATATCAACTTGTTACATGGCCAGACCCGCGAGCCACTTCAAAGGAAGAAGAGAGCCAAACCATCGGTTGCCGATCCATCAGCTGTGCAGAAGAAACCTTCAAAGAAACAAAATAAAACCACAACCGATGACCCACCGAGCATCAAGTGAGAGGACTGCATCGGCTAGGGGCAGCCACAACGTCGAGGCAGAAACAGCATCGACTCCCGTCATCACTGTAAGCTATTCGGTCTTCCTCTTCATATCGGCTACTTTCAAAGTCCTTGATGACTAACAGTCTCAATGTGTATCAATTCCAATATTCTCTTTGCAGGCTCTAGCCGACATGTTTCCTTTTGATATAAAGGAATTCATGGATGACGAGGCGGACACCACCAACAAGACCCTAGCCTCTGCTGCTGATGATATGAAAACAACACTATAAGATTTGGCTCGTCGGCTAGAAGGTTCTTTAGACTTCCTAGTTTCTGACTGTGGATCAATGAGAGCCGGATTCGAAGATATTCAAGATCAGCTCCCAGACCATATAGGCGACACCATCTCTCAAGCTGCATACCTTGAACAACATCGGCACAAGTTTGAGAGATCCAAGCAACGGATAGCCGATCGGCGAGAAAGGACAGCCCTTGAAGCTACAATAGAAGGCAATCGGCGATCCATACTAGAAGACAAAGCCAAGTTTGATAAGATGACAGCTATGCCAACTTCCAATCATGATCGGCTGTGCAAGCGGAAAGAGGAGCTGCTAGCCGAACTCACCAAGTGCGATGCTGATATCGTATCTGAAGAACAAAGGCTTGCCGATCTCCCAAGAATAATATCATATTAGAAATCCAGGATAAAGGCTTTAATGAAAAATTTATTAGACCTCACTAAAGCCTTGAAGGCCCCGGGAACGATGCAGTCAACCTCAAAGCTATTGAAGAAGTTGACCGAATTCGGCAAAGAGCAATATCGGCAATCAACAGCTTCATATCTGGTTAAGCCGATTTATGTAATATAACTTTTGTGAACTACAACTTTTGTAATATAACTTTTGTGTTGATCTTTGCAGACTCCGTGAACTTCGGCTATAAGCAATGTAATAGGACTCCTGTTGATTATTGCAATCGGTTCTGCATTGAAAATTTTTCAAAGTCCATAAAAATTTTTGTTTTTGAAGTTCACTTGAGTTCACTTCTGTGTGTATATATGCCCCCATAATTTTACAATGTCGACCGATCATTGATAAAATTATGACACACACAAAATCGGTCATCATATACGTGCAAAATCATAACCGCTGATGATAAGAATAAAATGACTAAGGGCGATACAACTTATATCGGTCGTCATATATCGGCAGAGCACAACCGATTATGACAAAAGTGAAAATACTAAGGGTGATATGAGTCATATCAGCCATCTAAAGATGATGTAAACACATCGACTACCATGTATCGGCTCAACACAGCCGAATCATGAATTGATCCACACGCTTGGATAATATTTTTTCAAGTATTTGCCATTGAGAGCCCTTCCGAAAATCTCTCCATCAAGCCCTTGCAACATGTAAGCTCCTTTGGAAACACACTTGTAAATTTTAAAGGGTCCTTCCCAATTAGGTGACACTTGCCGAATTTATTATCACGAGTACCAATCAGCAAGATCAACTTCCAAACCAACTCGCCTTTGTAAAACGACTTCGGCACAACCTTCTTGTTGTAATGACGAGCGATTATTTCCTTATCTCTAGTCACCTTTTCCAAAGCACGCAACCTGGATTGAACCAAGTCGTCTGACTCATCTACCATAAGATTGCGATAGTCATCGACTGTCAACTCGTACTGTAAATCAATTCTTCTTGGGCCGATGACACTTTCCCATGGCAAGACGGCTTCATGCCCATAAACTATCTTGTAAGGTGTTGATGAGAAACCCGATTTCCACGCACTGGCCTGAGAGATTTGCTTTACTCTAGTGTAGGTCCAAATTGGTCGCCTCTAGTGAATTGAGGGTGTGCCAGTTGGTCTGGTCCTGTAACCAACAAGAAATAATAAATAGGCATTAAGTTGAAATTAGATGCGGCCCAGCAATTTGGATCGATTTAGTCTTAGCCGATTCAGTCTTAGCCGATGCGGCCCCTGTTTCTTCACAGACCGCGCTCCTGATCTGATTCCACTTCAATCTTGGCTCTGAACTCGGGGATTTGGTTACCAAATTTGGTCGTTAACATAAGGAGGCACCTGAGTCAATCCATGACAAGCCATCCAATAGGGCCATAATGGTTCGGCCAATCGGCTAAGCCATTGCTTTGGATAATCAGAGATCTTCCTCTTTATTAGCTTGATCAGACTTTTATTAGATGCCTCTGCTTGTCCTTTAGCCTGTGCATAATATGGTGAAGAATTCAGCAATTTGATCCCCATGCTCTCTGCAAACTAGACAAACTCATCGGATAAGAAGATAGATCCCTGATCGGTTGTTATCGTCTGAGGAGCACCGAGTCGGAAGATAATGTGCTCTTTAACAAACTGGATCGCATCCCCAGAATCAACTTTCTTCAAAGGAATTGCTTCCACCCACTTTGTGAAATAATCAGTTGGTACCAATATGAACTTGTGTCCTTTGCTTGAGGGTGGATTAATCTGGCCGATCATGTCAATTCCCCAACCTCTGAACGGCAATGGCTTAATTATGGGCTTCATAGCCGACGCTGATGCTCGTTGAATTGCTTTGAATTTTTGATAGTCTTGACAACCCTTATAATACTAGAAGCAACTTTCCAGCATCGTCGGCCAAAAATCCCAGCTCGTCGAAGCATCCATTTTATTTTATGAGCCGATTGATGAGTACCACATATGCCTTCATGCACTTCACCCATCATGACCTTGGCTTGATCGGTACTTAAACATCATAGTAGCTCTTCATCAATCGTCCGATAGTACAGATCATCGTCGAGTAAAACATATCTTAAGGCCTTGTATCGCAACTTTCTCGAAGCCGATTGAGAAGGATTCTTGAGATAATTATAAACATCATACATCCAATCATTGGCTGTGATTGTAGCAATTTCCACCTCAGTGTCCTTGACCATCGGCTTGTATCCCGATGCCCCCTGAGCGAAATCATTAGCTTGAGCATTCTGCTCTTGAGGAATATGTGTCAAAGTTACCAGCAGAAAATTTTCCATCAACTCTCGGCATTTTTTTGTAGTAGGTCATGAACGTGTCATTTTTGCATTCATACTCTCCAGCTAGCTGATCAATGACCAACAAGGAATCGCCCATGATCTCCACGGAATCGGCTTCAACTTCTTTCAAAAGTTGCAATCCTTGAGAACTGCTTTGTACATGGCTTGGTTGTTGGTGGCATAAGGCTTGATAGTATAAGAAAATTCAAAACTTGCCCACGTAGGTGATATGATGACCAAGCCGATACCGCAGCCATGAGTATAAATCGATCCATCAAAAAATAAAGTCCAATGAACTATATCAACCGAGCCGATTGAGTCATCACGATGCTCAACAATGAAATCGGCTATGGCCTGTCTCTTGATTGCCTTGGGTGATTCATACCTCAGATCGAACTTTGTCAAGGCATAAATCCATTTACCAACTCTTTCTTTTAGCACTGGAGCCGATAGCATATACTTGACAACATCGACTTTGCAGATTATCGTGCATTCATTGGATAACAAATAATGTCTTAACTTTGTGCATTAAAAAAATATAGGCATAAGCATAACTTCTTCACCGGGGAATTCCTTGTCTCAGCATCCAGAAGTCTTCTGCTCAAATAGAAAATTGCTCTCTCTTTACCCTCGAACTCCTGGATCAATACCGAGCTGATTGACTTCTCATTGGCTGACAAGTATAACTTGAAAGACGCCCCTTTCTGTGGAGGAATTAATACTTGGGGGCACTCAAATATTCCTTGATGTTGTCTAAGGCCTTCTGTTGCTCTGCCTCCCAACTAAACTGCTGGTTGACTTTCAACCTTAACAAACATGTAAATGGTTCCATCTTTCCAGACAGATTAGCAATAAATCTTCTAATGAAATTTACCTTGCCGACCAGTGATTGCAATTGCTTCTTGTCCTGTGGAGGCTGAATATTTTTTATTGCATTGATGCTCCTTTGTGTCACTTCAATCCCCTTTTCATGAACAAGAAAACCTAGAAACTGTCCAGCCGATACGCCAAAGGCACACTTTGTGGGATTCATCTTCAGGCCATATTTCCTTGTTCTCTCAAGAATTTTTCTCAAATCGGCTATATGGTTGTCTACTTCTTTCGACTTCACAACCACGTCATCAATGTAGATCTCAACCAATAAGCCGATTAAGTCATGAAAAATGTAATTCATGGCCCTCTGATACGTAGCTCCAGCATTTTTTAGACCAAAGGTCATTACAACCTACTCGTACAATCCGATTGCACCAGGACATCTAAAAGCAGTCTTGTGGATGTCTTCCTCTGCCATGAAAATTTGATTGTATCCTGCATTGCCATCCATAAAACTTATGATTTTGTGCCCTGAAGCAGCATCAACCAACAAATTGACAATCTGCATTGGGTATTCATCCTTAGGGGTGGCCTTGTTCAGATCTCAAAAGTCGATGCACACTCTAAGTTTTCCGTTCTTCTTGATCACTAGGACTATGTTAGAAACCTATTCAGCGTATCAGCAAGGCCGAATGAAACCAGCATCATACAAATAAGTGATTTCGGCCTTGATAGCATCATACATATCGTCCTTGAACCTTTTAGGTGCTTGCTTAAACGACCAATATGTTGGTTTGATAGGGAGCCAATGTTGAACAATTCATCAGCTAAGTCCAGGCATCTCAAAATACTCCTAAGAAAAATAATCTTTATATTTCTTTAAAAGTTCTATAATCTTGGTTCTAAATTGAGAAGACAATTTTTTACTAATGAATGTCGGCCTAGGCCTATCTCCTGAGCCTATATCGACTTCTTCTAAGTCATCGGCCGACATGAAGCCTTGTCCAAGCTTGCCATTGAGATCATCTACAGTGTCCTTTGTGTAGAAGCTTGACCCCTCCACAACGCCCTCAAAGCAGCAGTTTGGGCTCTTCATCTCCGATTGGTTGTATTTCAAAATCGAACACTTTTAGATAATCGGCTTCCCAAACCTTGTCGGACAAGCAATCAATGCCATCCATCTCCCAGAGGGTTAAGTCGGTGTTGGCAACGTTTACTGACCTGTTGCCTCGCACAAATTCAACTTTGTCGCCTTGCCATTGGATTAAGCTCTGGCGCATGGTAGAAGGGATGCAGCAATTGGCATGGATACAGTCCCTTCTGAGCAACAAGCTATATGATCCCTTCCCATCGATGACAAAGAAGGTTGTAGGCATAGTCTTGCTGTCGATTGTTAGCTCCACATTCAAAACCCCTTTGGTTTCTGATGGATTGCCTCCAAAGTCTTTCAAGATCATGTTGGTCTTGATGAGGTCATTGGAACTCTTGCCCAATTTTTTGAATGTAGCATAGGGCATCAAGTTCACAGCCGCTCCTCCATCAGCCAACATCTTGGACATCAGCTTGCCATTGACATAGCCTTCAACATATAGTGGCTTAAGGTGTCGATGCCATGTCCCCTCTGGTTTTTAAAATATGGCTTGCTCTGGGGACGAAATTAACTTGGCCAAGGATTCCTCAACCACATCTGCATCGGCTTGGGCTGCTTCATACTCGGCTGGCAACACAAAGACCATGTTGACCGATGCAGATGCCACGACTTTTCCCTTAGCCAATCTTTTCGCTTTGTCGGCTTGAGCCTCATTGGCTAAAACAACCTTGTTCTTCACACACCACTCTTTCCTTGGGCGCTCTTGTTTCCTATTCTTCTTCAGTCGATGGTCGATTTTAGCTTGCACCTCCTACAGCCGACCCTTGCTCTTCATTCGTTGCACCCTCCTTTTCTGGGTCTTTGTGAAAGTATCAGAGGGGCACCATTGCGGGTTCATGGTCTCGTCTTCATCTTCATTATCATCATCTTGGAAAAAATATTGATGAATCGGACCCAACCTTTGGTGAACAGGGAGTTTCTTCTGTGGCAGCCGATTTCTCTCAGAACGAGATCAGCTGGACTCCTCAGCGTAGTCAGCACTACGATCGCTGCAAGCTGGACAATCCTCAATCGATGGCAGCCTCATCCCCTCATTCCAGCAAAATCAAAAAAAATCACAGCCCCAATGAGAATCAAAGATGTCGTCCTCTTCCTAGCTGTCATGTCTTCTATGGTACTTGGGCTACCGATATTTTTTGATGACCTTGGCAGAAGGTGGTGATTCCCTCTCTATGAAATTATTCATGAACTTGACTAAGCTATCCATCTCTGGGGGCTCCCTGCTGGCTAGCCTGCCACTGGTGTGGACCATGTTGACCGGGAAGGGGTTTCCATCAACCTTCATCGGCTTCTTTGGGTCTTCAAACTTAATTTTTCCTGCCTCTATAGCCGATCGAATCTATTGTCGAAACACCTTGCAGTCGTTTGTGCTGTGAGCCACAGTGTTGTGCCATTTGCAATACTTCCTCTTCTTCAGTTCCTCAGCCGATGGGATAACATGATCAGCTGGAAGTTGGATTTGCTTCTCCCGAAGTAGCAGATCAAAAATTTTGTCGGCCTTGGTGATGTCAAAATCGTATTTCTCTTCTTTGGCCAAATTCTTGACCCATTGGCAGGTGATAACCTTCTTGTTCCTAGCCCAATCGGCTGTTGCCACTTCGGAGTCGTTGTCTTCCTCTGATTCAGAAGAATATGCAACATGGTTAATCTTCTTAAGAGCTTTCTTGGCCTCATGGAATCTTTGTTCATGTGTCGATATTTTCTGGGCCAAGTGAGCTAAACTCTCGAAGTCCCGAGCCAAAAACCCTTCCCTTATCGATGTTAACAGGCCCTGGAAAGCGAGATCGGCTAGCTGTGAATCGGACAGAACCAGACTGTAACATTTGTTCCTCATGTCTCTAAATCTTTGAATATAGTCTTGGACGGATTTGTCATGTTTCTGCCTAATGGCTGTCAGATCGGACAGTTTCATTTCATGAACACCGCTGTAAAAATATCTATGAAACTATTTCTCCAGATCGGCCCAGCTTTGCACAAAGTTGTAAGGTAGAGATGAAAACCAAGTGAAAGCCGATCCAGAGAGAGAAAGAGAGAATAGCCTAACCCTCGGGGCATCGTGGCGATGCCTCACCACACTGGGATAAAAATCGACTAACATGTTCATATGTAGAAACATTGTCCTGCCCTGAGAATTTGGAGAAGTCTGGCACCTTGTATCGGCTAGGCAGTGGAATCCTTTCAAAATATTCTGGATATGGGTACCGATACATGTTGCCTGTATCCTTGGGCTTGAGGCAAAATTTCTCCCTCATTACATCTATGATCATATCTGCCCAAGGTTTCTGCTGTTGTGCTCCTTGTTGTTGTATCGGCTCGAATTGATCAAACTGTGGTGGTGCCTACCGATACTACATCTGGGGCGAATGAGGCTGATATTGTGAATGAAATTGCCTCCCATGTGATGCTGAGGAGATTGATGCACCCCGTGAGGTGGCTGATCGTGAACGGGTTGCGGACCAATGGGGTGTTGTTGCAAATTTGGCGAATAAGATCCTATCGGCACTCGTGGATTCGGCTGGACCGGTGGCCGATTCATGTTGAACATGGCCGCAATCTGGTCTTGAGCAGCCAAAGGGATATCTTGCCCGCCGTGCTGAGGCTGCTACTTGGATAGAAGTATGAGGCTGAAATCCAGTTGCTTTTTAGCCGACGATGAAACAATCGGCTTCCCGGGTGCCGATGCCGATGCCATCGACTGCCCTGAGGTCATGCTTGCAACCGACTGCAATCCATCAGTAGCCAAGGTCCTATACGGTGGGAATTTGCCTTCAGGAAGGAAAGCTGGGCCCTTGGCTTGATATTCGGCCACCCTCAAATCAACAACGCCCTTGATCATATTATTCAAAGTGTTGACAAGGATGCCTGATTAGTTGATCAGTGCCTGATGCATAGCATAATCGATACAGTCCTGCAGACTGTTGAGCTCCGGGCTCTCTTCCTGTTTGACGTCCTAATTTTTGGCACCTTTGCCAGAGCTTGATTCGGGGTCGTCATCCCCTGGTAACTTTATCTTGTACCTCTGGACGACGGAGCCCGACCGAGTTTGGACAAGGGAATGCAGATATTGGTTTTGCAACTTGTTCATCAGCTCCTCCACCTCGGCATTTCTCTCGGGTGACAATTTGTCCATAGTGATTGGAATGATGTTCTCTTGGTCGATCTCAGAAGTCTTGATGTCGACCATTGTGTCTGACTTGCAATCAAGTCCCACTAGGCGTGCCAAAGAAGCGTGTTGATCCCAAATCATACCGAAGGTGCGTTGACTTGGAAAAGTGCTCACTGGCCTAAGAGATTTGCTTTACTCTAGTGCAGGTCCAAAGTATCGCTTCTTAGGTTCGTAGGCATGCCAGTTGATTTGATCCTGCAATCAACAAGAAACAAAGAAACGAGTATTAGTCTGCAAACGATAGTCGATCGGCTGTTGGTCGATGACGTATTGTCTGGTGTTAAGCCGATGCGGTATGCACTGAATCGGCTGGGATAATTAAATCTAATCGATCGGCTGTAGATATCCATAATATATAATTTAAATATCGAGATACGTTTAAACTAAGTGATTGGGATAGATCGGTAGCATACCGAGACAGTATAAACCACTTATGTTCAAAAGTAACTCAACATGTAGATTATATATATATAGCATAGCTGATGTCATAGATTTAATGTGTATCGGTTAGTACTCTGATACCATTTTATACTAAGATATCATTATAAACTAAATACCCTAAACATGAACCGATCAAATATTAAGATGACTTAATAGATCAATAACAAGCTTAGCATATTTAATTATAGTGAGATCTTAATATAAAGGGCAATTTCAACATATCAAGTAAATATAAAACACACAAGATAGTTAAAACAGATAAGATCAGCTAAAACCCCGATACTATCTCTAATAATGATCATAAAAGAAGATAGATCTGTTATGATTCTAAAAAAATAACTTAATAGGTTGGACTTAACCAGTGCAACACTAAGTATAAAAAAAAGCATAAGATCTAGACGTATCTATGAACACCTTTCAAGATGGTGGATACACTGTATAATCTAAATCGACGATGAAACCTAACCCTATTGGTTATTTTCTAATAATAGAAACTAGCCGATTAGGGTTAGATCGCATTATCGATCTAGATTATACAGTATATATGACAAACTGATGATTTACGTAAACAAGATTAGAGTATCATAATGATGGAAGCACTAATCCCGAGAACACAAGCCGCCATGACAAGATTTACCTTTTCGCTGGAGATCAAACGATGCAGCCCAACTAGATGTAAGAACTCGTCGAAACTGTTAAAAGAAAAGGGTGGCGATGCGCTGAAGGTTGTATTGAACTTGATTATTTTTAATTTACATGGTCCTGGGTCGTATTTATACCCAGATACAAGATAAGTCTGTGACGGACATGATTCCTATCTCTATTACAATTTGACTTACAGATATATGCCTAAAACAAACTCTCACCGATATTTTCTATAAGGAAACTATTTAAAATATCCTAATTAATAGATACAATTGCCTTTTTAGGACTTTATCCGTGTATGGCAATCTCCATGAAGCACTTTAACCAAATCCGAAGATAATTCCAACGTCTTCTCCCCAAGATCGGTCACACCAGCCATCCTTATCGGAATCGGCTACATCGGCTATCCTTGTCCGATTCGGTATCAGCCAACAGCTACCTTAGCCGATTCGATCACCAACCGATGAAACCCTCAGCTGATTTGGTCTGCACTTGGCACGCACTCCGACTTCAAAAGAACTCAATTCTCTCCAAATTGGCTTCGCCTTTAGATCCAAACCTGATAATTTGCTTACCAAATTTGGTCGTTAACACTATGTTGTAAGAACCTAGCTAAAACTTAGAACCTAGAATTTCTTATGTTAGATATATCACGTGCTTAGATGAAAGTGTTTAGCTTTTGCTAGGAACATAGTAAACATGAGTATGAGTTAAAGATATTTGAGACAATGTAGATCTTTAGCCTTTTTGTGTCAAGTCTCCTAAATGTGTAACACATCTGTTCGCCGCCATCGAGTGGTTTGACGGGCACATCTCAGGCTGAAGTTGACTAGTAGGCTAAAGGCCCAGCAAGGTCTCATTTATTTCTCTCGGAGCATCGAATGTCTTATTATGTTTCATGGAAGAATTTGAGATGTTCTATTCATCCTTCTAATATAATAAGGGGTTCGGAGTGCTTCCGACAATTGGTTTACATTATGGTTTTGTAAAACCTTAGGACCATACTATTCGTGGTTATGTGTCACATTTTAAACTCTTGTGTTTTTTACAACTTGAACCACCATACATGTTTTGTGAAATTTACTCTATATCTAATCAAACTCGAGGATATCGAAGTGCTTGCTAGATATTTTTAGGAAAGGTACACTAGGGAAAATAGGACATTTTATGATGTCAAATGCGTAATTTGGTTCATACTTTAAAACAAGGGACTATCTAAAAATTGTCATAAGTTTTTTGAGTGAAAAACTTTCAAATATCACTATAGTATAGTTATAATATAATTCCATCACAACCATACTATAGCTATATATAAGTATTAAAAAATATGTAATTTTATACCTAAGTTATATAGAGATTACGATATAGAGATGTAGTTATAGTGTAGTTACATTATAGTTACAGTTACACTATAAATAACTACACTATAGTTACATCTGAAAATTTGAAAGTTTTAACATTATGTGGCAGGAAGTCTGCTGTTGAGGTGGAGGAGCTGCTACCTACTTTGCTGCACAAGTCGTGTTTGAAGTTGAAGAGCTACAGCACAGTTGTCTGGCTTCGTCAATTGCTAGGCGATAGCGGTGCAGTGAGATCACTTGGTGGTGTTGAAAATATAAATACATATTGATTTAATATTCTATAAATAAATCATAACATTGAAGATGTAAATTAGCATAATTGCAACATACAATCTACACATATAAAATAGACAGTAAATTGAACAGATCGAATATACGAAACATGATAAATGCGTACCAAGGGTTCTAAATGTTTAGCTGCACAGCATGAAAAACTCGTGGTATCGGATGTTGATGATGGCGCACAACACCCGAATGAAGAGGAATACAAGCCGTGGTGGATGAACAGCAAGCGATCACGCGAAGCGCTTCTACAAAACCTTATCGTTGTCTTCTCCTGGTGCAGGACGTCGAAGGCAAAGGTTCCGGTCACCTGCTCTCCTGATCGCCGATGCACGCCGGTGAGCGGCATGGAGTAGACAATGAGCCATGGTGCAATATAGAGGAGGAAGCAAACCCTAGATTGATTTCGAGGGTGTTGCAAGAAGGTGGCGACTCAGTTTTTATATAGACATCAGGACGCCTGCACGATCTCCAACCCGCGTAACAGAACTGGATAAGTTGCGTGTAACTTATCCGGACTCTACGCCGCTCCACGCACTAGATAATTTGGTGTATTTCCAAAAACTAGGTTTCCAAAAACAAAACTAAATTTTACAACAAAACAAAACTGCAAAAGGAAGCCGCATCTGCACAAGGGTGAGGAACCAATTTTGATGAACCATTCATGCGCAAGCCGCATCTGTGCAAGGGTGAGGAACCAATTTTGATGGACCATTCACGCGCATGTCGGGTACGCGCGCCGCCTAGCCAGGCGAGGCGAGCGAGCGAGCGCATGTGTTCCTTTTATTATCTCCACCACACATGTCTCAAGTGGCTAGGATAGCATCCTCCCTTATAAGGAGATCTCTCTCTCCTAGAATAGACAAGGTGGTACTAAACATCCCATGTATACCGTCCCGTGAGGTGGACTTTTGTGGTTTTTCAAAGAATTAATCTCCATATGGGCCTTAGCCCATATATCAATTCCAATAGGTGGTATCAACATACAGTGGCCTGAAGTTGCAGGTGCTTCTCACTACAAAGTTGTTGTGTGGCTTGGCGGCGAGGTCACAACAGGCATCAACATTGGTGGTGGCTTAAAGGACAGATAGCTGAGCTCCCTATTGGCTGGCTAACTCCTTCCCCTACCTTGGACCACATTCCCCTCTTATGGTTGGTCTGCTTCCAGACTCCAGTCGCGAGGAGTCCTATGGCTTGCGGAAAGGTGGTGGTTTGGTCAAGTTGGTGTCTGCTCGATGGAAGATGAGCACCCTTTGATGTGTGCTAGGGTGTCCTCATCTTTTGATGAGATGATACTTCGATTAGATTGAGCGACGTTGACGATCCGACTACAACTGTTCAGGGACGTTTTTTTGACCGAAAACACTGTGGAGAGATCCCCACAGTCGCGACCAAAAGCGAATAAATTAAAAGGGGGAGGAAAAAGAAACTTACAGTAATGGGTTACTGGGGGTAGGAGAACATAAAAGACAAAAAAAAAGCAAGCACAGGCATCTAGCAAGAAAACCCTGTAACCCTAAGAACAAGACAATCAGCTAAAGGAATCGAGCTAGTCACAGAAGGAAGTTGTGATGTCTTCTCTAAACCTATTTGACTAAAGATAACCCTGGCTTTTGAAGTTTAACTTCCAAAGCCTTAGATTTGGCACATTTATGTTGAAGAACTTGTCATTTCATAGTTTCCATAATTCCCAGGCCGCTATGAGAACCACCTCAGTGAAGAAAGGCATGGAGCTTGTGTTGTGGGCTATAAACCTGTCCACTCATTGGAGGTCGATGTCCCATTGGACTTGAATGATAGACCAGCACTAAACAGCAAAGGGGCAAGACAAAATCAAATGATCAATGGTCTCCTCTGCCCCTCTGTCACACATAGCACAGATGGCATCATCTTGAACATTAAGATTTCTTCTTTGGATCATCGACTTTGTATTTAGTCTGTCCACTAAGAGTAACTAGGCGAAGAATTTAATGCGAGGCGTGCAACCAGATTTCCAAAGCTTGAGAAAAATTGGGTGCGAGTCAAAGCTGCTGAAGACATGCTGATAGAATCTTCCAGATGTGTATCGGCCACCCCAGACTAGCGTCCAACAATCATCAATCTCCTCCTCATACACAAGGCTTTGCAAATAGGCTTGGAGTTGCTCCAGTTCATGAGAGGCCTAGTGCGACAAAGGAAGATGAAAGATGGAATCCAAATCTTCTGCTTGCATAATCACCGCCACGAAGGCATTGCTGTTTTTGACAAAAGAAGCCAAGTGAGGGTAAGTCTCAGAAAGATTATTGTTATTCTAGTGATCTTCCTAGAAGCATATTGTCTCCCCTTTTCCCATGTGGCATCTAGAGACCGCTCTGAAAATTTCATTCAGCCTTAGAATGTCCTTCCACCAGAAGGAACCTATCTCTCTGACAGCATGGGACACTTTGTTAGAGTAATATCTATACCATACCAGGCTTACCCATGGAACATCCTGTCGGAGACGCCCGGACCCCCCATTATATTTGCAAGATGAGGTGAAACGCTTCAGTTTATCTAACAAACATAACGAAACATCCGATGTCCCGAGAGAGGGATATGTGAGACATTGCTGGTCCTTTAGCCTGCCAGTCAACTTGAACCTGAGATGTGCCCGTCAAACCACTCGAAGGCAGCGACCAGATGTGTTACACATTCAGGAGACTTGATGAAATTGGCTAAAGATCTATAATGTCTCAAATATTCCTAAATCATACTCATGTGAATCTAACTCCCAGGATGTGCGCTAAATTCACACTTTCTTCCCAAGCATGAGCATACAAAGAAAATACATCTAGATTGATAAGTAACTATGGATTACATCAACATCATTGATTACATAGGCCGACCGGCCAAATAAAAATATAAACCAGAGTACAGCGAACAGTGGTGGCTTAATTACCTACCCACAAGCACACTGACTAGGGGTAGACCGCCATTAAGTTCAAGACATAGAAGAACAGCCGTTTACCCGCATTCTCTCAGAAGCTAAGTCTATGACCTGCATCAAAATGGATATTTTAATCGCAAGTGTCAGTACATTATTTGAAATAATGTACTGGCAAGTGCACAATCAAACCAAAGTACATGAAAGCTCTAATTCAAAGGAAGGCTACTTGTAGTTACAATTTTTGGCATAAAGCAAATTTTAGTTCGCAAACATTTTACAACGTAGTTTAAGCAGGGCATTTTCAGCAACACATAAATTTTTACTAAACATGGCATGGTTTTAATCATAAATTGATAGATATTAATCCCTTACACAAGTCAAGGAGTAGGGCAAATATGTTGCATAAAACAACTTCACATTTAGCACAAAACACTTAGTTTCAAGGACATTTAGGCAAAACACAAAATCACATAATTATACCCATAGCATTTCATCATGTCGCTCATGACCGTGAGCACGGCTAATCGATTAGTTTTATTAACTCTGCAGAGTTTGTATAGCTTTTCCCAAAGCATTTAGCAAACCAATCCATGCCTATATTTCGATTAATACTAAGCAAGGCTAAGCATTTCACTTTTATAAAGCATAGAATTTTTCACATGAGCACCATTTAGAGTACTCTAATTTAATTCCTAGGTTTCAAAACAGCAAGGGAGTATTTTTAAAAGGGTTCATGCAAATTTTCAGGATATATCTACCAATCTTAGATTAAAAGCGACGATACAATAAAATACGCATGCAAATTCATAAACAAAACATATTGCCCGAAAACATGGGTTCAAAGTGTTCAAAGGGGGGGCAAGAACTGTCCTTGGTTGTCATAAGACCTTCCGGGGTTGAGTGGTAATAGTAATCTCCTCATCATCTTAAAACTATCTATCAAAAGAATGGTATCGATAATGGATGAATATGAAGACAACCAAACATCAAAAATGCTCTAAAATGTATGTGGTTACTTGGTGTGGTTCGGTGCTGCGTGGATGAGGTTCGTGGAGAAGGAATTCCTAATTCATCTATCTTTATTTTGAGAAGTTATGAATTTTGGGCTTTCTCGGCATAAGGTAGTTTTTAACTAAGTGTTGTTCAAAAATGTTTTAACGAATAAATTTATTTTAACCCTGACCATACGTAGGTGAAGAAAAGTGGTCTCTAGGACTAATGCAATTTGTTTCACAATTTTTAGAGCTAAATAAATTTATAGTTATTTTACAAACCTATAACGTGTTCTTACGCCTATAACATGCTAAAGGGGTGGTCATAGGGCTTTAGGTCCAGAACTTGTTTATTTTGCATGAGTGAGTTGATTATGGATAATTTAGCAAATAAATCTAATCTTAGGTGCAATAGCTTTTGGAGCGTAAATGGTCTCACTAAGTGTATATTTCCTATAGGAAATGCTACTAGGGTCGGTGTTTATTATTCTAACCTAGGTCTTGCTTATATAGTTATTTGTACTAAGCCTTGGTGAATTTGGAATGAAAATGTGGTCCTACTGGTCCAGTACATTCTATTCCAATATATTTAGAGCTAGGGTTAAATTCATGTTTATACAACTATTTGTATACATAGTTATATAGGTGTACACTGTACTTAGGTTATTTGTAACTATTAGTTCCTAGGTTATCTCTTTAGGGTTTTTACTACATACTCAGTGTATGATTGCTATATTTATTTTACCTAACTTGAAGTGCATTAGTTCCTAGTTTTATGGAAACTTATTTTATTTAAAGAGGATTAAGACTGAATTTTCTACAATTTTTCTCATGTTGAAGGGTGCATTAAAACATTAGTTTCATTTATAATTACTTTAAGGGATTATACTGCATAGAAGGCATATAGTTTTATTTTACATCTTAATGGGTGATTCAACGGAATTTAAGTTTACCCAAAAAGATGGTAAAATGAATTTTAAATAAACCCTAAAGACTGATTTACCTAAAGTGCATCATTTTCCTAAAATAAATTTTACAAGCATTTGACTCAAGGAATGTATACATTTTTATTTTTCCTACTCAGAGGGGGTGAGTTGAGGAATCCATAGGATTTGGGTTTGTCCAAAAATAAGTTAAATTGAATTTTCTAGGGATTTTATAATTTTGTACAAGTGTTATGGCCGATTCTCTTTATTTGAATTTTTAGAGATAAAATTTTTACTGTAAGTGCCAAGTTTTATAATTCTAAATTAAATTTCATCTTTTTATGAGTTCACAGAAATTTGTTTCACTCCAAAATGTGTTATAGTTTATTTTATATAGGTTTTACAAGTTTAACAATTTTTCTGTTGAAGGAATAGGGGTGTGGCTGTTTTTCTTTTGTATTTTAAGTTGAAAATCATGGGGTCCACAGGTCAGCCTCTGGTCAATTTGCAAAAAGGCCCCTAGGCTTCCAGCGTTTAAGCCCCGCAGTCCTTAACATGTGGTGCATGCCATGTTTATTAAGGGTCCCGGGGTTTTAACTTATTTGCTAATAGGTCCTTGGTCCCACATGTCATGGAGTGTATTTTTACTAATTAGTCCTTAGCCTTTTAAATCCTTCTCTAAGTTCGGTTCTTGGGTGCTTAATTGTGTTGGTCCCGCTTGTCATACACATAGGGAAGAAAAGGGCTGGCTGAGGCAGAGCGGGGCACGACGGCGAACGGCGGCGAGTTTGATGATGCGACCAAGAGAGGAAATGTGCGTAAGGGTCTTGTGCACACGACGGTGGTGGTCTCATCACCGGTGATGGCTGGAATCAAAGGCAGCGACGGCGCGAGCGGCAGGGTGGCTCGGCATGCTGGTGCATGTCAAGCTCTATTTCAAACCACGCCACGGTGATGCATGCATAAGGGCTCAAGGGCATCCAGGAACCTCACTGAAGGTCCTGTTGGCGCTGTTGTGTCCTGGACGATGGCAGCGGCTTCGTGCTAGTCCTGGCGGCGGCAATGGTTCGACGTGCACGGTGGCGGCGAGATGTAGCCAATGGGCTTGCAATAGAATGCACGCAAGGGGTTACTAGGGTCAATAGGAAGCTTCACATGCGAGGAATCGAGCTGTAACTCACCGAGGCAATGGGAATCGGCGCTGGGGCTCGTCGGTCGGAGTTGGGGAAGAAGGTGTCGATCTGGTGCATTCGGGCTTCATAGCTTCACGTGCTAGGACTGCGAGGTCTTGGTAAGATGGCGATGGTGACTAATCATACCGAAAATCTGATGTCGTTGTGTAGGCGTGGATATATCGATTGCCTTGATTTCCTCATCACCCTTTGACATCGACAATGCTTTCTTGGAGCTTGTGGCACAAGAGGCCCTTGTCGACATCTGTCTGGGAAGGTGGCAGTGTTGGAGGTTTCTACCATGTTTTTTTGACCGAAAAAACTGTGAGGGAGATCCCCACAGTCGCGACCAAAAGCGAATATATTAAAAAGGAGGGTTAGAAAAGACTTACAGACCAGGGTTACAAGAGGGCCAAGGCAACAGAGAGAACAAAAGCAAGCACAGGCATTTAGCCCGAAGGCCTGTAGCCCTATAGCCCTATTGCCCTATAGAACACACCAATTAGCTGAAGGCATCTAGCCAAGCACAAAAGGAGGTTTTGATATCCTCTCTGAACCTATTTGATTGTAGGTGGCCCTGACTTTTGAAGTTTAACTTCCAAAGCCTTAGATTTGGCACTTTTCTGTTGAAGACCTTGTCATTCTGTAGTTTCCATAATTCCCAAGCCGCTATGAGAACCGCCTCAGTGAATAAAGGCATGGAGCTTGCGTAATGGGCTTGTATGAACATGTTAGTGCAATGGAGGTTGAAGTTACCATTGGACTTGAATGGCAGCCCAACACTGAGTAGGAAATGGGTAGGAGAAAAAAGATGATCAATGGTCTCCTCTGTTCCTCTGTCACACATAACACAGATGGCATCATCCTGAACATTTAGATTTCCTCAATGGATCATCGACTTCGTATTTAGTCTGTCCACTAAGAGTAACCATGCGAAGAATTTAATGCGAGGTGTGCAGCCAGACTTCCAAAGCTTGAGAAAAACCGAGTGCGAGTCAAAGTTGCTAAAGACATGCTGATAGAACCTTCCAGATGTGTAACGTCCTCCCTAGATTGGCACCCAACAATCATCAATCCCCTCGTCATACATGATGCTTTGCAAGTAGGTTTGGAGTTGCTCCAGTTCTTGGAAGGCCTGCTGCGACAGAGGCAGATAAAAGATAGAGTCCAGATCCTCAGCCTCCATGACCTCTGCCACAGAGGCATTACTGTTCCTGACAAAAGAAGCCAAATGTGGGTAAGTCTCGGAAAGGTTATTATTGTTCCAGTGGTCTTCCCAGAAGCAAACTGTCTCTCCTTTTCCTAAAATTTCATTCAGCCTTAGAATGTCCTTCCACCAGAAGGAACCCATTTCTCTAGCAGCATGGGGGACTTTGTGTTAGTGATATGCCCTAGAGGCAACATGGAGATGTTGGATATCATTGTCAATGTTTATGTATAAATGAATAAAGTGTTATTCAATTCCATGAAATAGACATCTTGTATTGATCAATAAGTACGTGACTTATTTATGAGACTCTATATGTATGAATCTATTTCTAAATGATCCCTGATTATATATCATATTAATGAAACTAATATGATTCTAAGATCGGTATGTTTATTGATTGATGATCATGTCTCATAGATCATGGGTATGAAGGTACCAAATCAATAAACATGGACACATGTGTTAGAGAACACATTGTTGGATAGACCCACCATGAGACACTACAGGAATTAATGTGCCATTACTTGGTCTCAGGTAGTGTTGGTACAAAGTCCTTGGACCTGAGATCACCATGGATTCCAACATGTGTAGTAGCCTACTTTGGGACTACCAAACGCTATTTCGTAACTGGGTAGTTATACAGGTAGTTTTCGGGTTTGCTATGAAACATGGAGTGGGATGTGAGTGATCAAGATGGAATTTGCCCCTCCTTTGGAGAGATATCTCTGGGCCCCTCGAGGTAATGGATTATGGAAATGCATGGCCATGCTAAGTTGATTGAGGAGTCAATCAACAGACAGATAATCCAATACGGTTCGAGTGAATGGTTAAGCTATTGAAGGGATGGCACACGTCTTGCCTATAGCTTAATTGGTATCGTGAGGCAAAGGGATTTGTGTACACATTACAGGTTCAGAGCCGATATTATATTCTTGTATACTATGGTGTCAATATGTGCTGCTAGGCGCCGCTATTGACAGGTCGGCTGAGTTGGACTCGAGCCGACAATCGGCTAAGTTGGACTATAGCCGAAACCGAGTATACCTGAACCTACAGGGTTGCATGCTTAAGGGGATAAGAACAGGCATTCGAGTTGGACTCGAATACGGCTCGATCGGATAGAGTCCTATGGTCTTACGACGTATGGGCAGCCAACTCTATGAGTTTTGGATGAGATCCAATTCAAAATAGAGTCCTGATCGGCCACTAGTCCCAGTCGGCCAACTCTATATAAAGGGGCGAGGGGTGGAGAGCTGAGATAGATCAAGCACGTCAATTGAAGTCAATTGCGCCGAAATCAATTTGATCACACGCGGCTTTAGAAGTCGACGAGATCAATCTCCACAGAAACCCTCCCCACCTTCGAGCCAAACCCTAGCCTTGCATCGCGTACTAGCACACGGGTGTTCGGCGATTTGTCCCCGGACGTGTGGATACCGGTAGAGGCACTGCTACGTTGCGCGCTGTTGATCGGCTACGAATCGGCTGTGGTGAAATCGGCTACGGTCGAGCGCATTGGAGCGAGGCGTGAGAATGCGGTCAGACGACTCGACGAATCGGCTACATCGGCGAATCGGTTGATTGGTGAATCGGTTGATTGGTGAATCGGTTGTCCCTAGGAATCGGCTTTCGGCTTGCGGGAATTGCCTATCAGTGGCCAGCACAGTTCCAGATCGGATAGTCCTGATTGGCTATTTCCGCTGCATACTCCAATCTGTAACGATCTATCGGCCCTTACTTGCAAGTGTTCCTGGTTTGCGAGGTAGAAAAGTTTTTGTTTTCGGCTAGCGTAGCCTCGGCGTAACCCTTCACTTTGTTAGAGTAATATCTGTACCATACCAGGTCTACCCAGGGGACATCAGCTTTTTTGTAAAATTTGTTGAGTTGCTTTAGCAGCAGGGCATCATTTTGTAACTTGAGGTTTAGAACTCCAAGTCCTCCCTTCAACTTTGGCTGTTGAACTCTTTGCCAGGCCACCAAATTTCCCCCTTTCTTCTCCCTATCGCTTTCTCTCCAAAGAAATTGTTTTCTTACTCTATCAATATTTGCGATTACACCTCTGGGGATCTTGATTGTGCACATTGCATACGTTGTGATCGGGGTGATGGCTGAGTTTATCATCTCAAGACGACCAAAATAGGATAGCCATGTCGCACATGCAGAAAGTTTTCTTTCAATTCTATCCATCATTGGGGTTAGGTCTTCAATCTTTGGTTTTGTTGTGCCCATTGGGAGGCCCAAATAAGTGAACAGCATTGTACCCACATCACATCCCAATGTATTAGCTAATATATTGAGCTTCTCCGCATTGACTTTGATAGGGTACATATGAGATTTTCTGTAATTGACTTTCAAACCAGTGGAGATGTGAAAGCTGTGCAAGAGAGATTTAAGAAAGAAGAGTTGCCTGGCATCTGCTTGAATGAACAACAAAGTGTCATCTTCATATTGGATTGTGGGGAAGTCCTCTGACGGTTGAGGGATTGGCAGATTAATTAGGCCTTTCCATCTTGTTTCGTTCACAAGGACTTGAAGAAGATTAGCGACCAAGACAAACAACAGAGGCGAAAGGGGATCCCCCTAGCGAACACCCCTTTTATAGTTAAAATTTTTTCCTGGTACCCCATTCAGAAGTACCGCCGAGGACCCTGAGGATAAGATAGAAATAACCCAGGCTACCCACTTCTCAGGAACCCCAAGGCAAGACATTGACTGGATAATCGCTGAGTGCTCAATCGTGTCAAAGGCTTTTTCAAAGTCAAGCTTTAAGATTAAGATCTCTCTTTTTGAGTGATGACATTGGTGAATATATTCATAAGACCAGGCTAGGCAATCTTGAATGGTCTTTGTACGAATGAAACCATATTGATTGTTGTGGATCATTGATAGGATGACATTGTGTAGCCTATTCGCCAAAATTTTAGTTATGACTTTGAGGGAGATCTTCATCAGAGATATTGGCCGGTAGTCATTAACTGTTTCTGGGTTGTCTTTCTTTGAGATCAAGGTTATGTAGGAGCTATTGATTGGGCCAAGATCAATTCTGCTTTCCTGGAAAGCTTCACATAAAGCATAAAAGTCTGTCTTGATGAGATGCCAACATTTCTTCATAAGGAGCCCATTAAAACCATCCGGGCTAGGGCCTTGTCACTAGGCATTTTGTTAACGACTGAATCAATTTCTTGATGAGTTATCGGGCCTGAAAGATGGCTTAGGTTTTCTACCGGCAAAATCAAGGCAGGTAGATCAAAGAGCATGGTTCGGTCTAAAGAGGTTCCTATACGATCTCTGAAGGCATTCCAGATGATGTCGGCCTTTCCAGCATGATCCTGCATCCAGACCCCTTCTTCATTCTTGATCTATGCTATTGAATTCCTTCAGTATGCAATGGTGGCCATTCCATGAAGTACTTGGTGCATTCATCTCCAAGTTTGACTCTGTTGATTGTGTTTCTGTTTCGTCAGTATAAGTTTTTATAGTGTAGCCAGGTCTATAGCTACTTCTTTACTATCGCTCTAAGACTGAGTTCAGGGTTGTAGAGCCCTCTTCTGTCCTCAAGAAGATCCAAATGGTTAATAATCGTGTTGTAGTTGTTAATCATAATTGTTAGGTTTGAAATACCACTACTGCTCCATCTTTTAAGGGTTGCTCTAAGAGTTTTGAATTTTTTAGAGATGTTGTTCACTGCATCAGTTAGACTTGGAGTGGAAGACCAACACTTCAAAACCGTTTCTAGGAAGTCAGCCTGTTCAACCTAGAAATTCTCAAAGCGAAAGACATTAGCTTTGGGGATGTTGGAACCAATACTAACTTTACAAGGGACATGATCAGAGGTGATCTTTGCTAGAGGCATCATTGAGGTATTAGGGAAATCACTCGTCTAGTTCGTGGAGGTGAAAAAATAGTCTAGCTGTTCAAGCAAAGGATCTGACTGCATATTGCTCCAAGTAAAAGCTTTTCCTTTTAAAGGCAACTCAATGAAGCCAAGATGCCCAATAGCTTCATTGAAATGATAGTGTCCTACATATTTTCACCTAGCTTGTTTCTATTCCCTAGTGATCTATAAAAGTTGAAGTCCCGAAGAAAGATCCAAATTGTCGAAATCTTGGATATCATGTGAACCATGTAATAAATTAAGTCTGGGCAGGCTGATCACAAGGACCGTATACATTTGTCAATTTTCCAGGAGTCATGACTGTGCACATACTTGAAGTTAACTATAATCCCAAAACTCTGTTTTTCAATCACCTGACCAGAGAAAGATGTTGCTATTCCACGAAACAAGAGTACCTTCTAAGGCCCCAACTGAGGGAAAAAAGTCAAAGGTATCAAAGCGACGAGGGGCAAAATTCCGAAGAAAGCTTCTACCAAAGTGCTCTTTCTTAGTTTCCTACAGACAAATGACCGCACAAGCACTCTCCTCTATCTTATTTCTGATTGCTTCCCACTTAGCAGAAGTGATAATCCCACGCACATTCCAGAAAAGGATAAACCAATCACGATTCATCATAATGAAATGGGATTTTGCATGCATAATTGCCCGAGAATGGCTAGCCAGCTCAAGTTAAAGAGCAGAAGGAAACCGGCCCAAAAAAGGAAAGAGGCCCAGACGGTTAACAGACTGCAAGCTAGGAGGATGAAAGAGGCACAACAGGCCAACAACCAAATGGCAGGGGAATCATAATAAGATAAATGGCCTTTCATGACCACACAACATAAGATAAGGCCCATGTCCAGACGACAGTAATTACATTGATGATCAGGATGCAGAAGAAAGGGGAGGGAAGGGCTTGGGGATCAGAAACAGAGAGCCGATTAGGAGTCTGGTTCATCATCATTGTCGTTGATATTCTGCATCAGCACATCCTCAGTGAGCTCTCTAGGAGACACTCTTCAATCAATCCCCCATCCCTGAAGCACTGATAGCTGCACCGGTCCCTCTTTGCCCATTGCTTCATCGATTTGGACCACCGCAATCTTCCTTTTCTTGGTGGGGTTGGTGTCCAATTTCATTGTTGGGCAAAAGAAACCCTGCAGATTGACATTTCTTCTCTCACTTCTTCTTACATTGCTTTGCACTAGGGGAATTAAATTACTGACATAAGAGATTGAAGTAGGAAGGGTGATAGTTGATTTACCAACTGGAGATTTGTTCTTGGTGCCCGAGCATAGATGGGCCCAGATCCACCCGAGAAGAATGGGCATTTATCTGCATCCTCTCGCGGGCATTTATCTGCATTTATCTGATAGATTGGTCAACAGCAGGCCAAAGCTGAAGGGCGATTGCATCTGATGACTGGTTTCCAAGGCACGATCTCCAGCCCATGAACCTGGGGAGCCTCGTGCTGAGTGGCACTGATCACAATTGGGAGGGATGACGTCAGGGCAGGCGGCAGGACCTCACTGGGTATGTCCTTCCTTCCATAAAAGCAGATGTTAGCACATCTGGCTCTGGCGGCTTCAAAGTGAGCTTGCTCTTCATTTATGAGGGAAGAGCTGGCATCACTTGAGGAGGAACTGCCCCGGTCTTCATTCAAAGCCCGTATTAAATACTCTACCGGTATGTCTAGGTCATGAGTTCTATGATATTCCATGGATGATCCAGCAAAGTCAATATCTAGGTAGTGCTGCGGCACGTGTGGGTGCTCAGGGATTTGGGGGTCCCAAGCCGGCCAATCATCGTCCTGTGGCACCGGGTCTTCATCTGCTGGGAACTGGTCCGGGAACTGACCATTCAGAATGTACACTGGGACCGACCAGGATCTGCCAAGGCCATTAGTCATGGAGCCACCCGAGATGACAATGCTTCTGGGGACCCTCTCGGGAGTAAGGATTAGGGTGCAGACAAGGATCCTAGACCGGTTGACATCTCTATACCATTCTAGGACCTGACCAAAAGAAGATATCGCCACCTTGATGTAAAGATCGTTCTGGTAGTCAAGAGGAAAGGCCAAGAACATGACCCAGCAGATTCTTGAGTAAATGCAGGATCTAAAGTTGATTCCTTTGTCATGCCTGACCACCCTGATGACATTGTCCTCTCCTTGCTAAAAAGGGGAGTTACGAACCAGCCGCTCCCGTTGCACCGCCAAGCGCAATCTGATCAACCCTAGACCAGGGGGGAGAGGTGGGCATCAATGATGTTAACCTGTTGGACCTCTTGAAGGAAGTTGCAGACGACATTGAGGGTAGGCCGCAGTAGGTCGTCTTCCTGCGACATCGGTTCCAGGGAGACAATGGCATACTCCTCATGCCCTCTTGGTGGTTCTCCTCCCAGGGTCACCCTTCCCCGAGTCGGGCGCTCCCAGCCATGGGCGATCTGCAAGTCTCCAGTAAGGAATGGCCACGGGTTAACCGGGATGTTGGGCATGGCGAAAGAGGCAGGACAGGAGATGACGTCAGTCCAAAGAGGGTTTTTCTTTTGGGAATTGTTGGCAGAAGTTGGAGGAGGCAGGCGGTGGAATTGGGAGTGTTGCGGAGAAAGGGGAAGAAGAACCGGGGGTTTCCATCCTTTGCTATTGCAGCGAGGGACACGAGAAACTAGGGTATCGATTTGTTTCCCCAGACTGGACTTTAGAGCCCAAGAGATACTAGGCTTGGCACGAGTCCACCCAGACCAAGTGGGAGACTTGCGATCTTTTGGTTGCCACACGAAGTGAGTAGCAGGACGAGAACGTGACACACAATGTTTAGAGGTGCGGCCAAGTTTTGAACAGCGGTGGCAACGGGTTTTCCCCGGGCAGTTAATGCTGAAGTGACCTGTGCTATGACAGGAAGAACAAAGCCTGAAAAGAAGGGATTTGGCAATTGGAGTTTGAGCCATGAAGGATTTTGTGGCCACTGGATTGGCAATGCACGCATCGTCTTGAATGTGCGTACGGCTGTGGCAAGCATCGGACCATTTCAAGAATGGTCGAAGAACACACACATTGTTTTGAACTTTGCTCTGAGCAGGAGAAAGCCTCATGGAAGAACCGCGAAAGAACAACTTTCCAGGGACAAGAGAAATATCTTCTGAAATTGGAACCGAGAAAGCCCCAAAAGAGATAGACTTTTGCTGAGCAGGCTTTTCGATTGGGGAAAGAACCAGACTTTTAGCAAATGAAACTTTCCTAGGGTTCTTAAGAGCTTTCCTCCTGGATCTTTTGGAAATGACTTTTATCCATTCTTTTTCCTGTTCCAACTCCTAGAGACGTTTTTCCCGCTCCCAATGAGGGGTGCCATTATTCCACAGATGAAAATAGAAATCAAAGAGCTCAGTGGTAACACGGCAGACCTTGTAAAAATGAAAACCGACTTGCTTCAAGAAAACCGAGAACCAAAAGTGGTTGTTGCTGAGAAAAGTCACGTGAAAATCCGAGGCTTTGCCACCCAAGCAGGACTGAAGAGCCAAGGAAACTGAATCCTCGGAGAGCCAAAAGAGAAACCGATGGAAGGTGACCAGCAAGAAGAAAGAACCAGAGGGCAAAGGCAAGGGATGATGAACTGGGGATTTGAAGATCTCACACACCTCAGTCTAAAATGACAGGCCCCGGTTAAAATCGAGTCTGTCAAGGATGTCCGAGGAAGCCATGATGAAGCCCGAAAGAGAAGAATAGAGGTCAGCATCATCCTCGACGAGTGGCAGGATGAACGGAGGAGGGAGAGGCTTGAGGCGGGGAGCGCCATTTTCTTACCCCTGCTTCAGATTTTTTGAACTCTTAGCTGATTAGGTTTCTACCATGTTGGTGAGCATTCGCAAGATGGGGTGGAGTTGGAGCTGCTTGGTCGGGTGGCAAGCTCGACAATGATACCTCCATTAGCTTATGTTCTTGCAATGTGAATTGGTGTGGCCGGAGAAGCACTGTTGTTTGCCTCTATGGTGTAGTGATGTTTTGTGTTGAGTGGGGTTAGAGTTGTTGCCGGTGGCGAGTTGTGCTAGGGCGCTGCCATCCAGAGTTGGGACAACAACAACGCTTTTCATGATGTTACCGCAAAGGAAATCAATAGTTGAGAGAGCCAAAGGTGAAACCTTATCAAGTCTATTGATGGTGGCGATGTCGAAACCTGTGGTTGTCGTCCTCTCCTTTGGGGGCATTGTTAAAGTAGCCTTCTTGTTCTTAAGGTGAAAACCTAGTCTAATGTTCTAGACGGGCATTGGCAACATTCTTGATGTTATTTTATTTTTGGAGGCTTTGTTCGGAAGTTCCTATCCTTGGCATGATTGTTTGTAGGTGGTTTGAGAGTTGTCCATTATAGGAAGTCGAAGCTGCTCGTCTACGATGAGCCTGGTAACAATAACTTTTGTCGTGTCCTAGTTGTTTTTGTTGTCACACATTGTTTATTTTTGCTCATCATGTGGGTAATCGGTTTTATTAATTAACCGCTCAGTGGTTAGGTTTTTGGACCGATCTTCCTTATAAAACTAAGCCAACTTTTCTTCAAATATATCTAGCAAAGCTCATGCCCGTCGCAGTTTCAAAAAAAAAAGATAAACATCCATGAAAGTATGAAACATAAGGATTCAAATGAAATATGTAAAATAAATTTATCCATGAAAGTATGAAACATAATCCCTCTCCTTTTTTAGAGAAAAAAAATGAACATACATAGTGCCAAAATAGGCTTGATATGATTGTTTCCTCAACGTTCCCATGATTAAGTGTTATGCTATAACTTAACATGAAGCCGTCCTAGCTCAGTGGTAGAGCGCGTGGCTTTTAACCACGTGGTCGTGGGTTCGATCCCCACGGACGGCGATTTTGGCTGCTTAGTTTTTGTTGTAGCAACTTTCCTTTTTTTTAACTATATCATAACCTTTTTAACTATTCTCACCAATTTCTAAAAATTAAAAATAAGCACATTTGAGTTTTTGTTGTAGCAAATTTTTTTTCATTTTTTCACTATATCATCAATTTTTTAAAAATAAATTTTACTTTGAGCTACCTTTTATTATCGATGTTTCACTTTTACATTATGTTTTCACTTTATATCGGTAAACTTGCTTTTGTTTCACTTAGGATCACCGGACTCTTTTTTCAAGTATATAGCCAACATCAAGTAGTGTATGAAAATATTGTAAGTGTCTCATCTCAATATATTCAATTTGTTTCCATCATACTCTTGATTTAACCCGAACTCACTGTTACTGCAAAAGGAGTTGGTTGCCAAGAGACAATCCTCGCAAGATGACTGCTCACATAGATATGAGGACGACATCCTCACTCAAGCGTTGGGCACCAACGAACACCATGGACGGACTAGGGGCATTGGCTCCACCGTTTCATGGAAATATGAATTTCCAGAATACACATGGCAGTACAAGAAACAGACCCTCATGAAGGCGGAGAAATATGCACGCCTTGCTGAGAGGATCCGAGAGGAGGTCAGAGCCAAGCTGAGCTTTGAATTCGACGAGAAGCTGGTGCAGGTGGAGGCATGGATCAGGCAACATATCCGAGCTGAGCAATAGAACACCGAGCCGCCGCCGCTCCACAAGTCCCACGCAAAGGCGTAGCAGTTGCGCATCAATTGAGGCAGCGGAAAATCCACCACCGTTCTTTGGCATCGTCGACCATATAACGGTAAAACTCTCAGCCACAATGCATAACAGTCTTAACAAATCCATATATTATATAATATTCTAAAAATATGGATGAACCTATCGCAAGAACCAACTAATTGTGTCCTAACAGTTAGGGTGTTGTCGACCTTCACGGTTTCGGCAGCTGAGGGACTTGCTTTTAAGCCGACACCAGATACAAGAGCGCATGGGGCGCAACTGATGGCCAACCACGCGAAAGTGCAAGTTAACATGGTGAAGACCGAATGGGCCCATTTTCCACTACAGTATCCACCGAACGATGAGATCCTAACCCTAGGAGCTGCATGTGGTACCTTTATCCAATGGCCCAAGGACCTCATTGAGATAAAGGTGATTCCGAGGTCAACCATTACACCGAGCGCCTGTCTGCCGCTAAGACCTACTCCTGCCCCTTCAGCCCCTCCAGCCCTCGCTCGTGATGAACAAGTTGACGAATTCGACTTGCAATATGATTTGGATTTTGAGGACGATCATATGGAGGCCGACAGCATGGTGATCCCTAAAACCCCACCCGTGAAAAAAGAGCAGGAAGGCGCATTCTTCCCCTTCACAAATAACTAGTGAAAAGCCTGCTGCAAGGGAGAGAGGAAGAGGAAAAGACAAGGTGCAGGCCTTGCTTCTGGCTTCAAAGAAGCTAGATATGGGCAATGGGTAGGAAGCACGCAATAAGATCGTTGCTCCGATGTCCTTCCAACTAGGCATGCCATTGGTTGGAGACGATGCGCTAGGCATGATGGGCAACGCTTGCAAGGAGCTCCACCGATACTACGTGGAGAGATCCAACCCGAGGAGGACGAATAGGGAGAGTGATATAATAGGCCATCAAGATCGATAGCCATTTCTTGGGCTAGAAAATTATATTGTGATTGAGTTCAAGGATTTATTCGACCTCTACAGGCTCCGAGCAGTGGACACAAGTCTCCTTAAGTGCTACTCCTTGTAAGTATTGTTGCATACAAAATTTGGTAAAAATAATCCTTATAACACGCTTATAAGAGTGTTTGTCTTGTGTGTAGGTATAGTTGGAAGTGGTGTCAGAAGAATGCACCAGAGGTTGCCTTCCAAGATCCGCAAATGACCATCTTGACCAATCTCCAAGGCGACCATGAGGGAATGATAGACTATATCTATGACACCATGTGGGCCCGCCAAGACAAGGAGTACATTATGTGTGCTATAATCAATAGTAAGTGTGTATCCTAAATATATGCAAATGCATGACACGTATAGCATTAGTATTTAAATTTCACTATATTAATGTCGCAATGCCCATTGGATCCTTCTGGTCATAACACCTAAGTGGAGTATATGCCACTACATGAACTCCAAAATCAATAAGGACTATGATTGGAACCTGATTCAAAAAGCAATAGATGAAGCGTGGGGCCCATGTGTGGAGAAAGGAGGCCTGTGTAAGAAAGGACAAAACTGCCTCATCCACAAAAAAGACTTCTCGGTCAAACAACAAATTGGCAACTAGTACGGATTCCACGTGTGCCACAACATGCCGATTCTATACAACGAAAAGGTGAAGACTTTGGTCGAATTTGAGGGTTGTGATCTCAATTGTGATATATACTAACTACTTCGAAGTATATGTATATATATATATAGATCGACTAATTTCAAAGTATGTACATGTGGGGGTTATCACCCTGGGGTAGCCCATGCCAGGGAAAGAAGGCCAGCTGGACCGAAGAAAGGGGCCTCGGGCTAGGGACGGTGACCCGACCTCATTCAGGGTCGGCCGTCCTAACCCCCATTCCTTAGTCCGACCTTGGCCCCTTAGCCCGACCTCTGCGGCTGGGGTCACTGTCCCGACCTCGTTTGGGGTCAGTCGTCCTGACCACTGCCCCTTAGTCCGACTGCAATCCCTTAACCTGACCTCTGTGAACGGCTCCGACCTAGAAAGGACAAGCTTTCCTCATCGGGAAGGAGGCGTACCCAGCAAGGCTCGCCAAGGGGACAAGGAAGAAACAACTTGACAGAAGTTGACGTCACCCGACATGACTGAGCACAAGATGCCCATGGTGACTAGAGTCCAAGGAGTTTCTGTGTACTTTTTTAGATTACATTGTACTTTCTTTTTACTATATGGCCAAGCTTCCTTGCACCCCAAGCCCCATTGTAACTGTCCCCTTGAGCTATAAAAGGGATGGCAGGTCGCGCGGGCGAGTGGGGGCCAGATCCAATCCGAAACTCTCACTTGTACACAAATTTTGTTCATACACCACCCCAACAAAGAACACATGATGTAGGATTGTTATTCTCCGGGAAGGCCGAACCTGTCTAAAATCATGGCTAGCATTGTTCTCGAGTCAGCCTTCAGATCCATTGGTAGGACGCCCAAACCACTCTATTCACTTCCTCGGGCAGCCCCTTTGGAGGACTGCTCGACCACTCGTCGACAGTTAGCGCGCCAGGTAGCGGCTCGTCTTTGCCGATCTGAGCGGTTTGATAGCTGTCTTCTTTCCCATCGACTTCACGGTGCCCGCGGGGACGACGTTCATCTTCGGGAGCCTGGTCTTCCACGCCGATGATTTTAACTGCCTCACTCTCTCCTGGAAGGCTTCTGGCACGCTGGAGCGTGCTACCACAGAGCGCGCGCGACGGCGATAGCGAGGCGTGCGGCATCGTGTCTTGCAGCCTCACACCCATGGTGCACCTAATGATGACATCCCAACCATGCATGCTCCCTCAAGCATCAACAACCAACAAACCAACATCAAAGATACAAATCAAGGACCAATTACACATAGCCGAGCAAAGAAACTTCAACAAGAGGTGAACGCGCTACTTTTGGAATTATGTTTAAATGATAATGAGAACTATTTACTGTCTGATGGGTTGCCGATATGTATCGACACGAGGGTGGCCCGATCTTCACGACAGTAGGTTTACGAACAAAAGATAACTTGCTGTGAATAGTGGGATAACTTGCTTTATACCTGCCAGGGTTGGATGCGACCAAGCGATGGGGATGAGGAGAGAGGCACCGAAACCACGAGGACTTCGACTCAATCTCCGAACGATCGCAGAACCACAGACCGGGACTAATCCACACAATACGGTGCAGCCGAACGGAAACCGTAGAGCACGAAGTAGGGGACCTCAGAGAGATCTTTTCTCACAAGCTCACGATGAACTAGCAAGAACAAAGGTGAAATAGACACTCAAGCAGCTTGGCTGCAATATACCATTCAGGTTTATCAAATTATCAAAAGTTCTCCTTTGCTTTAGGAGCAAGAGAATATTTATACTAGGAACAACCCTCCTAGATAGGTGAAAAACCGAAAGGAAGTGAAAAGACATAGTATGTGAAAAAGGTTTCCACAAAAACTACTCCCGAAGTGGTCTCGGGTGGCTTTTGGTATTCTGCACAGTCTTTACTAATTTGGTTATAACTCCATCTTGGGAACTCCAAATGATGATCCATTTGTTGGGTGTGGAAGTATATTGAATAAGCTTTCCAGCCATGTGCAGCATGCACCATGAATTATTGTAGAATTGGTGCAGTTTTTCATGGAAATTCAAACATCGCGTGTCGGTTTGGTTTCTAAGTAGTCTCTAGTAAATGGCTCATAACTTTTGATTGGGAACTCCAATTGATGAACTATTTGTTGAACGTGAAACTAGACTTGATAAGCTTTCCATCAATAGGTTGCACTCCTCCTAACTTTTCATATTTTGCCTGCAGTGATAGCCGAAAGTGAGGGTAGGTTTGGACGTCTGAACATACTAAACAGTACAGCACAGTTAGGTTTAGACGTCCGAACACACCCGAACAGTAGCTGCCAGTTAGGTTCGGACGTCTGAACGTGCTCAGTCAAGTTCGGACATCCGAACACGTCCAATTAAGTTTGAAATTTGGATATCCTCATGTGGAACCTAAGCAAGGTTAAAACACAAGATTTAGGTAGTAAACAATTCTCATGAGTAGATATATCACGGGTAGTAAGGACGGAATTCACCTGTTGTTGAAGTTGCTTCGCACGACTATGCATGATCGGTTCTTGGGCATGTGCATCATTGGTAGATGAAGTAGGACTTGGTGCAGACACGACGGGGATGTCCTTATCATCCTCCTCTCTTGAAAAGGAGTCATCCTCGACTCTTCAAATCCAAAGAATGGCGACAGATCGGTAAAGTTGAAGGTTGTACTTACACCATAAGTGCTCGGAAGATCAATCACATAAGCATTATCGTCGATCTTTTGAAGCACTTTGAAAGGCCCATCTGCTCGTGGTTATAGTTTGCACTTGTGCTGTTCAGGAAAACGATCCTTGCGTAAATAAACCCAAACCAAGTCTCCTGGTTCAAATAACATCTTCTTATGACCCTTATTGGCCCGCTTCTCATACATCTTGGTCATCTTTTCAATGTTTGCTCTAGCTCAATCATGAAGGTTCTTGATAAACTCAGCCCGCTTGCTTGCATCAAAGTTCAAACGTGTGGACCCCCGTTTTCGAGGACGGGAATCATTCGTGTTCATAGTACCTTATCCCTGGATCGAGTAGTTTGGTACCCACGAATACAGTTCTGAATTACCAGGTGCAAAGTGCACGAATAGCCTTACAACGAAATTATTACAATAATAGGCCCGAAGGCAATATCCAATACATATAGGACCTACCAGTCCGGATACATCCGAAAACAGAAATTAGATAAGATAGCAGACGGAAGGCAGCAGCATGCCGATCTCCACAGGCAACGACTGGGGACTAAGACCTGTTGCGCTCCATTGTCTTCATTCCTCCTAGTAGTATGTGTACGGGTCTTCCTCATCTCCTTCATCTGGAGGTTTGTGCGTATAGCAAGGGTGAGTACCCAACGTACTCAACAAGCCAACACGGAATGATGCACATGATAGGGTCATTCAAAGGATGGCTATGGTTTATTTGCGCAAAGCCAATTTTCACAAATCATTTCACAAACCTAACATCTAGCCAGATCAGGTTTTAGGTCCATAGTATATTAAATCGGCGACGGTTCTGTCCACCATCCATTGTGATCCCAAGGATAGCTTCCCGCCTCCGATCCGTCATGGTTTTCTGGGGGTGTCTTTCTCCTTTCTCTCAGATAGAGAAGTTGGTTTCCCCAGCACATAAAGTCATGATGCAATCCCACCCATCATTGTAAAATTTATGAGTCTAGCCACGGGAAACACTTGTCACGTCGCTCATTAACCGCGAGCACGGCTATTCGAATAGATTGATTGACTCACACTGCAGTGGATGTACACTTTACCCGTACTCCGCAACTACTCATTGAATGAGCTTACATCCCTCTATATGGGACGGTCACGGCAAAGCCTTTCGATAACCTCACTTTGGCAGTACCCGCTCCATGAACTTAAGCCCTCATGCACTCTAGCCGTCATTTCCTAGCAGTGAGAGGAGTTCTGGCGTTCCCGGGGTAAGAGAAAGAATTGCTCTATCCTTGAACTTTCCATCTTCATGTCCTTTTCTTCATGTCTTCATTTCTTCATGTTGATCGCATGCCCGATCTCTGCCCAGGTACCAACCAGCGGTACACCCCCTGCCGGAAGGCCCTTAACTATCGTCCAGGCACCCACCAGTGGTGCACCCCCACCGGCAAGCCCTTACCTCAACGCCAACACCTGAACCTACTATGCAAGGATACTGCCTCCGCTCGGATATTTAATCAGCTAGGTCTATACCCATTCGAGAAGTACGGTTGTACTGGCTCGTTCTAAGTTGTAGTCTCATGGCTCGGTCCTTAACTGACCAGGGACGGTACTAGCCTTTTCCGGAATCCACCCAAATCCATCCATCCGCCCCAGTCTAAAAACATTGGTTTGTATTTTCATTTTTCATCAAAGCCATTTCCAACATGATCAAGGCAACGTGGCGCTCATGTCTCCACTTGCCGTGTCTCAACCATCTTCCCAAGATAGTTGCCCAAGCACGAGGCTTATTTGTAAAATCATGAGTATGCAAGAATCTAGTATAAGCGTGGCTAAGCATTTTACCGAAGATAACCTCCGGTTGTATCACATCGAAGGTTACAAAGAATATTTCTAAGGGTATTCAATATCAAGGCAGGATATATCAAGAATAGGCACTCATTTGTGTATAGCATGCAATTTATAATTGAAAACAACATCATTTCACAAAGTAGGATCAATATGTCCAAAGGGATGTGTTGACTTGCCTTGCTCGCACACTTGTTGGTTGGGGTCTTCTGTGTACTCAACGCCTTCCTCGGACGCTAATCGTACGTGCGAGAAATCAAATTTGAATTCGATTAGAATTCAAATAGAATCCAGTAAGATCCAAAAGAAAACTAAGTAAATCGCAATAGCGGCTCCTAACACTAGGCTATGACTCTATGCGAACCTAGGCTCGAGTTTCGACGAAATCCGGGTTAGAGCTAAAGGGTTATAAGGATTCGAAGTTTTGTAATGAATTCGATTTTGTTAAGAAGGGTGCGATATTTATCTTAATATGTTAAAGTTTGAGAAATACTAGAGTTGATGATTCAATTAATAAAAAGGAAGTGGTTATCTTTTTAATTTCATCAAATTATTTCTTGGGTCGAGAAGTCCTAGGGTTAATAATAACCGGATCTCGGAATATTTGATGAACCTTGAAGCTTAGATGCCAAATAACTAACGTGGATTTTTGAGTTTAGAAACTCCACGCATCTATATATATATATATAAAATAATATTTAGATGAATAATGGATTTTACAAAAGATAGAAATTTTCTTTGGAGAGGGAATATGTTAAGTAGTTTGACTATAAGTTTATAATTATTTGCAAAAGAAATTTTGGAAAAGAATAAATAATAATCTCGGTAAAGATGCAAAATTCATTGTAAATAGGATTTAGAAATTAAAAAGGGTAAATATAATTTTGTTATGATTTTACTAGGCTTATCCTTGCTTTTAGATCCTCATAGAAAAATAAAATAGAAATTTTCAAAAAAATTGCCAAAGCCAAGGGTCGAACCTGCAACCTCACTCTCAGCCTAGCCCACTCTCTCCACTGGGCTATTGCCCATTTTTCATTTTATTTTCCCTTTCTTTTATTTTCTTCCTTTCCCTCCCCTGCTTCCTCCTCCCTCGCTCTTCTCTCGTTAGCGCGGCGACCGACGGAAGGGAAAGGGCGAACGGCGCGAGGAGGGCCGGCTCAAGGGGCAAAGGGTCCTACACCATCCAGGGGCTACGGGGCTTTGTTTCACGGCTCGGCCGGGCCGGAGAGGCGGCGGAACGGGCCGGCGACGGTGAGGTGGCCGTGGGCGGCGGCGCTCGTCGCCGTGTTATTCCGGCAACGGCACGACCTAACCAAGGGGCTTGGGAGCATCTACAATGTGCGGGGAAGCTATCTATGGCAAGCGTTTGGCCGGAGAAGCACGACATTGGTCTAGCGACGTGTGCGCGCGGCGGCGGCCGAACAGAGAGCTCGGCAGCGCTCGTCGCCGACATGCTCCGACGAGAAATCGGCTTGACCAAGCTAGGGAAAATGATGCTTAGGGTTCATATATTGTCAACGTACCTTCAATTTGCTACGAAATCGGCCGAGGAGAATGAATTTTGGCTTCTCGCTCCGGGCGGCCGGGTTTAGGGTTCTTCGGTGTTTCGTGGAATTCTCGAGCTAGGGTAGATAGAATTTGGGGCAATTCGGGGAGAAGCTAGGGTAGATAGATAGGATTAGGAACAAATTTTGTATTTTGAATTTCGGTCGAGGACTCCTATTTATAGCCATCTACGTCGGTGTGGTCGCGCGGACGGCGAGGTGCGGCGATGGGGTCGGCGCAGGCGGGCGAAGCCGGGGCCGATGCGCAGCGCGGGCGCGGACGCGTGTGCGGAGCTTGATGTGCGCCGACGGGACAGCGGCATGGTCGCGGTGACGTGCGCCGGTATGACTCGTTGACACCACGGGCAGCCGAGAGCATGCGCGTGGTACGATGGCGCGGCGCGCGACATGGCCGACGCACGGTATGGCGTGGTATAGGGCGCGCGACACGGACGCAGGTTGAACGGGAGCACGCGCGGCGTGGCTGGCGTCGGGCGGCTAGGAGCACAGGGTGCACGACGCGACGCGAGCGAACGACGGCGAGAGCGCGGCAACGGGCGACGTGACAACAAGGCGACGCGAGGACAGGTTAGGAACGTGCGCCGCGACAGTCGGGTTGACGTGGGGTGAGTTGCAACGCGCACGCGACGTGTGGTGTCGTGGTGGCGCGCGCGATGTGTGCGGGGTACGGCGCGGTACGACATCGAACACCTGGTGACGTGTGAACAGTGTACTTTTGTATTTTCCCGAATTAAGTTTCCTATTTTCCAAATTTTATTTCCTTTCACCCCCAAAATTCACAATAAAATATAAACCATCTAAAAATAAGTTGTAAAATATATGTCCAACCTTTTTTTACCCACTTTTATTATTTTAAAAATATATTTTACGTAATTAATTTAACCCTTTTCCTCAATTCGAGAAAATGCGATTTTGATTCAAATTAATTTCTAGATTTCATATAGATACCCCAAAATATTTTATTACTCATTTTGCTCACTAATTAATATTACTCAGTCACCTAAATAATGTTTTGCTCCTAATTATATATTTCCATAACACTTTTCCTATTTTATATTAAAATTCCCTGATTCTAAACTCTGAAAATTTTTTCTCCCAGCGGAAATTCAAATCTTTTGGTTTTTCACAAACATCGAAATGAATCGCTCGCGTATAAATTTATGCAACCAAGCTGGCAAATAAGAAGCGAAAACTCAATCAAGAAGCAACAGTCAAAAAGGTTTTTTGTAAGTTCTGATTTTTAATTTCCGGTTTTTTAAATTTTTCGATTTTCAGGATGTTACAAACCTACCCCCCTTAAAATAAATCTCGTCCCCGAGATTTGGGTTGGGCTGTGGTTGGAAGTCTGTTGGTACATATGAGACTGATCTATTTAGGACCTCACCCCAACAAACGATGGATAGGATAATTTCCTTTGATGAGACGGAATCTATCACGGAGATCTTAAGGTGATCCCTACTGTGTCTTTGCGGTTCTTTGTTTCAGGTAACTATATAGACCCTTCTAGGTACTCTAGGCTTAGTGGTTCTATTAATCTAATATTTCCGTAAGGAATCTTTTGATGTGTGCCCTTGCTTCATTTTTAGAGGAAAAAGGGAAGAGAGAGGTGGCTTGTCTCTCACACTTGTCCCGGTTAGCAGATTGGACAGTGAGTGGAGGCGAAGTTGCTCGGCGAAGGAGGGATGGAGCGAGGGCCACATGACGAAGGCGAAGTAGAGCGATGGGTTCTGGTAGAGGCGGACTTCGTCGGCGGTTTGGGCTTGCGTCGCGGGGCCTAGGGTGGAAGGAGATGTTTCCTCATCGGTTCGGGCAACGGGTGGATTCGTTGCCGGAGACGATGCTCGAAGGATAGTGGTGTTGAGGTTCTTCGGCCATGGAGGCTGCATTCTGGCGAAAGGGGTTGCTGCCTGGCGATGGGTGTGGGCAAAAGTGTGGTATGTCGGAGCGGCCATTAGTACTTTACTAGCTTGGGTGCTATATCCACTGGTTTTTGTTTGAGAGGCGTGGCGGAACGCGACAGGGATGGTTACCGGATTTCCTTTGTGAGGCGGTTTGTCTCCTCGTCGTGTTGGCACCCATTGTTTTTCTCTCTTTTAAGGGTTACTAATAGATTAGGTAGTCAATGGATGGTTCTGAAATTTGTCCCCTTATGTATGGATCCGCGGCCACGCTGAATCTCCTTCGTCTTTATATCGGGAGCATATTGGATGTTTTGTCTAACGGTGCTCGGGTGGTTTAGGTTGTTGTTGGGTTTTGCTTGTCAAAAGAGTGGTTGGATGACATTGATTGCTAGGATTGCTACTAGCGTTCCAACTAGTTTCCCATGTAAAGTATATGAATCTAATTATGTTTTGAGGGGGCTTAGATCCATCTAAACCTTGTTCCTGTGAATAGGTGTAATGTCCAATTGACTAACGGATGGTGGCTGTCTGCGTCTAAAGAATGATATTTCAAACGTACGATATTTAGTATGTCTCTTGCTAAGCTTTTCTTAAGTTGTATAATAGACTTGCTACTCCAAAATTTTAGAGACCTTTGCTGCATAGATGGGTAGTGACCTTATATGGTATGATTGTGATCCTGGGTATGGTTGACGGAAGACTACCTGAAGAAGGTTTGGTTTCTTCTAGCTTTAACATGGGGCACAATTTAAAGATCCATGGTCATGTCACTCTACCCCCCTTAAACAAATTTTAGGCTTTTGCTTTAGGCATATTCAACAAATCCTTAGGAAATATGTCCGGGTAATCCTGACCTTACTGGCATACTGGCCATGGATAGTAGCGTAAATATTCCCGTGGCTCGCTCACACAACATCGAGTCTCGGTCCATGGTCCTGTGCTTGTTCTCGAGGTTATGAAAGAATGCGAAGTTTTGAAACCGAACAAAACTTTAACTTAGTGCAGAATGGTTGGAAGACGTACCCATTAGCACGATCCGGTCCTCCTGGGCCTCTTCAGCACGCACATGGTTCACTTGGCCATGGCGGATTCCTGTGGTGGTCTCCTTCGGCTGGGGTGACCCGAACAGTCTGCGTCCAGGTACCAGGGCAGGGGTCCATCTTACAGCAATGGCGTTGGCCCCGGTACGGACGGGGGTGTTACGTGGCTTAGGGCAGTGATTGGCGAAATGTCCATATTCCCCACAGTTGAAGCAGTTCACGTTCTTAAGTCTTGGGGTCGCCAAGGTAGGTGCCGGGAGCGAAAAGGGGTGGCGGGTGGCTGCGGCGTTGCCGGGTGCAACGGGCGATTGGTCATTGTGACGGCTGGCTTCCAACTGTTGGCGTTGCTCCTTTGGGTCGCTGGGGCGTTCCTTGAATCGGGCGGGCTAGAGCAAGTCTTCTCTTTCGGTTGTTTTCAACCGTCTTTTGATCATGCTCGAGCCTTACGACCTTGTTGATGAGGCTCTGAAAGCTAGCGTGGTCCTGACCGATCATCGGTCCTCTTAACTCATCGTTCAGTCCTTCAATAAACTTGTCCATCTTTTCCTCTTCGTCTGCCAGATCGCTGGTGGCGTAACGGGCAAGCTGCGTGAACTTGTTAAGATACTCTTGTACCGTGGTGTTTCCTTGGCGCAGCCTACGAAACTCATTTTTCTTCATCCTCATAACCGCGGTGGTACGAAATTTTCACGGAAAGGCGTGAATTCTTCCCATGTCGGTTCTCCGGCATCTTTAGCCCGAGTCTCTTTGTAGGTGTCCCACCAGTCACTTGCGGGACCTTCCAGCTGATTAGTGGCGAAAACGACCCTGTCGGCTTCTTGTACTCGGACGAGGGTCAACTTCTTCTCTATTACTCTCAGCCAATCTTCAGCATCCATAGGTTCTTCTGCCACAGCGAAGGTGGGTGGCTTGGCTCTCATAAACTCACCTAAGCTTGATCCTCCGTGTTGTCCTTGGTGGTTGGCAATGGCTTGAAGCAATTGGGTTTGTGAAGCCATGACCTCTGCTAGGGTGGTGGGATTAGGTTCCGACGGGTTCTCAGTAGCTGCTGAGGCTCTGCGACGGTGCACCATCTGAGGAATATAGATGAGGTAAATGATTGGATCGACTAATGTCATGGTTCTAATCGATTTTTTTTTAGTGATCTTCAAGTTGTTTTTACGTGATCTTTTGCACACGACAAGCATGGTGATATAAACTCGTTTAAGACATAACATGGAGCTTCATATTAGTTCATAGATGTTACATCAGGGGGATACATTGGACATGCGTAGTCCATACAACAGAACACAACAACACTAATATCGATCTAGGGTCTTCATACATAAAGGGTAGGGGCATGGTCGTTGCTGTCTTAATTCCATCCAAAGCAAGACCAGAGTTGATGCAGACTCCTTGTCTAGTTGTTTGGGCTGCCACCCGATCTGGGGTTGCCTCCTATGGCTGTTGTATTGGCACCGGTAAGAGGAGAGATGCTGTGTGACTTGGGGCATTGGTTGGCATAGTGTCCAAATTCCTCACAGTTGAAGCAAGTCACATTCCTTTTCCTTGGGGCAGCCAGGATAGGTGTTGGAGTGCGAAACGGTGCGGTAGTTGTCCTAGGGCAGTCATTGGCATAGTGTCCTAACTCTCCACAGTTGAAGCAGTGCACATTCCTCTTTAGACGTCGGGGAATCTCCTCAGCATCTTCAGGGGTACACACTGTGCTCGTGATGATCATCCTGCCAGTACCACCTGTGGTCCATTTTGGTGACTTCCTCTTCCTGGGGTTGGATGGTGAACTGAGCCCTTGGCCGGTCGTTGGGTTGAATTCCTTGTCCTTCCTTCCGCATTGTATCTCCCCCTCGATCGGGGTTCCGGTGTGTTTTTCCCCTGCACTGTTCCTTATTCCATATCCTTGTTCCATGAAGCCGTAGCGGGGGCCAAGTGTTTCCTTCCCTCCTAATGGTGGATTTGGCGTTTCTACTCTCTGTGGGCTTGACAGTATATTCGCAGGAGTCATTAAGGCTTGAGTCGGAACGTGCCGACGTTGCTCTGGACACGAACCCAAAACTTGAAGGTGTCGTTGCATTTGCTGCACCATCATGATCATCAATTGTGTCTGGCTGGCTATTATCTGGGCTAAGGTCGGATTCATAGGGAAAGAGGGTGGAATGTCCATAGGGTCGCTCTGTGTTGATCCATGAGATTGCTGAGATCTTGATTTCCTGCCCTTGTTCTTTCCCATCTATTGTCAGAGAGAGAAAGAAATCAGAAGAACAGTTAAGCTCTGGTTGGGACCTTGTTCTTGTGCACTCTTATTGCGTTAGCGGGTGGAATAAACAATCTCTCCTAAGCTTTAACAGGGTCACCGCCCTATATCAATTTTTGAAGATAGTTTAGGGTTTAGAGGAAGGTAAAATCAAATGTTTGTAGAGAAATTGGGGTGAGAGAGAAAATATGTTTGCCTTGTGAAAGTAGTTTGTATTTCCAAAATAATCCTATGTAGGGATATTTCCCTTTGACCAGCTATAAAGGGGTGGGGCGCCAGTTGGTCTTATCCTACAGTCGCACTGCTCTGATACCAGCTCTGTGGACCCCCGTTTTTGAGGACGGGAATCATTCGTGTTCATAGTACCTTATCCCTGGATCGAGTAGTTTGGTACCCACGAATACAGTTCTGAATTACCAGGTGCAAAGTGCACGAATAGCCTTACAACGAAATTATTACAATAATAGGCCCGAAGGCAATATCCAATACATATAGGACCTACCGGTCGGATACATCCGAAAAATTAGATAAGATAGCGGACGGAAGGCAGAGCATGCCGATCTCCACGAGCAACGACCGGGGACTAAGACTGTTGCGCTCCATTGTCTTCATTCCTCCTAGTAGTATGTGTACGGGTCTTCCTCATCTCCTTCATCTGGAGGTTTGTGCGTATAGCAAGGGTGAGTACCCACCGTACTCAGCAAGCCAACACGGAATGATGCACATGATAGGGTCATTCAAAGGATGGCTATGGTTTATTTGCGCAAAGCCAATTTTCACAAATCATTTCACAAACCTAACATCTAGCCGAGATCAGGTTTTAGGTCCATAGTATATTAAATCGGCGACGGTTCGTCCACCATCCATTGTGATCCCAAGGATAGCTTCCCGCCTCCGATCCGTCATGGTTTTCTCGGGGTGTCTTTCTCCTTTCTCTCGGATAGAGAAGTTGGTTTCCCCAGCACATAAAGTCATGATGCAATCCCACCCATCATTGTAAAATTTATGAGTCTAGCCACGGAAACACTTGTCACGTCGCTCATTAACCGCAGACGGCTATTCGAATAGATTGATTGACTCACACTGCAGTGGATGTACACTTTACCCGTACTCCGCAACTACTCATTGAATGAGCTTACATCCCTCTATATGGGATGGTCACGGCAAAGCCTTTCGATAACCTCACTTTGGCAGTACCCGCTCCATGAACTTAAGCCCTCATGCACTCTAGCCGTCATTTCCTAGCAGTGAGAGGAGTTCTGGCGTTCCCGGGGTAAGAGAAAGAATTGCTCTATCCTTGAACTTTCCATCTTCATGTCCTTTTCTTCATGTCTTCATTTCTTCATGTTGATCGCATGCCCGATCTCTGCCCAGGTACCAACCAGCGGTACACCCCCTGCCGGAAGGCCCTTAACTATCGTCCAGGCACCCACCAGTGGTGCACCCCCACCGGCAAGCCCTTACCTCAACGCCAACACCTGAACCTACTATGCAGGGATACTGCCTCCGCTCGGATATTTAATCAGCTAGGTCTATACCCATTCGAGAAGTACGGTTGTACTGGCTCGTTCTAAGTTGTAGTCTCATGGCTCGGTCCTTAACTAACCAGGGACGGTACTAGCCTTTTCCGGAATCCACCCAAATCCATCCATCCGCCCCAGTCTAAAAACATTGGTTCGTATTTTCATTTTTCATCAAAGCCATTTTCAACATGATCAAGGCAACGTGGCGCTCATGTCTCCACTTGCCGTGTCTCAACCATCTTCCCAAGATAGTTGCCCAAGCACGAGGCTTATTTGTAAAATCATGAGTATACAAGAATCTAGTATAAGCGTGGCTAAGCATTTTACCGAAGATAACCTCCGGTTGTATCACATCGAAGGTTACAAAGAATATTTCTAAGGGTATTCAATATCAAGGCAGGATATATCAAGAATAGGCACTCATTTGTGTATAGCATGCAATTTATAATTGAAAACAACATCATTTCACAAAGTAGGATCAATATGTCCAAAGGGATGTGTTGACTTGCCTTGCTCGCACACTTGTTGGTTGGGGTCTTCTGTGTACTCAACGCCTTCCTCGGACGCTAATCGTACGTGCGAGAAATCAAATTTGAATTCGATTAGAATTCAAATAGAATCCAGTAAGATCCAAAAGAAAACCAAGTAAATCGCAATAGCGGCTCCTAACACTAGGCTATGACTCTATGCGAACCTAGGCTCGAGTTTCGACGAAATCCGGGTTAGAGCTAAAGGGTTATAAGGATTCGAAGTTTTGTAATGAATTCGATTTTGCTAAGAAGGATGCGATATTTATCTTAATATGTTAAAGTTTGAGAAATACTAGAGTTGATGATTCAATTAATAAAAAGGAAGTGGTTATCTTTTTAATTTCATCAAATTATTTCTCGGGTCGAGAAGTCCTAGGGTTAATAATAACCGGATCTCGGAATATTTGATGAACCTTGAAGCTTAGATGCCAAATAACTAACGTGGATTTTTGAGTTTAGAAACTCCACGCATCTATATATATATATAAAATAATATTTAGATGAATAATGGATTTTACAAAAGATAGAAATTTTCTTTGGAGAGGGAATATGTTAAGTAGTTTGACTATAAGTTTATAATTATTTGCAAAAGAAATTTTGGAAAAGAATAAATAATAATCTCGGGTAAAGATGCAAAATTCATTGTAAATAGGATTTAGAAATTAAAAAGGGTAAATATAATTTTGTTATGATTTTACTAGGCTTATCCTTGCTTTTAGATCCTCATAGAAAAATAAAATAGAAATTTTCAAAAAAAATTGCCAAAGCCAAGGGTCGAACCTGCAACCTCACTCTCAGCCTAGCCCACTCTCTCCACTGGGCTATTGCCCATTTTTCATTTTATTTTCCCTTTCTTTTATTTTCTTCCTTTCCCTCCCCTGCTTCCTCCTCCCTCTGCTCTTCTCTGTTAGCGCCGGCGACCGACGGAAGGGAAAGGGCGAACGGCGGCGAGGGAGGGCCGGCTCAAGGGGCAAAGGGTCCTACACCATCCAGGGGCTACGGGGCTTTGTTTCACGGCTCGGCCGGGCCGGAGAGGCGGCGGAACGGGCCGGCGACGGTGAGGTGGCCGTGGCGGCGGCGACGCTCGTCGCCGTGTTATTCCGGCAACGGCACGACCTAACCAAGGGGCTTGGGAGCATCTACAATGTGCGGGGAAGCTATCTATGGCAAGCGTTTGGCCGGAGAAGCACGACATTGGTCTAGCGACGTGTGCGCGCGGCGGCGGCCGAACAGAGAGCTCGGCAGCGCTCGTCGCCGACATGCTCCGGCGAGAAATCGGCTTGACCAAGCTAGGGAAAATGATGCTTAGGGTTCATATATTGTCAACGTACCTTCAATTTGCTACGAAATCGGCCGAGGAGAATGAATTTTGGCTTCTCGCTCCGGGCGGCCGGGTTTAGGGTTCTTCGGTGTTTCGTGGAATTCTCGAGCTAGGGTAGATAGAATTTGGGGCAATTCGGGGAGAAGCTAGGTAAGAGGATTAGGAACAAATTTTGTATTTTGAATTTCGGTCGAGGACTCCTATTTATAGCCATCTACGTCGGTGTGGTCGCGCGGACGGCGAGGTGCGGCGACGCGAGGACAGGTTAGGAACGTGCGCCGCGACAGTCGGGTTGACGTGGGGTGAGTTGCAACGCGCACGCGACGTGTGGTGTCGTGGTGGCGCGCGCGATGTGTGCGGGGTACGGCGCGGTACGACATCGAACACCTGGTGACGTGTGAACAGTGTACTTTTGTATTTTCCCGAATTAAGTTTCCTATTTTCCAAATTTTATTTCCTTTCACCCCCAAAATTCACAATAAAATATAAACCATCTAAAAATAAGTTGTAAAATATATGTCCAACCTTTTTTTACCCACTTTTATTATTTTAAAAATATATTTTACGTAATTAATTTAACCCTTTTCCTCAATTCGAGAAAATGCGATTTTGATTCAAATTAATTTCTAGATTTCATATAGATACCCCAAAATATTTTATTACTCATTTTGCTCACTAATTAATATTACTCAGTCACCTAAATAATGTTTTGCTCCTAATTATATATTTCCATAACACTTTTCCTATTTTATATTAAAATTCCCTGATTCTAAACTCCGAAAATTTTTCTCCCAGCGGAAATTCAAATCTTTTGGTTTTTCACAAACATCGAAATGAATCGCTCGCGTATAAATTTATGCAACCAAGCTGGCAAATAAGAAGCGAAAACTCAATCAAGAAGCAACAGTCAAAAAGGTTTTTTGTAAGTTCTGATTTTTAATTTCCGGTTTTTTAAATTTTTCGATTTTCAGGATGTTACAATACGTTCCTGCATAGGCAAAGGCAAAAGATCGACGGGAGCAGTAGGTTTGAAACCATAAACAATTTCAAAAGGACACAATTTTGTGGTTGAATGTACTGCGTGTTATATGCAAACTTCACATGAGGCAAGCTTTCTTCCCACAATTTTAGATTCTTCTGTAGGACAGCTCGCAGCAATGTTGATAGTGTACGGTTCACTACTTCGATTTGTCCATCAGTTTGTGGATGACATGCTGTGGAGAATAGCAGTCTCGTTCCATGTTTTCCCCACAAGGTCTTCCAAAAGTAGCTCAAAAACATTCTGTCACGATTAGAAACAATAGTCCGTGGCATACCATGTAAACGCACAATTTCCCTGAAAATAATTCAGCAATATGTGAAGCATCGTCGCTCTTATGGCATGGAATAAAATGAGCCATCTTGCTAAACCGATCAACCATAACAAAGATTAAATCCCTCCCCCTCTTGGTTCGAGGTAAGCCAAGAACAAAGTCCATAGAGATATCTTCCCAGCGTACACTAGGCATAGGTAGAGGAGTATATAAACCACGAGGGTTCAAATGGGACTTAGCTTTGTGGCAGGTTAAACAACGAAGACCATGCCTCTCCACGTCTCTTCTCATCATAGACCAAAAGAAATGATCAGCGAGTACTTGCTCAGTTTTCTTGGCACCAAAATGGCCCATAAGTCCACCTACATGAGCTTCCTGCACCAGCAAAATGCGAACAGAGCATTCTGGAATACAGAGTTTATTAGCTCGAAATAAAAACCCATCAGCAAATGGAATTTTTCCCAGCCCTTGTCACCACAACACTTGGAAAATGGTTCAGCAAAATATGAATCAGTAGCATATAAATCCTTTATACTTTCTAGCCCAAAAATTTTAGCATCAAGTTGTGAAACCGAAGTATGACATCGGGACAGAGCATCAGCTACAACATTATCCTTCCCTTTCTTGTACTTGACAATGTATGGAAAAGATTCAATGAATTCACACCATTTTGCATGTATTCGATTCAATTTTAGTTGACCCTTAATATGTTTCAAAGATTCATGGTCTGAATGTAGCACAAATTCTTTAGGCAAAAGCTAGTGTTGCCAAGTTTCCAAACTCCACACAAGAGCATATAATTCTTTGTCATAAACTGAATAATTCAGAGCTGGACCACGTAGCTTTTCACTGAAGTAGGCAATTGGTCTCCGTTCCTGCATGAGCACACCTCCAATCCCCACACCACTTGCATCACATTCAATTTCAAATGTCTTACCGAAATCTGGGAGTGCAAGGAGTGGGGCTGTTGTTAACTTCATTTTCAGCTCTTCAAATGCCTTCTCTTGTGCTTCTCCCCTTTTAAAAGGTACTTCTTTCTTTGTCAATTCATTGATTGCAGCAGCAATGGTGCTGAAATCTTTGACAAATCGCCGGTAAAAACCAGCAAGTTCGAGGAAGCTTCGAACTTGGCTCACATTTTGTGGAGGCACCCTCTCACGAACAACTTTGATTTTTTCCTCATCCACCTCCACACCTTGACCTGAAACAACAAAGACAAGAAACACTACCTTATCGGTGCAAAAGTTGCACTTGTCAAGGTTAGCATACAATTTTTGCTCACGTAGGACAGCAAGCACTCTTCGGATATGTTCAACATGTTCATCAAGGGATTTGCTATAAATTAATATATCATCAAAGTAAACCACAACAAACTTACCAATGAAAGTTCTAAGCTCATGATTCATCAATCTCATGAAGGTACTAGGTGCATTCGTCAACCCAAAAGGCATTACTAACCATTCATATAGCCCAAATTTGGTTTTAAAAGCTGTTTTTCACTCATCTCCTTCTCTCATTCTGATTTAATGATATCCACCTCTCAAGTCAACTTTTGTAAAAAAAATAGCACCACTAAGTTCATCAAGCATGTCATCAAGTCTAGGAATAGGATGTCTATACCTTATTGTGATGTTATTAATAGCTCTATAGTCAACACACATTCTCCATGATCCATTTTTTTTGGGAACTAAAAGAACAGGAATAGCACAAGGTGAAAGACTTTCTTGCACATACCCTTTTTTGATCAATTCTTTCACTTGTTTCTGAATTTCTTTTGTTTCCTCAGGATTGGTGCGGTATGCAGCTCGGTTTGGAAGTGAAGCACCGGGAACAAGGTCAATTTGATGTTCGATCCCTCTCTTAGGTGGCAGCCCCAGTGGTACATCTTCGGGAAAACATCCTCATATTCCTGTAACACATTGAAAACAACATTTGGCAAAGTAGACGATAAGTCATTAGTGGAAACCAGATTTTCCCAAACCGACACGCGATGTTTGACATTCCATGAAAAACTGCACCAATTCTACAATAATTCGTGGTCCATGCTGCACATGACTGGAAAGCTTATTGAGTCTACTTTCACACCCAACAAACGGATAGTCATTTGGAGTTCCCAAGATGGAGTTATAACCAAATTAGTAAAGATTGTGCAGAATACCAAAAGCCACCCGAGACCACTTCGGGAGTAGTTTTTGTGGAAGCCTTTTTCACATACTATGTCTTTTCATTTCCTTTTTGGTTTTGCACCCATCCAGGAGGGTTGTTCCTAGTATAAATATTCCCCTTCTCCTAAAGCAAAGGAGAACTTTTGATGATTTGATAAACCTGAATGGTATATATTGCAGCCGAGTTGCTTGAGTGTCTACTCACCTTTGTTCTTGCTAGTTCATCGTGAGCCTGTGAGGAAAGATCTCTCTGAGGTCCCCTACTTCATGCTCTATGGTTTCCGTTCGGCTGTGCCGTATTGTGTGGATTAGTCCCAGTTTGTGGTTTTGCGATCGTTCGGAGATCGAGTTTTCAGCTATTCATCAGCTAGTTATCATGGTCGGGATCCTACTCGTGAAGATCGGGACCAAGCCTTCATCATCTGGTATCAGAGTTTTCGTTTCCACGGTAGGATTCTTTATCCTTAGCTACATATATTTTGTGATCGTCCTATCCACCAAAAAGCCACAAAAATATTTTGCCATAGCCCTTTGTTTCAATCTGTTATTCTAGTGAGTTTTGTTAAGTTTCGGTCCATTAGAGTTTTAGTTGCTGATCATATTATCCTTCGTGTGTCCCTTGTGCCTCTTTCATATATCTGAAATCCCTAAACAAGAAAATCAGAAAAAACCGGTATCATCCTTCGCGTTAACTTTGATCCTATCAAGTTATAGCCGATGGTTGTGTCCTATTTCTATAAAAAAAAGTGTGCAAGTGTTATATCTGATCTTGTTCTTAGTTCTAAAAAAAGAAAGTGTCAAGAAAAAAGAAGAAAGAAAAGTTACAAAAAAAGAAGTTGAGAAAGGTTGAGAAAGAAGAGTTGAAAATCAGTTTGTTCATGTGCACATGTTCTAAATTTTTTTATCAAGTGGCACAACCAGATTGCTATTCATCCTTTGGTGCAAAATTTTGCTTAGGTTTAATTGCAACACTTGCATCCTAAGCAAACTCCTTGTTTGCATCAAATCTGAAATTATCTTTGCACGTGTGTTTGATCCATTTACATCACTCATATCTCGTGGTCAGCACTAGACATTGATCTTCTAGTTTGGGCTGTGATTTAGCTTTACAATAACTAGAGTTCAGATTGCTTTCCTTGTGAATTATTCCCCACCAAACTCCACATACAAGCCACCATCATACGAACGTTGATCTTGTATTCGCGTAACCATCACTTTCTTGTTACCACCGTGCATTGGCCCTCTGTAATCCGCAAGAATTCATAAGAGCTTTGGTTGGTAAGAGAGGTGAGGTTGTGAGATTCCATATATAATTTCCTATTCCACATATATTTGTTGTTTTGTCATCACTGATTTCACAAGAAGATGGATGATAATGTTGAAATTGAAGATTGTGTCACCATGGCACAATTCAACGAGATGAGGCAAAACATGCAGGAGTTAACAAACAATGTTCAAGCACTTATGGCTCAGCTGCAAAATCGTCATCGTGATGATGCAAACGCAAGTCACCATGAAGATGAAGTTGATGAAACGGAAGAAGGAGCTGCTGCTCGGCTTGCAAGAGAACAGCAAAGACGGAGAGAGCGAGCTGCTGTATATGCAAGAAGACCTCCGCCTCCAGGGCGTGGGAATGGAGGAAGAGGTGCTGGTCGTGAGCATGGGAGAGGTCTTGGCCTAGAGGAAAGAGGGACTGATGAAGAGGACGAAGACGAAGAGGTTGAACAGCCCCATCATGATGTCATCATCACCGGGGAAATCGTGGATGCAATCAGCCCAATGAGGAGAGGTTTGGCAAATTAAAATTCACCATGCCAAAGTTTGATGGAGGGTCTGATCCCGAAGCATATCTTACATGGGAGTTGAAGGTGGATAAAATATTTCGCTTGCATAATTATTCTGAACAGAAGAAGGTTGCCATAGCTACTCTTAAGTTCGATGACTATGCTCTAATCTGGTGGGAGCAAATGCTCAATGATAGGGAAGAAGTTGGACAAGGTGATGTGTGTTCATGGGGTGAAATGAAGAGAGAAATGAGGGCAAGATTTGTCCCCAAACATTATCGTCATGATTTATTTGACAAGCTGTAGAATTTGAAGCATGGAAGCCTTAATGTTGATGAGTATTATAAAGAAATGAAGAAGGCAATGATTAGGGCCAATGTATATGAAGATGAAGAGCAATCAATTGCATGTTTTATGTCAGGGCTGCATCGCAATATTCAGTGCATCGTTGAATTTCAGTAGTACCGCAATCTTATTGAATTGGTCCATCAAGCTAGCAAAGTGGAACGTCAGTTGCAGCAGGACATGAAGTCTAACAAAGGAGTATCTTTCAGCACAAGAAGTACACCAAGTGGAAGCAAATTCACCCCAAGAGGTAGTGCAAGCAGAGGTACAATCTCCAACTCAAGTGGTGGTGCCCGATCTAGCAATTTTGGTGCTTCTAGTGGCAAAGAGCTGGCTGCTCTAAATGAGAGGAGCAAATCAGCAAACTCATCAAACACCTTAGTGGGTTTTTCAACCAAGAGTAGTGGAATTCAATGCTTCAAGTGTGGAGGTCGTGGACATGTTATAAAGCAATGTCCAAATAATCGAACTAAAGAAGAACATAAAGATATTGAAGAGGGAGATAATCTTGAGAAGGACATTTGTGAATTTGAAACTGAAGCTGCTCTTGTTGTAACTTAGATTTTGAGTGTGCAAATGAGTGAAGCCGAACATGGACAGCGACACAATCTTTTTCAAACCAGCGCCAAGGTTGGAGACAAGGTGTGTAAGGTAATCGTTGATGGTGAAAGTTTCCACAATCTTGCTAGCAAGGAAATGGTTGAGAAGCTTGGTTTAAAGCTGTTGAAACATCCTCATCCATATCATGTACAATGGTTAAATAATTTGGGCTCCATTAAAATTGCACAAAGAGTGAAAGTTCCTTTCAAGATTGGTGAATATATTAACATCGTGGAGTGTGATGTGGCACCCATGACAGTGTGCCATATGTTGTTGGGAAGACCATGACAATATGATCGGTCATCTCTACACTGTGGTCGAACCAATCAATACACCATCAAGTGGAAGGGCAAGGAGTTAATTCTTAAACCCATGACACCATAGCAACTCCTAGTTGAGCACTTGCAAAAGAGCTCTGGTGTGAGGAATGAGAGTGGAAAAGGAGAGAAAAAAAAATTGAATGTCCTCCACAAATCGGTGAGTGAGAGCCACAAGCCAAACATGAGAGATAACAAAAACAGATAAGGTGAGAACTTCGTGATGATAGCCACCAAATCTGAAATAAGAGATGTGAGGAGAAACCCAGCAAGTATTATTTATACTTGTGTGCAAGGACACATTGTTTTCAGCTAACGACTTAACATATGTCCCTAGTGTTGTTGCACGTGTTTTACAAGAATACGAAGATGTTTTTCCAGAGGAAACACCAGCTGGACTTCCTCCTTTGCGTGGCATTGAACATCAAATTGATCTCATCCCTGGAGCTGCACTTCCAAACCGTCCAGCATATCGCGCCAATCCAGAAGAAACGAAGGAAATTCAAAGGCAAGTACAAGCACTTTTAGATAAAGGTTATGTGCATGAAAGTTTAAGTCCTTGTGTTGTCCTGTGATTTTGGTGCCAAAGAAAGATGGTTCATGGAGGATTTGTGTTGATTGTAGAGCTATAAATAATATCACTGTTCGTTATCGTCATCCTATTCCTAGACTAGATGATATGCTAGATGAATTGAGTGGATCTATGATATTTTCTAAAATTGATCTGAGAAGTGGTTACCATCAAATTAGAATGAATATTGGAGATGAATGGAAAACTGCTTTTAAAACAAAGTTTGGGATGTATGAATGGTTAGTTATGCCTTTCTGATTGACTAATGCACCTAGTACATTCATGAGATTGATGAACCATGTCTTGCGAATATTCATTGGAAAATTTGTTGTTGTTTACTTTGATGATATTCTAATTTGCAGCAAGACATTGGAGGAACATGTTGCTCATATTCAACGGGTTTTGAATCTGCTCAGGAAGGAAAAGTTATTTGCTAACCTTGAGAAGTGCACATTTTGTACATATCAGGTTGTGTTTCTTGGTTTTGTTGTTTCAGGATCGGGAATTCAGGTTGATGAATCCAAGGTGAAAGCAATAAAGGATTGGCCAACTCCTGAAAATGTAAGCCAGGTGAGAAGTTTTCATGGACTTGCTGGTTTTTACAGGAGATTTGTGAGAGATTTTAGCACCATAGCTGCCCCTTTAAATGAGTTAACAAAGAAAGGTGTTGCCTTCCAATTGGGTGATCCACAAGAGAAAGCTTTCCAAGAATTGAACAAAAGGTTATATGAAGCTCCCTTGCTTGTGTTGCTGGATTTCACTAAAACCTTTGAGGTTGAATGTGATGCGAGCTGGATTTGGATGGTGGTGTTCTCATGCAAAATGGACAGCCCGTTGCATACTTCAGTTAGAAGTTGGGAGGTGCACAACTGAACTATTCAGTGTATGACAAGGAGTTGTATGCTTTGGTAAGGGCACTTGAGACTTGGCAACATTACTTATGACCGAAAGAATTTGTTATTCATTCAGATCATGAGTCTTTGAAGTATTTAAAAGGCCAAGCAAAACTGAACCGGAGACATGCCATGGGTTGAATTCATCGAAACTTTTCCATATGTTGTGAAATACAAGAAAGGTAAGGAAAACATTGTTGCTGATGCTTTGTCCCGTAAGAATATTTTGATAAATTGACTTGAAATAAAAGTGCCAGGACTTGAAAACATAAAAGAATTGTACCCTGCTGATCATGACTTTTCAGAACCTTATGCAAAATGTACTACTTGAAAAGGGTGGGAAAAATATCATATACTGAAGGGTTACGCGGAGGCTACGCTAGCCGAAAACAAAAACTTTTCACCGCGCAAACCAGGAACACTTGCAAGTAAGGGCCGATAGATCGTTACCAATTGGAGTAGAGTGCAGCGAAATAGCCAATCAGGGCAATCCAATCCGAAACAGTGTAGCCGATTCCCGGAGACAGCCGATTCGCCAATCAGCCGATTCGAGTCGTCTGGCCGCGTTCTCATGCCTCGCTCCGATGCGCCCGACCGCAGCCGATTCCACCACAGCCGATCGCTCCGATTGCAGCCGATCCGAAGCCGATCAACAGCGCGCAACGTAGCAGCGCCTCTACCGGTATCCACATGTCCGGGAACAGAACGCCGAACACCCGTGTGCTAGCACGCGATGCAAGGCTAGGGTTTGGCTCGAAAGTGGGGAGGGTTTCCGTGGAGATTGATCTCGGCGACTTCTGTTGCACGCGATGCAATTGACATGTGGCAGCTCTCCACCCCTCCCTCCTTTATATAGAGTTGGCCGACTGGGACTAGTGGCCGATTAGGACTCTATTTTGAATCGGATCTCATCCGTATCTCATAGAGTTGGCCGCCCATACGTCGTAAGCCCATAGGACTCTATCCGATCGGATCCGTATCCGAGTCCAACTCGAATATCTATTCTATCCCCTTAAGCGTGCGACCTTGTAGGTTCAGGTATACTCGGTTTCGGCTATAGTCTAACTTGGCCGATCGTCGGCTCGAGTCCAACTCAGCCGACCCGTCAACAGCGGCGCCTAGCAGCACATATTGACACCATAGTATACAAGAATAATATCGGCTCGAACCTGTAATGTGTACACAAATCCCTTTGCCTCACGATACCGGTTAAGCTATAGGCAAGATGTGTGCCATCCCTTCAATAGCTTAACCATTCACTCGAACCGTATTGGATTATCCGTCCGTTGATTGACTCCTCAATCAACTTAGCATGGCCATGCATTTCCATAATCCATTACCTCGAGGGGCCCAGAGATATCTCTCCAAAGGAGGGGCAAGTTCCATCTTGATCACTCACATCCCACTCCATGTTTCATAGCAAACCCGAAAACTACCTTTATAACTACCCAGTTACGGAATAGCGTTTGGTAGTCCCAAAGTAGGCTACTACACATGTTGGAATCCATGGTGATCTCAGGTCTAAGGACTTTGTACCAAGACTACGAGACCAACTAATGGCACATTGATTCTGCAGTGTCTCATGGTGGGTCTATCCAACAATGTGTTCTCTAACACATATGTCCATGTTTATTGATTTGGTATCTCCATACCCATGATCTATGAGACATGATCATCAATCAATAAACATGTCGATCTTAGAATCATATTTGTTCCAACAATATGACATATGATCAGGGATCGTTTAGAAATAGATTCATACATATCGAGTCTCATAAATAAGTCACGTACTTATTGATCAATACAAGATGTCTATTTCATGGAACTGAATAACACTTTATTCATAAATACATAAACATTGACATGATATCCAACATCTCCATGTTGCCTCTAGGGCATATCACTAACATATACATGATGGATTTTTGTTTAGAGCTAACAAATTATGTGTTCCACATTGCTTTGTTAGACTTTTGTTGTTGCAGGAAACACATGCAGGTGGGCTGATGGGTCACTTTGGATGGAAAAAGACCTATGAGATGCTAGCTGATCATTTCTATTGACCGAAGATGAGAAGAGACGTTCAACGGCTTGTGCAAAGATGTGTTACCTGTCATAAAGCTAAGTCAAAACTGAACCCCCATGATTTATATACTCCCTTACCTGTTCCTAGTGTCCCTTGGGAAGACATTAGCATGGATTTTGTTTTGGGTTTACCAAGGACAAAGAGGGGGAGGGATTCAATCTTTGTTGTTGTTGATACATTCTCTAAAATGGCAATTTTATACCATGTCATAAAAGCGATGATGCTTCCCACGTAGCCTCTCTATTTTTCATGTAAATTGTGAGATTACATGGCATGCCCAAGACAATTGTTTCAGACCGTGACACCAAGTTTTTAAGCTACTCTTGGAAGACGTTCTAGGCGAAGCTCGGTACAAGGCTGCTATTTTCTACTATTTGCGACCCTCAAACGGATGGGCAAAGAAGAACACTTTCTATGTTGCTGCGAGCCTTGATAAAGAAGAACTTGAAGGAGTGGGAAGAGTGCTTGCTGCATGTGGAATTCGCTTACAACAGGGCGGTACACTCTACAACTAATATGTGTCCTTTTGAAGTTGTATATGATTTCAAACCACTTGCTCCGATCGATTTGTTGCCTCTACCATTGCAGGAAAGGTGTAACATGGAAGCATCCAAGCGTGCATCTTTTGTCAAGAAGATTCATGAGAAGACCAAAGAAGCAATTGAGAAAAGGTCCAAGTACTATGCTGAATGGGCAAACAAGCATTGCAAGAAGGTGACATTTGAGCCTAGAGATTTAGTTTGGGTACACCTTCATAAAGACCGTTTTCCAGATAAGCGAAAATCTAAGTTGATGCCACGAGGAGATGGTCCGTTTTGAGTGCTATCCAAGATCAATGATAGTGCTTACAAGATTGAGCTCCCTGAAGATTATGGTGTTAGCACAACCTTCAATGTTGCTGACTTAACACCATTCTTTGGGCTAGAAGAACCAGATTCGAGGACGACTCCTTTTTAAGAGGGGGAGGATGATGAGGACATCCCAACCATGCATGCTTCCTCAAGCGTCAACAACCCACAAACCAACATCAAAGATACAAATCAAGGACCAATTACACGTAGACGAGCAAAGAAACTTCAACAAGAGGTAAACATGCTACTTTTGGAATTATGTTTAAATGATAATGAGAACTATTTACTGTTTAAATCTTGTGCTTTGACCTTGCTTAGGTTCACACATGAGGATATTCCAATTCTAAACTTGATTGAGCATGTTCGGATGTCCGAACTTGACTAGGCATGTTCAGACGTCCGAACATAACTGGGCTGTACTGTTTGGCGTGTTCAGATGTCCGAACTTGACTAGGAATGTTCAGACGTCCGAACCTAACTGGGTTGTACTGTTTGGCGTGTTCGGATGTCCAAACCTGACCTCACTTCCGGCCATCACTACGGGCATAATATGAAGATTTAGAAGGACTGTGACCTATGGATGGAAAGCTTATCAAGTCTTGTTTCTTGTTCAACAAACGGTTCATCAATTGGAGTTCCCAATCAAAAGTTATGAGTCATTTACTAGAGACTGCTCAGAAACCAAACCGACGCGTGATGTTTGATTTTCCATGCAAAACTGCACCAATTCTATAACAATTCATACTGCATTCTGCACATGGCTGGAAAGCTTATTGAGTCTACTTTCACACCCAATAAACGAATCATCATTTGGAGTTCCCAAGATAGAGTTATGATCAAATTAGTGAAGGCTGTGGAGAATATCAATAGTCACCCGAGACCACTTCGGGAGTAGTTTTTGTGGATGCCTCTTCACATACTATGTCTCTTCATTTCCATTTCGGTTTTGCACCCATCTAGGAGGGTTGTTTCCTAGTATAAATATTCCCTTGCTCTTAAGCAAGGAAACTTTTTGATAATCCAAACATAGAACCTTTTGTTCAGCTAAGTGCTAACAAATTTAGAGAGAGATCTCTACCCCTTTGCTCTTGTGTTTTCCTTCGCGGAAATTACAGAAGCGGCTGCGTCATCGGCATCCAATCGTGCTCCTGGTCCATCGATTCCAGGTTGCGTAGGTTGGTTTCTTTGAGAGTGTGGTTGGGCGAATCCTTGGTTTAGGCTACCATATAGAGATGGTGGTTGGCTCCGTGTGCGTGTCGTCAGGTTGCACTAGTTATCGCTGCTTGCAGCAAGTTATCAGTTATTCATCAGCTAGTTATCAAGGTCGGGATCCTATATCGTGAAGATTGGGACCAAGCCTTCATCACAAAGGTTTGGCGGCCCAAGTCCCCGACTGCCCGCACAGCGGTCTTGAGGGCGCAATCTGTGTGGACGCAGATCGAGCACGCCAAAGGGCGTCGAGCTGTGCGCCCGGCTCCCTTGCTGCGGAAGGCATCTTCACCTACTCCGTTCGTCGCTGGGTGCGTCTTCATCCTCTCTGGGCCAGTGAGCCCAGAGACGCCCGTCCAGCGTGCTCCTCATCGTCTCGTGACACCAGCTAAGAGGTTGTGCCGGCCAGTGTTCACCTCCGGCAACTGCTAGCCGGCAAATTTCTTCATGATGATGGATGTGGTTTCAGACGATGAGGCCATAGGCTTCTAGGAGTCTGACGCTCATCGCAACGCCCGCCATCACCGCAACGCTTGTCGGGCTGCGTGGTGTGAGCAGACCCAACCTACTCGTGTCCAGCACAACGCTTGGAGCATGACTTTACCATGGAATTTGAGGGACACCAGGTGTTCTGGACGCCTGCGGCCAACCTGGTAGCCATCGAGCGCGCGCTCATTGCCTTTCCTGACTCCCCGGAGGTGTGGAAAGCGATGGCCATGACCTAGGTGGATGCCGCTTAGCTCAATGCCCCGAGCCCATCCGAGCGCTCCTGTCGGAGTGCTCGTCGACCGCGGTCCAGGCAGCAGTGGAGCGCAAGCCACTCCGTTTCTCCATGCAACACACGGAACCAAGCGGTGAGGGCCAGAGCTGTCCCCGCTATCTCAGGTGGACCTCAGAGGAACACCCGGTCTCAAGAGTAGCATACCAGTTCCTACACTGGGGACATGCGCGAGATCATCGTGCAGCTGCTCGATGCCCGGAATACCATCGAGCACCATGCCGCTGATCGCAGGCGCCAAGAGTTGCGATGCCGAGAGGACTACGACCGGGAGCACTGCACCCTTGAGGGGGTTGTCGGCACCGAGGACCCGTCCTGACATAACGGGTTCCCGGCCTTCACCACCTATCTCCATCGGGTGACGTAGCCCAATGGCTTGCATCCAACTGGCATCGAGCCCTATGACAGCAAGACTGATGCCACATTGTGGCTATGGTTGTACTGCACGACCGTCCGAGCCGCCAGTGGCGACGTCCACGTGATGGTGAACTACCTCTCCATCATGTTGGCGCCGACCGCCATCAACTGGCTCGCTGGGCTACCTCCAAGAACTCCATCAACTCTTGGGACGAGCTCTGCGATGCCTTTATCGCCAACTACCAGGGCACTTGGCAACGTCCGACCTCCCGCTACGACCTCCGCTAGGTCCGGCAGGGGGTCGACGAGTCGATCCGGAGCTACCTCCGACGCTTCTTCGAGCGCCGCAATGCTATCGCAAGCATCTCCGACGATGGTATCATCAACATCTTCTCCAAGGGCATCCGCAAGCCCTCCGAGCTGTTTCAGCACTTGGTCATGAACCAACCGACCTCTCCCGCTGACATGATCTCCATCGCCAAGCTTTTCGCTGATGCCGAGGACACCGAGAGGGAGCAGATGCGTGCTCCCAAGCGTCGACCTCCGAGGGAGTCCCCCGGGAAAGGAGCCGATCGAGCCTAGCACAGCTCCCCGAGGAGGGCCGATCGTCGACCTCCAGACCAATCTTGACGGGATGACGTGAAGTGGAAGCTGAACCTCAAGGTCACTGCCATTGATGCGCCCAGGACGAAGTCGGGGCGAGGCCTAGGGCAAATCTCTCTATGAGGCATTGGACAAGCCATGCTTCCTGCACCCAAAAGGCAAGCACACCATCCATTAGTGCTATACTCTCTGGGACCAGATGGTCCGAGAGGCATAGAACAACCCCCGACCACCAAGGGGGCAAAGGGGGAAGGATGATGGTGCCAAGTGCCAGAAGGAAGATCACTCGAAGGAAGAAGACTTCCAGGAGCCGACCATACGATCAGCATGATCTTTGGGGTGAGCCCGCCTCGGGACATGGAACCGTCCAAGCATCTCCGATGGTCGGAGGTCCTGATCTCCTTCTCCTGAGCTGACCAGTGGGCCGACGTCCCAAAACCTGGGCGTTTCCTGCAGGTGGTGGGCCAGGTGGTGCTCATTGTGCGCCTCAAGCGCGTGCTCATCGATGGGAGGAGCGGTATCAATGTTCTCTTATGAGGGACTTTGCGTGAGCTCGGCCTCTCTGTCACCGCCCTCGAGCCCACTGACTCGCCCTTCTACAGGATCGTCCCGAGCAAAGCCAGCATGCCACTCGGCGTAGTCTCCCTCCCTGTGATATTCAGGACGTGGGAGAACTACCACACCGAGTTTATCAGGTTCTACGTGGCGGACTTCGAGACTGCATACCACGCGATGCTCGGGCGCCCTGCCCTCGCCAAGTTCATGGCAGTCCCGCACTACATGTACCTGGTCCTCAAGGTGCCAGGGCCCACGGGAGCATTTTTCGTCCGAGGTAACGTTGCCACCTCCCATGCCTATGAGAGCAAAAGCCTTGCACCGGCGACGCCGTCGACCTCTATGTTCGCATTAGCGAGTTCACTGCCCAAGTTGCTGATGCCAAGGGAAAGGCATCGATGGTCAACGAAGCCCCGGACTTGGTGCCATCCACGCCAAGCCTCACCATCGACCCCGCCAAGTAAAAGGCTATCTCCATCTCCAACGCCGACCCTTCCATGACGGTGCTGATCGGCATGGGCCTCAGCGAGAAATAGGAAGGCGCGCTCATCGACTTCCTGCGTGCAAGCATCGACATCTTTGCGTGGAAACCAGCCGACATGCCGGGAGTAGCCAGGGCTGACCGAGCACGAACTCCATGTCTTTCTCGATGCAAGGCTGGTCAGGCAGAAGCTACGAAGGTTCACCCGGGAGCGCAAGGATGAATCAAAATAGAGGTAGCTAGGCTCTTAGATGTTGGTTTCATTAAAGAGGTGTACCATCCGAAGTGGCTTGCCAACCTAGTCCTTGTAAATAAAGAGAATGGAAAATGGAGAATGTGTGTTGATTATACTGACTTGAATAAGCACTGCCCAAAAGACCCATTCTCTTTTCCCTGTATTGATTAGGTTGTCGACTCAACCGTGGGTTGTTACCTCCTATGTTTCTTGGACTGCTATTTGCGCTATCACCAGATTGGCCTCAAAGCAGCCGACCAGGAGAAGACGTCTTTCATGATGTCGTTTGGGGCCTTCTGCTACACCACGATGGCCTTTGGGCTCAAAAACGGCGGGTTGACCTACCAGCGTGCCGTCCAGCTCTGCTTAGCTAGCAAGATCGGTCGCAACGTAGAGGCCTATGTCAACGACATGGTGATCAAGACGAGGAACCCCGACGACCTGTTGGGCGACATCGCTGAAACCTTCAAAAACCTCCACACATACTGATGGAAGCTGAATCCTGAGAAGTGCGTCTTCGGTGTGCCTTCTAAAGGAAAACACGGAGGCTACAATAGCATAAATCAATATTGTTCTACCATGCAATCCAAGAAAGCTTGCAAGTAAGGGTCCATAGATCGTTACCTATTGATGTGCAGTGCAGCGGAAATAGTCAATATGTTGCTAGCGACCTCAGAAACGTTCCTGTCGACCTCGAAAATGTTCCATGCCGACCCCGAAACGTTACAACCGACCTCGGGTCCGAATCGTCCGACCCGTCGACCCCAGTTCGTCTCGCCCGACCCCGACGGTGCTTCTGGTTCGTCTCGCCTGACCCCGACAATCTCCACGCGCGCCGCCCAACCGCCTAGTGGCGTTAGGGTTTGCCGATGCCGATGACTTTGTGCCTAGTTGCCAATGCCGACGACGCTGTGCCGATTCACCCGGCCCTCCGACCTTCGGACCCCAGACCAAAATGCCGAATTGAATTCGGCTAATTGTATCTCGACAAGATTCAATGCCGCCAAATAATGCTGCAACATAGTGATGTCTCTATCGGTATCCACATATCCAGGGAGAGAACTCCGAACACCCGTGTGCTAGCACACGATGCATGGCAAGGGTTTTGGATCGTACGTGGGAGGGTTTCCGTGGAGAAGATTGGTCCGGCTGTATGTTGCACTCCAAACCCTCCACCCCTCGCCTCCTCTATATAGGGTTTTCGATTGGGCCAAAAGCCCATCGGGACTCTATGTCCGATCTGATCTCTATCCGATTGAGCCGTATCGGAGTCAAACTCAAATGTCTATTCTTTCTCGTTAAGTGTGCGACCCTCGTAGGCTCGGGTATACTTGGTTCCGACCCGAGTCCGACTCAATCGACCCGTCAATAGTGGTCCCTAGCAGAACGTATTGACACCAAAGTATACAAGAGGATCATATCGGCTGAACCTGTAATGTGTTCACAAGAGGATCATACAGTGGTGCCTCATGATATCAGTTAAGCTATAGGCAAGACTCGTGTCATCCTATCAATAGCTTAATCATTCACTCGATCTCATATTGGATTATCTATCTGTTGATTGACTCCTCAATCAACTCGGCATGGCCATGCACTTTCATAATCCACTACATTGAGGGGTCCAGATATATCTCTCCCATAGGAGGGGCAAATTCTATCTTGATCATTCACATCCCACTACATGTTTCATAGCAAACCTGGAGACTACTTTTATAACTACCCAGCTACGAAATAGTGTTTGGTAGTCCCTAAGTAAGCCATTACACATGTTGGAATCCATGATGATCTCAGGTCAAAGGACTTTGCACCAACACTACTTGAGACCAACTAATGGCACATTAATTCCCTGTAGTGTCTCAAGGTGGGTCTATCCAACAATGTGTTCTCTAACACATGTTCACGTTTATTGATTTGGTATCTCCATACCATGATCTATGAGACATGATCGTCAATCAATAAACATGCTGATCTTAGAATCATATTTGTTCCATTTATATGATATGTGATCAGGGATCATTTAGAAATAGATTCATACATAAAGAGTCTCATAAATAAGTCACATACTTATTGATTAATATAAGTTGTCTATTTCATGGAACTAAATAACACTTTATTCATTGATACATAACGATTGACCATGATATCCAACATCTCCATGTTGCCTCTAGGGCATATCACTAATAGTCTCCCACTTGCACTAGAGTCAATCATGATAGTATCTAATACTCATTGCTCTTGTCATCACACCCAGCTCAGAAACAAATTTCTTGATCCAAACAGCCTCCTTTGCAGCTTTAGAAGCAGCGATGTACTCGGCCTCCGTTGTAGAATCAGCAACAGTGTCCTCCTTGGAACTCTTCCAGCTGAGTGTGCCTCCATTTAGACAGAATACCAACCCAGATTGCGATTAGTCATCTTTGTCTGTTTGGAAGCTAGCATCGGTGTAACCACTTACAACGAGCTCTTCTTCACCTCCATAGACTAGGAACATATCCTTAGTTCTTCTTAAGTACTTAAGAATATTCTTTACAGCTATCCAGTGACCTTCACCTGGATCTGACTGGTACTTGCTCGTAGCGCTCAAAGCATACGAGACATCTGGACGTGAACAAAGCATAGCATACATGATGGATCCAATTGCCAAAGCATATGGAACCATATTCCTCTTATTCCACTCATCAGGTGTCCTAGGACACTAATTCCTACTAAGATTAATGCCATGCGACATTCGCAAGAAACCTTTCTTGGAATCATGCATGTTTAACCTCTTCAACACTTTGTCAATGTGTGTACCTTGGCTTAATCCAATTAGCCTCTTAGATCTATCTCTATACATCCTTATGCCCAGAATGTACGCTGCCTCCCCTAAGTCTTTAGTGGAGAAACTCTTTTTCAATGAAGACTTGACGGATCCTAGCATAGGGATATCATTTCCAATCCACATATAAGATTAGAAACACAATTGCGCTCTCGCTAACCTTCTTGTAAACACATGCCTCCTCTTCATTTTTGATGAAACCAAACCCTTTGATTACCTCATCAAAACGAATATTCCAACTCTGAAATGCTTGCTTCAATCCATAAATGGATTTTTGTAGCTTGCATATCTTTCCAGGCGATTGTGGATCGACAAAACCTTCAAGCTGTATCATATACACATCCTCGCTTAGGTTTCCATTTAGGAAAGCCGTTTTGACATCCATCTGCCATATCTCAAAATTGGAATATGCAGCAATTGCTAGGATAATCTGAATAGACTTTAGCATTACGACGGGCGAGAAGGTTTCATCTAATCAACACCTTGAATTTGTTTAAAACCTTTCGTCACCAATCGCGCCTTATAGATTTGAACATTTTCATCCATGTCTGCCTTTTCTTAAAACCCATTTGCACTCAATGGTTTTGACACCATCAAGTGGATCAACCAAGTTCCAAACTTGATTGTCATACATGGATTCTATTTTGGATTTCATGGCTCCAAGCCATTTGTTGGAATTTCGTCCCACCATCACTTCCGTACAGGTCTTAGGTTCATCGTTGTCTAACAACAATATATCACGTTGTTTCGCACCTGTGTACCTTTCAGGAGCACGACGTGTTCTTTTGTACCTCCGTGAGGCTGGTGTATCTACAACAGGTGACGCAACATCTTGTTCCTCCTGTTGTTCTCCTGTGGTAGCTAAAACATTTTCTTGTGTTTCTTGAACTTCTTCAAGATGCACCCTGCTCCCACTAACCTTTCTTGAAAGAAACTCTTTCTCCAAGAAAACACCATGTCGGGCGACAAACACTTTGCCTTGTTCCCGGTTATAAAAGTAATATCCTTTCGTTTCCTTAGGATACCCCACAAAGAAGCATTTGTCAAATTTAGCTGTAAGCTTGTCGGATTGTAAACGTTTTACAAAAGCTTCACATCCCCAAATTTTGAGAGAAGACAATTTAGGGGGCTGCCCTGTCCATATCTCATATGGCGTCCTTTCTACTGACTTAGATGGAACTCTATTTAGTGTGAACACAACTGTTTCAAGAGCATATCCCCATAAGGACAGTGGAAGATCACATTGGCTCATCATGGACCTCACCATGTCCAAAAAGGTACGGTTTCTCCATTCGGACACCCCGTTCCATTAATGAGTTCCTGGCAGAGTCAACTGTGGAACAATTCCACAATCTTTAGATGATTACCAAATTTCTGGCTTAAGTACTCGCCTCCACGATCTGATCATAGAAACTTAATTGTTTTCCCTAAATGATTATGTACTTCATTCTGGAATTCTTTGAACTTTTCAAAGGACTGAGACTTATGCCTCATTAAGTAGATATAACCATATCTGCTAAAGTCATGGGTAAAGGTAATGAAGTACTGAAAACCACCTCTGGCTATTTAGCTCATTGGTCCACATACATCAGTATGTATGAGTGCCAACAATTCACTCGCTCTCTCACTGTGACCCGTGAAAGGTGCCTTTGTCATCTTTCCAAGTAAACAAGACTCACATGTCTCAAATGATTCAAAATCAAAAGAGAAGCAAACCATCTTTATGGAGCTTCTCCATGCGTTTCTCATTTATATGGCCTAGGTGACAATGCAAAATAAATGTGGGGTTTATATCATTTGGGAGTTGTCTCTCTTTATTGATGTTATAGATGGGAGACACTTCAAGATCAAAAACGTATAATCCATTCACCAATGGAGTATGAAAATAGAACATATCTCTAAGATAAATTGAATAACCATTGTCTACTGATCTAAAATCATATCCTTCCGCTTGCAAACATGAAGCGGAAATTACATTTTGACATAGAGTTGGAACACAATAATAATTATTTAATTCCAAAACTAATCCTAAAGGTAAATGAAGTGGCATTGGGCCAACAGCAACTGTGACAACCCTTGCTCCATTGCTGATGCGCAAGTTCACCTCGCCCCTTCTCAAGCTTCTACTTCTTCTTATTCCCTGCAACGACTTGCAAATATGAGCTACTGATCCGGTATCAAATACCCAAGAGTCAGTAGATGAAGTAGCAAGATTGATTTCTATAACATTAATACCTGGAGTAGAAGTCGCACTTTGCTTCTTTTTGAGATCCTCCATGTACTTCTTGCAGTTCCTTTTCCAATGACATGTCTCCTTGCAATAGAAGCAAACGACATCTGATGTCGCTGACCCCTTCTTGCCTTTCTTTGCTTTGGAGGCACTCGCGATCTCATCAGGAGTTAACTTCCGTTTTGTGCAAAGTTTCTTGACAGGAGGTTTGCGCTTATCTTTCTACATCATCATCACATGATGACTGTTTTTCTGGATACTATCCTCAAAAGTCTTTAGCATCCCATGCAATTTTGCCAAGGTTTTATTCATGTTGTTCATGTATAATTTAGTATGAATGGCTCAAAGCTCGGAGGGAGCGACTGGAGAATCACGTCTGTAGCCAACTCTTGGCTAAGAGGTAAACCTAGTTTTTCAAGACTCTCAATATAGCCAATCATCTTTATCACATGTGGACTGACGGGATTCCCCTCTACAAGCCTGCACGCAAACAAGGACTTTGAAGTATTGAACCTCTCGGCCCTAGCTTGGTTCTCAAACATGCCACGTAGACTCTCAATAATACTGTGAGAATCACTGCTCTTGTATTACTTCTGAAGCTCTGAGGACATTGTGGCAAGCATGAGACAGATTATATCTAGGGAATCATTAGTGTGCTTCTCATAAGCCATCCGTGCAGCCGCATTAGCATTATCAGGCAAATCATCAGGATAAGGAACTTCAATAACGTACTCCTTTCGCTCTTGCTTTAGAACAATTCTCAAGTTTCGATACCAATCCATAAAGTTCGTTTCATTCAATTTTTCTTTCTCAAGTATAGACCGCAAATTAAAATAACTGGGTGCAATATTAGTTGCCATAATCTACAACAGAAAATGTTAGTGATATGCCCTAGAGGCAACATGGAGATCTTGGATATCACGTCAATGTTTATGTATAAATGAATAAAGTGTTATTCACTTCCATGAAATAGACATCTTGTATTGATCAATAAGTACGTGACTTATTTATGAGACTCTTTATGTATGAATATATTTCTAAATGATCCCTGATCATATATCATATTATTGGAACTAATATGATTCTAAGATCGGCATGTTTATTGATTGATGATCATGTCTCATAGATCAAGGGTATGAAGATACCAAATCAATAAACATGGACATATGTGTTAGAGAACACATTGTTGGATAGACCCACCATGAGACACTATAGGAATTAATGTGCCATTTGTTGGTCTCAGGTAGTGTTGGTACAAAGTCCTTAGACCTGAGATCACCATGGATTCCAACATGTGTAGTAGCCTACTTTGGGACCACCAAACGCTATTCCGTAACTGGGTAGTTATAAAAGTAGTCCTCGGGTTTGCTATGAAACATGGAGTGGGATGTGAGTGATCAAGATGGAATTTGCCCCTCCTTTGGAGAGATATCTCTGGGCCCCTCGAGGTAATGGATTATGGAAATGCATGGCCATGCTAAGTTGATTGAGGAGTCAATCAACAGACAGATAATCCAATACGGTTCGAGTGAATGGTTAAGCTATTGAAGGGATGGCACACATCTTGCCTATAGCTTAATTGTTATCGTGAGGCAAAGGGATTTGTGTACACATTATAGGTTCGAGCCGATATTATATTCTTGTATACTATGGTGTCAATATGTGCCGCTAGGCGCCGCCGTGACGATGTGTCGGCCGAGTTGGACTCGAGCCGACGGTCGGCTAAGTTAGACTATGACCGAAACCGAGTATACCTGAACCTACAGGGTCGCATGCTTTAGGGGATAGAATAGATATTCGAGTTGGACTCGGATACGGCTCGATCGATAGGGATCCGATCGGATAGAGTCCTATGGGCTTACGACGTATGGGCGGCCAACTCGTGAGATTCGGATAGGATCCGATTCAAAATAGAGTCCCGATCGGCCACTAGTCCCAGTCGGCCAACTCTATATAAAGGGGCGAGGGTGGAGAGTTGGTGTATCGCTTTGAACCGAATCCGCAACAGAAGTCGCCGAGATCAATCTCCACGGAAACCCTCCCCACTTTCGAGCCAAACCCTAGCATTGCATCGCGTGCTAGCACACGGGTGTTCGGCGTTACCGCCTCGGACGTGTGGATACCGGTAGAGAGCGCTGCTATGTTGCGCCCATTCATCAGGAGCAAGGCGGTTTGTGGTACGGCTAGGAGCAAGGCGGCGGAATGCGGCGAACTCGGCCCGCGATCCAACGCGTCGGAGCGAGAGCGCGAGAATGCGGTCGGACGACTCGATGCAGGACGATTCTCTTGGAAGTGTTCCGGTTTTGTTACAACCCTTCGGTAACCCTTCGGTGCAGAGCTAATCTTGCTTAGTTCGGGTTTTAGATTGGATCTGGAACAAGTTTTGCGCACGGGTTGATTAGATCAATCGGTTTTACGGGATTTGTTGAGGAGAGTTCATGGTAATTGCGTTCCTTGATAGTGTATCGGAACGGCGTAATGTTATTACGTCGAAGCAATATCCATAGAACTCAGTTTGAGTCGGCTTTGAGATAGCGTTCCTTGATAGTGTATCCGAACGGTATAATGTGATTATGCCGAAGCTATCTCGTAGTCTGATCTTGTTAGCTGCCTCGCGCCTACGCAAACCATCTCCCTTGATAGTGTATCGGGACGGCATAATGTGATTATGCCGATATGGTTTTCGTAAGCGATTTCATAGATTGGATCTATGAATTTCGTGTGGTGAATGGATTATACGTTTTGAATCTTGAAGCGTCTCCCATCTATAACATTAATACGTAAAGGCAACTCTCTAATGATACAAACCCCACGTTTATTTGGCATTGTCACTTAGGCCATATAAATAAGAAACGCATGGAGAAGCTCCATAAGGATGGACTGCTTCACTGTTTTGATTTTGAATCATTTGAGACATGTGAGTCTTGTTTACTTGGTAAGATGACAAAGGCACCTTTCACGGGACACAGTGAAAGAGCAAGTGACTTGTTGGCACTCATACATATTGATGTATGTGGACCAATGAGCTCAACGGCCGAGGTGGTTATCGCACTTCATTACCTTTACCGATGACTTTAGTAGATATGGTTATATCTACTTAATGAGGCATAAGTTCGAATCCTTTGAAAAGTTCAAAGAATTCCGAATGAAGTACGTAATCATTTAGGGAAAACAATCAAGTTTCCACGATCGATCGTGGAGGGGAATACTTGAGCCAAGAGTTTCGTAATCATCCGAAAGATTGTGGAATTGTTCCACGCTTGACTCGCCAGAACTCCACAATGGAACGGAGTGTCCGAACGGAGAAATCGCACCTTGTTGGACATGGTGCGGTCGATGATGAGCCAAAGTGATCTTCCGTTATCCTTCGGGGATATGCTCTTGAAATAGTTGCGCTCACACTAAATAGAGTTCCATCTAAGTCGGTTGAAAAGACACCATATGAGATATGGACAGGGCAACCCCTAGTTTGTCTTTTCTCAAAATTTGTGGATGCGAAGCTTATGTAAAACGTTTATAGTCCGACAAGCTCACACCCAAATCGACAAGTGCTTCTTTGTGGGATATCCTAAGGAAACTAAGGGATATTACTTTTATAATCGGGAACAAGGCAAAGTGTTTGTCGCCCGACACGGTGTCTTCTTGGAGAAAGAGTTTCTTTCAAGAAGGGTTAGTGGGAGCAGGTGCATCTTGAAGAAGTTCAAGAAACACGAAAATGTTTCACGACCACGTAACCACAATAGGAGGAGCAAAGTGTTGCGCCACCGCTTGTAGATACACCAGCCCCACGGAGGTCGAAAGATCACGTCGTGCGCCCGAGTACAGTGCGGAACAACGTGATATATTGTTGTTGGACAACGATGAGCCTAAGACCTATGAGGAAGCGATGGTGGGACCCGATTCCAACAAGTGGCTTGGAGCCATGAAATCCGACATAGAATCCATGTACGACAATCATGTTTGGAACTTGGTTGATCCACCGATGGTGTCAAAACCATTGAGTGTAAATGGGTTTTTAAGAAAAAGACCGATATGGATGGAAATGTTCACATCTATAAGGCACGATTGGTGGCGAAAGGTTTTAAACAAATTCAAGGAGTTGATTATGATGAAACCTTCTCGCCCGTCGCAATGCTTAAATCTATTCGGATTATCCTAGCGATTGCTGCATATTTCGATTATGAGATATGGCGATGGATGTCAAAACGGCTTTCCTAAATGGAAACCTAAGCGAGGATGTATATATGATACAACTTGAGGGTTTTGTCGATCCAAAATCGCTCGGAAAGATATGCAAGCTACGAAATCCATTTATGGATTGAAGCAAGCATCTCGGAGTTGGAATATTCGTTTTGATGAAGTAATCAAAGGGTTTGGTTTCATCAAAAACGAAGAGGAGGCCTGTGTTTAAAAAGGTCGTGGGAGCGCAATTGTATTTCTAATCTTATATGTGGATGACATATTACGATTGGAAATGATATCCCTATGCTAGAATCCGTCAAGTCTTCATTGAAAAATAGTTTTTCATGAAAGACTTAGGGAGGCAACATACATATTAGCATTTGGATCTATAGAGATAGATCCAAGAGGCTAATTGGATTAAGCCAAAGTACATACATTGACAAGGTGTTGAAAAGGTTCAACATGAATGATTCCAAGAAAGGTTTCTTGCCCATGTCACATGGCATTAATCATAGCAAGAATCAGTGTCCTCGGACACATGATGAGCGGAATAAGATGGGTATGGTTCCATATGTTTCGGCAATTGGATCCATCATGTATGCCATGCTTTGTACACGCCCGCATGTCTCGTACGCTTTGAGTGCTACGAGCAGATACCATCAAATCCAGTGAAGGTCACTGGATCGCCGTAAAGAATATCCTTAAGTACTTGAGAAGAACCAAGGATATGTTCCTAGTCTATGGAGGTGAAGAAGAGCTCGTTGTAAGTGGTTACACCGATGCTAGCTTCCAAACAGACAAGGATGATTATAGATCGCAACTGGGTTCGTGTTCTCGCCCGAACGGAGGCGCAGCCACTGGAAGAGTTCCAAGCAGATACCGTTGCCGACTCTACAACGGAGGTCGAGTACATTGCTGCTTTAGAAGCCGCAAAGGAGGCCGTTTGGATCAAGAAATTCATTTCGAGCTTGGTGTGATGACTAGTACGATGGTCCAATGTCTCTCTATTGTGATAATAGTGGAGCCATTGCGCAAGCCAAGGAGCCGAGATCACATCGAAGTCCAAACACATACTTCGGCGATATCATCTCATCCGCGAGATAATGGACAGAGGTGATGTCAAGATATGCAAAGTGCACATGGATCTCAACATAGCCGATCCGCCGACAAAACCTCTCCCTCGCCTGAAACATGAGGCGCACACAAGAGCAATGGATATTAGATACTTACATGATTGACTCTAGTGCAAGTGGGAGATTGTTAGTGATATGCCCTAGAGGCAACATGGAGATGTTGGATATCACGTCAATGTTTATGTATAAATGAATAAAGTGTTATTCAGTTCCATGAAATAGACATCTTGTATTGATCAATAAGTACGTGACTTATTTATGAGACTCTTTATGTATGAATCTATTTCTAAATGATCCTCGATCATATCATATTATTGGAACTAATATGATTCTACGATCGGCATGTTTATTGATTGATGATCATGTCTCATAGATCAAGGGTATGGAGATACCAAATCAATAAACATGGACATATGTCTTAGAGAACACATTGTTGGATAGGCCCACCATGAGACACTACAGAATTAATATGCCATTAGTTGGTCTCGGTAGTGTTGGTACAAAGTCCTTAGACTGAGATCACCATGGATTCCAACATGTGTAGTAGCCTACTTTGGGACTACCAAACGCTATTCCGTAATCGGGTAGTTATAAAAGTAGTCTTCGGGTTTGCTATGAAACATGGAGTGGGATGTGAGTGATCAAGATGGAATTTGCACCTCCTTTGGAGAGATATCTCTGGGCCCTCGAGGTAATGGATTATGGAAATGCATGGCCATGCTAAGTTGATTGAGGAGTCAATCAACGGATGATAATCCAATACGGTTCGAGTAAATGGTTAAGCTATTGAAGGGATGGCACACATCTTGCCTATAGCTTAACTGGTATCGTGAGGCAAAGGGATTTGTGTACACATTACAGGTTCAGAGCGGATATTATATTCTTGTATACTATGGTGTCAATATATGCCGCTTGGCGCCGCGTTGATGTGAGTCGGTGAGTTGGACTCGAGCCGACGGTCGACTAAGTTAGACTATGGCCGAAACCGAGTATACCTGAACCTACAGGGTCGCACGCTTAAGGGGATAGAATAGATATTCGAGTTGGACTCGGATATGGCTCGATCGGATAGGGATCCGATCGGATAGAGTCCTATGGGCTTACGACGTGTGGGCGGCCAACTCTATGACATTCGGATAGGATCCGATTCAAAATAGAGTCCTGATCGGCCACTAGTCCCGGTCGGCCAACTCTATATAAAGGGGCGAGGGGTGGAGAGTTGCTGTATCGCTTTGAACCGAATCCGCAATGTAAGTCGCCGAGATCAATCTCCATGGAAACCCTCCCCACTTTCGAGCCAAACCCTAGCTTTGCATCGCGTGCTAGCACACGGGTGTTCGGCGTTCGTCCCGGACGTGTGGATACCGGTAGAGCGCTACTTATTGCTGCGCGCGCTCATCGGCTGTGGTACTTCGGAGCAAGGCGGCTGCGGCAGATCGGCTGCGGTCGAGCACATCGAAGCGAGGCGCGAGAACGTGGTCAGACGACTCGAAGAATCGGCTACATCCGTGAATCGGCTGATTGGTGAATCGACTGTCCGGGAATCGGCTGTCGGCTTGCGGGAATCGGCTACACTGTTCCGGATCGGATAGTCCATATTGGCTATTTCCGCTGCATACTCCAATCGGTAACGATCTATCGGCCCTTACTTGCAAGTGTTCCTGGTTTGCGCGGTAGAAAAGTTTTTGTTTTCGTCTAGCGTAGCTTCCGCGTAACCCTTCAGAAAATATATGCAAAATTTAGCACAATGTTTATGCTTTGTCTTTTATTAAACAATTTAACAAAAGACTCCCACTACGTTTCTTAACCTTCCCTCTAGCTTATGTGTTGGGTCAAGATCCACGAGATTAGTAACATGGGTAGGCAACACCTTGCTAATCACATCCCTATGTGACTCTCGTTTGTTGGGTGGCATCATCATGCCCCGGCCCCAACCTATGCCCAAGGCCCAAAACTGTTCTGGTAGCCTTGTCAAGTAAACTAAATGCTCCTGCATGTATATGTCTGACATATACCCCATCGTGTTATGATAGACAATTGCACTCTGCTTTGGCAGACCTACCAATTGATGATCACAACCATGATAGGTGCAACATTTGGAGGACATCATTACTACTTAATTTTCTGAGGGATACTATCCTATCAAACAAACATATCACATATATGAAAGCAAGAAGGACAACAATTAATAATGAAATAGTATGGCCCTTTCTCATGGTGATCTTCATCTCCATGCTGGTGTAGAGGATCTCCATCTTCATCACCGTTCTCCCGAGTGCCGGATGTTTGATTTCTTCAAACTAAGCTACTACTATAGAAGATATTGGTTGAAGATTACATCGACATGTAGGTCGTGAAAGAATATTACATGGATTACACGTATGAAAGAATATTACACGCATCACATGCATCTCGTACATACAATAGGGTCATACCATATCAAAGCATTCTCTACAAAAACAAGTTAGACGTAGAACATTTTCCATCTATTGCAGAGATATGATATCGAGACGACATAAAAGGGGGTACAATCACATTGTACCGATCCGAGACACTCTCAAGGAACGCCATCTCGAATCTGACTCATACTCATCCCGAGTACTATGGAAATTGCTTTGACATAATCTCATCATGTCAATCCGAGACAGTCTCAAGGAACACAGTTTCATATATGTCATCTCACACAATTTGCATATTCCACTGGCTCTTTTCGTAATTGACGTTGAGAGCTCGTGGATCCATGTCTTTGACTCAACGGATAAACCAGAGTCTACGTACGCAAAGATTTTTGAAATGTTAAATAGGTAATGCCATCTTACTTGCTATTGCATATATTGAAGGAAAACGTGGAGGCTACGATAGCATAAATCAAGATTTTTCTACCGCGCAATACAAGAAAGCTTGCAAGTAAGGGTTCATAGATCATTACCTATTGAAGTGCAGTGCAACGGAAACAGTCAATATATTGTTGGCTGACCACAGAAATCTTCCAGCTCGACCCTTAAACATTTCACCGACCCCGAAAACGCTTCAGCCCGACCCGGTGTCCAAATCGCTGCACTACGCCGACCGCGTCTTGTCCGATCCCGATGACGATTCTGGTTCGTCTCGCCTGACCCCGTGGATGTCCACGCGTGCCACCCAACTGTCTAGTGGCGTTAGGGTTTGTCGATGCTGATGACTTCGTACCGAGTTGCCGATGCCGATGATGTCGTGCCGATTCGTCCGGCCCTCCGACCTGCCGACCCCGACCCAAATGCCGAATTGAATCCAGCTAATTGGATCTCGACGAGATTCAATGCTGTCGAATAACGCCACAACGTAGCGATGTCTCTACCGATATCCACACATCCAGGGAGAGAATTCCGAACACCCGTGTGCTAGAACGCGACGCACGGTTAGGGTTTTGGCTCGAACGTGGGAGGGTTTTCGTGGAGAATATTGGTCCGGCTATGTGTTGCGCACCGAACCCTCCACCCCTCGCCTCCTTTATATAGGGTTGCTGACTGGGCCTAAAGGCCCATCAGGATACTCTATGTCCAATTGGATCTCTATCCAATTGAGCCGTATCCGAGTCAAACTCGAATGTTTGTTCTTTCCCGTTAAGTGTGTGACCCTGTAGCTCAGGTATACTTGGTTCCGACCCGAGTCTGACTCAGTCGACCCGTCAACAGTGGCCCCTAGCAGAACGTATTGACACCAAAGTATACAAGATCATCATATCGGTTGAACTTGTAAGGTGTGCACAAATTCCTTTGCTTCACGATATCAATTAAGCTATATGCAAGACTTGTGCCATCCTATCAATAGCTTAATCATTCACTCGATCTCGTATTAGATTATCTATCTATTGACTGACTCCTCAATCAACTCGACATAACCATGAACTTCCATAATCCATTACATCGAGGGGCCCAGAGATATCTCTCCCATAGCAGGGGCAAATTCAATCTTGATCATTCACATCCCACTACATGTTTCATAGCAAACCCGAAGACTACTTTTATAACTACCCGGTTACGGAATAGCGTTTGGTAGTCCCTAAGTAAGCCATTATACATGTTGGAATCCATGATGATCTTAGGTCAAAGGACTTTGTACCAACACTACTTGAGACCAACTAATGACACATTAATTCACTGTAGTGTCTCAAGGTGGGTCTATCCAACAATGTGTTCTCTAACACATGTTCACGTTTATTGATTTGGTATCTCCATACCATGATCTATGAGACATGATCATCAATCAATAAACATGCTGATCATAGAATCATATTTGTTCCATTTATATGATATATGATCAGGGATCATTTAGAAATAGATTCATACATAAAGAGTCTCATAAATAAGTCACATACTCATTGACTAGTATACGTTTTCTATTTTATGGAACTGAATAACACTTTATTCATTGATACATAAACATTGACCACAATATCCAACATCTCCATGTTCCCTCTAGGGCATATCACTAACTCCTTCGAGGAAGCTCCTCGATTTTGTTAGCTCCAATCAAGGGATCGATGCAAACCCTGAGAAGATCTCGGCAATCCTAAAGATGGGATGGTCGTCCTGCGTCAAGGACGTCAAGAAGTTCACCGGGTGCATGACATCTCTCGGGAGTTTCATTTCTCAGCTTGGCAAACGTGGAGCTCCATTCTTCAAGCTGGTCAAGAAGGATTCGGACTTCCAGTGGTCGGAGTAAGTCGACCAGGCCTTCGCCAACCTCAAACACCTCTTGGCTACGCTGCCCATGATGGTTGCACCGAACCCCGAGGAGCAATTGCTTCTGTACATTGCCACGACCACTTCAGTCATATGCACAATTCTGTCGTCGAGCGCCCGGATGAGGGCCACGTCAACCCGGTGTAGAGGCCAGTCTATTACATCTCTGAGATCCTCGGGCCCTCCAAGACTCGATACCCCCAAGTACAGAAGTTGCTATACGCCATCCTCATCACCACTCGGAAGCTCAGGCATTACTTCCAAGCCCACAAAGGTGGTGGTGGTGACCGAGTACCCCCTCGGGGACATCATCCAGAACCACGAAAGCCACTGGTTGGGTGGCCAAATGGGCGATGGAGATGGGCAAATTTTTCATTGACTACAAACCACATAACGCCATCAAGTCCCAGGCCCTACCGACTTCATGGCCGAGTGGACCGAGATCCAACTTCTGCCGACTCCCGAGACTAGGACAACCTGGACCATGTACTTCGATGACTCGCTCAACATCAACGGAGCCGAGGCCGGCGTACTTCTGGTCTCCCCGCAGGGTGAGCACCTCAAGTATTTCCTCCAGTTGCTCTTCAAAGCATCGAACAACGCCGTCGAGTATGAAGCGCTATCCATGGCCTCCAGATTGCCAAGTCCATCGGCATTGAACGCCTCATGGTGTACGGTGATTCGAAGCTGGGGAACAGCCAAGTCAACAAGGATTGGTCCTGCTTGAGCGAGAAGATGGATGCGTACTGCACCGAGGTTCGGAAACTGGAATGCAAGTTCAGCGGCATTGACTTCCACCATGTTCCCTGCGACGCCAACATAGAGCCGACCAGTTGTCCAAACTCGGATCCTCTCGGGCAGCCATCTTGAGAGGAACTTTTGTCCAAGAGGTACTCAAGCCATCGATCATGGAGGTTGAGCCGCCCATCCTGACCCCTCCGCCACCAAGTGATTCGGTGCTCGCAATCACCAGCACCTCGAATGACTGGCGCCAGGGGCTCACCAACTACATCGTCACCAAGACGCTACCGCCCGCCAAGGTCGAGGCCGAGCGCATCATTCGACGCTCCAAGCAGTACGTGGTGGTCAGCTCCAAGCTTTACAAGCATGCGGCCTCCACCCGAGTGCTCCTGCTGTGCATCCCCCGGGACTGCGAAATCCAGATCCTCGATGAAATTCACTCAGGTATCTGCGGCAACCACGCGGGCGCTCGCACACTGGTCGGCAAGGCCTTCAGTTTGGGCTTCTACTGGCCGACCACCAACGAAGATGTCCATGAACTGGTTCGACGCTGAACTGGCTGCCAGTTCTTCGGCAAGCAGCACCATCTCCCCACTCAAGCTCTCCAGGCGATCTCATCATCGTGGCCTTTTGCATGTTGGGTTCTCGACAAGGTCGTGTTAACGACCAAATTAGATAAGCAAATTATTAGGTTTGGATCTAAGACCGAAGCCGATTTGGAGAGAATTGAGTTTGGGTAAAGACGGAGTGTGCGCCAAGTGCAGACCGAATCGGCTGAGGGTTTTATCGGCTGAGACCGAATCGGATAAGAATATCTGACATAGCCAATTCCGATTGGGATAACAGATGTGACCGATTCTGGTGGGAAGGCGTGAACATCATAAGTGGATTCTGTTTCCAAGTGCTTCAGAGATATTGCCATCTACGGATAAAGTCCTGAAAAGGCAATTGTACCTTTAGTTTAGGATATTTTGCATAGTTTCTTTATAGATAATGTTGGTTTGTTTTAGGAATATCTATAATTCAATCTGTAATAAGGATAGGAATCGTGTCCGTTACGGACTCATTGTATATTCGGGTATAAATATGACCTGAGACCATGTGATCAATGATACAATCAATACAACTTCGGCGCATCGCCACCTTTTCCTTTAATAGTTCTCGACGAGTTTCTGCTTCTAGTTGGGCTGCATCGTTTGATCTCTAGCAAAAAGGTAATTCTTGTCACAGCGGTTTGCGTTGTCAGGGTTAGTGCTTCCATCATCATGATACTCTAATCTTGTCTTCGTAATCTACACAGTTATCACATATGCTATATAATGTAGATTGATATTGTGGTCTAAACCCTAATCGGCTAGCATCAATCTCTAGATGATAGCCGGTAAGTTTAGATTTCAATGTTAATCTAGATTATATAGTATATCTACCATCTTGAAAGGTGATCATAGACTCATACAGATCCTATGCTTCTTTTGGTACTTAATGCTGCATCGGTTAGGTTCAATCTGTTAAGTCGCCTTTAGAATCATAATAGATCTATCTTGTTTTATGATTATTATTAGAGATAGTATTGGAGTTTCAACCGATCTTATCTATTTTAACTGTCTCGTACGTTTTACATTTACTTGATATGTTAAAGCTACCCTTTATATTAAGATCTCTCTATAATTAAATATATTAATCTTGTAATCAATTTACTATGTCGTCTTAGTATATGATCGATCTATGTTTAATAATATTTAGCTAGTAGCGATATCTTAGTATAAAGTGGTATCGGAGTACTAGCCGATACGCATTAAATCTATGACATCGGCTATGATTGAAATATATATAATCTGCATATTGGAGCACTTTTAGATTTAAGTGATCTATATTGTCTCGGTACGCTACCGATCTATCCCAATCACTTAGTGTAAACGTGTCTTGATATTTGGATAATGTATTATGAATATCTTGAGCAAATCAATTAGGTTTAATTATCTCAGCCGATTCAGTGCATACCGCATCGGCTTAACATTAGACGATACGTCATCGAGCTGATCGGCTATCGTTGGCAAATTAATATTTTCTATTGTTTCTTGTTGATTGCAGGATCAAATCAACCGGCACGCCTACGAACCTTGAAGCAATAATTTGGACCTACATTAGAGTTAAGCAGATCTCTCAGGCCAGTGCATGGGAAATTTTTTTATCAACACGCTTTTTGGCACGCCTAGTGGGACTCAAATCACAAGACAGACACCATGGTAGACATCAAGACCTCCGATGTTGATCCGGAAAACATTAGTCCAATCACCATGGATAAGTTGACGCCAGAGCAAAAGGCCGAGCTTGACGAGATAATGAACAAACTACAGAGTCAGTATCTGCACTCCTTCACCCAAACTCGGTCCGGTACTGTCGTCCAGAAGTACAAGGTCAAATTGCCAGCCGATGATGAACCTGAATCCAGCTCTGACAAAGGCAAAAAGCCTCAGGAGATCAAGAAGGAGGAGGCCCCAGAGCTCAACAATTTGCAAGACAGGATTGATTATGTCGTCCATCATGCTTTGATCAACCAATCTGGAATTTTGGTCAATACTCTTAATAACATAATCAGCATAGTTGTCGATTCCAAGATTGCCAAGCATCAAGCCAGGGGCTCAATTTTCCTCCCTGATGGGAAATTTTCCCAGTACAGGACCTTGGCAACAGATGGATTGCCGACTGCCTCAGGCCTTCCTCCACCTCAACCGACGGTTCCAGCATCAACCCCTTTGAAGCCAGTCATCCCGTCGTCGGCACAAAGGCAACCAGAATTTAGCCCCATATTGATGTCTAGGCAACAATCTCAGTAGGTGGGACATGAGATTCCTCAGATCACTCAAGAGCAGGTTGCTGCCATGTTCAATATGAATCGGTCACCTCCACAGCCAATTTTGAAAGTGTCGATAGGCTCTTACCCGCTAAACTTCGTACAACATCCTATCGGCTCACAGCCTCTTCGAGATCAACCGCCTCCCATAGTGCACCAATCTCCCCAGCATTATCCAGGAGGCAACTTTAATCACCACTATCAACCTCATTCGCCTCGGATGCAGTATCGACAAGGACCACTCCAATTTGATCAGTATGAGCCGATGCAGCAACAAGGGGTAGACTTGATAGCCGACATGATGAGAGAGCAATTCGGCCTCAAACCCAAGGACACGTGCAACATGTATCAGTATCCTTATCTTGAATACGTTGAAAGGGTTTCATTGCCTAACCGATACAAGGTGCCAGATTTTTCCAAGTTCTCAGGGCAGGACAATGTTTCTACCTATGAGCATGTTAGCTGATTTTTAGCCCAGTGTAGAGAGGCATCGGCTACAGACGCCCTGAGAGTTAGGCTTTTTCCCCTCTCACTCTCTGGATCGGCTTTTACTTGGTTTTCTTCGCTCCCATACAATTCTGTACAGAGTTGGGCTGATTTGGAAAAGCAATTTCATTGATATTTCTACACTGGCATCCATGAGATTTAACATCCATCAGGCAAAAGCATGACAAACCGGTCCAGGACTACATCCAGAGATTTAGAGACATGAGGAACCGATGCTACAGCTGGTGCTATCCGATTCCCAGCTAGCCGATCTTGCCTTCCAGGGTTTGCTAACACCCATCAGGGAGAGATTTTCGGCTTAAGATTTTGAAAGCTTGGCGCACTTGGCACAGAAGATCATTGCCCATGAGCAACATTTTCAAGAGGCCAAGAAAGCTTTTAAAAAGGTTGGCCATGTTGCCTACGCTTCTGACTCTGACTCAACCGACAGCAAAACCGAGGTAGCAGCAGCCGAATGGGCCAGGAATAATAAGATCATAACTTGCCAATGGGTGAAGAATTTGGCTAAAGAGGACAAATATGATTTCTACATCACCAAAGCTGATAAAATATTCGATCTGCTACTTTGGGAAAAACAAATTCTACTCCCGGCCAGTCACGTCATCCCATCGACTGAGGAGTTGAAGAACAAAAAATATTGCAAGTGGCACAACACCACTTTCCACAGCACAAACGACTATAAGGTGTTTCGCCAGCAAATTCAATCGGCTATAGAGGCTGGGAAAATCAAATTTGAAGATCCGAAAAAGCCGATGAAGGTTGATGGGAATCCTTTTCCCGTTAACATGGTTTATGCCAACCGCCGATCAGCCGATCATCATCCTTGAAAAATGGATAGCTTAGTCAAATTCATGAAGGAACATGAAGAGAGAGAGACAGGCCGAATCTACAAAGTGCATCCAAGAAGATATGATCGACAGGAAGAGGCTTACCATCGGCAACATGATGGCTTTGATCCCCATTGGAGCTGTGATTTCTTCAGGTTTTGCTGGAATCAGGGGATGAGACTGCCATCACTACAAGACTGCTCGGCGTGCAGTGGCTATGAATATGAGCAGGCCGTAAGCTCCAGCCGATTTCCGCCCAGAGAAAATCGATCGAAACAAAAGAAATGCCCTGTGCACCAAAGGCTGGGCCCAATCCATGAAGATTTCTTTCAGGATGACTTCGAGGATGACGAAGAACAGGCTGCCAACCCGCAATGGTGCCCCTCCGACACTTTTACAAAGACCCAGAAGCGGAAGGTGCGGCGGCTGAAGAGCGAGGGCTGGCTGAAAGAGGTCCAAGCCGAAATTGACTATCGGCTAAAAAAGAAGAAAGAACAAGAGCGCCCGAGGAAGCAATGGCGTGTGAAGAGCAATGCCGTTGTAGCCGATGAAGACCAAGCCGACCAGGCGAAGAGAAAGGCCAAAGGGAAGGTTGTGGATGCTGCTTCAGTTAATATAGTTTTTGTATTACCCGCTAAATTTGAAGCAGCCCAAGCCGATGCAGACGTCGTAGAGGAGTCATCGGCTAAACTTGTGTTATCCCCGGAGCAAGCGGTCTTTGAGAAGCCAGAAGGGACAGAACATTGGCACCTTAAGCCCCTTTATGTCAAAGGGTTTGTCAATGGGAGGCCGATGTCAAAAAAGTTAGTCGATGGGGGAGCTGCTGTCAATCTGATGCCCTATGCTACTTTTAGAAAGTTGGGCAAGGGTTCCGATGACCTCATCAAGACAAACATGGTCCTTAAGGATTTTGGCGGGAACCCATCGGAAACAAAAGGGGTTCTAAGCGTTGAGCTGACCGTCGGCAGTAAATTAGTGCCTACCACCTTTTTGTCATCGACGGGAAGGGGTCATACAGCCTACTGCTGGGAAGGGATTGGATCCACGCCAATTGTTGCATCCCTTCCACCATGCACCAGAGCTTGATCTAGTGGCAAGGCGACAAGATTGAAATCGTGCCAGTCGACAGGTCAGTAAACATAGCCGATGCCGATTTAACACTTTGGAAAATCGACGACATTGATTGCTTGTCCGGCAAAATTTGGGAAGCTGATTTTCTAAAGGTGTCCAATTCTACTATACAGCCAATTGGAGACAAAGAGCCTCAATTATTACTTTGAGGGCTTCGTGGAGGGCTCAAGCGTCTACACCAAGGACACCGTGGAAGATCTCGATGGTAATGAAGGGTTACGCGGAAGCTACGCTAGCCGAAAACAAAAATTTTCTACCGCGCAAACCAGGAACACTTGCAAGTAAGGGCCGATAGATCGTTACCGATTGGAGTGTGCAGCGGAAACAGCCAATCAGGGCTATCCGATCCGGAACAGTGTAGCCGATTCTCGCAAGCCGATAGCCGATACCCGGGACAGCCCGATTCGCCAATCAGCCGATTCGCAGATGCCATAGCCGATCCGAGTCGTCCGACCGTGTTCTCGCACCACGCTCCGATGCGCCCGACCGCAGCCGATCCGAAGCCGATCAACAGCGCGCAACGTAGCAGCGCCTCTACCGGTATCCACACGTCGAGGGACAAAACGCCGTACACCCGTGTGCTAGCACGCGATGCAAGGCTAGGGTTTGGCTCGAAAGTGGGGAGGGTTTCCGTGGAGATTGATCTCGGCGACTTCGTTGCACATGATGCAATTGACGTGCCGCAGCTCTCCACCCCTCCCTCCTTTATATAGAGTTGGCCGACCGGGACTAGTGGCCGATCAGACTCTATTTTGAATCGGATCCTATCCGAATCTCACAGAGTTGGTGCCCATACGTCGTAAGCCCATAGGACTCTATCCGATCGGATCCCTATCCGGTCGAGCCATATCCGAGTCCAACTCGAATGCCCGTTCTTATCCCCTTAAGCGTGCGACCCCGTAGGTTCGGGTATACTCGGTTTCGGCTATAGTCTAACTTAGCCGACCGTCGGCTCGAGTCCAACTCGCCGACATGTCACGGCGCCTAGCAAGACATATTGACATCATAGTATACAAGAATATAATATCGGCTCGAACCTGTAATGTGTACACAAATCCCTTTGCCTCACGATACCAGTTAAGCTATAGGCAAGATGTGTGCCATCCCTTCAATAGCTTAACCATTCACTCGAACCGTATTGGATTATCGTCCGTTGATTGACTCCTCAATCAACTTAGCATGGCCATGCATTTCCATAATCCATTACCTCGAGGGGCCCGAGATATCTCTCCAAAGGAGGTGCAAATTCCATCTTGATCACTCACATCCCACTCCATGTTTCATAGCAAACCCGAAAACTACCTTTATAACTACCCGCACGGAATAGCGTTTGGTAGTCCCAAAGTAGGCTACTACACATGTTGGAATCCATGGTGATCTCGTGTCTAAGGACTTTGTACCAACACTACCCGAGATCAACTAATGGCACATTAATTCCTGTAGTGTCTCATGGTGGGTCTATCCAACAATGTGTTCTCCAACACATATGTCCATGTTTATTGATTTGGTATCTTCATACCCATGATCTATGAGACATGATCATCAATCAATAAACATGCCGATATTAGAATCATATTTGTTCCAACAATATGACATATGATCAGGGATCGTTTAGAAATAGATTCATACATAAAGAGTCTCATAAATAAGTCACGTACTTATTGATCAATACAAGATGTCTATTTCATGGAACCGAATAACACTTTATTCATAAATACATAAACATTGACGTGATATCCAACATCTCCATGTTGCCTCTAGGGCATATCACTAACAATCTCCCACTTGCACTAGAGTCAATCATGTAAGTATCTAATACCCATTGCTCTTGTGTGCGCCTCATGCTTCTGAGGGAGAGGTTTTGTCGCGGATCGGCTATGTTGAGATCCGTGTGCACTTTGCATATCTTGACATCACCTCTGTCCACAATCTCGCGGATGAGATGATATCGCCGAAGTATGTGTTTGGACTTCGATGTGACCTCGGCTCCTTGGCTTGCGCAATGGCTCCACTATTGTGATAATAGAGATACATTGGACCAGTCGTACTAGTCATCACACCAAGCTCGAAACGAATTTCTTGATCCAAACAGCCTCCTTTGCAGCTTCCGAGCAAGCAATGTACTCGGCCTCCGTTGTAGAATCAGCAAGTATCCCGCTTGGAACTCTTCCGGTGATCGCGCCTCCGTTCGGCAGTAACACAAACCCGCATTGCGATCTATAATCATCCTTGTCTGTTTGGAAGCTAGCATCGGTGTAACCACTTACAACGAGCTCTTCTTCACCTCCATAGACTAGGAACATATCCTTAGTTCTTCTCAAGTACTTAAGGATATTCTTTACGCGATCCAGTGACCTTCACCTGGATCTCGATCGGTATCTCTGCTCGTAGCACTCAAAGCGTACGAGACATGCGGGCGTGTACAAAGCATGGCATACATGATGGATCCAATTGCCGAAGCATATGGAACCATACCCATCTTATTCCGCTCATCATGTGTCTCGGGACACCGATTCTTGCTAAGATTAATGCCATGTGACATGGGCAAGAAACCTTTCTTGGAATCATGCATGTTGAACCTTTTCAACACCTTGTCAATGTATGTGCTTTGGCTTAATCCAATTAGCCTCTTGGATCTATCTCTATAGATCCGAATGCAATATGTATTGCCTCCCTAAGTCTTTCATGGAAAAACTATTTTTCAATGAAGACTTGACGGATTCAAGCATAGGGATATCATTTCCAATCAACAATATGTCATCCGCATATAAGATTAGAAATACAATTGCACTCCCACCGACCTTTTTGTAAACACAGCCTCTTCTTCGTTTTTGATGAAACCAAACCCTTTGATTACTTCATCAAAACGAATATTCCAACTCCGAGATGCTTGCTTCAATCCATAAATGGACTTTCGTAGCTTGCATATCTTTCCAGTGATTCGGATGGACAAAACCCGAGGTTGTATCATGTATACATCCTCGCTTAGGTTTCCATTTAGGAAAGCCGTTTTGACATCCATTTGCCATATCTCATAATCGAAATATGCAGCAATCGCTAGGATAATCCGAATAGATTTAAGCATTGCGACGGCGAGAAGGTTTCATCATAATCAACTCCTTGAATCTGTTTAAAACCTTTCGCCACCAATCGCGCCTTATAGATGTGAACATTTCCATCCATATCGCCCTTTTCTTAAAAACCCATTTACACTCAATGGTTTTGACACCATCGATGGATCAACCAAGTTCCAAACTTGATTGTCGTACATGGATTCTATTTCGGATTTCATGGCTCCAAGCCACTTGTTGGAATCGGGTCCCACCATCGCTTCCTCATAGGTCTTAGGTTCATCGTTGTCCAACAACAATATATCACGTTGTTCCTTGTGTACTGTCGGGCGCACGACGTGATCTTTCGACCTCCGTGGGGTGGTGTATCTACAACCGGTGGCGCAACACTTTGTTCCTCCCTGTTGTGGTTCGTGGTCGTGAAACGTTTTCCGGTGTTTCTTGAACTTCTTCAAGATGCACCCTGCTCCCACTAACCCTTCTTGAAAGAAACTCTTTCTCCAAGAAGACACCATGTCGGGCGACAAACACTTTGCCTTGTTCCCGATTATAAAAGTAATATCCCTTAGTTTCCTTAGGATATCCCACAAAGAAGCACTTGTCGATTTGGGTGTGAGCTTGTCGATCGTAAACGTTTTACATAAGCCTCACATCCCCAAATTTTGAGAAAAGACAAACTAGGGGTTGCCCTGTCCATATCTCATATGGTGTCTTTTCAACCGACTTAGATGGAACTCTATTTAGTGTGAGCGCAGCTTGTTTCAAGAGCATATCCCCGGAAGGATAACGGAAGATCACTTTGGCTCATCATCGACCACACCATGTCCAACAAGGTGCGATTTCTCCGTTCGGACACTCCGTTCCATTGTGGAGTTCTGGCGAGTCAACCGTGGAACAATTCCACAATCTTTCGGATGATTACCAAACTCTTGGCTCAAGTATTCCCTCCACGATCGATTGTAGAAACTTGATTGTTTTCCCTAAATGATTCTCTACTTCATTCGGAATTCTTTGAACTTTTCAAAGGATTCAAACTTATGCCTCATTAAGTAGATATAGCCATATCTACTAAAGTCATCGTAAAGGTAATGAAGTACCGATAACCACCTATGGCCGTTGAGCTCATTGGTCCACATACATCGTATGTACGAGTGCCAACAAGTCACCCTGTTCTCTCACCGAGCCCCCGTGAAAGGTGCCTTTGTCATCTTACCAAGTAAACAAGACTCACATGTCTCAAATGATTCAAAATCAAAAGAGTGAAGCAATCCATCCTTATGGAGCTTCTCCATGCGTTTCTTATTTATATGGCCTAAGCGACAATGCCGGATAAACGTGGGGTTTATATCATTAGAGAGTTGTCTTTCGTATTAATGTTATAGATGGGAGACGCTTCAAGATTCAAAACGTATAATCCATTCACTAATGGAGCATGAAAATAGAACATATCTCTCGAGATATATTGAACAACCATTGTCCATTGATCTAAAATCATATCCTTCCGCTTGCAAACATGAAGCGGAAATAACATTTTGACATAGTGTTGGAACACAATAACAATTATTCAATTCCAAAACTAATCCCGAAGGTAGATGAAGTGGTATCGTGCCGACAACAACGTAGCAACGCTTGCTCCATTGCCGACGCGCAGGTTCACCTCGCCCTTCTCAATCCTCTACTTCTTCTCATTCCCGCAACGATTTGCAAATATCAGCTACGATCCGGTATCAAATACCCAAGAGTCGTAGGTGAAGTAGCAAGATTAATGTCTATAACATTAATACCAGGAGAGTCGTACTTTGCTTCTTTTTGAGATCCTCCATGTACTTCTTGCAGTTCCTCTTCCAATGGCCTGTCTCCTTGCAATAGAAGCAAACGGCATCGATGCCGCCGACCCTTCTTGCCCTTCTTTGCATTGGAGGCACTCGCGATCTCATCGGGAGTTAACTTCCTCTTGGTGCAAAGTTTCTTGACGGGTGGTTTGCGCTTTGCCTTCGCATCATCATCACATGATGACCGTTTTCTGGATACTCTCCTCACTGTCTTTAGCATCCCATGCAATTCAGCCAAGGTTCTATCCATATTGTTCATGTGATAGTTTAATATGAATGGCTCGAAGCTCGGAGGGAGCGACCGGAGAATCACATCGTAGCCAACTCTTGGCTAAGGGGAAAACCTAGTTTTCCCGGACTCTCGATATGGCCAATCATCTTTATCACATGCGGACGACGGGATTCCCCTCAACAAGCCTACACGCAAACAAGGACTTTGAGGTGTTGAACCTCTCGGCCCGAGCTTGGTTCTCAAACATGCCACGCAGTCCCGAATAATAGTGTGAGCATCGCTGCTCTCATATTGCTTCGAAGCTCGGGGACATTGTAGCAAGCATGAGACGGCTTATATCTAGGGGCATCATTAGTGTGCTTCTCATAAACCCTCCGTGCGGTTGCGGTGGCGTTATTAGGCAAATCCTCGGGATAGGGTACTTCAAGAACGTACTCCTTACGCTCTTGCTTGAGAACAATTCTCAAGTTGCGATACCAATCCATAAAGTTTGTTCCATTTAATTTTTCCTTTTCGAGAATAGATAGCAAATTAAAGGTACTGGGTGTAGTATTAGCCGTCATTTATTCTACAAAGAAAAATCAAAGTTTAGCACAATGTTTATGCTATGTCTATTGTTAAACAATTTAACATTAGACTCCCATTACGTATTTTCCACCTTCCCTCTAGGTTACATATTGGGTCAAGATCCACATGTTAATTAATTTTCTAGTGAGCTTTGGCATCACGCTAGAAAATTAATAACATCGTAAGCAACACCTTGCTAATCACATCTCTATGTGACTCTTGTTGTTGGTGTGGCATCTCCATGCCCGGCCCCAACCTATGCCCCAAGGCCCAAAACTGTTTTGATAGCCTTGTTAAGTAAACCAAATGCTCCTGCATGTATATGTCGACATATACCCCTCGTGTTATGATAGAGAATGGCACTCTGCTTTGGCGGACCCACCATTGACGAGCATAATGGTGACGGGTGCAACATTTGGAAGGGCATCATTACTACTTAATTTTGCGAGGATGCTATCCTATGAAACAAACATATCACATATGAAAGCAAGAAAAATAGCATATAGTGAAATAGTATGGCCCCCTTCACATGGTGATCTCCATCTCCGTGCCGGTGTACAGGATCTCCATCTTCATCACCGTTCTTTCGAGTGCCGAATGCTTGATTTCTTCAAACTAAGCTACTACTATAGAAGCTCTAATTGAAGATTACATCGACTCGCAGGTCGTGAAAGAATATTACAAGCATTGCACGTATGAAAGAATATTACAGGGATTGCACATATGAAAGAATATTACATGCATCACATGCATCTCATACATCTCATACATACAATAGGGCCATACCATCTCAAAGCATTCTCTGCAAAAACAAGTTAGGCGTAGAAACGTTTTCTACTTATCGCGAGCTACGGCATCGAGACGACCTATAAGGGGTACGCACACGGCGTGAATTCGCTTACGGAAACCATGTCCGCATAATCATATTATGCCGTCCCGATACACTATCAAGGGAGATGGTTTGCGTAGGCGCGAGGCAGCTAACAAGATCAGACTACGAGATAGCTTCGGCATAATCACATTATACCGTTCCGATACACTATCAAGGAACGCTATCTCGAACCCAACTCAAACCGAGTTATATGGAAATTGCTTCGACGTAATCACATTACGCCGTTCCGATACACTATCAAGGAACGCAATTACCATTAACTCTCCTCAACAGATCCCGTAAAACCGATTGATCTAATCAACCCGTGCGCAAAACTTGTTCCAGATCCAATCTAAAACCCGAACTAAGCAAGATTAGCTCTGATACCACTGAAGGGTTACGCGGAGGCTACGCTAGCCGAAAACAAAAATTTTCTACCGCGCAAACCAGGAACACTTGCAAGTAAGGGCCGATAGATCGTTACCGATTGGAGTGTGCAGCGGAAACTTGACCAATCGGGGCTATCCGATCCGGAGCAGTGTAGCCGATTCTCGCAAGCCGACGGCCGATGCAGGGACAGCTGATTCGCCAATCAGCCGATTCGCAGATGCCGTAGCCGATCCGAGTCGTCCGACCGTGTTCTCGCGCCTCGCTCCGATGCGCCCGACCGCAGCCGATCCGAAGCCGATCAACAGCGCGCAACGTAGCAGCGCCTCTACCGGTATCCACACGTCCGGGGACAAAACGCCGTACACCCGTGTGCTAGCACGCGATGCAAGGCTAGGGTTTGGCTCGAAAGTGGGGAGGGTTTCCGTGGAGATTGATCTCGGCGACTTCGTTGCACGCGATGCAATTGACGTGCCGCAGCTCTCCACCCCTCCCTCCTTTATATAGAGTTGGCCGACGGGACTAGTGGCCGATCGGACTCTATTTTGAATCGGATCCTATCCAAATCTCACGAGTTGGCTGCCCATACGTCGTAAGCCCATAGGACTCTATCCGATCGGATCCCTATCCGGCCGAGCCGTATCCGAGTCCAACTCGAATGCATGTTCTTATCCCCTTAAGCGTGCGACCCGTAGGTTCAGGTATACTCGGTTTCGGCTATAGTCTAACTTAGCCGACCGTCGGCTCGAGTCCAACTTCGCACTTCCTGTCATGACGGCGCCTAGCAAGCACATATTGACACCATAGTATACAAGAATATAATATCGGCTCGAACCTGTAATGTGTACACAAATCCCTTTGCCTCACGATACCGTTAAGCTATAGGCAAGATGTGTGCCATCCCTTCAATAGCTTAACCATTCACTCGAACCGTATTGGATTATCCGTCCGTTGATTGACTCCTCAATCAACTTAGCATGGCCATGCATTTCCATAATCCATTACCTCGAGGGCCCAGAGATATCTCTCCAAAGGAGGTGCAAATTCCATCTTGATCACTCACATCCCACTCCATGTTTCATAGCAAACCCGAAAACTACCTTTATAACTACCCGATTACGGAATAGCGTTTGGTAGTCCCAAAGTAGGCTACTACACATGTTGGAATCCATGGTGATCTCGGTCTAAGGACTTTGTACCAACACTACCGAGACCAACTAATGGCACATTAATTCCTGTAGTGTCTCATGGTGGGTCTATCCAACAATGTGTTCTCCAACACATATGTCCATGTTTATTGATTTGGTATCTTCATACCCATGATCTATGAGACATGATCATCAATCAATAAACATGCCGATCTTAGAATCATATTTGTTCCAACAATATGACATATGATCGAGGATCGTTTAGAAATAGATTCATACATAAAGAGTCTCATAAATAAGTCACGTACTTATTGATCAATACAAGATGTCTATTTCATGGAACCGAATAACACTTTATTCATAAATACATAAACATTGACGTGATATCCAACATCTCCATGTTGCCTCTAGGGAATATCACTAACAGGTAAGTTAGGACAAGGTTTTATGTCGGCCGACGAACTTGAAGAAGTTGATATAGGTCCAGGAGATAGGCCTAGGCCAACATACATTAGTAAAACTTGTCTTCTCATTTTAGAACCAAGCTTATTGATTTACTAAAGGAATATAAAGATTGTTTCTTGGGAGTATTTTGAGATGCCAGGTCAAGCCGATCGATTGTGGAACATTGGCTCCCCATTAAACCACGATATCGGCAATACAAACTGTGGGGTCTCCTCCGGAGAGGTCAACTCCATAGTACCACACAACCTCCCAGGAGTCAGGTTATGCGTAAAATAGTATAGATACAGAAACTTTGTATGCTTTTACAAATTAATAATGTACAAGTACAAGTACAAAAAGACGCGACACTTCCATAGGGATAGCCCGAGTGTAGAGTCGACCTAGAGTTCATGTTCTTCCTTGGCTTTGAGATTTCCTGAAGTTATTATGTACAAGAGTGAATACCAATGGTACTCAACAAGCCAAACTAAATACAATTCTATTTAAATATGCATGCTATATCGACAAGTGAAATAAATTATAAATATGTTTCTAGCATGAAGATCTATTCTTCTTTCCAGAATATTTTATGTGAATATTTAAGGATATGAATCATAAACTAAACTTTAGCCTAATTCTATATTTTGCCCCTTTCTTATAAATATGCAAGATATCTTAAAGAGAATAAAATAGTCCTAGCCTTAACATGTTTTTGTATCATATAGATATGCATGATATGATATAAGTCTAAACTTAATATGACTCCATACTATACATAAATAGGTATACATGACGTCCTTAAAAAATAATAATCTAGGCCTAACCTTAACATGACTCTAGGTTCTATCCTTGCTTATAATTAGTTATATATGATGCTTATACGTAATGTCTTAAAAGGAATGTCATAGACCTAGCCATAACTCAACTAGCTTAAAATGGATTTGACTATATATAGATAAACATGAATAATGTTTTAAGAGAGAAACATGAATTATAAATTAGTCCTTAGCATGATAATGTCTCCTATATTTTCATATGGTATTTTATATAATTACCTAAGAATATTAGTTATGAATTTAACTTTGGCCCAATTTTATATTTAACCCTTTGCTATATTTATTTGTTTATAAATATTCAAATTTTAAGATGACATTTAAGAAAAGTTACTTATGCCAATAAACTGGATTCACCCATAGATACAACTCCATTAACTGAGAGTACGACATATTCGAATACAAATCGACTGTGCAGCGTCTGCCCAGCTTTACCCAAGGATTAACCTTAGTTAGCCAGACTAAATGGTAACATGGCATTTATATAGTTCTAACCTTTTCTTATGTGTGAACGAGACCGGTGGACTATCTTAATAGGGCACCAAACCTAACCAATGAATGGCGATCAATCCCCTATTTAATAGTTGTTCGTCACACACTTACCACGGCTTTGTGAAACCTGGATTCTATCTTAACAGACGGTACCGATCTGGTTAGTATCGATGTTTTATCCGCTGTTTACATAGTTGTCCACCAATGAGACTGCACAACACTCAAATCTCCAAATGTTGTTATGCGCATTAATAAATCTCCTTAAGTCCCTAGGGAGATCGGAGAGAAATATATAATTGTCATGCTGGTATAACCGGTCCATCGGATGGGCAAAACTATGTCCTTATTCTGGCATTAGAGTTTTTATAATTTTCTGGCATACAACCAAAACCATTCAGGTCATATGAATTATATTTTCTTACATATAGCCAAAATTATCCTCATATCACATGATAGGACTTATATTTGACTATCATATAAAATAATGGATCATTTTTCCATTCTATTATATGAAATAATAATATAATTCCATATGACCATTCTCATATTACATTAATTGATGGGATTTATATTTACCTATCACATAAAATAATGAATCATTTTCTATTCTATGAGAGAATAATATAACTTCTTATGATATGGAAGAATTTCTAGTGCATGCAATGATACTTATTTTATTATACTTAAAGTTCTATATCTAGTCTAGGCAACTAATATATTTTCTAAGGAAAAGGAGAATATATTTTATAACATGAAATAATAAACTTCTCCTTTACTACACATGAAATGATAGGATATACCTAATGCATAAAATATTAATCTATATGAGCTAGAAAACTTGCATAAGATATTGCCATGCATGATCTTATCTAAGTCTACATGAAATAGTTTATAACTATCTAACCCATCCCGTGAAATGTTTCTATCTACATATAATATTTAAAACATGATAACTTATTACTCTTGAATTTTATAAATGATCAAAAATAGTTTGACTTGCCTTGAATGTCAGCAGTCTCAAAATCTTTATTTTGCTGAAGGACAACAATGGCGTTTACGACGACGATAAGGTTGAGTTCTAATTCTTATGTGAATTCGGTGTCGTAATCTAACGTTAAATAAAATAAATAAAATAAAATAAAATAAAAGAATTTATTAGGAAAATTTAAATAAACATCAAAATTATCATATAATAAAAGGGTTTGAATAGGTTTTATAATGATGGTTTATAGCTTTTTAAAAGTTCTTATTTTGGGTTAAAAGTTTGAATCTAAATAGATACACATACTTAGAAAGTTTTTAAAACAATTTTTAAAAGATTCAAACAGTAAGTAAACTTTAAAAATAAGGTTTTTTAAAACAATTTTTAAAAGATTCAAACAGTAAGTAAACTTTAAAAATAATAAGGTTTTGAAGGAGTTAAGTAAGTCACAACTTTTCGCTGGAATGGAACCCGCAACCTTTTTATCCAGCGGTTAAGTCCTTACCACTACGCCACTAGGTGCTTCTCTTCCTTTATTCTCTTCTCTTTCTTTTCTTCTTTCATTTCTCTTTCTCTTTACTGTTTATCTTCCCCAACTAGCTACCGGCGGGCACCAAAGGCATACTGGCCATGGTAGCTAGAGCTTAGGATTTAGGGTGTTTTTCACCATCTCTTGGACCCAAAGGTTTCATTTTTGGGTTTGGTTTGGCCGGGAAGTTTCACAGTAAGCCGGCGGCAGCAACATGGTTGCGGCGGCAAGGAGCTCATCGTCGGCATATTTCCGGCCAATGTCTGAGCAAGTTAAAGGGCTAAAAAGCAACTAAGGACTAGGGGCAAGCTTCCTTTGCCGTTAGTTTGCTTTGGTGAGGCTTGGATTGTCTCGGCACCGTGCGCACGCCGGCGAAGAAACAGAGCACAATGGCGGCCGACGGGGGTGACGAGTTTTAGTGGCTAATGGACATAAAATTTGTAGGGAAAAGAAATTTAAAGTACTATAGATTGATTTTGTACCTTTAATTGGAGAAGAACCGGATTGAAGGCGACGAATTTTTGAGTTCTGTCTCGGCGGCTAATTTAGGGTTCTTCGGACTATCCTTCGGGATTTCTCAAAATTGGGGCAGTAGAAAGTAGGATTATTGGGGGAAATTTGGGGGAATTAAAGAGGAGAAGATGAGATTCAATTTTTGTATCCCACTCTTGATCTATTATGGCCTATTTACAGATATACTATGTCGGTTTTTACTCGAGATAAGGCCGGCGGCCATGTCGGTTTGGCGCAAGTCGGTTCGCCGGCGATAAAGGTGACACCGTGGCGCAACCAGTAATGTGTAAGCACGTGGAGGTATCTAGAACAATTTCCTATCCTTCGTTTTCAATATCAGTGGGCACGGATGAAGCTCTTGCAATTTCAAACTTCGACGGCCGTGGTGATGTTCACAGCGTCGGTTTGTTTTGAGAATACCGTAGTTGATATGTTCATTTAACAGGATATGTTCAAGTATATGTGGATGAGTAGGTCTCCCTTAAGTCGGTTGATGGCTTTGGTGGATGAGGTTTGGCGCCCGCAGGGTGATGGCCGTGGTTCTTGCGACCGTGGTCTTGCTGGAGACCGGAGGAAGAAGAAGAATAAACAGGGGAGAGAAAAAGAAAAAGGAAGAAAAAGAAAAAGGAAAAAAAGAAAAATAAGAGAAAATGGAAAAAGAAAAGAATAAAGAAAATTTTGGAAAAGCTTTAAAGAGTTGAATTTAAATTTTATAATTAATTTAAATTTAGGTTTCAGGAATTTCTTTTATTAACTTAAGGTTAAACATTAAATTTTAATAAGACTTAATAAAAAGGAGAATTAATGAATATTAAGGATTTTAAAAGTTTTAATTACTGAACACATAATAAATTATTCACAAAAATTTTATTCATAACTTTATATATTTTCGGAGTACAAAATTTTGGAGTGTTACGAGCTACCCTCCTTAAAAGAATCTCGTCCCCGAGATCCTACTAGATTTTAAATAACGGGGGAAATTTCTTTTTTAACTCTGATTCTTTCTCCCAAGTTGCTTCTTGCTCTGTATGATTCTTCCATTAAACCCAACAAAATTTTATACTGTGATTCCTTAATTTTTCTTCAGATATCTCCAATATTTTCTCAGGCTCTTCTATATAGGTTAGATGAGGCTGCAGCTCGATGTTTTGTAGAGGTATTTCTTCGGTTGGGTGCCTTAAACATTTCTTAAGTTGTGACACATGAAATACTGGGTGTACCTCATTTAATTCTGATGGTAAATTTAACTGATAAGAAACTTCTTCCCTTCTCTTTAAGATCTGATATGGTCCGACATATTTGGGAGCCAGTTTCCCTTTTATCTAAAATCTACATACCCCTTTAAATGGTGTTACTTAAATAAACAAAATCTCCGATTTTGAAACTTAAATCTCTTCTCTGATTATCACTATAACTTTTCTGCCTTACTTGGGCAGCCCTCAATTTCTCTCTTATGATTCTAATATGGGCATCTGCATCATGTGCTAATTGTGGTCCTACTAACTGCCTTTCCCCAAATTCCATCCAATTAAGAGGGGTTCTGCACTTTTGACCGTATAATGCTTCAAAAGGTGTCATTCCTAAACTGGACTGATAACTATTGTTATATGAAAATTGTGCAAAGGGTAAACAAATATTTCACGCAGGTCCATATACTAACACACATGCTCTTAACGTATCCTCAAGAATTTGATTTACCCTTTCTGTTTGTCCTCCAGTTTGTGGGTGATAGGCTAAACTAAATCCCAACTTAGTACCCATGAGTTCTCGAAATGTCTTCCAAAATCTGGATGTAATTGGGATCCTCTGCCTGATACTATTATTAGGGGTACTCCATGTTGTATGACTATTCTGGTCAAATATATTTCGGCCAATTTATCCCCTCCATAAGTTCGCTTGATAGGGATAAAGTATGTCACTTTTGTTAGCCTATCAACAATAACCCAAATAACATCATATCCTTCTTTAGTTTTTGGTAGACCAGTAATAAAATCCATCCCGATTTCATCCCATTTCCATTCTAGACACGGAAGGGGTTGCATTAACCCTACTGGTCTTTGATGATCTGCCTTTACTTTTTGACATATTTCGCATAGACTCACATACTCTGCTATTTCTTTCTTCATATTTATCCACCAAAATATCTTTTTTAAGATCTTGTCACATTTTTGTACTTCTAGGGTGGATATAAAATAGCGAATTATGAGCTACCTGAAGAATTATTTCCTTTATTTCTTCAGGAACACAGATTTGTCCTTGAAATCTGAGCATTCCATTATCATCTTCTATAAAACCTGGTGCTTTGCCTTTCTGTAATTCTTGCTTAATTTTCTGGATTTGAGGGTCATTTTGTTGTGCCTTCTTTATTTCTTCTTCCAAAGTGGGTTTAACTTCCATTTGACCCACACTTATTTTTCCCACAAATTCCAATCTCAACTTTTGGATTTATTCTTGTAATGGTTTTGGGCATTCCTTAATCATACTATTACTGTAATAAGCTTTTCGGCTTAGAGCATCTTCCGCCACATTTGCTTTTCTTGGGTGATATTGAATATCCAGATCATAATCTTTTATTAATTCCAACCATCTTCTCTGTCTTAAATTCAGATCTGGTTGACTGAAAATATACTTAAGATTTTTATGATCCGTAAACATCTCACATTTGTTTCCAATCAAGTAATGTCTCCATATCTTTAGTGCATGAACCACTGCTACTAATTCCGGATCATGAGTCGGATAATTCGCTCATGAGGTCTAAGTTGACGGGATGCGTAAGCAACAACTCTCCCTTTCGCATTAATGTCACGGCCCGATTTTCGTTCGGGATTAAAAATCATTTAATAAATCATTTTCTAGAAAATAAATAAAATGAAAAGCAAAGTAAATCAAGTGAAACTAAAGGAAATTAAATTTTTCTTTAAAAATCATGGCTGGAAATATTTTTGAAATATTTTCCATGCCATAAAACTACTCTCGAAATTTTTCGTAAAATTTTCGAGCTCTAGAAATAATTTTAATAATACAAAAACACTTCAATAATTATTTAAATAAATAAATTAATCATTAAATGAGCTGCAGATATTTTTATTAAATACTTTGGATGCTCATCTATTTTTAAAAATTTTCCATTAATTATTTGAGCACGAAAATATTTATAGAAATACAAAAACCATTTAATGGATTAATTTAAATAGAAAACCAATTAAAAACACTCCTTTTGATCGGGCGATAACGACCCAAAAAGTCCGCCTTTGCCCCTTGCGGCCGAGCCCAGCGGACACGCCTCCTTTCCTCTCTCCTCCGGCCTAGCTCGAGTCGCCCGTTTCCCTCCCCGCGCGCCAAAGTCCACTTAGCCTCCTCCTCTCCGAGCCGCCGACGTATGGGCCCCACCCATCAGCCTCTCCTCTATCTCTGAGCCCCCAACAGGTGGGCCCCACCTGTCGGGGTTGCCCCTTCCGCGCCCGGCAGACCGAGCCGCTGTCGCCATGTGTGTCGCCCGTGCCTCGCCCCTTTCCGCGAGCGTCGCGCCACGCCGAGCCCACGCTGGGCCCGGGCGGCTTCTCCCGCACCGCGCGCCACCTTTCCACGCGCCTCATGGCGGCGCCACACCTAAACAGCCGTCGTGTTTTCCTCTCTCCCTCTCCGAGTCCGAACTCCATGGCGTGGAATTTGGCTGTGTCCCGTGCCCTATCCGGCCTCCCGAGCCCCATTAAATTTCCCCGCAGCCGCCGCCGTCGTTTTCCCTTTTGCGCCGCTTGAACCCGAGCCCGTTTTAGCCTAGCGCCGCCGCTCGCCGACGTCGCCCGCCGTCATCGTCCCCGTCTCTGGTGAGCCGCACTACTCCCTCTCTTTTCCTTCCCGTGTGCAAGCCGTCCCGCGCGCGATCCCGAAGCAGCGCCGCCATCCCAAGCCGTTGCGCCACTCCCGCGCTTTTCCCGTGCGTCGCAGCGTCGCCCGCCGCCGTTTCCCATGACGCCGGTGAGCCGGCCGGCCACCGCGTGGCCATGGCCGGCAAACCGAGCTCGGGCGCCGCCGTCGCCCAAAACCCTAACCCTAGCCTTGGCACCGTCGTCCGATCCACCGTGCGAGTGGATCGGGGCCATCGGTTTCTGCCCGCACGTCGCGTCCGTCCGATCGCGCTGTGGTGCCGCGGATGGCCGCCATGTGTCGTCGCCGCCATCGCCGCAAACCCTAACCCTTGCGCCGCTTGGCCGTCCGATCGCGCGTCGCCCCGACCGCTCGGATGCTACCACGTGGTGGACCAGTCCCCGTGGATCGGGTCCACTGTGAACCTCGTGCGCCGCCGCTGTTGACGTCTTGCGTCAACGCCCGCGGCATCGGCCACCCGGCGGCGTTAGCCTAGCCTTTCCCAGCGTCGGCATCTGTTTCTCAGAGACGTCAACCCTTGTCCGAGCCTGCTGACGTCAGCCCTCAACTGCTGATGTCAGCATCAGCCTTTTTCAGTTCAAAATTAAATATTGTGCTTTAAATCGTTTTAATTTCTAGAATTCATTTAAATGGTCCAAAACTTCTAAAATTCATATCTAATTCATACAAACTCCAAATTGGGCCATTCAAATTGCAAAATTCATCTAAAATTGAGCTCTACATGTTTGTTTGCTTTTTATGTACTGTTATTTGGTTTTATTAGAGTTTTTCCTCATTTTGCGTGCCAGCGTGTAGATTTCATCGTTTCCGGAGTTCGCGCTCGCGAGGAGAAGAGTCCAGAAGTCCGTTTGAAGACGCAAGGCAAGTCACACTTCCCTTGAAGCATATTGATCCTATTTTTATAAATGTTTTACGTTTGCAAATAAAATTGCATTGCTTTGATAATTACATGAAATGATGGATTACCTATGTGCTTGTTTGAGCCTTATTTACTTGTTATCCGTCCTTTGTTAACCTTGGGTGTTATTTGACTAGCTTTAGTCACTAATATTGATTTTAGCTAGAATTATATGCTTAGCCATGCTTAAGTACCACTAGCTCACTAAATGGGATAATTACACTATTTATTCTAGTCTTTGATGAGCTGCAAACTCGATACACCTGACCATGTCTTATTGGTCATAATTATCTCAACTAAAATATGACATAATGGTGGGCTATGGGTGCATGGTTATGGATGGTCGCACCCATGGCAATTAAGGACCGTGGTTCATGGGAAACCCTGGAAGAATTACAGCGCTTACCACAAGCAAAAATTGGCAACTTCTTGACTCGTAGTATAGCTTTCTTCTGGCCAACGTACCCTAGTGAGGGTGGGCGTGATGAAGTTGGGTCGGCCCCTATTTTACGGGTTGATCGGCTACCGGATTCACAGTGGCACGCGGGGGGGCTGCCATTACCCTTAGGGGAGTGGGGGCGAAACCTTGGTGTGGTATCGCTTGGTTAGAGGGAGTTATGCAAAAGGTCTTGTCATGATTTTCCCCTTTGCAGTATCATGGTGGTACTTCGGGGCATGGTAACATGTGTGGAATCATGTCTTGTGGGTAAAGTTGCGCACCTCTGATCAGAGTAAAACTTTTTGAATAGCTGTGCCCGCGGTTATGGGCGATCGACCAGATTCACTATGATTAGTCCCACTACTGAATAATTTGATCTAATGGAACTGGTTTAGTTTAGGAGGAATAGTTGGGCCTGTTCAACATGGGGATAACGTTGTTCAGTGGAAAATTAATATTGCCTTAATTACTCAACTGTTTTACTATTTTTTAACTATAAATGTTTGTAAATCGCATTTATGCAAATTAGCCCCAAGCCACTCTTGTCTCCCCTTGCACGTCTGCATTTCGTGGTGTGGTTTGTTGAGTATGGTGGTTGTACTCAGCCTTGCGATCTTTCCCCCTTTCAGAAGTGTAGTGCTTCTGAGTTGAAGATGGAGTTAGAAGACCAAGGCTCAGATCCCAGTTGAGTTTGCCTGTGGAGTGGAGCTGAAGCCCGCTAGTATCGTCTTTCTTTTCCGCTTCAGTTTTTGGGTGTGAGGACTAAGAGCCTCTTCAGTAAGTATTTTTATTTTACGCTTTATTTTATGTTTAGATCTGTGTATTAATTTGTCATTTTATGTACCCTGGTTGATTCCTGGACAAGGATTTAATACATAAAATAGCCAGGAAATTTGGGATAAATTTCTGGGCGTGACAAGTTGGTATCAGAACCATCTCGATTGTAGGTTGAGCCAAATGGTCAAACCCTAAGGACAGGTTTTCGAAAACCTTATTTGCAAAAACATTTCTTCTATCCCTTTGGAGTCTCTGCAAAGTAATTTGCAAAATTTCTCACCTTTCCCCTCCGCCTCTTTTAGCTCTTAAACCTAGAGGACAAACTCAGTTGCTCGTCAACAGGTGGAAGTCAAGCGAAGCCCCAAGCTTCTGGCAAGAAGATCAAGCCAAGCAGCCGAGTCAGCGCTTCTTAGGATCAAGCGAAGTTTTCCTGGAGCTCACATAAAACCCAATCTTTCCCGAAAGAGTAGCATCGATAGTTCCTAGGCCGTGTGTTGTTTGCTGTGTGCAGGTGTATGGCTTACATCAGTGGTGGGGATGTAACCATACTAGGTTATTTGCCTAAGCAACTTGAAGAGTAAAAGTCTACCCATATCAGATCAGTAGATAAGTGGGTTAAGGTCTTATCTTTAGCAACCTCTCTCTTCCACCCTTTTCGTCTGGGCAGCAGTTGATTAGTGCCAGAGAAAGTGTCATCAACCACAGTACCCTCAGCAGTGTGTTGAGGCCAGAAACCTTCGGGTCAGATCAGATTGCAATCTAGAGCCTGTGTCGGTCCCTGTCCTTGTCCAATTTCTGGTTCCCCAATATCAGATGTTGAATCCGCAAGCAGTAAATACAACAGATACAAAGCCAGATACAGAAGACGTAGCAGTGGTACCGATGGTCACAGATGCAAGCTCAGAATCGAAATCAAGATCAAATCTGGTACATTCCATTGCAAGCACCTATATTGCTACCGTCAGTATGTAGCAGTGTCCCCAGCAGGCCAATAGATGTGAGTCACCATCAACCTCAGAACTCACAAGTGTTATCCAAAGTGATTATGGTGTACAAGGACAACTTTTGCCAAAGTGTTCGACCGTGCTTGGAAGTTGTATGCCAAGACGCCAACTGATGATGTAGTGTTAATCGAAAAAAAAGAGAGAAGAAGATTTGGATAAACTACCCAAAAAAATACAATTTTGGTACACCGTAGCCCAACTCTATGAAGAGAAAAAGTCGCACATTTCTTCTGTGAGGAATAAGTCATGTGCTTAAGAACGGTTAACTTAAGTCCATGCTAGCAAAGCCAACGAAGGGCTAAAGGACACCCTTGCAACCTGCTCGTTAACTACCGGACAACAACAACAACATTAACAATGATTTTTGCTCTTCAACCAACTCCAACCACAGTGGCAGTCAACGACGTTAAAAACAACACTTTTAACCAAGTTCCTCAGTTGTTACATGTTTCAGTTCCTGTGTAAGCATGCATGACTAAAAGAGTGTATCTCATAATCAACCAAGGTTGGATTGTTTTAATGATCTTGAGCTGAGACACCGCCGCAACAACTGTCCGGTTTGAAGAAAGTCAGTCTACCGCTATTTCAATTGTGGGAAAGACAAGTAATTACTAAAAAGGTAGTTCAACGCACGTCAAGTTACCGACACCATCCGTCAATGTATCAACTCCCTAGTTGCCTCACCCCCAGCACAGAGAGTGGTCAGGTCCAGCCCTAGGACACCAGGAAGACAAGAGGCACCAACCGTCACTGAAATGTGAAGTTTCTATCTCAACAATTTATCACTAAGAGCACCAGCAGAAGCTATAACCGGCAACCACTCCGAAGCTACAGTACCAACACCAACAGGGCAAGCAGTGCCAGGAAAAACAGTTGTCTGGTCCAACTGCAAAGAAGATAATACAAATCACCAGCTACACCTACCAGGCAAGGTCTCAAGCAACAGTTCACCCGACTGTCGTCAACCCCAGCCAGACACCACATATCATTCCAACTCAACAACCTAACAAGTAATCACAGGAAAGTGGCAACAACAATAGGAAGGTTTTGTCTGCTTCAGCTACTAAGAAGATCGACATTTCGCATGGGTCAATCTATACACTACGATGGAAAACAAAAAAATCAACCTGGTCAGGATCAGGAAGGGGCAGATTCCATACCTGTTAACAGTTCTACTAGCAGTGGTCAATAGCCATCTTTAATTATTTGGTGTTCAAGTACCTTCCTTGTGCACAGAAGACTTATTACAGTTATGTACTTGAAAGAGGAAGCAGAATAAGAGTACGAGACAGATAATTTGTTCCTTCTCTCAGGGTTCATATTGTGTAGCCAAAAAAGAGTGGATCGACTTGTGTATCTGACAATGTCACAAAGAACTTATAGTTTCTTTGTCGGGTCAGAGCAGTTTTGTCAAGACTAAAAATCTAATTGCCAGTAAAGAAAAGATTTGGTCAAACAGTGAAGTAAGAGTGGTTACACTACAATGACACTCGATAGGGCGAGATCTCTTTGAAGGACAATATAAGTGATACCTCATGAGGACAAAAAGTGTAATGAAACAGTCGAAAGCAAAATCATAAGTGGTAACCGCACCCTAATGGTGAGCATTGATTAATAATGGTTCCTTTATCTCCAGACTACCGTTACAGTCTCCGGAAAACCACCTCGGTGATTCCTAGGAAGAGGACAACAAAATTGCTTCATCACCCCTGCCTGAAGTAAATGGATGCAGAGGTCAGGTCATACAATATAGTCCGTAGAACATGTGATAAGAGAATCATTCCTTGTGAATCAATTCTACTCAAGGTATGAAAGTGAGCTTGTTTTGGTCAGAGAACAAAAACTCTAGGCAGCATCAAGGGCAGTTTTCAGCAGACATATAGATTTTGGTATTGTGCGGAAAAAGCAACTGCAAAACTTATGGTCTATCAACCTAGAGGAGTCGGTAAAAGATAAGCAAAGAAGTGGAATGTTATATCGTGGGGTTAACCTTTTGAGCTTGATTCGTTAAGTGATCAGTGTTCGTTTCAAGAAAGGAATATCAACTACACATTATGATCAGGCAGATGGCACCAAAGTCAGGTCAGAAGCGGAACAGGCAGGTCAGTAATTACACCCAATGAAAAAGTCAATCAAAAGTCAATATGTTCAAGAGTGGCATGAGAGTCATTCTTATGTATAACCTCCCGTCATCATTTGAGTGTCGAGTTCCAGGAGTCTCTAGAATGGAAGGGCATAGTCTTTGCTTCATTTCGATCGATCGATGGAGTATCCAATGTTCAGAGTCAAGGTTCTTGGTAAATCACTGTCGATGTCGTAGGTCGACACGCAGGGATCCTGGGGACCCCCTTTTTGGTTCGGCACGGGGAGCGATGTATCCTGGCTCAAACTCGTATGTAAAAAATGAAATAATGCAGATGAGGCGGGAATTTATACAGGTTCGGGCCACCAGCGCGGTATAACACCCTACTCCTGTGTGTATGCAATATATGGGGGAGGTAGCCAAGAACAATGATAGTGTTCCTCTCCCTTAGACTTTGTGGTGGATGGGCGATTTCTGCAGGCTAGTTGGAGGGACTTAGCCTATTTCTCAGAACGTGTACCCCTCCTTATCTATATGAAGGAGCTGAACCTCTTTTATGAAGGACTTGGGTCTCCTTTTATAGAACAAGGGAACACCACAGCAGTCCTACCCTTTTCTCTACTTCACTCCACGTGAGAGAGTGGTTTTTGCTTTGTCTTATCGGAGAAGTCATTCCATTCCTACTCCTCCCTGTTCGCCACGTCATAGAAGGTGGAAAAAGTGCGGTCATCGTGATGCCCATGCCGCTGACGTGATGATGGTTTGCCTACCCCCTCCGATGGGTCCCACCGGTCGGCGGCCCATTCCATAGGGAGGTGTAGGCGCCGTGCTTCCTGCGCTCGCACTCTCTCTCCCACGCAGCCGCCCAGTGCATTAAATGCGACTAGACAGGGCGTGAGGAGGGCGTGCGCGGAGTGGGTGCGCAGCCATACCGCGGTCTTAGTCAAGAACTTTTAGCCCCCTTTTGCCTCATAATAGGCAAAAGAGGTGATGATGGGAGCGGTGACGACGCGCCTCACATCGCATTGAATGCGGCGGGCGGGCGCTCGGCTTTCCCTATTTGAGCATTGAATGAGTTGGTTGGCGGTTGGGTTCGCCCTCTCTCGAGAGGTGCGGGATGGAGGGTGAGGGTCCGGGAGATCCCGGACCCCGCCGTTTGGAAGTATGATGGCCTCCGGGCAGCCTCCGGGCCAGCCCCTTCAGGGGCGGCCACGTGGCCGCCCGTGGCCGAGACTTGCCTAGCCTTTCAGGGCATAACTTTGGCGCTCCTTGATGGGCAGGGGTGCCTTCATTTTTCTTAAATGCCAGGCCCGCGACATACCCCCGGGCCCATATCACCGACAATCACAAAAATGCCGATCAACCTCAAAGATGGCAGTACAATTGATTCACGGTCAGGCGAAAGCTTAACCACTGGTTTGAAAGGCGAGATCGAAGATGAGTTTAGTTTTCTCTTGTAACCGCTCATTTGGAAGTTCGACCACGCTAAGCAGATTGAGTTGTAACCAAAAGAGTCAGTTGCGAGCCGTTATCGGGGCTATAACGATCGCAAGTTAGCAGGTTCGAGTCTAAGGCACACCCAAGTTGTCGTGTCAACAGTGCAGTCTAAAGAAGCATCATTTGAGAATAGTCGCAATCCAAATAAAAGATCGATCGAGCAGCTTCTTCAAATACTGGATGTTGGATCGAGAGCAGTTCATAGAAAAAAGAATTTCAGGGTCTATGTGTTCACGAAAGTCAGTTACACGGTCTCAAAAAAGTATCACCAATTACTGGTCAGCAGGAGTGAGTTATCAGCTTGTCAAGTTTGTCAATATTAATTGTGCAGTTCGAGGAAAGTAAGCACTTGAGTCCATGAAATCCGGTCAGGGTCAGAACAGGAAGGACCAACCAGTTTAGTTTAGTTTGTGAAGCCGCAGAACACCAAGGTTGAATCCAGTAAGCCCGGTTGTACAAGTTTGATCAACCAATCGTCGCACAGGTTTGGTCTGTCAATCAGTCAGTGTGAGCCAGAAGAAACCGTAGAGGTTAGCAAGCCAACCCAATCTCACCCTACCTTTTTCTTTCTAGCCCCGAATCTCGGGACAAGATTCTGTGGGGGTAGATTTGTCACGGCCCGATTTTCATTCGGGATTAAAAATCATTTAATAAATCATTTTCTATAAAATAAATAAAATGAAAAGCAAAGTAAATCAAGTGAAACTATTAAGAAAATTAAATTTTCCTTTAAAAATCATGGCGGGAAATATTTTTGAAATATTCTCCATGCCCTAAAATACTCTACGAAATTTTTGTGAAATTTTGGAGCTCTAAATAATTTTAATAATACAAAGAACACTTCAATAATTATTTAAATAAATAAATTAATCATTAAATGAGCTACAGATATTTTTATTAAATACTTTGGATGCTCATCTATTTTTAGGAATTTTTCTAGAATTATTTGAGCACGAAAGTATTTATAGAAATACAAAAACAATTTAATGGATTAATTTAAATAGAAAACCAATTAAAAACCCTCCTTTTGATCTGGGCCGGAAACGACCCAAAAAGTCTGCCTTTGCCCCTTGCGGCCCAGCCCGGCCGACGCCGCCTCCTTTCCTCTCTCCTCCCGGCACAGCTCGAGTCGGCCCGTTTCCCCTCCCGCGCGTGCCAAAGTCCGCTTAGCCTCCCTCCCTCTCCGAGCCGCTGACGTATGGGCCCCGCCCGTCAGCCTATCCCCTCTCTCTCTAAGCCACCGATAGGTGGGCCCCACCTGTCGGGGTCGCCCCTTCCGCGCCCGGCAGCCCAAGCCGCCGTCGCCATGTGCGCCGCCCACGCCCCGCCCCTTTCCGCGAGCGTCGCGCCACGCCAAGCCCACGCCAGGCCCGAGCGGCTTCTCCCGCACTGCGCGCCGCCTTTTCTACGAACCTCAACGGCCGGCACCACACCTAAACGGCCGTCGTATTTTCCACTCTCCCTCTCCGAGTCCGAACTCCACAATGTGGAATTTGGCCGTGTCCCATGCCCTATCCGGCCTCCCAAGCCCCTATAAATTTCCACGTAGCCGCCGTTGTCGTTTTCCCTTTTGCGCCGCTTGAACCCGAGCCCGTTTTAGCCTAGCACCATCGTCGTCCCCGTCTCCGCTGAGCCGCACTACTCCCTCTCTTTTTCTTCCCGCGCGCGATCTCGAAGCCGCGCCGCCATCCCAAGCCGCTGCGCCGCTCCCGCGCTTTTCCCGTGCGTCGCACCGCGCCCACCGCCGTTTCCCGTGTCGCCGGTGAGCGGCGGCGCCGCGGCCATGGCCGCGCGGCGAGCTCGGGCCGCCCGCCGCCGCCAAACCCTAACCCTAGCCTTGGCACCACCGTCCGATCCACCGTGCGAGTGGATCAGGGCATCCCGTTTCTGCCCCCACGCCGCGTCTGTCCGATCGCGCTGTGGTGCCGCGGATGTCGCCGCCACCGTCGCCGCAAACCCTAACCCTAGCGCCGCTCGGCCGTCCGACCGCGCGTCGCCCCAACCGCTCGGATGATGCCACGTGGTGGACCGGTGGACCGGTCCCCGTGGACCGGGTCCACCATGAACCCCATGCGCCGCCGCCGTTGACGTCGCCCTTGAGTTTGCCGACGCGCCTGCTTCGGCTGCGCGCGCGCGCCCCCGCTAACGTCGCATCCGTTTGCCGACGTGATCCCTTGTCCGAGCCCACGACGTCAACCCTCGGCTGCCGACATCGCATCAGCCTTTTTTAGTTCAATATTAATTAAATATTGCGCTTTAAATCATTTTAATTTCTAGAATTCATTTAAATGGTCTAAAACTTCTAAAATTTATATCTAATTCATACGAACTCCAAATTGGGCCATTCAAATAGCAAAATTCATCTAAAATTGAGCTCTACATGTTTGTTTACTTTTTATGTACTGTTATTTGGTTTTTATTAGAGTTTTTCCTCATTTTGCATGCCAGCGTGTAGATTCTGTCGTTTCTGGAGTTCGCACTCGCGAGGAGAAGAGTCCAGAAGTCCGTTTGAAGATGCAAGGCAAGTCACACTTACCTTGAAGCATATTGATCCTATTTTTATAAATGTGTTACGTTTGCAAATAAAATTGCATTGCTTTGTTAATTACATGAAATGATGGATTACCTATCTGCTTGTTTGAGCCTTATTTACTTGTTATCCGTCCTTTGTTAACCTTGGGTGTTATTTGACTAGCTTTAGTCACTAATGTTGATTTTAGCTAGAATTATATGCTTAGCCATGCTTAATTACCACTAGCTCACTAAATAGGATAATTACACTATTTATTCTAGTCTTTGATGAGCTGCAAGCTCGATACACCTGACCATGTCTTATTGGTCATAATTATCTCAACTAAAATATGACATAATGGTGGGTTGTGGGTGCATGGTTTTGGATGGTCACACCCATGGCAATTAAGGACCGCCGACAAGACATTGGACCACATCATTTTGAAAGTCTTCTAGTCTGTCTGGATCGATGATCTTCTATGAAATTGCGTTCAGAAAACACATAGCTTTGTTGTTGTTGCCCAAACGTTATCAAGAAGGATACCCCGAATTATAACGGGAAGCAGCAATGTCATCAGCACGTGGCAGTCATGGGACTTTAGGTTTGTGAACTTCTTATCCTTCGTGCTTATTATTCCCTTTATATTTGAGGAGTATCCAGACGGTACCTTGATGCTCTCCGGCATTCAAACATGATTTCCATCTCTGCCTTGCTCAGAGTGTAGCTGGCTGGACTTAAGTAGTGGGCTCCTTTCTCCTTTGGTTGCGGGTGAAGGCTGTCGCGTTGTGCCATATGCTTCAGATCATTACGTGCCTCAAGTGTATCTTTTGATTTTCCATATACACCTAGGAAGCCCAGCAGGTTCACGCAAAGGTTCTTAGTAAGGTGCATCACGTCGATTGCATGGCGGACGTTCAAGACTTCCCAATAGGGTAACTCAAAAAATGGACTTCTTCTTCCATATCGTCACGTGACCACCTTCACTTGCTATAGGTTGGCTGCCAGGTCCCTTTCCAAATATTACTTCGAGGTCTTTCACCATGACAAACATGGTCTATCCGTTGTGATGCTTTGGCTTAGTACGATGGTCGGCCTTTTGATCAAAATTTTTGCCTCTTCTCCGGACAGGGTGGCTTGCAACAACAAAGCGACGATGGCCCATTGTCGGAGACTGCCCGGGCCTCCCATTATATTTGTTGGATGAAGTGAATCACCGCAAATCATCCAACAAACACAATGGAATGTCTGACATCCCGAGAGAGGGATAAGTGAGACATTGCTGGGCCTTTAGCCTGCCAATCAACTTCAGCCTGAAGTATGCCCGTCAAACCACTCGAAGGTGACGACCAGATATGTTACTGTAACACCCTAAAAATCGGAACTTATAAATCAAAACCTAGAATTTGAAATTCTCGAAAACTTTTGCATCATTGCCTTCATTTGGATCTTATTGCTTCTTATTTGCAAGTCTTGTGGCGTGTTATAATAAAATAGTAGTCGTTTGAACTTGGGTAGCCAATAGTGTTGTCCGCAACTGCTAGCATTGGCCGAAGCTGATGGAGCCGCCCATAGCCCAAGCGCATCGCCACGCCCGATAGTGTCGCGGCCGATAGCGTCGCCCACGGCCAGCATCAACACGCCCACGTCACCGTACGCGCGCGCGCGTACCCGCACGCCCCGAGTCAACATTGCTTGTCACATCCGCACGTGCACCACATCGGCCCGATTCTATCACGCACGCCGCACGCCCACACTGTCGTACGCACGCACGTACCGCGTGCGCGTCGGCGTCAACGCGTCGTACTGCCCCATGCTGTGCCACGCCGAGTCGTCGCGTCGCCACCACTGTAGCCTCGCCACCCAGTGACAGCCGATTTCGCATGCCCACGTCGAGGATTCGACGGCCGCTTGCTGTGCGACGTCGGCCACACCGCGCCGTGCGCCGCGTCAATGCTCTCCGTCGCATCCGTGCCTGTGCTTGCCTCGCCATGCCGCACGGCGCCGAGGTGTCTCGTTGCGTCTTGTAGCCATGCCGTTCCATCGTCAGCCTATTCCACGCGCTGTAGCCGCCCGCGCCTATAAAAGAGGCCCGGCCTCCCTCTCGCCACACCGCACCACCCAAGCCCCCTCAGCCCCATTAAGCCCATAGCCATCGCCACAGCCGACGCCCCCCCCTCTTGCGTTGTTGCGTCGCCAGTGAGCCGATTCCCCTTTTTCTCTTAGGTGATTCACCTTGAGTCCAGCTTCCAATGCTCTATTCACGACCATGCTTTAAGCCACAAGTTTTCTTCAGAGTTTTTGATTTCCAAAGCTATATTTATATCAAAACCTTACCATTTCAAATCCCATCTAACCCTCGAGTCATAGTTTCAACAAAATTGAATTTCTAGGATTTTTGTATGCCTAAGTCACAAGAGTATTTTCAATTTGGATATTGTCCTCCTATGTTTATATGTACTTTTGACTCGGTGTTATCCCAGATTTCAAAACACTATAACTCTTTCTCACTCCCTTTCATTTCCAAATTCGGATTTATCAAACCTAACATTATCTAAAACCGCCTTAGAACATTGGGAAGTGCTTTATGATTTTTATTTGGCCTTTGTTGGATTTTATTGAATTCTGACCGAATTCAATCTTTTCTCTCGCACGTACGATTAGCGTCCAAGGAAGGCGTTGATACGCGAAAGACCCCAACCAACAAGTGTGCAAGGCAAGTCATCACTCCCCTTTGGACATGTTGATCCTGATTGCAAAATGATATTGATTTAAACTTCAAATATGCATGTTATACACAAATACCTATGCTTGATATGCCATGCCTTGATATTGTTTACCCTTATAAATATTCTTTGTAACCCTCGATATGGAATGACCGAAGAAATCTTCGGTAAATGCTTAGTCATGCTATTCTTAGATTCATGCATACTCATGATTTTATAAAGAGCTTTATGCTTGGGCAACTAACTTAGGGAAGGTAGTTGAGATATGGCATGTGGAGACATGAGCGCCACATTGCCCCGATCATGATGAACTGAGTTTTTATGAATACTAAAAAAATGAAAAACCAATGTTTTAGACTGGGACGGCTAGATGGATTTGGGTGAATTCCGACAAAGGCAAGTACCGTCCCTAGTCAGTTAAGGACCGAGCCATGAGATCGGCGAGCGAGCCAGTACAACGTACTTCTCGAATGGGTATAGACCTAGCGGAGTAGATAGCCGAGCGGAGGCAGTATCCCTGCATAGTGGTTCTTGTGTGGAGATGTGGTTCTGGTTGTTGAGATAAGGCTGCGGCCTACGTGTTGAGTAATGAATGAGAATTTGGTGAGTTTCCCCTTACCCCGGGAGCGCCAGAACTCCTCTCACTACTAGGAAAGGACGGCTAGAGTGCAAGAGGGTTAAAGTTCATGGAGCGGGTACTGCCAAAGTGAGATTATCGAAAAGCTTTGCCGTGACCGTCCCATATAGAGGGATGTAGGCTCATTCAATGGGCAGTTGCGGAGTACGGGTTAAGTGTACATCCACTGCAGTGTGAGTGAATCAATCTATTCGAATAGCCGTGCTCGCGGTTAATGAGCAACGTGACACGACTTTCGCTTGGCTAGACTCATAAATTTTAAAATGATGGGTTGGTATGCATAATGATTTTGTGTGTTGGTGGACTCAACTTCTCGAAGATGTGAGAAGGGGTAGACTCCCGAGAAAACCATGACGATCCAAAGGCGGGAAGCCATCCTTGGTATCACGATGGATGGTAGACAGAACCGCCGCCGACTTAATATACTCTGGAACTAAAACTTGACTTGGCTAGATGTTAGGCTTGTGAAATGATTTATGAAAATTGGCTTTGCACAAATAAACATCAGCCATCCTTTGATTGACCCTATCATGTGCATCACTTCCGTGTTGGCTTGCTGAGTACGTTGGGTACTCACCCTTGCTATACGCACAAACCTTCAGATGGTGGGAACAAAGAATTGGAGGACCCCTATGCTTACTGCCAGGAGGGTGAGGAAGACGAAGGTGCCTAATAGGTCTTAGTCCCCAGTCGTTGCCTGTGGCAATTGACATGCTACTGCCTTTCACTCCGCTGCCTTACCTACTTTCTGTATTTTGTTGTATCCGGTCCATGAGGACCTATATATGTATTGGATATTGCCTTCGGGCTTATTGTTGTAATATATTTTGTGGTGTAAGACTGTTCATGCACTTTGCACCTAATAATACAGTATTGTATTTGTGGGTACCAAACTACTCGATCCAGGGAAATGGTACTATAAACACGAATGATTCCCGTCCTCAAAAACGGGGGTCGACAGTTACACACTCAGGAGACTTGACAAAAAATGACTAAAGATCTACAACATCTCAATTATTCCTAACTCATACTCATGTGAATCTAACTCCCAGGATGTGTGTTAGATTCACACTTTCTTCTCAAGCATGAGCATACAAAGTAAATACAACTAGAATTAGAAACAATTGCGGATTACACCAACATTATGTATTACATAGGCCGACCGGCCAAATAGGTATAAAATCAGAGTACAGCGAACAACGGTGGCTTAGTTACCCACCCACAAGCACACTGACTAGGGGTTTACCCCTTTAAGTTCGATTCCTAGAAGAAACAACATCGAAAACCCGCATCACTCAAGTACTAAGGCTAAACCTGCAAGTAAGGATAATCCAATCGACAAGAGTCAGTACATTAACAAGGAATGTACTGGCAAGCACTAAACAACCCTAACATACTACATGATACGCATATAATCAAAGAAGGGCTAAAAGAGTGGCTCATTTTCAGCATAAGGCAAGTTTTATTTCTCACAAAAGAGTTGATGCTTCAATTAACAAAGATAAGTTTTAAGCTTCACCATTAAATTCATTATGTTTCCATCATAAGTAATACCTTGCCATCCTCCATGACAACAAGTCATAATATATAAACATCACCATACTCACACAACTCAACACATTTTGTCACTTTCAAAATCAAGTTGCCAATCCAAAAATTTTAAAACAATATAGTCTATACTCATGACACTTCACCAAAATTCTCTTGACCGTGAGCACGGCTAATCGATTAGTTTTAATAACTCTGCAGAGTTTGTACAGCTTTACCCACATGAAGTGAATCGCTCTAGTTTATTCGGTACCCGTCGGTACCACCATACTCTTACACATTGAGTACAGTCTAGAGGTCACCACGAAGCCTTTACACTACGTAGCTCCTAGCCTTGCACCAGCACGACACGTGTTCCCTCCATCCTGTTAGTGATATGCCCTAGAGGCAACATGGAGATGTTGGATATCACGTCAATGTTTATGTATTTATGAATAAAGTGTTATTCAGTTCCATGAAATAGACATCTTGTATTGATCAATAAGTACGTGACTTATTTATGAGACTCTTTATGTATGAATCTATTTCTAAACGATCCTCGATCATATGTCATATTGTTGGAACAAATATGATTCTAAGATCGGCATGTTTATTGATTGATGATCATGTCTCATAGATCATGGGTATGAAGATACCAAATCAATAAACATGGACATATGTGTTGGAGAACACATTGTTGGATAGACCCACCATGAGACACTATAGGAATTAATGTGCCATTAGTTGGTCTCGGGTAGTGTTGGTACAAAGTCCTTAGACTGAGATCACCATGGATTCCAACATGTGTAGTAGCCTACTTTGGGACTACCAAACGCTATTCGTGCTGGGTAGTTATAAAGGTAGTTTTCGGGTTTGCTATGAAACATGGAGTGGGATATGAGTGATCAAGATGGAATTTGCCCCTCCTTTGGAGAGATATCTCTGGGCCCCTCGAGGTAATGGATTATGGAAATGCATGGCCATGCTAAGTTGATTAAGGAGTCAATCAACGACGATAATCCAATACGGTTCGAGTGAATGGTTAAGCTATTGAAGGGATGGCACACATCTTGCCTATAGCTTAACCGGTATCGTGCGGCAAAGGGATTTGTGTACACATTACAGGTTCGAGCCGATATTATATTCTTGTATACTATGGTGTCAATATGTCTTGCTAGGCGCCTGATTGCTCGGCTGAGTTGGACTCGAGCCGACGGTCGGCTAAGTTAGACTATAGCCGAAACCGAGTATACCCGAACCTACGGGTCGCACGCTTAAGGGGATAAGAACGGGCATTCGAGTTGGACTCGGATACGGCTCGATCGGATAGGGATCCGATCGGATAGAGTCCTATGGGCTTACGACGTATGGGCAGCCAACTCGTGAGATTCGGATAGGATCCGATTCAAAATAGAGTCCTGATCGGCCACTAGTCCCGTCGGCCAACTCTATATAAAGGAGGGAGGGGTGGAGAGCTGCGGCACGTCAATTGCATCGCATGCAACGAAGTCGCCGAGATCAATCTCCACGGAAACCCTCCCCACTTTCGAGCCAAACCCTAGCCTTGCATCGCGTGCTAGCACACGGGTGTACGGCGTTTTGTCCCCGGACATGTGGATACCGGTAGAGGCGCTGCTACGTTGCGCGCCGTTGATCGGCTTTGGATCGGCTACGGCATCGCGAATCGGCGATTAGCGAATCGGCTGTCCCGGGTATCGGTTGTCGGCTTGCGAGAATCGGCTACACCATTTCGGATCGGATAGCCACGATTGGGTGTTTCTTTGCACACTCCAATCGGTAACGATCTATCGGCCCTTACTTGCAAGTGTTCCTGGTTTGCGCGGTAGAAATTTTTTGTTTTCAGCTAGCGTAGCTTCCGCGTAACCCTTCAGTGGTATCGAGCTAATCTTGCTTAGTTCGGGTTTTAGATTGGATCGGAACAAGTTTTGCGCACGGGTTGATTAGATCAATCGGTTTTACGGGATCTCGTTGAGGAGAGTTAATGGTAATTGTGTTCCTTGATAGTGTATCGGAACGGCGTAATGTGATTACGTCGAAGCAATTTCCATATAACTCCGTTTGAGTTGGGTTCGAGATAGCGTTCCTTGATAGTGTATCGGAACGGTATAATGTGATTATGCCGAAGCTATCTCGTAGTCCGATCTTGTTAGCTGCCTCGCGCCTACGCAAACCATCTCCCTTGATAGTGTATCGGGACGGCATAATATGATTATGCCGACATGGTTTTCGTAAGCGAATTCATAGATTGGATCTATGAATTTCGTGTGCGTACCCCCTTATAGGTCGTCTCGATGCCGTAGCTCTGCGATAAGTAGAAAACGTTTCTACGCCTTACTTGTTTTTGCAGAGAATGCTTTAAGATGGTATGGCCCTATTGTATGTATGAGATGTATGAGATGCATGTGATGCATGTAATATTCTTTCATATGTGCAATCCCCTGTAATATTCTTTCAAACGTGCAATGCTTGTAATATTCTTTCACGACCTACGAGTCGATGTAATCTTCAATTAGAGCTTCTATAGTAGTAGCTTAGTTTGAAGAAATCAAGCATTCGGCACTCGAAAGAACGGTGATGAAGATGGAGATCCTGTACACCGGCATGGAGATGGAGATCACCATGTGAAGGGGGCCATACTATTTCACTATATGCTATTCTTCTTGCTTTCATATGTGATATGTTTGTTTGATAGGATAGCATCCCTCGCAAAATTAAGTAGTAATGATGCCCTTCCAAATGTTGCACCCGTCACCGTTATGCTCGTCAATGGTGGGTCCGCAAAGCGAGTGCCATTCTCTATCATAACACGAGGGGTATATGTCGACATATACATGCGGGAGCATTTGGTTTACTTAACAAGGCTATCAAAACAGTTTTGGGCCTTGGGGCATAGGTTGGTGCCGGGGCATGGAGATGCCACACCAACAACAAGAGTCACATAGAGATGTGATTAGCAAGGTGTTGCTTACGATGTTACTAATTTTCTAGCGGTGATGCCAAAGCTCACTAGAAAATTAATTAACATGTGGATCTTGACCCAATACATAACCTAGAGGGAAGGTGGAAAATACGTAATGGGAGTCTAATGTTAAATTGTTTAACAATAGACATAGCATAAACATTGTGCTAAACTTTGCTTTTTTGTTGTAGAATAAATGGCGGCTAATACTACACCCAGTACCTTTAATTTGCGATCTATTCTCGAAAAGGAAAAATTAAATGGAACAAACTTTATGGATTGGTATCACAACTTGAGAATTGTTCTCAAGCAAGAGCGTAAGGAGTACGTTCTTGAAGTACCCTATCCCGAGGATTTGCCAAATAATGCCACCGCAAGCGCACGGAGAGCTTACGAGAAGCACACTAATGATGCCCTAGATATAAGTGTCTCATGCTTGCTACAATGTCCCCGAGCTTGAAGCAATATGAGAAGCGCGATGCTCACACTATTATTCGGGCTGCGTGGCATGTTTGAGAACCAAGCTCGGGCCGAGAGGTTCAACACCTCAAAGTCCTTGTTTGCGTGCGAGCTTGTTGAGGGAATCCCGTCGGTCCGCATGTGATAAAGATGATTGGCTATATCGAGAGTCCGGAAAAACTAGGTTTTCCCCTTAGCCAAGAGTTGGCTCGATGTGATTCTCCGGTCGCTCCCTCCGAGCTTCGAGCCATTCATATTAAACTATCACATGAACAATATGGATAGACCCTTGGCTGAATTGCATGGGATGCTAAAGATAGGAGGAGAGTATCCAGAAAAACGGTCATCATGTGATGATGATGCGAAGGCAAAGCGCAAACCACTGTCAAGAAACTTTGCACCAAGAGGAAGTTAACTCCCGATGAGATCGCGAGTGCCTCCAATGCAAAGAAGGGCAAGAAGGGTCGGCGGCATCGATGCCGTTTGCTTCTATTGCAAGGAGACAGGCCATTGGAAGAGGAACTGCAAGAAGTACATGGAGGATCTCAAAAAGAAGCAAAGTACGACTTACGCTTCGGTATTAATGTTATAGACATTAATCTTGCTACTTCACCTCGACTCTTGGGTATTTGATACCGGATCGGTAGCTCATATTTGCAAATCGTTCGGGGAATGAGAAGAAGTAGAGGATTGAGAAGGGGCGAGGTGAAACTGCGCGTCGGCAATGGAGCAAGCGTTGCTACGATTCTTGTCGGCACGCATACCACTTCATCTACCTTCAGGATTAGTTTTGGAATTGAATAATTGTTATTGTGTTTCAACACTATGTCAAAACGTTATTTCCGCTTCATGTTTGCAAGCGGAAGGATATGATTTTAGATCAATGGACAATGGTTGTTCAATATATCTCGAGATATGTTCTATTTTCATGCTCCATTGGTGAATGGATTATACGTTTTGAATCTTGAAGCGTCTCCCATCTATAACATTAATACGAAAGGCAACTCTCTAATGATATAAACCCCACGTTTATCGGCATTGTTGCCTAGGCCATATAAATAAGAAACGCATGGAGAAGCTCCATAAGGATGGATTGCTTCACTCTTTTGATTTTGAATCATTTAAGACATGTGAGTCTTGTTTACTTGGTAAGATGACAAAGGCACCTTTCACGGGGCACGGTGAGAGAACAAGTGACTTGTTGGCACTCGTACATACCGATGTATGTGGACCAATGAGCTCAACGGCCGAGGTGGTTATCGTACTTCATTACCTTTACCGATGACTTTAGTAGATATGGCTATATCTACTTAATGAGGCATAAGTCCGAATCCTTTGAAAAGTTCAAAGAATTCCGAATGAAGTACGAATCATTTAGGGAAAACAATCAAGTTTCTACGATCGATCGTGGAGGGAATACTTGAGCCAAGAGTTTGGTAATCATCGAAAGATTGTGGAATTGTTCCACGTTGACTCCGCCGGGAACTCCACAATGGAACAGAGTGTCCGAACGGAGAAATCGCACCTTGTTGGACATGGTGCGGTCGATGATGAGCCAAAGTGATCTTCCGTTATCCTTCGGGGATATGCTCTTGAAAGCATTGCGCTCACACTAAATAGAGTTCCATCTAAGTCGGTTGAAAAGACACCATATGAGATATGGACAGGGCAACCCCTAGTTTGTCTTTTCTAAAAATTTGGGGATGTGAGGCTTATGTAAAACGTTTACACTCGACAAGCTCACACCCAAATCGACAAGTGCTTCTTTGTGGGATATCCTAAGGAAACTAAGGGATATTACTTTTATAATCGAGAACAAGGCAAAGTGTTTGTCGCCCGACATGGTGTCTTCTTGGAGAAAGAGTTTCTTTCAAGAAGGGTTAGTGGTAGCAGGGTGCATCTTGAAGAAGTTCAAGAAACACCGAAAACGTTTCGGCGACCATAGAACCACAACAGGAGGAACAAAGTGTTGCGCCACCGGTTGTAGATACACCAGCCCACGGAGGTCGAAAGATCACGTCGTGCGTGACAGTACAGTGCGGAACAACGTGATATATTGTTGTTAGACAACGATGAACCTAAGACCTATGAGGAAGCGATGGTGGGACCCGATTCCAACAAGTGGCTTGGAGCCATGAAATCCGAAATAGAATCCATGTACGACAATCAAGTTTGGAACTTGGTTGATCCACGATGGTGTCAAAACCATTGAGTGTAAATGGGTTTTTAAGAAAAAGGGCGATATGGATGGAAATGTTCACATCTATAAGGCGCGATTGGTGGCGAAAGGTTTTAAACAGATTCAAGGAGTTGATTATGATGAAACCTTCTCGCCCGTCGCAATGCTTAAATCTATTCGGATTATCCTAGCGATTGCTGCATATTTCGATTATGAGATATGGCGGATGGATGTCAAAACGGCTTTCCTAAATGGAAACCTAAGCGAGGATGTATACATGATACAACCTCAGGGTTTTGTCGATCCAGAATCACCTGGAAAGATATGCAAGCTACAAAAATCCATTTATGGATTGAAGCAAGCATCTCGGAGTTGGAATATTCGTTTTGATGTAGTAATCAAAGGGTTTGGTTTCATCAAAAATGAAGAAGAGGCTGTGTTTACAAAAGGTCGTGGGAGCGCAATTGTATTTCTAATCTTATATGTGAATGACATATTGCGATTGGAAATGATATCCCTATGCTTGAATCCGTCAAGTCTTCATTGAAAAATAGTTTTTCCATGAAAGACTTAGGGGAGGCAGCATATATATTGGGCATTCGGATCTATAGAGATAGATCCAAGAGGCTAATTGGATTAAGCCAAAGTACATACATTGACAAGGTGTTGAAAAGGTTCAACATGCATGATTCCAAGAAAGGTTTCTTGCCCATGTCACATGGCATTAATCTTAGCAAGAATCGGTGTCCTCGGACACATGATGAGCGGAATAAGATGGGTATGGTTCCATATGCTTCGGCAATTGGATCCATCATGTATGCCATGCTTTGTACACGCCCAGATGTCTCGTACGCTTTGAGTGCTACGAGCAGATACCAGTCAGATCCAGGTGAAGGTCACTGGACTACCGTAAAGAATATCCTTAAGTACTTGAGAAGAACTAAGGATATGTTCCTAGTCTATGGAGGTGAAGAAGAGCTCGTTGTAAGTGGTTACACCGATGCTAGCTTCCAAACAGACAAGGATGATTATAGATCGCAATGGGTTCGTGTCTCGCTCGAACGGAGGCGCGACTGGAAGAGTTCTAAGCGGGATACGTTGCTGATTCTACAACGGAGGCCGAGTACATTGCTGCTTGGAAGCTGCAAAGGAGGCTGTTTGGATCAAGAAATTCGTTTCGAGCTTGGTGTGATGACTAGTACGCTGGTCCAATGTCTCTCTATTGTGACAATAGTGGAGCCATTGCGCAAGCCAAGGAGCCGAGGTCACATCAGAAGTCCAAACACATACTTCGGCGATATCATCTCATCCGTGAGATTGTGGACAGAGGTGATGTCAAGATATGCAAAGTGCACACGGATCTCAACATAGCCGATCCGCCGACAAAACCTCTCCCTCGGCCGAAGCATGAGGCGCACACAAGAGCAATGGGTATTAGATACTTACATGATTGACTCTAGTGCAAGTGGGAGATTGTTAGTGATATGCACTAGAGGCAACATGGAGATGTTGGATATCACGTCAATGTTTATGTATAAATGAATAAAGTGTTATTCGGTTCCATGAAATAGACATCTTGTATTGATCAATAAGTACGTGACTTATTTATGAGACTCGATATGTATGACTCTATTTCTAAACGATCCCGATCATATGTCATATTGTTGGAACAAATATGATTCTAAGATCGGCATGTTTATTGATTGATGATCATGTCTCGTAGATCATGGGTATGGAGATACCAAATCAATAAACATGGACATATGTGTTAGAGAACACATTGTTGGATAGACCCACCATGAGACACTACGGAATTAATGTGCCATTAGTTGGTCTCGGGTAGTGTTGGTACAAAGTCCTTAGACCGAGATCACCATGGATTCCAACATGTGTAGTAGCCTACTTTGGGACTACCAAACGCTATTCCGATGCTGGATAGTTATAAAGGTAGTTTTCGGGTTTGCTATGAAACATGGAGTGGGATGTGAGTGATCAAGGTGGAATTTGCCCCTCCTTTGGAGAGATATCTCTGGGCCCCTCGAGGTAATGGATTATGGAAATGCATGGCCATGCTAAGTTGATTAAGGAGTCAATCAACGGACAGATAATCCAATACGGTTCGAGTGAATGGTTAAGCTATTGAAGGGATGGCACACATCTTGCCTATAGCTTAACCGGTATCGTGAGGCAAAGGGATTTGTGTACACATTACGGTTCGAGCCGATATTATATTCTTGTATACTATGGTGTCAATATGTGCTTGCTAGGCGCCATGTTGCAGGATTGTCGCTGAGTTGGACTCGAGCCGACGGTCGGCTAAGTTAGACTATAGCCGAAACCGAGTATACCTGAACCTACGGGTCGCACGCTTAAGGGGATAAGAACGGTATTCGAGTTGGACTCGGATACGGCTCGATCGGATAGGGATCCGATCGGATAGAGTCCTATGGGCTTACGACGTATGGGCAGCCAACTCGTGAGATTCGGATAGGATCCGATTCAAAATAGAGTCCCGATCGGCCACTAGTCCCGGTCGGCCAACTCTATATAAAGGAGGGAGGGGTGGAGAGGCTGCGGCACGTCAATTGCATCGCGTGCAACAGAAGTCGCCGAGATCAATCTCCACGGAAACCCTCCCCACTTTCGAGCCAAACCCTAGCCTTGCATCGCGTGCTAGCACACGGGTGTACGGCGTTTTGTCCCCGGACGTGTGGATACCGGTAGAGGCGCCGCTACGTTGCGCGCCGTTGATCGGCTTCGGATCGGCTACGGCATCTGCGAATCGGGCGATTGGCGAATCGTACGTCCCGGGTATCATGTCGGCTTGCGAGAATCGGCTACACTGTTCCGGATCGGATAGCCCTGATTGGCTGTTTCCTCTGCACACTCCAATCGGTAACGATCTATCGGCCCTTACTTGCAAGTGTTCCTGGTTTGCGCGGTAGAAATTTTTTGTTTTCGGCTAGCGTAGCTTCCGTGTAACCCTTCACATCCTAGGCATATTGGAATATGACCTAGAACCGTTAAGTGGCGGGCCCATGCCTTAAATTAATGCCGTGGTGGCGGACGCGACAGGAACCCACCCACGTGGCACGATATCGTTGTATTGGACAGACTTAGACGCCTAAACTACCCATCGGGGTAAATAGGAAGTTCCTCTGGGTTATCTGAACCCATACTCACTGCGCCTACCATAATGTAAGGCTAGGTGCTAACTAGTTTATTCAGCTAAGGCTATCCCATACTAGCACATGTGGTTGTACGGTTAACTTTAAGTTGGTGACACAAGTTCGGTCCTTACGGACTCGGGCAAACACTCCCCCTGTCGGCAACGCAAATACATCAATTGCATGCCACTTGCTGTCCAAGTCAAAACTACATTTTCACACACTTTAGTTCACAAATAATCATCAAATTCAACCCATTCCAGCAAGGGTTTACTTTAACAAAATTCACATATTATATATATACAGATGGAATGAGTATTTGCAAAATTCTGAGCAACGCTAAGCAAGTAGTTGCAAATCGCATATATAAATCCATTTGAGCACAAGGAAGGTACCTAACCATTTCTAGGGATACAAATTGCAAGGATTTCAATTATCAAAGTAGGAAATGCAGCAAGTAGGTCTTATCTACCATACCCATGCAAGTTTTAAAAATCTATATAGTCTAGGTTCACATGCAATTTTGCAAATAAATAATTTTATCCCTCAAAACGTGGGATTCAATGTGTTCAAAGGAAAGGAGGGGAAGAACTTGCCTTGGTTTAGAGAAATATTAGCATCTAATCCACTCCTTCACCATCTACGCAATTATCTAGACAAAATACATGATATGCAATTAAATGCCGCAAATAGGTGAAAATCAAAAAGTATCTAAAATGCATGATTTTTGCACATTGATTAGGTACTGATCTAAAGTGAATTTAGGTGAAAGAATTTCTAATTTTCTTATTCCATTTAGGAGTTATGATTTTTAGAAGTTTTATCGGGACGTAGCGGCATAGGGTCAGGTGATGTTTGGACAGTGTTTCTATAATTTGATTTTTATTAATTTTACTTCATAAGGGAAAGGGAAATATATTTTCTAGGTCTAACACAATTGTTTTCATAATTTTTAGAGCTATTATGAATTTCTTAGGCCTTTTACAACTTATAACGGATTCTAGGCCTATAATGTTCTATATATATGGCTTTAGGGTTTTGGGTCCAGAACTTGTTCCACACTGCCTATGATGTATAAAACGAGTAATTTGGTTAACCAATCTAATCTTAGTTATTAATTTTAAGGCTTGGGTTATTTGGCCATACATTCTATAAACTAGAGGTGTTCTTATGTTAGAAATTTTTACATATTAACTTAGAGATTACTTTATGAGCTATGGGTACTATGTTTTGGTAACTAGGGATGGATATTAAGGTTCCACTGGTACAACATGTTTTATTTTTGGTTTACTTAGGGCTAGGGTAATACATATACTCATCTATACATGCATACACATGCTGCTTAATTTATTATTGTGGTTAACACCTATGTTACCTATTTAAGATTTTTCATATATATTTAGTATATGAGTTGTCATATTTTATTTTACCTAATTAAAGTTTATCATCTGCTGGTTTTATAGAAATTTAGTTCACTCCAAAAGGATTAAAAATGGATTTACTACAAATTTTTCAAGTTGTAGTGTACTCTAAATTGCTTATTCCTTATATAAATATTTAAGTGATATTTCTATACAGTAGGCATATGTTTTTATTTTATAGTTTGAAAATATGGGTTTTGGGGGATCTAAAGAACTTGAGTTTATTCAAAAAGGAATTAAAATGAAATTTATATAAATCCCTAAATTTCAGCATACTTATAATTCATCATTCTAATGTAAATAGTTTTAAGGGTATTTGGTACAAAGTAACTATAGATTTTTATTTTTCCTAAATATAGAGTGTAAGTTGATGAATCTATAGAATTTGGGTTTGTCCAAAAATAAGTTAAATTGAATTTTCTATTCATTTACAAGTTTGAGTAAGCCCTAGGTGTGATTTTCCTTATTTGCATTTTAGAGACAAAGTTTGTACAGTGAGTGCTAAGTATTAGGCTTCTAAAATAAAGTTCATAACTAGGTAAATCCATAGTAACTGGAATCACCTCAAAAGGAGATATATTTGATTTTATATTGAATTTACAAGTTTGCATGATTTTCTGTGGATAACATATTAGTTTGTGTATTTGTTTTACTAATTTTCCAGATTTTAAATAGTTGGGTCCACATGTCATTGGCTGTATATATGCATAAAGGCCCTTGGGGTTCTCAGGAATCAACCCGTAGTCCCTGGCATGTGGCATTTGAAAGTTCTTTAAAAGTGCTCAGGTTTTAGTGTATTTTACAAATAGATCCTTGACCGCACATGTCATTCTAAGTATTTTTACATTTTAAACCTTACATGTTTTAAATATTTGCTAAACAAGGTATTAAGCGCCTAATGACCATGGCCCACATGTCAGTGGTTTGGCGTGAGGTAGAGCAGAGGCTGCGGCGACCAATATGGTTTGAGGTGACGGCGACGACGTTCGGGGGTGAGATAGTCGACGCATCCAAAAGAAAAAAGGTGGCTAAGGTTCTCGCGAACCTATCAGTTGTTGAATCACGGCCGATGGTGACCGGAATTGATGGCAATGGTGGTAGAAGAGACGGTGGCTCTCGGCATGCAAGTGCATGTCGAGCTCCGGCTTGTTTCAACGCGAATGGGTGCATGCATGAGACTTTACAGGGTTACAAGGTACTTACCAAACGGATTGCCAAGGCGGAAGGGCTCTGGTAAGGTGGCGGTAGCAGCAAACCATGGCGGCAGAGGCCGAAAACTTTGGGTCAACGACGATGGACCAACCCGGCCATCCAACTTCCAAATCAGGGCATGCACGGGGTTAAGGATGGCAAGAGGATGGTCTATGCGCAAGGAATTGACCAGCAACTCACCGGAGGCATTGGAAATCGATGTTGGAGCTCATCGACCAGAGTCGGGGAAGACGACGGCGATCTCTCTTTCCGGTGCATCATTCTTCAGGATTCTTGAGGGGTTTTGTAGAGGAGGCTGAGATGAAGACGATGGCGCACTGGCTCAGCTTGGCATGGTCCAGACCGACGGCGAACGGGGATGACGTCTTGGCGGAGGTGCTCCAAAGCGTGCTCCAGGGCTGACGATGGCATCGCAATGTTCCCATCATTGCAAACAAAATGAGATGGGATCAAAACAGAACTTCTTCGGCATTGTGAGGAGAGTATGGAACGGGAAAGAGACGGAGGTGACCTTGACTCAATCGGCGACGGCGACCTTCGTCTTCCTTTCGGCCGGCGACAAAGGTGAGATGGAAGGGAACAACAGGAGCGCTCTCTCTCGGTTTGCTCAGCATTGGGGTGGAGAGTGAGGTTCGGCGACTGAGTTGGGAGAAGAAAAGGGGAGCTCGGCGTTGGACACGCCTCCGACCACGCGTTGAGCACATCCAGAGCGCTGCCTTCCTCGCTCCCTCTCTGTCTCTCGCCTTCTTGAGTGGTGGAGGTTGATGTACAGAGGTGAAACGAGCTCAAGTGGCTGCCAAGTGGGTCCAGGCCGAGGTGTAATCATTGCTCTGACAACAGGGGGGCCGGTCAGACCGGAGGCCAAAAGGACGGTCAGACCGTCCTCGGCTCGGTCAGACCGCCATCGCCTCGGTCTGACCGACTGCGGCTCCGGCAGCTCTGGATCGCCAGGTCGGAGGGGATCAAGGAGGCCGGTCAGACTGGAGGTTTATGGCCGGTCAGACCGCCACAAAGGTCCGGTCAGACCGCGCAAAGACCTGCAATCAGACCGCCCCAAGGCCCCGGTCAGACCGGATACACATCCACGGTCAGACTGGCCTTGGACAGAAGGTGACAAAAAATTGAAGTTGGAATGCAAATAACCTAATGTGACATTTTGATCATCTCTTTGCTTAGGTCATTACCCCTCTTGATAGTACAGCAAAGCTATAAATAGAATCTATGAAAATTTGATCGCCCAAACTCCTCGATCAATAAAAATAAACTATAAATTTTACCGTCTTCAATCTTCTTGCATTGTGCCATCTCAAATAATCTTCAGTAATTATCTATGCACTTTTTGTCATGTGAACCTAACTCAAATATATGAATCTCAAAAGCATCGTTAGTCCACAATTAGCGCTTGTCATTAATTACCAAAACAAATAACGGGGTCTAGATGCTTCAATCTCCCCCTTTTTGGTAATTGATGACAAACACCTCACAAATATAATAGGTATGAATCATGAATATAAGCTCCCCCTAAACATATGCATAAAGAATACAAATATCAACAATGCAAAAGATTTTTCCATCAAAAGGCATATGACACAATAAGCATCCATCACAAGATATTCATAAGATCATCATCCACTCCATAAAACTTCTCTAGGCTATTACAAGACCTCGAAGGGCCAAGAAACTTCACAAGAGTGCAACAAACAAAAAAGAACATACAAGATAGATAATAGTATTAGCCCATTACATAGATAAATAGCCCTTCCACCTTAACCTACTAAAAAAGAGGACTAGCCTCACTAAATCTAGTCCCAACCCCACATAAGATGTAAGAAAGAAGTTCTAGTCTTCTCCCCTTAGGTAGACTTCTCCCCCTTTTGGCATCAAGGACCAAAAAGCATCATTGTTGAGGAGGAGAAGGAGGGCGAGGAATGGGATAGTGAAAAGGACCGGAGCGCTGACGACGAGAGTAGACAAGGGCTTGAGAGTTCTCTAAGGAAGTCATGCGTCGATCCAAGGAATCCACTTGATTTGATAATCTCCCCACATTTACATGCAAGCTGCTTACATCAGACCTTAGCCCCCTAACATCCTCATACATGACATCTTGCCCAGTGCTCAACCTTGCCATATTGTCATTGAGGGAGTGAATGGCCTCTAGCACTGGGTTAAAGTAATCCTGAGGCAGCATGCCAAAATAAGCAAACTGAGGAGTGAAATAAGAGTCAAGACCTTGAGGAGGAGGAGGTGGTGGAGGTGCCGCACTTCAACTCGCAGCATGATCAAACTGTGGTTGGCGCACTCTAGGAACACGAGGAGTGCTAAGCTGAAGACGGGGCTTGTATTGCTTGTGTGTCCTTTAGGTTGTTTCCAGCACGTCCAAGCTTCTCTTGAATCATTCTCATGATGTATGGCGCATATTAGACTCCTTGACCAAAGGTGCCCTTGGAGATAGCGATCTCCTGCATCATAAGGTTGATCACATCGAACTGACGACCTTGGAGGATTGCATCAATGACATGCCAAGCTACTCCCCTAATCTAGTCGTTGTTACCACATCTAGGGAGAATGGTAGCTCGTACTATCCTGTTGACCACACTGGGAATAGTCCTTAGACCTGCAACCCTCTCATATGTGTGTCGCCCTCCAGCCTCATAGAATTGCTCAAGATCATCTATGGAGAAAGGATTGTGAGCGTGCTCCTCATGCAAATCATCCCCAAAGTCAAAGCGGATGTTGAACAGTCTTCGGAATTCCCTCCTTGAGATAGAACATTGAAGAGTGTCTGACATCCACTTCATCTGAGAGAAATCCCCAGCAACCCAAACTGTGGCATAGAATTGACGAACAAGTTCCTCATCATAGTCTTGCTTAAGAGTCACAATCCGGTCAATTCCTACAGCCCTGAACATGTCCTGCAAGCACTCAAACTCCTATGTGTCATTTATGCTACACCAGGAAATCCATTTATGCTCAACAAAGGCCTTTCCTCTATAGACTTGTTCAAACACCGACTTTTGGAAAGCGGTGTGGAACCTTGGATCATTACTGTCCCGAGGCCTTCTAAACTGATCATGATGCCTGAGAATGGTGTACTGAGTTGGATTCCTCATATTGAGCACAAATTGGACAGCAGGGTCAACATCCATCTCATCACAGTGTAATCATTGCTCTAACAACAGGGGGTCGGTCAGACCGAAGGCCAAAAGGACGGTCAGATCGCCCTCGGCTCGATCAGACCGTCATCGACTCGGTCGACCGACTGTGGCTCCGGCAGCTCTGGATCGCCAGGCCGGAGGGAATCAAGGAGGCCGGTCAGACCGGTTTATGGCCGGTCAGACCGCCCCAAGGTCCCGGTCAGACCGGATACACATCCACGGTCAGACCGGCCTTGGACAGAAGGTGACAAGAAATTGAAGTTGGAATGCAAATGACCTAATGTGACATTTTGATCATCTCTTTGCTTAGGTCATTACCCCTCTTGATAGTACAGCAAAGCTATAAATAGAATCTATGAAAATTTGATCGCCCAAACTCCTTAATCAATAAAAATAAACTGTAAATTTTACCGTCTTCAATCTTCTTGCATTGTGCCATCTCAAATAATCCTCAGTAATTATCTATGCACTTTTTATCATGTGAACCTAACTCAAATATATGAATCTCAAAAGCATCATTAGTCCACACTTAGCGCTTGTTATTAATTACCAAAACAAATAACGGGGCCTAGATGCTTCACGTGGTAGGCTAGGCAAATGAGTGAGGGATAGGTAGAGACAGGAGTACAAATGATTTTTAGACAATTTCTCGGATTATTTTCTCCCTCTAAATTTGTAGCTCCATAATTTTATTTGTGGTCCTGATAAATTGCTGAAATTTTTACTGGAGGTATTTGAGTATATCTATTTTCCATTTTCTTTGGTTGCATTCAAAAATCTTTTGTAGATTGCTCTCAGAAATTTAACAAAGATGGGGTAATTGGAAAAATTGTTTGAATTTTTAGGAGACCTAAACTGAGGAGAAAAATTCTAGAAAAAATATATTTGTTTATTTTAATTAACATAGTATTTGAATAAATTATTTCATGTATATACTTATGTGCACCTAAATTTCATTTTTGGCAAGTTGTTATTTTAGCCGATTAAAGATATTAAATACCCCCTTATTGGACTGCCTTGTTTAATTTGTTTGGGGAATCAAACCTAGTTTTTAAATTGCACAAAAATTATGTTAAGTTGAGTATAACATCTGGCACCCACATGAATTTTTCCATGATATTATCCTATATGGTTTATTCTAGAAAATTAGGTTTACCTCCTAGGTTTTAGGTGTTTTAATCTTTGTGCATGCACCCACTTTAGTCCTTTTGGGTTTATACTAAATTTCCTCTTGGGCTGAGAAGGTGAACTTTGAATTTACCATTTTTAAGTTCACATGCTAGCATCCAAAATTAGTTGTAGGTTCGTTTTGGTGAATTTTAATCCTGTAGGCTATGCTTATGCGTCCTATAAGGAAATCCGATTTCAAAATCCAAAAGCTTGAGGGTTATATGGTCAAAACATGTTTCGTGCATATGCACTTATGTTGGATGGCATCTATGTTGTAGGTTAGGAATGAAAAAGTTTTAACTTGTTTTAAAATATAGTCTATCATGCAAAGGTCTAGTTTAGTTTCTTCTATTTAGAAAAGAAACATTTTAGTTCTCAAGTTTTTAACTCATGCAAATAGGTTGAAGTTCTTCGACCTAAGTTAGAAAAGACAAATTTTTGGTTCACAAAATTGAGAAACCTTACTTTTATTTTATTTGGACAGAAATGTCATTGACCCTAGAATTTGGGTACGTGACACCCATGTACACTACCTTCTTACAGTGTTTCAGGTACATACATTCGGTCTCATCCATACAGTGGGTACAAGCGTTGTACCCCTTGTTTGACTGTCCGGATAGGTTGCCAAATACAGGCCAATCGTTGATTGTAACGAACAGCAACGCTCGTAGGTTAAACTGCTCTTGTTTATCCTCATCCCACACGGGGACACCTTCTTTCTTCCATAGTAGTTTTAGATCTTCGATTAGCGATCTCAGATACACATCGATGTTAGTTGCTTTGGGTCTTGAATGATAACCGGCATCTGAATGTACTTCTGCTTCATGCATAGCCAACACAGGAGGTTGCACATACACATCGTTACAGGCCAAGTGTTGTGCCTGCTGCTCATCTCTCCAAAAGGATTCATGTCGTCCGTACTTAAGCCCAACCTTATGTTTCTTGCATCCTCGCCGAAGTCTTTAAATGTTCTGTCGATGCTTCGCTATTGTGACCTGTCGGCAGGATGTCTTAGCATGTCGTCTTGTTGGCGTTCTTTCGCCTACAGCACATCATCCTTATATGCTCTTTGTTCATGAATAGATGCTTCAGCCGTAGTATTATAGGAAAATACCACATCACCTTAACAGGAACTCTTTTCTTCGAAGGTCGTCTATCAACTTCGCCTGGATCATCTCGTCTGATCTTGTATCGAAGCGTTACAAACCGGACATGCTTCTAGGTTCTCGTACTCCTCACCGCTATAGAGGATACAATCGTTAGGACATGCATGTATCTTCTGTACCTTTAGTCCTAGAGGGCAGACTAACTTCTTAGCCCCGTACCTTGATTTTGGCAATTCGTTTGCCTCTGGAAGAATGTTTTTCACGAGTTTTAGTAACTCGCCAAATGCCTTGTCACTGACACCATTTTTGGCCTTCCATTGCAAGAATTTCAGCATGATACCCAACTTTTTGTGTCCATGTTCACAACCTGGGTACAAGGACGTTTTGTGGTCCTCCAACATACGCTCCAATTTTTGCACCTCCTTTTCACCTTCGTAGTCCTCCTGTACATCGCGCAACATCTAACCAAGGTCATCGGCACCATCGTTTTCTTCAGCATCCTTGCCCGCGTCGCTTGCTATATTCTCTTCAAACCCACCGTATTGACCACAGTCCGAAATGTTGTTGTCGTCTTCTTCATCTTCTTCCATTGCAACCCCACCTCTCCGTGCGATGTTCAGCAATTGTAGCGAGGCATGAATCCCGACTGAAACAAGTGGGAATGAATAATTCTTGATGTAGAATACACCTTCTCGTTTTACACTTTTTGCATGGACAACGTGTAAATCCCTTATGATTGTTGGCATCGACCACACTCAAAAAATAATACACGCCTTAAATAAACTCGTCGACCGTCGTCCATGGTATACATCCATTGCCGATCCATCTACATGAAATACACAAAAATCGTAAAAAATTCATAAAAATCAAACAATTTAAATAATATTACAATAATTAAATATATATAATTAGATAATAATTATATAATAATCCAACGTACGTAGTGTACATATTTTTAACTATTTTAACGTTCTTTAAATTACCTTATTTTTCTAATCTATTCTATATTTTTCCTTTGTCATTTATTTTATAACATTTTTTTTCCAAAATTTTCTCTCTCATCATTTTTCATAAATATTTTTTGAGATAAAATTATACGTAAAATATACCTACAAATGTAATGTGCTAAGCATTCTTTTCTTCCCCTTAATTTTTCCAAACAATTTTCTCATCAAAATGTAATGTGCTTAGTAAAATAATTTTTTCAAACAAATTTTCTCTCTCTTCATTTTTCCATAACCTATCTAGAGATAAAAAAATGTATAGAAATCAACCATACAAAGCAAAATGCTAAGCATAGATCATAAGAGGATGAAATTGTTAACTTTGTAGATAGCAAAGATTTGTGTATTATCACCAAAAGAAATTCATAAAAAATTTTGGCAGCACCTCCCCTCTAGCTAGAGCAAAAGTTTGAAGACACTGCAGCTGGCTCAGGCTAGAGGAGGAAGAAGAATTATAAAAAGCAACTTCATCTTTACTCCGGTTGATAACACCAACTGGGACAAAAGATAGAATCTTTAGTCCCGGTTGATGTTACCAACTGGGACTAAAGATCCTCGATGCCCTGACAGCCTCTGACAGAAATCTAACCAGGATTAAAGATGATCATCTTTAGTCCTGGTTGATAACACTAACTAAAACTAAAGATTCTAGAGAGTCGTTGTCTTTTTTAACCGAGACTAAAAATATTTTGTATTCTTGGTTTCTATTACAACCAAAACTATTATGGATTTTGAGTGAATCAAAGATCATCTTGTGCACGTGGATAAGACGACCACCAGCAGCCGTCGTCGACGATCCCGGTGTGCAGCAGACAACCACCTGCGGCCACTGCGGGCGCCTGACCATCACCGACCTCGAAGCACGATAGCATGGCAATGGCAGAGCTAGCGGCCGGGGTGCATGCAAGAAATGCGTCGTCACCGACGGCTTTTCTGAATGCATGTAATTTGATAGTTCAACTTCAAAGATACGGAGACACTGCTGATTGAGAGTGAAAATAATTATGCGATGATTAGAATGAGTGACCATATATATATGCTAGTACTTTCGGATGAAATTAGGGTGTTGCTTATATTCTCCTAGCCAGCTGCCTAGCCCATCTCTCATCCAGCCTGAATTTGGCCTGACTAAGTAGATACACATGTAGCTGTTTGGATGTCCGTATTAAACAAATCTAGATATGGTTATATATTGTTTGGTTGGTTGTATTATAAAGATATAGTATATAGAAGATTTTGTTTCGTTCGTTGTTTGGATTTGAGTGTGGTTATCTCTTTATTTACGTAATTGCAAAATCTATCTATTTACTTAAAATACGAAAAATGTTTCCATCGTCCATCGATCCGAGCGCCACTCAGGTTCTTCGTTACCATGGGCCATGTCCGATTGTCCGCCTGCGTCCAAGCAAAGCAATGAACAAGACCGTGGGAGCTAGAGATGGCGACGGCTAATCCCCTTCCTATTCAGATTCTCCCATTGTTTGTCCCCTGGGCTCTTTCTCAATGGTTGTAGAGCAGGAGGCTCGAGGGTGTGTTGCCTCATGCATTGCTTACACCCTCACCTACGTGAGCGGGGCTAGGCTTGAGCTTCGCTCCTAAGCTTGGCTCGGCGATACTTTTTGCATCTATGGGTGTAGGCTCTCGCACCTGACCTGGTAACTAAACAGACATCTTCGTGCTCACAAGCTGCCCAAATACGAACAATTGATCAAGCACACCTTATTTGAAAAAATGGCTTACACTTGTAGTGTTTACCTATAAAAACATCGAGTAATCCTTATCAAGGGAGTATCTATTAATTAATTAATAAGTACATGGTACGAATAAATCGAATATAAGAACTATGTGCACAATTAAACTTACATCAACCGGTTTCCATCCTTGTGATTAGGATGAAGATTTTATCTCAACTTTGATTAGCACGCTTTTCAAAAACTTTCTATATAAGAATTAATTTAAAATATCAAATAAATCTATTTTTAATAATTAAAACTCAATAAATCATACACTAATAATTTTCCATGTGTGTTTTTGCTTTTCATCATGTCTTACAGCGTATTTTCTCAGTTAAAAAAACAAATGTACTTCAATTCAAAATATGTTTTATCTAAATTTATAGTATTGGTGTCAAGATTTGTTTTATATGGAATGGAGAAAGTACATAAGTAAACCCATACCGTAAATGAGTATAGGCTTGGGTAGGATTAAAAACGGATGGAATTTTTCCCACCCCGATCCGCCCGTTTTTTACATTTGATCCGACCGTTTTCGTATTTTTGGAAAAATCCGGAAACGGAACGGAAGTAGAAGTGATATTTTTCCGTCCGTTTTCGTGGAATTCGTATTTAATCGGAATATTTCCAAATTGTATCCGGATTTAACCCGAATTTCTCGAACGCCCAGCCGTCTAGACCCATTTAAACAAAATCTAGTCTATCCTCCATCCGTCGGGATCCTTTTGATTTGAAGTGAATGATTGTATGTCATCATAGACCATTTATATTAATTATCTTATAATTTCGGCTGGTTGGTAGAATTATCTTAATTATCTCGTTAATTATCAAAATTACGAACAAAACGTGGTTAGAAGATATGTAAATTTTGATTTAAATTCCGGGTTCCGATCATTTCTGTGCACCCATATATCCCAATTTCGTTTCCGAACCCGTATTTTCTGAACCGGATTCTATTTCCACTAAATCTATAACTATTTATAAAGCAAATAGTATTTCTATCCAAAATTTTCGTGCGCCTGACTATTTTACAGAAAACCGCTTGAGTGTTTATAAAATTAACCCGCAGTCCCAATGATAAAAAAAGGAAGGGCTTAGGTTAAAAAAGACCTCCTGCGCTCATCCCGTCCGTCCCGCACCACGTCTGTGTCCTTTTTTCGTCCTCATCCGCGTCATGCCCCGACTTAACCGGTAACGTATGGATATAATTGCGTAATATAAAAACGAAAGTAGAAATGATGTTTTTTGTTCGGTTTCCGTCCGTTTTCATCCCGTTTGGGTCCGGGGGACGGTTCATCTGAGGTTGAAGCGTTCCGTGCCTGTGCCGTGTCGTCTGACTGACGATGAGCCAGCACCCACTCCACCCAGCCACGCCACGAGTAGTCTCGATCGACTGACGAGTGGGGCCCTCACCCTCCACCCACCACGCCAGGCCGCCAGGCCAGTTGCACACGTCAACCCGGAAGGCCAAAAACCCCAAAAGCGCTCCCTCCCTCCCCCAAAACCCCCTCTCTTCCTCCTCCTCCCCTCCCAAATCCACCCCCAAGAACACCAAACCTTCCTCCTGCTCCTGGACCACGGCAGGTGAGCTATTCCTCCGTCTGTCCTCCCCCTCCCCTTTCTTCCACCGCTTGCTACATGCATTTCCTTGAGAGGAGCGAAACCGGTGGTCGGTTCTTGGGGTATCTTTGTCGTTTATCCTTTTTGATCTTTTCTTTCCTGTTAGTACGTGGATGGATGCTCTGTGCTTCTGTTTGGATGGTTTGCTGTGATCATGGAGTTCTAGGCGAATTTTCTCCCTAGGGTCGACTTCTTTTGCCTTCTCGGTTATGGTTCTTGGAGTTAGGCTCTTTACTTTTTTTCCATCACCCTTTTTTGTTCTTTCTTATTGTTCGTAAGCTTCCCCTTTTTCTTTTATTGTAGGGATGTTGCATGTTCATCGAAATTTCGGAGGATTTTTTTCTTGCGTTTTGATTTTGCTATCCACCCTACTAGAATTTTACAAAAGGGGATTTTTGAGGGGCGGAACACTTGCCTTTTTTTTGTTTGTAGGGCTGGTGGCCTGTTCTTGGAAATTTCGGAGGAGCTTATCATGTCTCCACAATCATTTTTTAGTAAAAAGTTAAAATTTACCGAGAGCGCATTGTGTTTCTTGCTTCTTGTTGAGCGTTCCTTGGAATTTGTTTCTTGCTGTATCCACGCATCGGGAGTGTCTATACTTCTTGCGCCATAAATTTAGTGACAAAACAGTCAGATTTCAATTCAAAAGAGATTATCAGGATTGCAACTAACTCAAGAACAATTTAATTCATTAATATGCTATAGCAAACTTCAAATTTAATTTAAATACACTAAATAAATTAAAATTTATCTAGAATACTAGTTACACTCAAATATAATAAAATTACACCCTAATTACACTGTAGTTACATAGTAATTACACATGTAACTATAGTGTAATTACACATGTAACTACAGTGTAAAACAGACATCACGGTGACCTCTCTATCTTCCCTGGTTTATTCTTTTCTTGTCCTTTTGTCTGCCATATGTGCATGACATCTTGGTTTTTACTCCGTAATGATTAGAGATTACTAGATATTGGATAGCATATAGATGTACAGTACCAGCAGTAGCAGTAAAGATGGCATTACCAATCTTCGGACATGCACAAATCTCCGAACTAGTTGTACGGTGAGAAAATCGGTAATCTAGGAAGAAATATGGCGCCATATTTATAGCAATTCCGTTTCTTTTTTACCTTTTATTAATTCCCAAAGCCCTTTCCTTGGATTTTCTCGACTTCTTTCATGTTGTTATTAGAAGAATGTTATATGTTCTCTAAGGGCTTAGTTCTGTGAGGAAGCATTTCTTTGTAATGTGAGGAAACAAAAACACACACTCCGTTGAATGCAATTTTAGTTTTATTATTTCCCTCATGTTGATTTGCATGTACTCTGCCATGCTGTTGCTGTGTTGTTTGGTATCTCGAAGACTCGAGATCACTATGTTCCTAATGTTTAAGCTGGTGAAAGCATGTAAAACTATATATAAATCTAGAGTAATCAGGTTATCTGCCCATAGGATCTGACTCGTCAATTATAGATTTGCTTATCCTTTGATCTGACAACGGGATGGTGACATTTATTTGGATGCATGGTTTGAGATTTTGTTTCTGATCACTTTTCCCTGAAATCGGATGCTCGTTTTGAGTGACTTCTTGCATTGTATAACTATTCTTTTCCTAGATTATCTGCGTTGGTCAGCATTTTGGGATTGTGATGAAATGTCTTCTCTCTGGGCAATCTTAATTTTGATTGTGGTGAATTTGGCATAGATGTTCTCATATGCCTTGAGTTTTGCTATTTGCAATTTACTCGTGCATACACTTTAATGCTGATTGTCCATGTGCCTATGGTTCCTGAACTTTTAATCTGTAGTCAGAACTGCTACACTGCTATTTTGATAGGATTTGTCCCAATTATTCTCTGCTGCTTGAGTGAGAGATGTGATTGACTGTTCTTTTCTTAAGAGAGGGTTATACCGAAAATCGATAACCAGTACTTAACTGGTCACCACCTACTTAAGAGATGTGATTTTATTATTTGGCCTCACTGGTAATTATATGGTAACTGATAGGGATACAAGACCCTGACTAGTGGACACGTTTTCAGAACTCTTATTGTGTGCCTGAACAAATTTATATGTTGAGGCATGTCAGTCCTAGTTATAATCCAGTACATTACTGTGAGCTTGGATCGAATGCACGAATAGTTAGTAAAGGCCTTAGCACAACTCTTTTTCTTTGGCAAATACACTTGTGAATAAGTTGAACCTTTGTTGAGTAGAGCTGTACATTTCTTTCATACAACCATGTTGTGCATTTTAATTGTCTTATGTCTGGAAGCTAAACATAAATGTTGAAAGAAGTGAATATTTTTTGTTTAGAAATACAACATTCTGTTGCACGAAATGTTTTCCTTAAGGGCCATTGCTCTGGGGTAGCACTACTATCTTTCTGTAATTGTACTCATTGCTTAATCTTGGTTGCACTCTCCTTATTCAGTGGTCTTTGTGCAGATAAACACATTATCCCAACAATGGGTGCTGCTGGTTACAGCAGCAACCCATGTTATTGTCATGTTGAAGAAAGAGATGATAAAAGTAGCAGCCCAAAATTACAGCCTGATTTTTCTGCTGATGAAATGCAAGTAACTTATACTGGTGGTGATTCATCTTTGACTTATTTGAAGCTTATTCATGTATGGTCAAGTGTACAAGACTTTGCTGTCGAACATGTATTGCCAAAGGATCTTGATTTGGATGGGAGCAAGGAGGTTCTTGAATCAAATTAGGTTCCGATATATGCACAGCAATGACTTAAGGGATATTGTATTCTATAGCTTACATGCATTCTTCAAGACTGCTGTTGAGATGATATCCCATGAAGGATATACTGAGGATGCTGTTATCCAAGCTATATTGGACTCTACACTCTGTTACCAGTTTGATGGATCTACCACTAAGATTGCAGATAGCGCACGGACATTGCTACGGAGTGGTAAAGTGGTTGGCTCTTTCCCAAGCAAGAATCTTGACACAGATTTACACATGTTGGGCTTTTATATTCTTAGTTGTGCGTCAAGTTTGCTTAAGAAGTATTTTCCATTCTTCACTTGGGGTGATGCATTATGGTGCATTCTGCTCTGTGACATGGATCTCTCTATTGCTCATGCATTTCAAACTGGTATGAATGCTGTTGCAAGTGAAGAATCTGAAGGGCTAGCTGTGAACAGTCGGAATCTAAATGAGTCATCAGGATTATATGGGTATAATACTTCGGCAGAATCTCTCAAAGAGCCTGCACTATCTCAAACTTTAGATGTACAAAGGATGTGGTTCAATACCTTGACAGATTACATTGTATCAATTCAAAAGTCTGCAGGGAAAGATCAAGCTGCTTCTTCTGGTCAAATGCAAAAGGCTTCATCATTGCCTAGGACTGCTGTTCAAAATAACAGAATATCAGCTAAAGGCACCACTAGCAAGGGAAGTCCCATTAAATCTCAGCCAGACTCTAGAAAGGACAAGGACTTTTGGGAGAGCTTTCAACCGGTAAAGAGTTGCAGCAAAACATCTTCGAGAAAATTTAAAGAGGGTAGAAATGTCGCTGCATTTTTTGATTCTGCTCGCAGCACTTTGACAGGAACATCAAAGGTGGCTAATACAAAGGGCTCGAATTCAACTACATTACCAACTCTGCCTCTTTCTTGTCTTAATTCAGTCAAAAAACTAGATTCACCAACAGTAGTTTCAACCTCACCACTTTCTTTTCCTGTTAGCCATGCCTCTAGCTCATTATATAATGGAAGGTCAGGAACTAAGCATCAAAGTGTACATAATGGTTTCATACACTTCACTCTCCCCAAAACTCCTGCAGATGGGTTTGAGTTTTTGTCGAAACTTGGTTTTGGCAATATGATTTCTGAGGTCGCAGTCGAGATCGCCAAGCACAATGGGTTGGAAGAAGAAGAAGGTTTAGACAGGTTCAGGCCCTCTCCTGAGGTAATACCCTACTCCTGTTTCGGTGGATTCGATCCGCCGAGTGTCTTTATTGATCTCGTGATCTAAAGCTAAAGGCTAAAAACTCATAAAGCATATGGTTCTCTGATCTAGTCTAAGATATCCCTCAAGGGACGTTTCCTACCCTCCTTATATAGTCTTGGGAGGAGGGCTTACAGATCGGAAACCCTATCTTACTCTAAGTTGGTTTTCTCAATCTTACCAAACCGTGACTATAGGCTGATTGCCTTATCTCTATCGGCAATCGTAATATCCAAGTCATGTTCGGTTTACAGATATGGCAGGCACAATCTATCCCTACCTTCAGTCGGATAAGTTTGCCATGTAGATACCCGATTGTCATAATCTCCACAGTAGCTCCCGAGTCCTTTTCAGTCGATGAGACAGCTCAGCTTCAAACCAAAGCCTCTTTGACCGAGTGCTTTGGCGCCGAGTGATTCCATCATCTCTGCCTGAATCTTTCCGAGTGGCTCCAAAGACTGTGAAGGGCTGGAAAATATCTAAAAAATTCTCAAAAATAAATATCTAGGTGCATCTCCTGATGCAGCTAATTAGGTGTAGCCCCCGACTATATGGTTAGTCAAAAACAGACTAAGCATATAGTCCATATAGTCAAGAACTATAAAAAATCATTCTTATGTAGATGCTTAGCTCATGCTAAAGCAACTTTATCACTCGGCAAGCTTACGCTTATCCGAGTGAATTTGCCCGAGTCATTTCAGAACAAATAACTCAATCAACCCTCATAGGTGAAAAGCACTCGGTAAGCTTATGCTTATCTGAGTGGATCTGCCCAAGTCAACCCGGAACAAATATTTTAATCATCCCTCATGGGAAACGAGTTCTTTCATGAAAAATATGACCAAGTTATTAAATAGCTTTTGCCATAATACTGGTCTCAATCTATGAAGATCTTCACCAAGGTGGAAAAATAAATAGCATTGATAAGATTACTTGATTAAATGCTAAAAAACCAAACAGCCGTTGTCATCAAGGCAGCTATAAAAACTTAGTTGTCGGTCACCTTCCAAGTTGCATCGTGCCAGCTTCTCATGAAGTTAAGCAAACCGTGGTATGGAAGGATTTTCAAAGGTACAGGGCATTCGGACACGCGCATATTGCCAGGGCAAATCTGCTTAAGCTCATCCGCTTAAGTCCCTAAGGACACGCGTTGGGCCACACCTTAACTGGGTCGTAGATTTTCTCTTGGGCTCGGCCCAATCATAAGAAAACCTAGCGCAACCCTCAAATCTTTCTATAAAGGCATGAGGTCGTCCCCGCCTCTTCATCTTCCAAAAGTTTCCTCTTTTCGCAGCACTGTTCACCAGTTCCCTGCGGAGAACCCTAGATTCACGCGCTCCCAAATCCATCCATCTAGGAACTCGTTCTTTGCAACAACTAGCTTCCGCAGCCAAATCTTCCAAGTTCCTTTGTCAAAATCCCCACCTTTTCCGACCAGATCCACTTCCCATCAACACCACTCTCATGGCGGAGGAAAAAAGGATCCCGTTTGACCAATGGGCCGCATCAGATGTGAGGGAATCCACCCTCAAAGAGATGGTGAAGCATGGCGTGCTTCCGCCAAAGGAGATAATGGGATGGCGCCCGGCGGCGGGGGAGGACTTTCCAACCCCGAACACCGGTGAGCTCGTTGTTTTCACTTCTTTTTTCTATTGCGGGTTCAGCCTTTCTACCTCCGAGTTCTTTCGTGGACTCTTAGATTACTATGGTCTTCAACTCTATCATCTAAACCCCAACTCGATGCTTCACATTGCCCTCTTCATTCATGTATGTGAAGCCTTCCTTGGCATCCTCCCCCACTTTCAACTCTTCCGCCGCATGTTCTATCTCAAGCCGCATCCGAACAAGGACCACCCATGCGTTGTTGGCGGGGCAGGCTTCCAACTCCGCGGATCTCTCCGTAAGGAGTACTTCTCTCTTCCCTTAAAGTCCTCCAATAAGGGATGGCACGCGGGCTGGTTCTACATTAGCAACCCTAAACCCAGCCTGCCAGCCTTCGTCGGTCTTCCCCCTGTCCCCAGGCCAACTTGGAGCACTGTTCCAGTAGCCCAAGATTGGGACGAGGCCAACAAGCTGCTTGCGAAGATCCTGGCGATGAAACAAAAGGGTCTTCACGGCGAACAGATCACTCGGCACTTCATCAGGTGCCGACTGGCGCCGATCAAGGACCGGTCGAAGCCGGCCTTCGAGTACGAGGATGGGAAGGACCCCAATCGGGAAGATCCAGATCCAGCGCTATGAAATCCGAAGATTCGGATGTACAAGATCTTCTCGTCGGAATTGCGCTTGAGCGCGCCTCATTCGCAGCTTCTTCCTTCAAGCATCCACCGATCTCCTCCTTCGGTAAGCCGACTGGTTGCTTCATAGTGTCTTTCAATCTTGATATCTTGTCTCTTAACGTTGTACATTCTTTCTTCTGCAGGAAAATGCTTCTGTCACCTCCAAGCCGTACAAGGTGTCCCACGATGACGCGCCGCGTCGCCCCGTCAAGAAGCCGGCTGGCGGGATCAAGATCCAAAGCGATCCAGTCGGGAAGCGAGCGGCGCCGAGTAAAGACTCAAACAAGCGGGTGAGCAAAACGAGGCTGATCATCGAGGATTCGGATGACGACGTCCTGGCTCCTCCAGTCGAGACACCACCTCTAAGGCGATCGCCGCGGACGGCGCCGAAGATCCGCCGGTCGTCTGTGTATGCTCAGAATCGAAGTCCAAAATTGTCCATTGAAAGCTTTCTTTATTTTTACCTCACTGTATTCATTTTCAGGAGGCCCCGGGACATAGATCCTGCCGGGGGAGGTGAAGGGCCGACCCCAGCCGCAGCTCCCGAGGTGCCAAAGCCAGCAGAGCCCACAACCGAGCGTGAGCGCTCCGGGCAAACAACCTTCGCCTCCGAAGAAGGATGCCCCGAGGAAGGAGCCCCCGGCCGCCAGCCGGGATGTCCCGACTGGAAGCCAGTCAATGGCCGGGAAACCTCAGGCCGCGGCTCGAGCGCCCCGACCGAGGGCCACTCGGCGCAGAGTCGAGGAAGGAGGCCAGCGGCCGCTCCACCTAAGCACGCGCGCGAAGCCGGTGAGATTTGTATCAAAGTATTCTTTTGCTCTTTCAGTTTGAACCTTTCATGTCTTCATTTGTCCTTCTTATTCGCCACCACAGTGGAGGAAATCCCGGTTGCGTCCTCGAAACACAGGTTCCCCAATTAGGATTGAGTGGCGGGACTCGGAGGATGAAAGGCGTGGCATCATCCCGGACGTGCAAGCCGAGAGAGATGAAAGGGATGCCCTTGTCGAAAGCTTGAACGAGGCGACCCGCCGCTCAATGTAAGCCTTTGTCTTTCTCTTTTATTGTATTATCGCATTTTTCGTCGGTCACTCTTCGTTTTCACGCGCGGAAGGAGTATTGCCGCTCCATGGCAAAGTCCGAGGTGTGAAGATTCACCTGAACTCCTTAGAGGACGTTCGGCGAAAGCGAAGGCCACTCGGAGGAGGCCGCATCGAGGAGGCGGCTTTAAGGAGAGAGATCGCAGAGCCGGGAGGCGAACCTCGACCTCCGAGGATCAATCGGGAGTAAGCCCGTCTCTCCAAGTTTCTTCATGATTCTCATGTTAATCTCGGTTGTTGACGATCTTCTTTTGTAGAAAATTCTTCGGAGGTCCATTCGCTTCAAGTCCAGCTGGAGGCAGTCAGCCTCGATAAAGCCGAGATGGAGGCCGAGTTTGAAGGTAAGCCTCTTTGGAGTAACACTTCTTGCGCTGCTTTATTTCCGAGTGCTTTGCATGATCCGGAGCTTTTGGCAGCTTACAAGGTTAAGACCCGAGCTCAATATGACGTCTTGCTTGAGCGGGTCAAACAAACCGGAGAGATCCGGGAAGAGGTCGCCAATGCTGCCATGCCGATCTTGCTATCCTTATTCCATCATGGGGTCGGGACCAGCTCACTGGACCCGACCGAAATTTTGACAAGCTGCGGCGGCTCCCGACCGCATCCGGCCAACATCACGAAGCCGCGAACATGGGGGCTGGTTTGCGCGAGACCAAGTCCTTTACCCCGAGTGGATATCCACTCGGTCGGGGAGGGTTTCGCCGATGGGACCACGGATGAGCACGCCTTGGATATGCCGAGTGAGGCGCAAGAGGCGCAAGAAAATATCCATTGATGTAGTGAACAATTTCAAGATTTGATTCATTTTTCAAACTTTGTCTTGTAAATGTCGTGTAATCGTGGTGCTCTGATGTAGAACTTGTGATGTATCTAGTTTATTTATGCTAATGCCTTGATCCGAGTTTTTGTGTGAAATTTCTTAAGTAGTTTTCGTCCGACTGTCACCAAGCCTAGGCTCGATTAGGTCATCGAAAAACTCTCAGTCCTTAGACACTGAACTCGAATCGAATACCATTAAACAATGATAAACCAAATCATGCACGAAGTTGATGAGAAAAACTTAAACTTTATTGACATATGTATGCCCATGCTAACTCAAGAAGTCGTCTTGCTTGAGATTGGCAGTCAAGGAAGACATGAAGCCTTAGTTAAACTAGGCATAAAATCGTCGAAGATGCTCAATGTTCCAGGAGTTCTCCACCATAGACCCGTCTTCACGTTTTAGCCGGTATGCACCGGGCCGAGTTACCTCAGCGATTATGTACGGTCCCTCCCATAAAGGGGATAACTTGTGACGGTCTTTGGTGGTCTGGATCTTGCGTAGGACCAAGTCGCCAACGATGAAAGCTCGTGCTTGAACGTTGCGACCGTGGTATCTTCGCGCCCTTGAAGGTATTTGGCCGACTGGATGAGGGCTGCCTCACGGGCCTCTTCCAATCGGGTGAGGTCGTCCACTCGGTCGGGGTCGTAGCGTTCATCGTTGAAGCTGCGGACCCGGAGGGATTCATACTCCATCTCGTTTGGCAACATGGCTTCTGCGCCATAGACCAAAAAGAAGGGAGTTTGGCCGGTAGCCCGACTGGGTGTGGTCCGCAGCGACCATAAGACCGAGGGAAGTTCTTGGACCCACTTGCCCGCGTAGGGATTTAGGCGATCGAAAACGCGGGCCTTGATGCCTTGGAGGACCATGCCATTGGCTCGTTCGACTTGCCCGTTGCTTTTGGGATGGGCAACTGATGCGTAGCAGATCTTGATTCCGAAGTCCTCGCAGAATTCCTTGAAGATGCCTCCTGTGAATTGAGTCCCGTTGTCAGTTATGATTCTGTTTGGGATGCCGAAGCGGTGCACGATGTTGAGGAAAAAGTCCCGTGCTTTGTCAGCAGTAATTGTGGCGACCGGCTTGGCTTCAATCCACTTGGAGAACTTGTCGATTGCGATGAAGAGGTGTGTAAATCCTCCTGGAGCTTTCTTGAAAGGGCCGACCATGTCCAAGCCCCATACCGTGAACGGCCAGGATAGTGGGATTGTTTGAAGCTCCTGGGCCGAGACATGGCTTTGTCGGGCGAAGAACTGGCAGCCTTCGCAGGTTCGTACGACTTTGTCCGCGTCGGAGACCGCGGTAAGCCAAAAGAAACCTTGCCTGTAAGCTTTGCCGACTAGGGTGTGAGCTGCCGCGTGGCTTCCGCATATGCCCGAGTGGATTTCTTGGAGTAGCTGTTTCCCTTCCTCGGGTGTGATGCATCTCATTAGGATTCCGGAGGGGCTTCTCTTGTATAGATTGGAGTCAACCATGACATATGCTTGGCAACGACGCCGGACGCGTTCGTTTTATCCCGGTCATCCGGCAGCTCTTGCTGGGTTAGGAATTTGATGAGCGGCGTCCTCCAGTCGGCATCGGTCATGGCGACTTCGTTTGCAACTTCTTGATTGGTAGTTGTCTTTGCCGTGATGGTTGGTTCATAGAGGTGCTCGACAAAGACGTCTGTTGGGGCGGCTTCGCGCTTGGATCCGAACTGTGCCAGCTCATCGGCAGCTTCGTTGTTATGTCTCAGGACATGTGAGAGTTCGAGCCCGTCAAACTTGTCCTCAAGCTTGCGGACCTCTTGCCGGTAGGCCTCCATAGTGTCGTTTAGGCAGGACCAGTCCTTCATTACTTGATTGACGACCAGCTGAGAGTCGCCTTTCACGATAAGCCGACGTATCCCGAGTGAAACTGCGAGGCGCAATCCATGTAGGAGAGCTTCGTACTCGGCAACGTTGTGTGAGGCGGAGAAGTGAAGGTGAAGGACGTATCTTAGACTTTCCCCGGTTGGGGAGATCAGCACAACTCCTGCTCTCAAGTCGGTGATCCTCTTGGATCCGTCGAAGTGCATGGTCCAGTGTTGGAGGTCTTCCCGAGGTACGTTCTCTTGTTGCTCAGTCCACTCGCCAGGAAATCTGCCAAGGCTTGCGACTTTATGGACGTCCTCGCCTTAAAAGTCAAGTCCAATGGCATCAGCTCTAGAGCCCACTTGGCGATGCGTCCAGTTGCCTCGCGGTTGTGGATGACATCGCCGAGTGGGAAAGAAGTGACGACGGTGACCGAGTGACCCTGAAAATAGTGTGCCAATTTCCTTGCGGTTATTAGAACACCATAGAGCAGTTTTTGTACCTGAGGGTAGCGAATTTTGGCTCCTGCCAACACTTCGCTAACAAAGTAGATTGGCCTCTGAATCTTCTGAGCCCGTCATTCTTCTTCGCGTTCGACCACAAGGACCGTACTAACCACTTGGTGAGTGGCTGAAACGTATAGCAGCAGAGGTTCCTGGGGTTGAGGCGAGGCCAGGACAGGCGGCGTTGTAAGAACTCTTTGAAATCTTCAAAGGCCTTGTTGGCTTCCGTGGTCCACTGGAAGTCGTCTGTCTTCTTTAGCAATCGAAGAAGGGCATGCCTCGTTCGCCGAGTCGGGATATGAAACGGCTTAGTGCCGCCATGCAGCCAGTGAGCTTCTGGACGTCTTTCTGGTTACTCGGGGGTTTCATGCTTAAGATGGCGTTGATCTTCTCTGGATTTGCTTCAATGCCGCGATGTGACTGAAGGGTTGCGCGGAGGCTACGCTAGCCGAAAACAAAAATTTTAACCGCGTAAACCAGGAACACTTGCAAGTAAGGGCCGATAGATCGTTACCGATTGGAGTAGAGTGCAGCGGAATAGCCAATCAGGGCAATCCGATCCGGAACAGTGTAGCCGATTCCGGAGACAGCCGATACGTCAATCAGCCGATTCGAGTCGTCCGGCCGCTTTCTCACGCCTCGCTCCGATGCGCCTGACCGCAGCCGATCCCACCACAGCCGATCGCTCCGATTGCAGCCGATCCGAAGCCGATCAACAGCGCGCAGCGTAGCAGCGCCTCTACCGGTATCCACACGTCCGGGGACAGAACGCCGTACACCCGTGTGCTAGCACGCGATGCAAGGCTAGGGTTTGGCTCAAAGGTGGGGAGGGTTTCCGTGGAGATTGATCTCGGTGACTTCTGTTGCATGCGATGCAATTGACGTACCACATCTCTCCACCCCTCCCTCCTTTATATAGAGTTGGCCGACTGGGACTAGTGGCCGATTAGGACTCTATTTTGAATCGGATCTCATCCGTATCTCATAGAGTTGGCCGCCCACACGTCGTAAGCCCATAGAACTCTATCCGATCGGATCCCTATCCGATCGAGCCGTATCCGAGTCCAACTCGAATATCTATTCTATCCTCTTAAGCGTGCGACCACGTAGGTTCGGGTATACTCGGTTTCGGCTATAGTCTAACTTAGCCGATCGTCGGCTCGAGTCCAACTCAGCCAACCCGTCAACGGCGGCGCCTAGCAGCACATATTGACACCATAGTATACAAGAATAATATCAGCTCTGAACCTGTAATGTGTATACAAATCCCTTTGCCTCACGATACCAGTTAAGCTATAGGCAAGATGTGTGCCATCCCTTCAATAGCTTAACCATTCACTCGAACCGTATTGGATTATTTGTCCGTTGATTGACTCCTCAATCAACTTAGCATGGCCATGCATTTCCATAATCCATCACCTCGAGGGGCCCAGAGATATCTCTCCAAAGGAGGGGCAAATTCCATCTTGATCACTCACATCCCACTCCATGTTTCATAGCAAACCCGAAAACTACCTTTATAACTATCCGAGCACGGAATAGTGTTTGGTAGTCCCAAAGTAGGCTACTACACATGTTGGAATCCATGGTGATCTCGTGTCTAAGGACTTTGTACCAACACTACCCGAGACCAACTAATGGCACATTAATTCCTGTAGTGTCTCATGATGGGTCTATCCAACAATGTGTTCTCCAACACATGTGTCCATGTTTATTGATTTGGTATCTCCATACCCATGATCTATGAGACATGATCATCAATCAATAAACATGCCGATCTTAGAATCATATTTGTTCCAACAATATGACATATGATCGAGGATCGTTTAGAAATAGATTCATACATAAAGAGTCTCATAAATAAGTCACGTACTTATTGATCAATACAAGATGTCTATTTCATGGAACCGAATAACACTTTATTCATTTATTCATAAACATTGACGTGATATCCAACATCTCCATGTTGCCTCTAGGGCATATCACTAACAGTGACACCATGAAGCCGAGCAGTTTGCCTGATGGAACGCCGAAAGTGCACTTCTCCATTTAACTTCATTCGAAGGCCCGGATGTTTGCAAAGGTTTCTTCTAGGTCGGCGATCAGGTCTTCTTTCGCTTGGTCTTGATGACAACGTCGTCGACGTAAGCTTCAACGTTCTTGCCGATCTGCGTTTGGAAGCATCTTTGGATCATGCGTTGGTATGTGGCGCCGGCGTTCTTCAGCCGAAAGGCATGGTGATGTGAAGAGGCCCCAAACGGCGTGATGAACGATGTCTTCAGCAGTGGATTCTTTTAAGTTGATCCGGTGATAGCCCGAGTAATGATCCGAAAACTCGGGAGTCATGCATGTTGAGTCAACGACTTGGTCGATGCGAGGCGGCCGAACGGATCTTTGGGGCAGGCTTTGTTGAGGTCGGTATATAATCAACGCACATGCGCCATTGCCCCGTCTTCTTGCGGACCAGGACTGGGTTGGCTAACCAGTCGGGATGAAGGACTTCTTTAATGAAGCCGGCAGCCAAGAGCTTTGCGAGTTCTTCCTTGATAGCGTCTTTTCGATCCTGCGCGAATCGCGTAATCGTTGCTTTATCGGTTTGGCGTCATCTTTGACGTGCAAAGAGTGCTCGATCACCTCCCTAGGAATTCCGCATATCGATGGTTTCCAAGCAAAAACATCTTTATTATTTTGGAGGAAGGTGACGAGTGCACTTTCCTATTTGGGATCTAGGTCGGCGCCGATTACGGCAGTTTCGAGGGATCCGACGGATCGAGGGAGATCTTCTTGGTCTTGGCATCGCCGGATCCCGATTTGGCTATCTTCTTCGCGGGGACTTCGCCCTCTGCCGAAGTTGATGCAGCCAATCGGACTTCTTGTTGGCCACGTAATCTCTCGCGAGATTGGGCCATGTCGCGGCTCTCCTTATCGCAGTGAAGGCTTGCTTCACATCGCTGCGAAGAGTGATGACGCCGTTGGGACCCGGCATCTTCATGCAGAGGTAGGTGTAGTGAGGGATCGCCATGAACTTGGCAAGCGCGGGCCTTCCGATGATGGCGTGATATGCTGTTTCGAAGTCGGCCACTTCAAAAGTGACGTTCTCCGTTCGGAAGTTCTCTCGGGCCCCGAATGTGACAAGGAGAGAGATGTGCCCGAGTGGTGTAGACGATAGCCCCGGGATGACTCCGTGGGAGGGGGTTGAACTTGCCTTTAATTCTGCCCTCGGGATCTGCATCTCATCCATGGTTTTCGCAAACAGGATGTTGAGGGCGCTGCCCTCGTCGATGAGGACGCGCTTGAGCCTGATGTTGCGGACCACGGGATCCAGGACGAGTGGATAGCGCCCCGGGTGAACCACTCGGTCGGGGTGATCCGAGCGGTCAAAAGTGATGGCCACTTCCGACCATCGCAGATACTGAGGGACTTCGGGTTGAGCCGCGTTGACCTCTCGGTCGCTTAGCTTCGTTTCCTCTTGGACTCATAGGCTAGCGGTCCTCCGAAGATGTGGTTGAGCTCCCCACTGGGTCTTGAAAAGGTTCGGCATTTTCAACCGCGTTTTCTTTTTGGCGCTGACGGACCAGCCTCGTCGGTCGGCTTCTTGTTGAGCTGCGCCGCGACTGTTCGCGAACCGCTTGTAGATAAAACGAGTCCTTCGCCGCGCGCTTATGATTCGGATGATGGGTGCACTGGCGTTCATGATGGCGTCGTAGGCGGCGACTCGGGGACGGCGTTGAGTGTTGGAGGTTGCAGCCACTAGATCCTCAGATCGGTGCTTGCGATCTTTCTGGCCTTGGTTGTTGCCGTTGCCGTTATCCTTTTTAGGATTCCGGCTTCCTCTTGCCTGTTTGTCTTCCCTCCTGTCGGGCCGATCTTGACGGGCAGCCTTAATGGCATCGTTGGACTTCGCGTATGAGTTCGCCGTCTCGAACATCCGTTTCACCGTCTTCGGTGGTTTGCGCCCGAACTTCCGATTAGCGGCTCATCACGGACTCCCTTACGGAAGGCGGCAATGATGATGTCATCGGTGATGTTCGGGATCTTGTTGCGCTTCTCGGAGAAACGATGGATGTAATCCTTCAGGGGCTCATCCGGCTTTTGGATGACGTTGTATAGGTCGAAGTGTGTGCCGAGCCTCTCGAATGTACCTTGGAAGTTGGCGATGAAGTGGTCCCTCATCTTGCTCCATGAACTGATTGAGCCTCTTGGCAGGCTCGTGAGCCAGTTTCTGGCTGAGTTAGCGAGGGCCACGGGCAGGTAATTGGCCATAGCTTTGTTGTCGCCACCTGCAGCACGGATGGCGAGGGTATATACGGTTAGCCAAGATTCAGGGTCGGTCTTGCCGTCGTACCTTTCAATCCCTGTGGGCTTGAACCCACTCGGCCAGTGCACTCGGCGAAGCTCCCGAGTGAAGGCCGGTACTCCGTCGTCGCCGCTATCGGGTGATCCCCTCCGATCTTCTCGAGTGCGTCGGTCCCGCTCTTGGTAGCGGCGATCGAGGACTTCCCGCAGATCACTCGGCGGGGTCTTCGGTTGGCTGGTTGGGTAGCTGGTGCTGGTGCTGTTGCGGCGGACACGGTGGTGGACGGGTGGACGTCCATGTCGTTTGTCGCGGGAGTCGGCCGTCTGCTCCTGGTACTTTAGCGTGGACTCGCGGGGTGGGCCTCTTGGCCTGGTCGTCGACCGATCTGGCTCGGGCCTCTTATAGTCTCCTGACCTTAGAGGCGGAAGCCGGCTCTTGTCTGGCGTTTCGGCCACAGATTCAGTCGGCCTTCGTGTCGAGGTGGTGGGGTGGCCGTTAGCTATGGCTGCGACGATGGTCTTTATCTTGTCGAGTATCGGAGTCACGTTGGCAGGTGCCGTCTCCATGACGGTGTCCAAGAGGGTGAGCGCGGACAAGCGTTACGCGTGGCGTTTGGAAGATGTTGGTGTTGCGGACCCGTGTTTAGAGGATGGCCTCCTGGGCGGATCGTCCGCCGCACGTAGGTCCCGCTTCCTCTTGTCGGCCTCGTCCTTGCGTTGTTTCTCCTCTTCGGCCGTCTTGCGCTCGTGCTCCATCTTGGCTCGCTCTTCTTGACAAGCCTTCGGCCATGGTGAGTCGGACTCATCCGGTTCGGCCGTGAGGACATCAAAGCACTTCGGCTTATAGTCCATGCGGCAATCGGAGTTTTCGGCTTCGTCAGAAGGGATGCCATAGAGGTTGTCGGCCGGCGGAGCCGAGGTACCCGTTGAGCTCCGAAGATGAGCGGGAGCCGAATGATGGGAGGATGACGGCGACCTCCCTTGATCTGGGTAGCCCGGTCCGGATCGTTCCGGTCCCGAGTCGAGCTTGGGAAGCGGGCTCCTCCGAGTGGGTCGACCTCGACTCGGGGAGAGGAGTTTGCCGTAGATCTCGGCGGCGTTTGGTAACCCAAACGGCACCGAGAGGTCTTCTTTCGAGAAGATCGTCTCCGTCGGGGAGACGAGAAGATCGGTGCAGATTTCGGCGGTGTTCGGTAATTCGAACGGTGCCGAGTGAAGTCCTGCGTTGGAGAAGGTAGATTGCATCTTGGTCTTCAAGATGTCGTCGAAGATCTCGGCGCTGTTCGAGAGCCCGAACGGCGCCGAGTGGGTCTCTCCTTCCGACTGGTTCGAATCCGAGTCGAAGGAGGAGAAATTGTTGGCGGCGAGGTCGCCGAATCCTGAAGGAGATCCCATCACGCTTGTCGGCGAGATTGTCGAAGAAGTCTTGACGCGCGATCCCCTACCTGGCGCGCCAACTGTCGAAACTTGGTTTCGGCAATATGATTTCTGGGGTCGCAGTCGAGATCGCCAAGCACAATGGGTTGGAAGAAGAAGAAGGTTTAGACAGGTTCATGCCCTCTCCTGAGGTAATACCCTACTCCTGTTTCGGTGGATTCGATCCGCCGAGTGTCTTTATTGATCTCGTGATCTAAAGCTGAAGGCTAAAAACTCATAAAGCATATGATTCTCTGATCTAGTCTAAGATATCCCTCAAGGACGCCCCCTACCCCCCTTATATAGTCTTGGGAGGAGGGCTTACAGATCGGAAACCCTATCTTACTCTAAGTTGATTTCCTCAATCTTACCAAACCGTGACTATAGACCGATTGCCTTATCTGTATCGGCAATCGTAACACCCACGTCATGTTCGGTTTACAGATATGACAGGCACAATCTATCCCTACCTCCAGTCGGATAAGCTTGCCATGTAGATACCCGATTGTCATAATCTCTACAGTTTTATTTCTCACATGATGGTATGCGGACCGCTTGGGTTCCAAAAGATAGGACAGAGGAGCTGGCTCTTGATCTGATCGGACTTTTGGGAGAGCTAAAGCTGACCTTCAAAGTTTGGACAGACTGGGTTAGTGATAGGGTGATGCAGTCAACAAGTAGGCTGGCAACTGAAAGAACTATCCTATCATCTATGAGAAAGGAAGTGGAAAAGGCGGAGAATTGTGGTGTGTTTAATAGCAAGAAGCTTGAGGAGACAGAAAGGGCAATAGAGAACACTTCTCATGAGCTCGATCGTGCTGATTCTCGTGTACTGGAGCTTACAAGTGATATTTCACGTTGTAGGCTTGAAAAGAAAGCTGCAAAGTTACAGGAGCAGCAGTCAGATGCAAGTTCTGCTGAAATATTAAGGAAGAAAAATGAGTCCCTTGAGAAACTTAAGTCTGTGGGGACAGAGAAGATTCATTTGCAGGAGGAGCTTGCTGCTGAAAGCAGTAAGCTATCTACACTAGAAAAAAATCTTGAATGCGCTAAAAGATATATGGATAAATTAAAGGTTTGTCAGTTTTCACATAATGTCTTTCTTCAAAATTTGATGTTACCAGCGGAATATTTTCAGTTCTGTACTCCTTTGTTACTTTATTTGATGTAGGCCATCTGATTGGGAAAAAAATCAGCATTTTTTTTCAGTTTTAAGATAGTATTCCTAATATTACTTGACTGTTTGACATATCTTGGTTTATACACATATAACATATAGTTCAGGTATTGCCTAGCTGAAATCTTAACATGTTTGAATATATTCTTGCCTTATCAACATTGTTTCCGACTGCCGTTTAACCTCTTACCCTGTGTTGCACATATACTTCAGAAAAGATGGCAGGAAGGAGAGAAGATGGCTGATGAAGCTATGGAGCTGGTTTACTTTGAAAGAAATGAGCTTGGGCGGATTGAGATGTCAGCAAGAACAGAGTCCAACCTTTTATTACTCAGTGCACAAAATGAAGCTCAAGGGTTGCAGGCTAATGTTAAACACCTTGAACAGCTGTTACACGAAAGATTGGAGTGTCTGCATCAATCCATGAAAGAAGACGGTAGTACTAGAAACCCTTGGATCATTCCCGAGATTACTAATGATCCAGCGTTTGGACTTGATTCCGTGCGGCGGGAGCAAGAATGTGTCATGTGTATGGAAGAGGAGATTTCAGTAGTTTTTCTCCCTTGCCGGCATCAGGTTGTCTGCGAGGCGTGTAATCGGCTTCATCAAGAGCAGGGCATGACCGACTGCCCATCCTGCAGATCTCCCATCAAGAGAAGGATATGCGCTCGCTTTGCTGACAGTTAGGGGGGTGGGTGGGTGGGTGTACATCTAGGGAAGACTCATAGGCAGGCATACAGTTTCAACTTTTTTGGGGGCTATATCAAAACTGCATTTTGGTTAAGAACTAATTCCTGCTGCTGCTAAAGAGCAGTTCAGTGCCTTTGTCAGCTATTGACATCAGTAGCCCAGTTGGTTGCATGTAGTGGAAAACAATGCAGTCACAAAGGTTACTCTCATTTTGCAGTCTAGTTTTGTAGGTGACACTCTCAAAGTTTAGCTTGTTGGCATCCGACTTTTATCTGTGTTGTTACCTTATTTTTCCACATCGCAATGCTAGGCTCGAATCGAATGATGCTAGTGCCTGCTGATCTCGGGTCATGTTCTTCTGTATCGTTCAAACGAGAACATTTCTTTCTAGCCCTCAGGTGCATGGTTGTACATACCATACCATCGTGTTGCACATTTCAGATTTTTTTTCTCCTTTTTTGTAACAACAAAAGGTGATCATTGATACTAGTACTTATGTGAATTGGGAACACTAGAAATGTCCTCGAGCTCAAACGTCAAACTGCTCCTGTTAACCCAGTTTACAATAAAGAAATCTTAACATCAACTCATTCGGTATATTATTAGTTTTTCTCATAACCACTGGATTCCTGACAAAAGGAACTGATTTGTATTATCAACAGTAGCATATTTTAGCAATACTTGTAGCATTGAAAAGACTGCAGTTGTATATGTTGTGATTATATCTTCTACTTACGAACTTGGAAGTATTTTGTGAATCCATATTTTTATTTATCTTACAATGGTGATATTAACTTGTATGGTTATAGGCATGCATTATTGCATTTAGTAAGTATATCATAAAAGCGTACGTGATTGGGAATTTGGGACCACGATGCTTGATTAAAATAAGCCATTCATTTCAAAATTAACCAGTGCAATATAACCAATTAATAGTATGCCTACTCTAAAAAGAAAAAGTATGCCTAGTTAAAACAGGCTAAAACCTTTTTTTTGTTTTTCAACTTTGCTTGAAGTCAATTTTTCACGGCTAATCCATAATATTAAAAACTGGAGTGTAACGTATATTTTTGTGGTTTTGCAATGTAAATTCGTAACATTTTGAACCAGACAAATAGTACCGTGAGTACCGTGTGACATATTTTTTTGTGTTTTTTTTGTGTGAAATAGATGAGAGCTACTATACCGTAGGGCCTAACCAGGGGAGGGAGGGGGATTATTACACTGTGAAGTAGGGTGCGTCACGATCAATGCATCTCAAATCAAACGGCTGTGGATAGGATGCGTCGTTGATAGCTACAGTTCGTTCACCATTATAGCCATCCTAAAAACTATAGGCCCAATTAGCTACATAGGTTGTGTTGCAACCACAACCGTGCTACACACAAGTACAATAGAACACAAGTTGTTGATATGTATTTGGTATAATATTAATAGTTGTACTTCTATTCTATTCTTTTATTCTTTTATTGTGTTTAACGTAAGCTAATGAATGAGGTGTTCCTGCTGCCTATGTATTGGATCTTTATTAAATTATGACCATTAAGTATTCTAGCAATATATCTTTTGAAACCACAAAATTATGGCCAAATGAAAAACATCTAACTTTTTTAAGGACAATTATAATCTTTTTCACCCCTAAAGATATATACATTATTAGACTAATTAGCACAAAGAAATTTTTGAGAGGTAACATTTCTTTTGAAATGTAGCATTAAAGAGTAATACTCCTACAAACAAGTTTCCCATATTTTTTTCCCAAATCTTGTTGTTTTACAACTCCCCAAAAGATATTGGGAGAGAAGAAAGATGCAATCTCCAAGAGTTTCCTATAAATAGTTTCTAAAAAATAAAATTTGAGCCCACAGCTATTTTTTATTCTTCCTAAAGTTCATTCTACTTAAAGTTCACTGAAGTTCATTCTACCTGAAGTTCATTCTACTCATTACGAGGATTATCACTCCATCTACACTCATACAACATATACACTATATAAAATCTCGTCTGTGAGAACCTGCAACGCCTAAACTAATTGCCTGTGTAAACCGTTGAGTCACCTCATTGGTGTGCATCACGTTCCAAATCAAATGGAAAACGGGAGAAGGGGGAACAGTCTGTAGAGAGCATGGTTGGTCAACAATGAGGACGAGATAAACAAAGCTTTCCTCTGGTCTGCTTCCTGCCTACCCCCCTCCTCCTGTCCTCCGTCGCCTCGCCTCGTTCCTCTCCTCCAACCCAGCTTCCGCCTTCGTCTGCTCCCTCGTCCGCCGAGCTCCCCATACAGCCGTACCCACCCACCCGATCCCCTCGCGCACCCGTCGGGCGTCAACGAGATGGAGCTGAAGCACGGGATGTTGGCCCTTGTCACGGGCTCCGGCATCGGTGAGGATCGATCGTCTCTCTCTCTCTCTTCGCGTCCACGGTTCACGAAAGCCTTGGCCCATGGGCGGTGGGCGGCGGGCAACATGAGGTCGGTGACAGGGTGGCCCATGGGCAGCGACGACAGCGGAAAAGAGGAGGTGCGGCGGAGTGGCTTACTTGCAACACTCAGCGGAGCGACACGGGAAGGAGGAGGTGCGGTGTCAGAGTTCAAAGATGTGCGTCGCGGGAAGGAGGCGTGACGGCGGAGGAGATGCAGGCGTAGGCGGAGGTGATTGAGGATGTCCTTTGGTGCGGGCTTGTGGCGTGGGAAGGAAAAATTGCGTCGCAAGAAGGAGGATGCGCGCTCGGAAGAGCGCATATTTTTCCGTGCGTGGTTTAGGATTTTTTTCCAATGCACAAAGATAAGGACTAGATATGAGGAACTGTTGGATACTTTTTTATTTTTTTTAAACTGGCAATTATGCCCGTGCGTTGCAACGGGTAAAGTCGACGCGCGACACGGATGGGGACGGCACAGAGGGGCGCGGGAGCTCCGAGCAGCGATGGGAGGGAGGAGTGCAGTCGCGATGCTGGGCGCGGCGCAGATGGGGACGAGAGGAAGGGGCGCAGGGAGGGAGGAGCGAAGAGGGTCTTTTTTTTCATCCAAGCCCTCCTTTTGTTTCAGCATTGAGATTGCGGGTAGGGCTGACGAAATACTTGTGGCTCGCTAGTTCGTTCGGCTCGTGGATGGCTCGGCTCGGCTCGTTGAGAAATGCTAACGAGCTGCGCCATGGGTTTAGCTCGTTAGCTATAATGAGCCAGCTTGAATCAGCTCGCAAGCTGCTCGTGAGCTCAACGAGCCAGATGCAATGTACAAAGTAGGACCTAATATTTTGCTTGTTTTGCTATTCTTTTGCTTGTTTTGTTGTTGATGTGACAATAAATCAATAATTTTTATAATTTTGTGATGGTCAATATGGATCTAATGCTTTAGATTATGATAGTAATAATATCTAATCTAGTTGCATCATTATATTTGTATGGATAATTGTCGATGGACAAGTGTTATTACGTTAATTATGGACTTAATGTATCACTTTTTATTTTTTTCAATTGTATATTTGCATATTTAATAGACTAAAAAATAAAATGTAATTTGTACATAAATTACATCGTATTAAAGTGGCTCGCGAGCTAAACGAGCCGACTCACGAGCCGAGCCTCTGGCTCGGCTCCTTCGAGCCGACCAAACCGAGCCAAGCGAGAGCCGAGCCACCTCTGGCTCGGCTCCTCGAGCCGAGCCGAGCGGTATCCACCACCTGCGGGTTAATTTTGAAAAAAATCAAGGGGTTTTTGCAAAATAGCTAGGCAGAATAAAATTTTGGATAGAAACACTACTTGTTTTATAGATAGCTAGCAAAATGTCCATGCGTTGCAACGGCGCCGTGCGGGAGGGAAGCGAGGTGGAGGGCGAAGGTCGGGCGGCGCGCGGGAGCTCGAGCGACGACGGGGGGGAGGGGCGTAAGCGCGGCGTGGATGGGAACGGAAGAGAGGACGTAGGAGGTCTTTTTCATCCAAGCCCTCTCTTTCTTTTCAACATTGGGGATCGAGTTAATTTTATAAACAGTCAAGGGTTTTCGTAAAATAACATTTTTTCTTTAATTGGATTTTTTTAAAATAGCCAGACGGACTATGGGTTAATTTTGAAAAAACTCAAGAGGTTTTCTGCAAAATAGCCAAGCAAAACAAAATTTGGGTGGAAACACTACTTACTTTATATATATATCTATACCTATATATAAAGCAAGTAGTGTTTCCACCTAAATTTTGTTTTGTCTGGCTATTTTGTAGAAAATCCCTTGAGTTTTTTTAAAATTAACCCGCAGTCCGTCTGACTATTTAAAAACCTAATTAAAAAGAAAAAAGTTATTTTACGTAAAACCCTTAACTGTTTATAAAATTAACTCATAGCCTAATATTAAAAAGAAAGAGAGGACTTGGATGAAAAAAGATCTCCTACGTCCCTCTCTTCTCGCTCCCATCCGCGCCGCGCTTGCGCCCTCCTCCGTCGCCGCCGTAGCTCCCGCGCGCCGCATGGACCTTCGTCCTCCACTCGCTTCCTCCTCGCATCATCGTCCCGTTGCAACGCACTGACATTTTGCTAGCTATCTATAAAGCAAATAGTGTTTCCATCCAAAATTTTATTCTACCTAGCTATTTTAAAAAACCCCTTGATTTTTTCCAAAATTAACCCACGGTAGGGTGGATACCGCCTCGGCTCGGTCAAGAGAGAGGTCTCGCTCTCGGCTGGCTCGGTTCGACCGCTCGGTAGAGAGCCGAGCCGGAGGCTCGGCTCGTGAGCCGGCTCGTTTAGCTCGCGAGCCACTTTAATATAGTGCAATTTATGTATAAATTATATTTTATTTTTTAGTCTATTAAACATGCAAATATACAATTGAAAAAAATAAAAAGTGATACATTAAGTCCATAATTAACGTAATAACACTTGTCCATCGATAATTATCGATGCAAATGTAATGATGCAACTAGATTAGATATTATTACTATTATAATATAAAGCATTAGATCCATATTGACCATCACAAAATTATAAAAATTATTGATTTATTGTCACATCAACAACAAAACAAGCAAAAGAATAGCAAAACAAGCAAAACATTATGCCCTACTTTGTATATTGCATCGGCTCGTTGAGCTCACGAGCACTTGCGAGCCTGATTCGAGCCGGCTTATTATAGCTAACGAGCTAAACCCTTGGTGTAGCTCGTTAGCATTTCTCAACGAGCCGAGTCGAGCCATCCACGAGCCGAACGAGCTAGCGAGCCACGAGTATTTCGTCGCCTCTACCCGCAATCCCAAAAGTCGAAAAGAAAAGGAGGCTGGATGAAAAAGACCCCTTCGCTCCTCCTCCCTCCGTGTGCCCCTCCTCTCGTCCCCATCCGCGCCGCGCCAAAGATCGCGATCGCGCCCTCCCTTCCATCGCCGCCGGAGCTCCCGCGCTCCTCGTGCCGTCCCCATCCGTATCGCGCCTCGACTTTACCCGTTGCAACACATGGGCACAATTGCTAGTATATATATATATATATAGGTATAGACTTACAAAAGAAAAGACATATATACTGGAGATGCTTTTACCTCTAAAAACCGTAGAGAAAATTTTGGAAGGTAGTAATGAAAATGTATGTGTCCGCAGTGTTGTACGGTACCCTATGGTACCGATCTACTTGCGTTGATCCGAGAAGCCACGTTTTGCGCACGTGATGCGCCTTGGTCGTTCTTAAACCCTAGAAATCAACCACCCCATCTCCTTCCCCTTCCCGCCGTCCTCGCCGCCCTCGTTCTTCCCTTCTCCCTCCTCCTCCGCCGCCACCGCCGCTGAGATGGGTCGCAGTATGCTTCCCGAGCAGCAGGAGGACGTATCGAGGAAGAACAAGAAGGAGAAGAAGAGCAAGAAAGACAAGAAGCGGAAGCTGGAGGCGGAGGCCGAGGTGGTGGTGGAGACGGCGGCGGCGGCAGCCACGTCCACGGATGAAGCGACGGAGAGCAGCAAGAAGAAGAGGACCAAGGGAGATCTGGGCCAAGGAGAGGAGGCGGAGAACGGCGGCGGGAAGGTCGTGGCCGTGACCGGGAAGGGCTCCGCGGACGACAAGTACGCCCCGCTGTCATCCTTCGCCGCCACCGCGCTTCCTCCCCAGGTGCTCGACTGCTGCAAGGGGTTCGAGCGTCCGTCGCCCATCCAAGCATACGCTTGGCCGTACCTCCTCGACGGCCGTGACTTCATCGGCATCGCCGCCACCGGATCTGGTGCTGAAAATTTTCTCTAATTAGTTGGTTTCTGTTTGTTAATTGGTTAGTACTCCCGCTGCATCGTGCTCGAATTGCTGATGATGGTTTGTTGTTCGTCGTCATTTGGTTGATGCCAGGGAAGACGATTGCGTTTGGTGTGCCGGCTTTGATGCACGTTAGGAAGAAACTGGGGGAGAAATCTGCTAAGAAGGGGGTGCCACGGGTTCTCGTGCTCTCACCAACGAGGGAGCTCGCTCAGCAGGTAAACCCCTGAACTCACTCTTTTGGGGACGTATAAGGGATGTTTGCAACTTCCATTGGGGATAGGAGAAATTAATTCACATATAAAAGGGGGAGATTGCTGGAATAGTTGAATTGGTGTTGGAAAGGAAGTAGGGAACCAATAATTTCAGAGAAGCCCATTTTTTGTCGTCGAAGTTGCAGACAATCTTCTTAGGTATCATGACTTATATAAGACATACCCCTGGGTGTTGGTCCTGAGGTTACACAAGACACCACCTTGTTGAAATCCTGGACGATGTTAGCATTACTGAAACACTATTCTTCAAAATAATGTAGTGTTTGACCAATTTTTTTATCAAATTAATAATTCACAATTTCATAAACAGTTTATAACATCTGCCAATATGTTGTATCATCTGGAAATTAAATTGAGGTGGGTGGTTTTATGAAACCTTAGAACCACAATAACCTAGGTGTGCCACAAGTTGCAATACCCTTAATTTTTTGCAACATCAACCCTAAAAGTAGGTTTTCTGAAATTTACTCTAATTTAAAAGTAGTCTCTCAGCTCACAACCTATATTTTTCTTATGATAAGATCCTTTAATATTGAACAAATTGATAAGATCCTTTAGTATCGAACAAATTGAAAGTTAAACAGTTGAATGGTCAGGTTTATACCTTTTTCTATGGTTGTGTGGGATTATAGATGATTTGTTTGGCCCAGTGGGTTAATTGCAGTCATATACTGATTGAAAATTTTGTATTATGCTAGATCGCAGATGTACTTTGTGAAGCTGGTGCACCATGTGGGATAAGTTCAGTGTGCCTTTATGGTGGAACTTCCAAAGGACCCCAAATTTCTGCCCTTAGATCTGGAGTGGTAAGATTAGACTTACGCAATCTTTTTTTTACTCTACATCAGTTATATATTATGATATATGACAAATGGATGTTAATTCCCAGTAGATATTCATCATATTGTGATGACATTTCAATTTGCCATATTGATTTGAAAAGTTCTCTTTAAATGTATTGTTAACTATTTTTGTTTACTTTCTAAGGATTCAGCAGACTCGTTGCCTTGGACTTTGTTTTGTATCCATGTTCCAAAAGTTAGTTATATGGAAATACTTGTTTTCCTGACCCCCTTTTTTTGCCTATATGCTTTCAGGATATAGTCATAGGGACACCTGGTCGTATGAAAGACCTTATTGAAATGGGTATTTGTCGTCTTAATGAAGTCTCTTTTGTGGTAAGTTAGCTGTGCATTTCATTGTTTGTTGTATATGGTTTTGAATTACAACATATATAACTTTCAAGGCTCTTGAATATATTTATATATGATATTCCTAATGATTTATTTTGTGAAGTTTGTCACTGATGTTTGAGTGTTACTTCGAAGGTTTACACCTGTTAACAAACAATACATTTGTGCAGTTGTAATGCATGCCACACTAAACAAAGATTATGTCCAATATATTTGTTGTATTACTTTCGAGCCCTGAAAACTTCATTGCATTACAGTATGATTCTTAACATGGGACATGCCTAGCGAGAAAAGCAGGTGCATGATTGATATTTAAGTGGCGTTGTAGCAGATGTCATATGAACACTCGTGTAAAGATTGCTTCGTTCGTTGAGCAATTTTTGTGTTACCCCCTTGATAACAATGCCAGAGAGTTTGGCATTTAAGGTTCACATGGTTCCATCAAATTTGTGTAGTTGGGTTGACTGGTCAGTGATTATTTCATAAAATTAATAATGCACAACATGAAAGGAATTATATCATTTATATAAGAGTAAATTTCACAAAACCCCAGGTATTGGGGCATCCATAACACAAAACCCCAGTTATTGTGATTTTTTTTCAAGGAACCCCATGTTTTGGGGCAAAATGTATCAAAAAACCCCATGTTTATGTAAAATACTCATATTTCATTATTACATATGATTATTTTTCCCCATAAATTCACATTAGTTGACTCAAAGTACACATTCCTCTCGTCTAGTTTATATTTTTTTCTCAATTTTTCACTGCACAAAAAACTCAACATAATCCTAACTGATAATGACATAATAATTGGTTAAATATACACATAAATGATCAGACAACGATGATCAACGATTGTTGAAAAGCAGATAATGTGTATATGTACTAAAAATATCTCATACAGTTTTTTACAATAATTATAGATAAATATATTAGTCAGGTAGATGATATAAGCTTGTAGCTGCAGCTTTATGAAACACTTTGCCCCAAAACCTGGGGTTTCATGAAACAAATTGCAAAACCTGGGGTTTTGCGTTACGGATGCCCCAAAACCTGGGGTTTTGTGAAATTTTCTCTTTTATGTATCTTGAATTTGCTGTTAGCTAAGAATGATACGGCTGAGGAACTATGCTGGTTTCTAGTGTACATAGTTCACATCGGGTTAAACAGCCACATGCCCACATGCATATACAGATAAGCAGATAATGTAGTTATTTATAGAAGACAATACAAGTGACACAAATGTTTATGCATTTTCATCCACAAGATCAGGGTTGTGGAACCTACCATCACTAACAGATTCAGCATTTTATATGAGTAAAAAAAATTAGTGGCATTTCCTCTTATCGCTGATCCTCCATGCCCATTCTCTCCTTTGTCCCCTTTGTTAAGCTGAACCTGACTCGTAAAAAGAGGATGATCATAGTCAATAATAATCATATAATGGTTCAATAAGTTACATCTAGGGTTGTTCATCTATGGTTTAACCGGGTTAGTACATCGACCCAGTCGAAACTGGAAATTAGCGGTTTAGACGGTTTGGGGTTACGTGGGTTTGATGGGCTGAGCCGTGGTGGCCGTCGTCTTCCACCTCTCTCCTGGAGAAACAAGCAAACTAGCAAAGCAGAACAGCCATGGCAGTCTTCCACCTCTCTACGGGAGAAACAAGCAGACTAGCAAAGCAGAACAGCCATGGCAGTGCATAAGAATCATTCACATGCGCAAGCTATCGACGGCCACAGGATGCCTCCTGGAGCTGTGGATGCCGCTCGTCGAGCACGCAACGTAGGGACACGGCCCTGGGCAGCCATGGTAACACGACAAGCTGCAGCCACAAGGACTCGTTGTCATCGAGTGCAAGGACTCCGCTAGCTAGTCTCGAGTGTAGGCTTGCAGTCACGGTTGGGACTTGGCCTACCTCTCGTTGCTTGCACTAGGGACACCGTGGCTATGGGGACTTGTCGCGTGTAGCTCGCCGCCATCGTTGAACTCGTTGCACTGGGGACATGCAGCCGCCATTGGGCTCGTCGCAGTCATGTGCCAGCATGCCGCATCCATTGAGCTCGTCGCACTGGGGACGCAGCCGCCATGGGGCTCGCCAAGGTCCCACGCAATGTCGTTGTGGCTGACGTGGGTAGAGACATGGCCATCCGTCGTGGGGTTTGTCGCGCCATTGGGGCACAGCCATTGATTCTGGCGGGTTCAATGGGTTATCCGGGTCCCAAACCAACCCGTATGAAATGGCAAAAACGGGTTGGTTTGTCATGGGTTGGCGGGTTGAACGGATTGAGCTCAACCCGTGAACACCCTGAGTTACACCCATGATGTTCCTGGAATTGGGCTTTTTTTGTTTTGCACTGATCAATTTTTTTCATTCTGTTTAACTGCTTTGCTCATATAAAGTGTTTTATGTGTCCTCTAACACAGACATGTTTGAGAACTGATATAGGTTCTAGATGAAGCTGATCGAATGCTGGATATGGGCTTTGAACCTGAAGTCAGTGCAATTTTAAGCCAAACTGCATCTGGTTTGTCTCCGTTACTCTCTTCCTCTCTGTGCATGTGCACTTGCATGTCCACCTTTGCATCGCATGTATTCTTTTCCTTTCTTATTTGGTTGGACTTGTCCGCAAAGTCTGTGGCTCTGTGCCCTCTTGCTCCATACCTTTTAGTACCTTGTTTAGCACACTTGTGCTAATAAGTTAATAGCCACTAGCGAATCCAGAAACAAGCAAGAAATACGTTATCAAGATTTCCATACTTCTCTATGTCAAGATTTATCCTCATTTGTAATAATAGGGTGCAATAAAATTGGCATTCATAATTCTCGGCATATTTTACTTACCATGATATCGAAATTGTGATGAGTGCACCGTGTAGGTGGAATACATTTGTACATTTCCTTTATGAAGAATAAATTGTTGAAAACAACTCAGTTTTTTTCAATGTCAATTTGACACTGCTATTTTTTTTGTGTTACTACACCCAGTTATCTTTTCTGAATATCTCTGCAACCATGGCCACATAATTCTTCCTGTGCAGTACGTCAGACGGTTATGTTCAGTGCTACATGGCCTCCTGCTGTCCACCAGCTAGCCCAAGAGTTTATGGATCCAAATCCAATAAAGGTATAGTTTCTCTTTTCTTATCTCTTGTTAATACCTGATTGCTAATGCAGTAATGCTGACCTTCCTTATGTGGTATGCCACCTCGTTGTAGGTTGTCATTGGATCAGAAGATCTTGCTGCTAACCATGATGTGATGCAAATTGTTGAAGTATTGGATGACAGGTCAAGGGATTCAAGATTAGTAGCTTTGCTCGATAAATACCATAAAGCACAGAGGTACGTATTGCAGTACGGATTTTACTTGTTGTTGTATACTTGTATTAATCTCCATAAAAATCTCCCTTTCGAAAACCATAGGCAAAGGCATTGCATTCAGCATGCATGCTGGATGCTCTTGAGTGTCACAAAAGATTTTAAGCTGAGCAGCTTAGAAAAAATATGTATAAGATTGCATGTCCTCTGGATGAGGGCTCTCTTGCCTTGCAAAATTTTCTACTTCAGATTGTATTCAGTCACGTACCAAAGCTGATTATTCAATTCTATTTGTAAGCTATCTCAGTTTCGCAAACTAAGGAAGTAGGCTCCAACACTTGCCTGGCATAAATAAAGTTCCTTATCTTTTGAAAAATGTTTTGATCAAACACTAACTATTATTTGGAACTTGTGGACACAATATGTTAGTAATTTTGACAAACAATTTAGTGAACTCTTTCATCAACTCTTCTCCCTTAATCTGTGCTAGCTACCTCCACATTCCTTCACTATTTTTAGGTAAGGTGGTTGCTGGAGTAGAGATTGGAGAAATAGGAAACAGATAGGTTTAGGGAGCAGGTTGGTGGAGGAAGGAGCCTTGTGGCAGGGAGAAGATGCGAGGGAGAGGAAGAGATATTTCTTAACTCTTGCTTAATCTTTATGTATATGAGCCAGCCCTAAGAAAGGTTATCTGAAGATATCTTGGTAGTAAGAAGATATACATGTAACTAACAGATACTTGGTAGCTAGACGACTAGAAGATCCACCTCCTAAGTATGCTTATCTCTTGATTTCCTACATACAGTGTGCCCTTTCATGGAAAATAGCTAATATTGGGGTAGATTACTCAGTGGAGTTGGTTGATAACCCCTATTGGGGTACACCCATCGAACCCAATGTTCCTTCCATTTATCTTTGCTGATCTTGCAATCACCCAGGCACAACTGGCTGACGCATGTGGTGCTTCATTATTATCCATTCCTTACCATCCTTGTCTACTTACAAAATTTGCTGCCTGAGATAGAGTAGTGGTAGGCTGCAATGCTGGATTCCTTTTTAGGTTAATGTACGATAACAGTGCTCTCATATGGGAATTTTTGTGCATGTTAGTATTATAATAATATCTGCTTCAACAAGCTTGTTATTTTCTATATATACAACTTAATTAATCATCATTTGTCTTCATATGGATCTAATCAGATTGTGCCTGTGTTTTGTGCAACAGAAACAGGGTGTTGGTTTTTGTGTTGTACAAGAAAGAAGCTACACGAGTAGAAACAATGTTACAAAGAAGGTAGCAGTTTTGTTTCCAGTCTGCAACTTAAATACTTGTGAAACTTATGCTCTACGTTTGTTAATCTACACATGCTTGTTGTGAAGGGGGTGGAGTGCTGTTTCTGTTCATGGAGATAAGGCACAGCATGACAGGACGAAAGCTTTATCTTTATTTAAAGAAGGGACACGACCTTTGATGGTGCACTAATTCTATCTAAATTCTACATGACTGATTAGGCATTAATAGTTCAGTTGTGGTTTTTTAATGGCTACTTTCCCTTGCTTATTTGTGAGCTGAGTGTAAATATACTTTTTAGGCATCGCTCTTGTAAATCTTGTGGTTTTTGTTATTTGATCCCTTAAGGGATTTTGTTGGGCTTGGTGGTATTCTGCTACTATTCCTTGATCGATGATACTTTGAGAGTTGAAGTGTTCAACTTCTGCCAGTATGCATGCAACATTATTATTAATGTAAGGGAAAAATATTTCTCATCCCTGAATTCTTTGCTCGGTTTAATTTTCATCGCTTAACTCCTAAACCAAGTAAATATCGTCCCTCAGCTCTTGAAACCATGTAGACTGTGACAAATGAGTCCAGTGCCACCTCGGATCCCATGGGGATGCCATGTACATAAATGAGAAGAGAAATGCGTTCTAGCTGGTTTTGGCAGTTGAGGGTTGAGTTTTATCAAGTTTTTGAGTTAAGGTTGACAATCGAACCGAGCCAAGAGTTGAGGGATGATAATTTTTCAAGTATGTGAAATCATTTAACCGATAGTTTCACTTAAAATATGCTACTGAGGTTTTGTAATAGAAATGTGCAGTTCTCTGCAACCGGTGTCTGAAAACATTGGGTTTTTATGAATTTGTCCTTTTTATCATTGCATCCATAGCACTTTTGTTCTCATCTATTAACACTTGTTTTGTTTGTTATTTTGTATATTTTGCAGATTGCCACTGATGTCGCTTCCCGTGGACTTGATATTCCTGATGTCGAAGTTGTCATTAACTATAGCTATCCTTTGACTACGGAGGATTATGTCCACAGGATTGGGAGGACCGGTCGTGCTGGCAAGAAAGGTGTTGCACATACCTTCTTCACTCAAGAGAACAAGGTATTGGAGATTATGTGCCACATTTTAGCCTTTACAGGTTACAGCCTTACGACTTAAAGTTGTACTTCATATAATGTTGTCACTTCAAAACTATATACAGGGACTTGCTGGTGAACTTGTCAATGTTTTGCGGGAGGCTGGTCAGGTCGTTCCTCCTGCACTTACAAAATTTGGCACACACGTCAAGAAAAAGGTTTGTGTTAACTGTGAAAAAGATCTTGTCACATTCTCATTGGTAGAGTGCTCTGTTCATGTGTGTCGGTACTACCGTGCTAGGTAACTAGGAATGTGTCCTTGAGAAATCGCTACAAAAGTGCTGTTATATATGCTGATGCTATATGCTACAGAAAGCTTAGCATCTTACCACTTACTTTTTTACATTAATTCTTAGAAATGCTGTAACGCCTTGCCCCACTGTCGCAAGTTCTAAAAAAAAATGCACTCAAGGACTTTGCATGACATGACTGAAAAATGACCTTGACCTATTCATTTGCAGGAATCACAAATATATGGATCTCATTTCAAAGAAATCAAAGCAGATGCTCCTAAATCGACAAAGATCACTTTTGGTGATTCTGATGAGGACTAGCAACATTTGCTGGTCTTTTGTTCGTTGCGTTCTGAAGTTTTGATGCTTGGAGTAGGCCAAATATTTGATAGTAACAAAAGATTGCCTTTCTTGAGGGGAGGACCTCTCTAACAGTATCATTACACCTAGGTTAGTTTAGAATCAGTGATTTCCTACCTTGTCTAGACCATCTTATTTTTATACCAGGTTGTATGTACCACAATTTGCTTCTCTTGTGGTGGAAAAAACAGTACAATTTGAGGTACACAATTTGCTTCTCTTGTGGTGGAAAAAACAGTACAATTAGAGCTGTACCTCAAAAGAAAACAGTCTGAAGTACCAGTGTGTTCAATAGAGCACGCGCGCTCTCATAGTTGAACGCTATAAGAGCAGGATCACGATATGCCTTTCTTTTACCGGTTGAGCCCGGTTCATGGGTGCAAAACTTTTGTATTCATACCCAGTGTTCTAAAGGCCGACAAAGCGACGCAAGGCGCGCACACAGTATGTCAGAGGAGCAAGAAGCAAGACGTACAGAGCGACAAAAGCAGATCATATCAAGTTAGCAAGAAGAACAAGAAACAGACCAGGACAAAGCAGAGCAGAGAGGAAGAAGTACTCATGTTTCTTGCTCTGCTTTCTTTTTGCAAGACGGTGAACAGTTTGTTGGCAAGGTGTTCGTCAAATTGTCTTCGTTGCATTCATCCTTGCGCGCAAGCGTGTGAGGTTTAGGAATAGGCACCCAACAACATTACGCGGGCGGACGGTGATCGGATAGTCGCGATCCAATCTGTTGAGTGGCCACGCGGGGAAGAGCGCGATCTGCCGTGCGGGAGCCGGAAACAAATGTCGCTATCTCTGCGTCGCGCATGCGGACGACCGAACGATTGTGACAGAAACAGTTGATCCGAACCAAATTACAATTACGTGGGCATGTTGATCCGAACCAAATTGGTCGATCGATGAGCGCGGAACGCAGACGCGGACGAACAAGAACACGCGTGGGATGGACAACGGACGCGCCACGGAAAAAAACCGCGTCTCGAATGACGGAAACATCCGTATTTTTAACTAGCTTAGATTTAAATAAAAATTATTCATGCAGTTTCTCGGTTCCGAGTTCCAACAAGCCGGCTCGTGCAGTAGGAAACATGCTTAGAGATGACCACAGGCATCTGAAACCCGAGTATCCAATGGGTTTTACCCGGTAAAAAAATGAATGTGGGATGAATTTTGTATCCACGGGTACGTTGTTGCAAAAAAACATATACCCATCGGGTATGTCGGGTACGGGTATAGGTGTGTATTATCCATATCCGTCTATCCACGGGTAAGAAATACCCATATAAAGATGACATGTAATCTGTTTATCATAATGTAGGAACTTACAATTTGAGAACAAGATAGCCTCATGACAGTATGACACCTTTTTGGTCACAGGAAAAAGTCAAATGATGCAAGAATTGGATGAAGTGCATATGCTTCCTTTTGATGCCTTGTTAACCTGTGTTGTCGCTTTTTAATTCATGGTGGATGAAGCCATGTAAACTCGTAATATTTTATTATGGTGTGTGAACTTGTAATGAAGTATGTGCTTAGGAGTTAACTATGCTACAACTGGAAGCATGAAATGGGAATGAGAATGAGTTAATGTTATTTGTGCATGTTCTTAGGTTTGTTGTCGGGTACGTGTAACCCGTCGGGTAGAATTACCTACACGAGTGCGGGTATGAGAGTATTTTCTTACCCGCGTGCGGGTACGGATAACCCGACGGGTAAAATTCAACCTGACGGGTGTGAGTATGGGTGGCCACTACCCATCGGGTGTGTACCCGTTCGCCATCTCTAAACATAGTCGGTTTGGCTCACCTTGGTTAGATAAGCTAGCCAAAACGTCAGTTTGGACTGGGCTCGTTTATAAACGATCTGCGAAGGAGGCTTAGGCCTGATTCTTTACAGCTGAGACAAGCCAAAGTTTTTTGTCCACCATTAACTAAAGGTGTCTGGGCGAGGCTAAGCAAGTACTTTGTTTTATATTATAAGTTATTTTAAATTTTTTCTAATCAAACTTTATTTAGTTTGACCAAAGCCATAAAAATATTTAGCAACATCTAAAACATCAAATATCATATTAGTTTAATTAAATCTAATATTAAATATATTTTAATAATATATTTAATATTGTGTTGAAAATTATACTATTTTATAAATTTAGTCAAACTTAAAAAAATTTAAAAAAAATCTAAACGACTCGTAATATTAAACAATGGAGTACAACGGAGAGGACAAGAGGATTTTCTTTTTGATACTGGGTAAATTCATTAATCACTAGCTAACAAATCGATCGTTAGCAACCAACACTGTATCAGGTAAGGAGTCTGACAGGACTTCCTCATCTTCAGTACAAGATCTACCCAACATTGCCAGCTCGTGAGCTACAGAATTACACGTTCTACTCACAAACACACACTCAGCATAACTGAAATTTGAAATTAGCAAGGATTTTATCTCCTCTACCAGAAAGCTACAAGCTGATTCATCATACGCCACAGACTTAATCGCTTGAACCACTTCCTGCGCGTGTGTTTCAATCGACTGATCCCCAGGTTAATAGCAGCTTACAACCCCTGTAAGCATGCGACCAACTCTGCTTGGAGTGCATTAAGCAAGTGATTAACTCCTCTCCCAACCATTACCACATCTCCTTCCCAATCACGAATTATGAACACCCAGCTGCCATTTTCCCCTGAAGGGAGGTAGGAACCATCACAATTTAATTTAAGCACATCCCTCGTAGGCTTCTTCCATTTCTGAACCTGCTGGTTTGCCCTGACAAGCGCCTTTTGCTGCACCTGGACATGCTCATCAGCGTACAGTTCAATACATCTCGCTATAACAACCGCTGGTCACTGTTAGTGATATGCCCTAGAGGCAACATGGAGATATTGAATATCATTGTCAATGTTTATGTATAAATGAATAAAGTGTTATTCAGTTTCATGAAATAGACATATTGTATTGATCAATAAGTACGTGACTTATTTATGAGACTCTATATGTATAAATCTATTTCTAAAAGATCCCTGATCATATATCATATTATTGGAACAAATATAATTCTAAGATTAGCATGTTTATTGATTGATGATCATGTCTCATAGATCATGGGTATGAAGATACCAAATCAATAAACATGGACACATGTGTTAGAGAACACATTGTTGGATAGACCCACCATAAGACACTACAGGAATTAATGTGCCATTAGTTGGTCTCAGGTAGTGTTGGTACAAAGTCCTTAGACCTGCGATCACCATGGATTCCAACATGTGCAGTAGTCTACTTTGGGACTACTAAACGCTATTCCGTAACTGGGTAGTTATAAAGGTAGTTTTCGGGTTTGCTATGAAACATGGAGTGAGATGCGAGTGATCAAGATGGAATTTGCCCCTTCTTTGGAGAGATATCTCTGGGCCCCTCGAGGTAATGGATTATGGAAATGCATGGCCATGCTAAGTTGATTGAGGAGTCAATCAACAGACAGATAATCCAATACGGTTCGAGTGAATGGTTAAGCTATTGAAGGGATGGCACATATCTTGCCTATAATTTAATTGGTATCGTGAGGCAAAGGGATTTGTGTACACATTACAGGTCCAGAGCCGATATTATATTCTTGTATACTAAGGTGTCAATATGTCTTGCTAGGCGTCGCTGGTGACGGGTCGGTGAGTTGGACTCGAGCCGACGATCGGCTAAGTTAGACTATAGCCGAGAACCGAGTATACCTGAACCTACAGGGTCGCACGCTTAAGGGGATAAGAACATGCATTCAAGTTGGACTCGGATACGGATCCGATCGGATAGAGTCCTATGGTCTTACGACGTATGGGCGACCAACTCTATGAGATTCGGATGAGATCTGATTCAAAATAGAGTCCTGATCGGCCACTAGTCCCAGTCGGCCAACTCTATATAAAGGGGCGAGGGGTGGAGAGCTGTGATACTTGAAGGACGTCAATTGAAGTCAATTGCGCCAAAATCAATCTGATCATACGCGGCTTTAGAAGTCGACGAGATCAATCTCCACGGAAACCCTCCCCACCTTCGAGCCAAACCCTAGCCTTGCATCGCGTGCTAGCACACGGGTGTTCGACGTTCTGTCCCCGGACGTGTGGATACCGGTAAAGGCGCTGCTACGTTGCGCGCTGTTGATCGGCTACGAATCGGCTGTGGTGGAATCGGCTGCGGTCGAGCGCATCGGAGCGAGGCGCGAGAACGCGGTCAGACGACTCGGCGAATTAGCTACATCGGCGAATTGGCTGATTGGTGAATCGGCTGTCCCCAGGAATCGGCTGTCGGCTTGTGGGAATCGGCTGTCATCGGCCAGCACAGTTCCAGATCGGATAGCCCTGATTGGCTATTTCCGCTGCATACTCCAATCAGTAACGATCTATCGGCCCTTACTTGTAAGTGTTCCTGGTTTGCGTGGTAGAAAAGTTTTATTTTTGGCTAGCGTAGCCTCCGCGTAACCCTTCAGTCACCGTCTTCCTTCTTCTCTGATGCAGTTTCTTTCCGCCCAAATGTACCATAACGTGATCACCATCAGTTCTCTCTTCGCTTGTTTGAGCTTCAGTATCCATTCCACTACACCATAGCTCTCTATAAAATTTGCCAACAGCTCCCTCTCTTTTCCCAACCCCAGAAAGCGCCAAATCTGTTTTGAGAGTTTGCATTTGAAGAACAAATGTGCTCCATCTTCACCCATACATCCACACACCGGACACCTCACATCAATTTCCATTCCACGTCTTACCAAGTTGCATTTCATAGGGTGACTATTGAAGGTTAGGCGCCATAGGAAGTGTTTTATTTTGCTTGGACATTTTAAATTCCAAAGCTGCTTCCACATCCCGTTGACCCCATTGCTAGTACAACCCTGTATTCGACCAACCTGCCTCCTTCTCAGTTTCTCTTCCCTTCCAACCTTATAAGCACTCCTGACACTGAATCTCCCACGTTTATCATAGTGCCAAGCCAACAAATTCTCTTTGCCCACGTGTATCGGTAGGGCCAATATTATCTTGACATCGTCCTCGCAAAACACCGATCGCACCAGCTGTTCATCCCATGCACCCGTGGCTGGATCAATCAATTCTGCCACTTCGGTCAGGAGTGTAACCCTTCTTGGTGTGATTGGTCTCCTCGTTAGCTCTCGTGGTAACCACGGATCATCCCATATATTCACCCCACTTCCATCCCCAATTCTCCAAATCATGCCCTTCTTGACCACTTCAATGCCTTGCAGCACACTCCTCCAGGTTTATGACATTCCCTCTTTTGGAGTAGCTTCTAGGACAGATGAGTCCCGATGGTATTTTGCTTTCAGTACCTGTGCACAAAGTGAATCTGGGTGCTGCCATAACCTCCACCCCTGTTTGGCTAGCATAGCCATGTTGAACATATGAATGTCTTTAAAACCTAGACCCCCTTCTCCCTTCGGTTTCACAATTTGCTCTCTACTCACCCAATGAATTTTGTGTTTTCCTTCCTGATTGTTCCACTAGTACCTACAAATCATTGACCCAATCTGATCGCAAAATGTCTTTGTTAGATCGAAACAACCCATGGCAAAAGTAGGAATGGCCTGGGCTACTGCCTTTATCAAGATCTCCTTGCCTGCCCAAGACAAATTTTTTTTGTTCCAACCTTGGATTCTCCCCCATATATGATCTTTCAAGTATCCAAAAGAACCAGACTTTGGCATGCCCACATGCACCGACAAGCCCAAGTATTTCTCACTCATTGTCTCTTTTGTAATCTGCAACATATCACTGCCTTTTTTCTTTTGGTTTTCCTTTGTATTTCGACTGAACAATATCGCTGACTTTGCTTTATTGATGGCCTGCCTGAAACATTTTCATATAATTGGAGGATCATTTGCAAATGCTCACAATCCCCTTCAGTTGCACGAATGAATATAAGAGAATCATCGGCAAAAAGAAGGTGGGATATGCTCGGAGCGCCTCTGCACACTCTCACTCCAGCCAACCGTCCATCCGCTGCCCCTTTCTTTAGCACAGCTGAAAAAGCTTTGGCATACAAAAGGAGAAGATAAGGAGACAGTGGATCTCCTTGACGCAAACCCCTCTGCGGGACAAACATCTCCGAAAGATCACCATTTACTTTAACTCTATATCTTACTGTTGAGACATACTTCATGATTAGATCTATCCACTGCCCTGCGAAACCCATTCTAAGCATCATCTTCCTAAGAAAGCACCATTCCACACTGTCATATGCCTTACTCGTATCCAGCTTTTATGGCCGCATGCCCCACATTGCCCTCCCTTTTGTTCAAAAGATAATGCGTCATCTCATAAGCTATAAGAATATTATCAGAAATCAACCTCCCCGGCACGAAAGCACTATGGTTCGGGCGTGATTATACTCGGCAACACTTGTTTTAGTCTATTTGAGAGCACCTTTGATACCACTTTGTATATAACATTGCAGAGACTAATGGGTCTCAAATCTGTTACCTTCTCTGGCTGATTCACCTTTGGAATTAACGAAATTATTGTGTCATTCCAGCCCTCTGGCATCGGCCACCTTTCAGCACCACACTCACTTCTTTCAGGAGTTGATCTCCCACCACATCCCAAAACTCATGGTGGCAATGAGGCCGGTGGGCTACAGTGGGTTCATGGGTAACAATGTACTGAAACTGTAAATAAGTACATTAGCACTCTCGTAAAACGATCTTAGTCTTTTTAACGTCTGCTTTCCTATTGATTATGGGTGTGGATTTAATGAGATGAACCTCACTTAGCTAGTGGAGTAGCTGAAGCATCGAGGCCCTATTTTAATTTTGGTAACTAATGAAACAGATGGAGCCCTCTGTTTCGTACTGCAAAACATTTTAACTCTGTTCTAATATAAAAATTTTAAATTTCATCAAGTTTATTAAAAAATATAGCAATATTTTTTTTAAAAAAATAAATATAAATGTAGTATCCAAATATATTATCATAGCATCACACTTGCTACCCTCCATGACAACGTGCCACCATATCCTCTATCATAATCATCATAAATAACCATTTTCATATCCTATTTTCATAAACACATTTAAAAGCACATGTCTATACTCATGACCCTTTATTATGTCGTTCTTAATCGTGAGCACGACTAATCGATTAGTTGTATGCTTGATGAAGTTTGTACAACGTGAATCATATGATATGAACACTTTAGTTTGTTTAATGCGGTCCAGATGTCATAATGTACCCTTTACATTACTCAATGCTTAGCCTTGCATCAGTAGAAATGACCTAGAGCCATTAGGTGACAGGCTCACACCTTAAACCTAACGTCGTGGCAGCTTAAACCTAACACCATGACAGCAAACACATCTGTTTTTCCACGAGGTACTATGCCCAAAATTTTATTTATAAAGTGACCATATTAATTATTTGCATAATTCTAAGCATGGCTAAGCATATAGTGACATATTAAGCAATTATAGACCTAAATGAGCACTAGTGAAGTACTCTAACCAATCCTATTTCAATTACGGAGTACAATACTTCAAAGGGATTCACGCAGAGAGTTGGGCATATCTACAATTTAGCACATTTCAAATATCGATAGTTATAAAAACACATGCAATGTTCTGCAAACAAACATTTTCGTTCCCTAAATCCTAGGTTTCAATGTGTTCAAAGGAGAAGGGGAGTACTTGCCTTTCTCTTGATAAACCTGGACATCACCTAAAACCAATCTCTCACCGTCGACACACTCGCTCTAATGTAAGAATAACGGACAAACGATGAATAGCAAATAATGCGAAAAATCTAACATGCTCTAAAATGCATGATTTATTCACAGTGGATTGGTACTGTCCTAATATGAATTTAGATGAATAGAGTTTCATTTTATCTCTTTTATTTTGGTAAATATGAATTTTACAAGTTCTATGCCCGACTAGCCGATTATTTCTTAGGTATGTTTTTAGGAGGTAGTTTTGTCAAATTTAACTTTGCAGTGTTGACATGCACAGCTTATAAGATTAACCCAACTAGTTTCATAATTTTTAAAGCCTATATGAATTTCTTATGCATTTTATAAGTTGTAGTGTATTTTATGTTAATTATTTTCTTATAACATTTTAGAGGTTTCCTTTGTGCAGAATATGCCACTTCTAGTTGTCAGAAAAAGAGAGAATAATTTTATAAGTCCAGAAAGACTGATCTCATACGTTTTGAAGTTAATATAAATTTCCTACATATTTCACAAGTTATGATGCATATTATGTTAATTATTTGCTACACAAATTTTAGAAGCATTTTATGTACTCTATGTTCCAATTTTAGTTGACATACATAAAGAGTACAACTTTGTGTTTCTAATAAATTTTATTTCAACTCATTTGGAGCTAGGATGCATTTTATATGAATCTTATAAGTTGTAGTTTGCATTTTATTATTTACTTTATACCACACAAAATTGTAGAGATATTTTTCTGTACTGAAATTACCATATTGCATGTTATAGTGTGAAAGAGTGTATTTTTGTGAATCCATCAATAGTTAGTTCATCTAATTTGGAGTAAGGATGCATTTTCTATAAATTTTAGAAGTTGGTATACATTTGTGGGAAATATTTTATCATACAAAATTTTAGTTGTGTTTTTGGTACTGGAAGTGCCAAGTTTTAATTTACAACATTGAATAACCTATTTTGCTGATTCTACTAAAATTTGGTTCATCTCAAAATGAGTTATATTAAATTTTCTATGCATTTTACAATTTTGCACAGTTTTCAGTTGAACATATTTTGTTTTAATTATTTTCTCTGCACTTTCCAGATTTTAAATATGGGGGTCCATATGTCAGTGTCTTCATAATATGCAAAATGGCACCTGGGTTTCCAGGAAATACATCACACGGTCCCTAGCACGTGGTAATACCTTTTTCTCTAAGAGTCCTCAAAGTGTTAGATATTTATATTTAGGTCCATGACCACACACGTAAGTGTACCATATTTTACATTTTGAGCCTTGCATGTTTAAACATTCTCTAAGCTGGGTCCCCACGTGCTGATGGAGCAGGGCCCACATGTCGACGGCTGGGAGGCAGAGCACAGTGCGGCCAGCGAGCTTTGCGGTTTCGCCGACGGCAAATTGCGGCTCGGTTGGGGATGTGACCAAAGGGGATGTCAACACCAAAACTATTTTACCATATGTTGTTCAAATGATTGATGCAGGTAACTTGTAGCTTCAAATGGCTTCACACGATCTATCATGACAAAGCCGTCACTCACCCTTTACCATCGGATTTGATCCTTCGACACCAAGCATCTTGCTTGCTTGCCCTTCACGAGGTCGAACTCTTTCCACAAGTGCTTTCGGATTTGGGTTATAATTTGTCGGCACATTGAAATCGGTCATCCACTATCGTGTTTTCACATAAAAGAGAAAATAGACCAAGGTATGCCTGTTAGAGCAAAGGTAAGTTGACTATAACTATATCAATATACAGGTACTTAATATTTCTTTTTAGACCAATGTCTTCCTCGGCAACAACGCTAGAAATGCTTGTTGGTATTTCTTATGTTTACAGATAAATTCGCAAGCGCACGGATATACCGTTGTAGCATTTCACCTGGGGAGTATTCCAAGGGTATCGTTATTTATTTTATCCAAAGGAAGACTGTGATCTGGAAGAAAATAATAAGGTACTATGGATATTCATAAGTTATAACTGAGATGCCAATGACTAGGCAGGGGTAAGAGGTACATCGATATAGGTAGTGTGACACACACAAAAGGGTCCTATTTAATAGTACACTGAAACTAAGTAGAGAATAGTATTTAGAGTTAGGTTCCTATGGTTCTTCTAGTATGAGTACATAATTTATATAACTAGTATAATCATGGTTAGTTATCCAGTTCTATGCTCCTAGGACTATGGGGGTATCGTCTCCCAGTGGCCCGGCCTGTCACCATTAAGCGATCTCTTACCGTTCGCCCTAGAGCATACCCGAACATGAAGGATTACAATGGACGGACAGTGCTGTCACCACCTGCCGCCTACCTCTACAACCCATGGATATGGCCATAACCAATGTCTATGAAACAATCTAAGCACCGTGCTTACATTGCCATAGATACCTTTACCTCACAAGACGTCAATGACTAAGGCAAAGACATACCTATATCCTAATTGCACATTGGACCATGTCCATGGCAATAGAGTTACTCGTCTAACCACAATATAACTATTATATAAGCTATAAATGGAACACCTATCTATGAAAGTGGAAGACGAACCACACTCAGATAAACTAGAAGATTGATATATTAAATAGCTCAAAGTTGTACAAAGGAGGAAAGATACAAAAGACATACCCGACTTCCGAAGGCGACTCGGGAACCGAGTATAAACTCTAAACTATTCCTAAACTCCACTAGCCTAGAGACTAAGATAGAAATATAGGAACTACCTCTTGTGGTGTGTGTTGGATTGAAGTGAGACCCCTCCTTAAATAGCCCTCCTATGGAGATTTGAGGTCGGTTTGTAATTGCCAATCGCCCATAACTGCCATTGGGAGAAGCTTAGGAGTTGCCACGTGTAGGTTGGAGGGGAGAGGCCACCGCCATGGTTCGACTGAACCCTGGTCAGCCTCCCCCTCAACCGCCTTTCACAGGTCACTGACATGTGGGCCCCTAAGGCGGCTCTCGGGTGTTTTGCCCCACTTTAAGGCGGTTTCACCCAACTTATGGGCCCTCCAATCCGCGAGAAGCTGATGTGGTGATCACTGATTGGTTGGTGTTGTGTTTCTTCGCCACATGAGCTCATCTTCACTTCATTTATTGATAAATGTTCATGCATTCTACTAAATTCCAAGGACATGTGAAACTTTATTAATTCTAAACCAAAATGTCGGTAAAGAATGCTAATTCCCTTTTATTTCTAAGGTCTGTGACGGTCAGATTTGGTACTTAACGACCGTCAATAGTTAGCACATGGTAGGAAATAGAATATTTTTGTGGCTAAACCTCTAATATAGATGGAGAGCATTTTTTATGGTGGATATGCACAAGACTTTGATCATGAAAGCATGAGAAGATTCTAACAAGGGTCTAACAACTTGACCAAACTTAAAATGATTGCAAGCAGCATATGTATAGAATATTGCATTTTTGAGTAACATATGGCTCTGGTATGAATGTGTCATCATTGAAGAACTCGACATTTTTGAATTTTTGAAAATAAAATCTCCGGATTCTGGTTTCACTTAGAATAAGATTATATGATATGCATTAGGGTGTCCCGATCTTTCGGTGGAGATGATAGCTTCGATTTAATGGAGCGACGTTCACGACCTGACTACGATACTACATGGAGTAATTGCGCCTTAGCGACCGATACACCAACTCCACCGATTGACGTGATCTTGCGAAGTACGATCAACCAAACCACTAGGGTTATTCCTGGAAGCAACCGAAGAACTAGCAAGAACAAGAGGAACAACAACTCAATTGCAAATATTAGTTTCATATCTGACGCACAAGAAGAAGGTGTGGTTTTTAATCAAATAGAACGAATGGTCTAGCCGACACACACGTCTATAAGGAAGTAGCAAGAGCTAAACATACATACACAAAACCCAAATTATTCTAGGCGGCTATGAGGGTATTTATACAGGTGGGAGGACGAGTTGGAGACGTATTCCAACCCTAGGACGCGTTCGTAATGGACTCGACTGGATACAAGACCCATTGGCCCAATTTGACGGTGCAACACCTCGAACAGTGAAAGATAGTTGTACTAATTTGATGATTAAGGACAATTCTAGATAGATATGGAAGTGAGGCCAGATCCGTTGGATAGTAGACTTCATAAGCTTTCCATGAAATATTTCAACGTCCAAATCAGAGTCTGTATGAAGTTGTGGCAACCATTACAAGTTGGTGTTGTCCTGCAGTTCGACTCTAGCCCGCGCAAATTCTATTCCCTCTTGATCCTCTCCATCATGCCTAAGTAAAACAAGAGTGCACATATCTCCATTGTCTAAATATGATGAACAAGAGCTTAAGAATGAACTTACTTGTTGATTGAGTTGACGACCACGAACGCGAGTAATAGGACCAAGCGGGGTTGGGGTAGGAGTGGATATATCGACGATGTTGATGTCCTCATCATCCTCCCCATCTTGCATTTGAGTCGTCCTCAACTCAAACTCATTCTCTTCTCCCTAATATGACTTCAAATCTGCAATGTTAAATATGGGACTAACCCCAAATCTGTAGGCTCAAGCTTATATGCATTGTCATTAATTTTTCATAAAACTTTAAAAAGTCCATCAGCTCTAGGCATCTATTTAGAATTTCGCAATACAGGAAACCTGTCTTTTCTCAAATGCAACCAAACTAAATCTTCAGGTTTAAAAGTCAATTGCATTATTCCTTTATCACCAGCAAGCTTATACTTAGCATTCATACGCTCTATGTTTTCTTTAGTTGTTTCATGCAGTTTTAACATCAACTTGCCACGTTGCATAGCATCAAAATTTAATTTTTCAGAAGATAGCAAAGGCATTAAATCACTAGGAGCACGAGGCAAAAATCCATAAACAACCTGAAATGGACACATCCTGATAATAGAATGCAATGAACGATTGTAAGCAAACTCAATATGAGGCAAACATTCCTCCTACATCCTAATGTTTTTCTTCAAAACAACCCTAAGCATAGTACACAAAGTTGTATTCACTACCTTAGTTTGACCATCAGTTTGTGGATGACAGGTTGTAGAAAATAAAAGCTTAGTCCCCAATTTAGCCTACAAAGTTCTCCAAAAATGACTAAGAAATTTAACATCACGATTATAAACAATTGTATTTGGCACACCATGCAAACGAACAATTTCACGAAAGAACAAATCAGCAACATATGTAGCATCATCAGTCTTATGACAAGGTATGAAATGTGCCATCTTAGAAAATCTACCCACAACTACAAAAATATTGTCACGTCCCTTTCGAGTATGGGGCAAGCCTAACACAAAATCCATTAAAATATCCTCCCAAGGCACACTAGGAATGGGTAAAGGAGTATACAAACCATGTGGATTTAATCGTGACTTAGCCTTTTGACATGTAGTGCAGCGAGCAACAAATCTCTCACGTCTCCTCATCTTTGGCCAAAAGAAATGACCAGCAAGTATATCCCCTGTCTTCTTTGACCCAAAATGTCCCATCAAGCCACCTCCATGCACTTCCTGCAACAACAACAAACGAATGAAGCTAGCTGGAATGCGTAACTTATTAGCCCTAAACACAAACCCATCACTAATAATGAATTTGTTCCAGCCTTTTCCATCTTTACAATGCAGTAACACATCTTTAAAATTAAGATCATGAACATATTGATCTTTAATTATTTCTAAACCAAAGATTTCGTAGTCAAGTTGATTCAACAGGGTATATCTCCTAGATAAAACATCAACAATGACATTCTCTTTCCCTTTCTTGTGCTTAATAATATAAGGAAAAGATTCAATAAATTCTACCCACTTAGCATGTCGATGGTTCAGTTTTCCTTGACTATGAATATACTTTAAAGATTCATGATCAGAATGAATAACAAACTCTTTGGGCCACAAATAATGCTGCCATGTTTCTAAAGTGCGCACAAGAGCATATAATTCTTTATCATAAGTGGAATAATTCAGAACAGGCCCACTCAACTTCTCACTAAAGTCTGCAATCGGTTTACCTTCTTGTAATAAAATATCATCCAGTCCAAGCCCACTAGCATCACATTCAAGCTCAAAAGTCTTATTAAAATCAAGAAGTTAGAAGAGAGGTGCATGTGTCAACTTATCTTTTAACGTGTTGAAAGCAACGTCTTGTGGGGTATCCCAAACAAAAGGCACTCCCTTCTTTGTAAGCTCATGCAACGGTGCAGCAATGGTGCTGAAATCCTTCACAAACCGGCGATAGAATCCCGCAAGGCCCAAAAAGCTTCGAACTTGCGAGATAGTCTTCGGGACCGGCCATCCTTGTATGGTACCAACCTTGGCTTGATCAACTTCAGTTCCCTGCGGGGTCACAACATAGCCAAGAAAAGAGATTCAATCCGTGCAAAAGGTGCACTTCTCAAGGTTACCAAATAAACGTGCATCACGTAAAGCAGCAAAGACAACACGTAAGTGGTCTAAAACATCCATAGAGTTGCTATAAATCAATATATCATTAAAATAGACCACCACATATTTCCCAATGAAAGCTCTCAAAACCTCATTCATTAATCGCATGAAAGTGCTAGGTGCATTAGTTAAACCAAAAGACATGACTAACCACTCATATAAACCAAATTTAGTTTTAAAAGCAGTCTTTCATTTATCTCCTAACTTCATGTGAATTTGGTGGTAGCCACTACGCAACACTCAATTCATCAAGCATATCATCTAAGCGTGGAATAGGATGACGATATAGAATAGTGATGTTATTAATGGCTCTATAATCCACACACATACGGCGTGAACCATCTTTTTTGGTACTAAAATAACTGGGACAACACAAGGACTAAGAGGCTCACGTACATAACCTTTGTCAAGTAAATCTTGCACTTGGCATTGAATCACTTTAGTTTCCTCTAGATTGGTCCTATAAGGCGCACGGTTGGGCAATGAAGCACCAGGAATGAGGTCGATTTGATGTTCAATACCGTGAATTGGAGGCAACCCCGGTGGCATCTCACTTTGAAAGACATCAGCATACTCCATGTAAAACGTTAGCAACAACAGGAGGAAAAGAGTGTTGCATATTGTGAAGTGAAACCAAAATATCTTTGCATACCAAAGCATATGAAGTAGAAGTGGAATCAATCAAATCATTTGTATCAGATTTGGTAGCAATTAAACAAGTCCCTTTCAACTTAATCTTATTTTTCTTATCAGTTTTTAGCATGCTCTTGAGATTTAACTTTTCTAGCTCTAGCAACATCATCTTGACAAATAGCTTCAGGAGACATAGGATGCAACACAAATTTCTTATCATGGTGAAGGAAAGAGTACTAATTTAACCTACCATGATGCACAAAATCTCTATCAAATTGCCACGGTCGACCTAACAAAATGCTACATGCTTGCATAGGTACAACATCACACTCAACAACATCTTTATACGATCCAATGGCAAAATTGATGTACACAAGTTTAGTTACCTTAACCTTACCACTGTTATTTAGCCACTGAATGTAATATGGATGTGGGCGTGGTTTGGTGGTGAATGTGAGCTTCTCCACCATGTCACTGCTAGCCAAATTGTCGCAGCTTCCTCCATCAATGATGACACGACAAGATCGCTCTTTAGCAACACACTTTGTTTGAAACAACGTGTATTTTGCTCCGCTTTCTCCATGTGTGCACTAAGTACTCGCTGCACAATGAGGCTCTCATAGTGCGCCACGTCATCCGCACCAATATGTTCTTCCTCCTCATCATTATCTGCATGGTCAGCCGCAAGCAAAACACATGTATCATCTTCAAATTCACTAGCAAAGGAGTACTAACCATTATCTTTAACAACCAAGACACGCTTGTTAGCGCATCCCGCTGCACATGCCCATAGCCCTTGCATCAATGACACTGAATATCCCTAGTTCTCCCTGTAGAAGCAACAGAAGAAGCACCCTTAGTGGTGGTAGGCTTTTGGAAAGCCTTCGGAGCTGAAATTGTTGGAGGAGCACGTGGCTTGCTGTTTGAGGTGGAAGAGAAAACTTGACTTGGTGATGCAGATGGCGGTGGAACATGTGCGGTTGGTGTAGTAGTTGTGCGTGCCGACCAAGTGTTAGTTTTCCTACAAAAATGTTAGTCCTGGAGGCCACACGTCGTCCCTGCACTTCGCGTTCAGCTTTGCAAGCAAGATGAAACAAACAAGTAACATTATTGTATTCTTTATAAGCAATGATATCATGAATCTCATGGTTCAAACCACCCATAAATCTAGCCATGGTAGGTTCCTCATCCTCCTCTAAATTACAATGCAGCATACCCATTTGTAATTCTTGATAATACTCTTCTACACTTTTAGTACCTTGTCTCAATTGTTGCAACTTATGTAACAGATCACGTGCATAATAAGAAGGTACAAATTTATCCCACATGACCAGTTTCAAAGCATCCCAAGTTTGAGGCATATTATCACGATTTTTCTTTCCATGTTCGATCCACCAAACAGAAGCAAAATGAGTAAACTCACTAGTGGTAGCCCGAACACGTGTGTTTTCAGGAAACTCATGACATGCAAATGTTTGATCAACAACAATTTCCCAAGTAATGTATGCATCAAGGTCATACTTTCCATCAAGAGGAGGTATTTTAAATTTAATATTATGAAAAGCATCATCATTATTGTGTACCTCACGTCGGTGGTGTCCTCCTTCCATACCTCGTTGATTACGATTTAAGCGTCGATGGTTACGCTCATGTCCTGTATCAACCGAGTGGTCATCCAAATTGTCATCGGCATATCCATCATCTTCATTATGTGATGGGTCATTCTCATCATGAAAGTTGTCGCAAAACCTTAGCAAATTAGTAAGATTGTTGTTGATGGCTGTCACGGATGCCTCCAAACCAACAAGTCGGGTGTTGGTTGCGATTTCCGTAGCTCCAATTTTCCAATCTTGTCGTTTGTCACCTGCAAGTCATTATCAACACCTTCCGTGTACACCCTCACTATCCTTTCAAAATGTTGCATAATGCCCTTGGTGCGAGGAGAATGTGCCATATCCTTGTTGTCCTCTGATCCTGCCATGGTCAAACAAACAAAGACAACAAGGAAAACATGTGAAGAAATAGCTACTGCAAGACACTCGCTCACAACCTGCTCACACAAACTCTTACCAGTTCTTACCTTGCCCAACGGAGGTGACGGCAACCACAAGTCGGCAACCTTGAGAGAGATGTATCGGTGCAGCGGCAACAAAAACAACGTATGAAGTTGTAGCCAGGAAGGTGGAGCTGTAGGTGGGCCGCTAGTGTTCAAAGGAAAACTAGAAACCACGTTAGTCAAAGCAAGTTGAATAATCGTTCAACGATGGTACTGTGCTGGTCCTAGCCTATACCGTGCTAGAGACGCAAGCCTACACACAAAGGAAGTCACACACACACCACCGAGAACACAAACGAACAACAAAAAATATCACCCTTTTTTTCTTTTTTATTTTTTTGCCTATTTTCAGGGATCCTCAAGAACTAAAAATATGAACCACAGATTACTATTGAGCAATTTTCCACACACACTCTCTCTCTTTCTCTCTCTAAAGTAAGGCCGAGCCAACAATGTGTATATGCTTAAAGTGGAGAGATCAAGTATATGCCACAAACTTGTTGCATCAAGTGAGTTTGATTTATAGTTTATGTGATGAAACATTGGATTTGTGATTGGACCGGCACGGTCTGACCGGCCGTCTCTGATTTTGAATTGAATTGTTTCTTTGTGGATTTGATTTCTAGATGATTTCTGTGCATGTTGTTACTGTTGACAAGCTAATGTGAGTCAAGTTTGGACAAACTTGTGCTCGGTATATTGTTTCTTTGTCGTATATGTGCAGGTATTGCTTGAGGCCTCGGATAGTATTGCCGGTGCCGGATCGGAGTCGACTTGGGAGAAGTAGACGTCCAGCACGCGGGATACTAAAAGGCTAGAGGATAATGCACATGGAAGATGAAGAAGTTATATGGCATACGAGAGGGATCGTATGCGGAGTCGAATTTGGAAGGGAGTCTAAATTCGGAAAGTTAGGTTGAATGAGTCCTATTGGGAATAGGAGTCCTATTAGGAATAGGAGTTTTACTTTTACTATGAGTGGGAGGTTGAGTCCTATTAGGAATATGAGTTCTACTTCTATTATGAGTGAGAGGTTGAGTCCTATTGTGAATAGGAGTTCTACTCCTACTTTGAGTAGGAGGATTTTGCATGTATAAATAGAGAGGGAGGGTGTGTCTCCTAGACATCGATTTTCAAGAGCGAAACTTGAGAGAACAGCTAGGGTTTTGAGTTAGGTCGAGATTTTGTCGAGGAGTGCTGTTGTTGCACTTTGTAAACACTTTTAGATGCAATAAAGTTGAAATAGTTTGATCTACTTCTTCGAGAGTTCATCTTTCGGTGTTTTCGGATCTCGCGGTCGACCGCAGGTGTGCGCGCGGTCGACCGACGGGTTGTGGCGGCGGTCCAACCGGAGGCTAGGCGGCGGTCCGACCGGCCGGGAGGGCGGTCGGCCGGGCAGGTAAGACGGTGTGACCGGCGGCGGCTTCAACAGCCTGTTTATTGTTGTTTTTAGATTGGTTTCATCGGTAAGAGGTAAATCTTTTAATTCCGCAAAAGATTTGTTTTTTGGTTTCCCTACCATTCACCCCCTCGGTAGGTTTGTTTGGTCTTGTTCGATCCTACAAGTGGTATCGAGCCTCGTTCTTTATTTGCTTTTCGATCTTTTGGCATGGCTGAAAAGTTTTCAAATAAACCTCATGTTTTCAATGGAACCGACTTTGACTATTGGAAGAAAAAATAGAATCTTATATCACATCTCAAGGTTATGATATTTGGCTAAAAGTTTCTCAATCTTATGAGATTCTGAACGCATTGATACTCCTACTCTCAAATTAGATTATGAAAATAATTGCAAAGCTAGGAACATCATTCGTAATGCAATTTCTCGCTCGATTTTGATCGTGTTTCGCATCTTTCAACTGCTAATGAAATTTGGAAAGCTTTGAATGATTTTCATCTTGGGTCTTCAAACATTAAAGAATTGCGAAAAGATGTTTTCAAAAAGGAGTACATAAAATTTGAGATGACACATGGGGAGTCTTTGGATGACTATTTGGGCCGTTTTAACAAAATTTTGAGCAATCTTAGATCTCGTTGATTCTTCTTACAATGCTAATTATTCTCAATCCGAGGTTGCTCGTCATTTTTGAATGGTCTTGATATGAAAGTTTGGGAAGTTAAGGTTACCTCAATTCAAGAATCGTCGATATGAATACCTTGACTTTGGATGTTCTTTACACTAAATTAAAAACCTATGAGATGAACATTCTTTCTAAAAGAGCGATTCAAAATCTATTGCTTTGGTGTCTTCTTACGCCTCTTCGATTCTTCCTCACAGTCGATTTTTGCTTCTTTTACGCCATGTCGATGATCAACTAGAGGAAATCGGTGAGGAGGACTTGGTATCTCTTGCTAACGAATTTCTAGAGCTGTGAGTAATGTCGGGACCGGGAGAAGAGGAGGACCAATCCGGTGCTTTGGATGTGGACAACCGGACATATCCGCTCTCAATGTCCCAAGGCTGAAAAAGGGACACATGAGGAGGTAAAAGCTCAAGATGGCACCAAAGACGCTAAGCAGAGCAAGAAGCAGACGAAAAATATGAAGATGAAGAAGTTCTACCAAAAGGCAATTGATGCAGCATATGATGCGATTCGAGAATCAAGTGATGTTGATTCGAAAGTGATGAAGATGATGACAAGGAGAAGAACATTGCTGGGGTTTGTTTCATGGCGGTAGCATTGATGAAGATTCGAAGATGATAATGAGGTAACTCCTGCTCCTAGTGTTGAATATCTTCAAGATGTTATTGCTAGACTTGGTTACAAGATTTCTAAATTTGAAAAGAAGATTAATCAACATGAAGTAGTTATTGATTCTCTTAAAGCTGAAAATAATAGATTAAGATCTCTTGCTTCTGATGATGATGACTGTAAATCTTGTGAGGTTTTATTTCCTGAAATTAAGTCAATTAGAGATGTTTACGCCAAGAAGCTTGATATTGAATCTAAGAAAACTCGAAAATTTGAATCTTGTCTTGCTCTTAGCTTTTCTATGAACACTAAATTGGTGATGAATTATTTTTAACAAAAGGAGCTTTAAAGAAATGTCAAGTTGCCTTGTTTACTAGCTCTATATTTAATGCAATTAGCGCTAAAAGGTTAAAACAATCTAGTGCAAAACCTTGCTTATCATGTTTTGCTAATGAATTGAAATTAAAGGATGCCTTAGGTCGTGTTAGGCATATGGAAGAAACTGTTAAGCAAGATGAAGTGCTTTCTTGTCAAACTTGTAGAAAACTGAAAGGTCTTTTGGATAATTGCAAAAATTGTGTTGTTTTGACTCAAGAGGTTTCTTACTTAAAAAGTTCTTTGCAACGTTTTTCTGATGGTAAAAAGAACCTCAACATGATCTTAGACAAATCAAGAATTAACACAGATAATCGTGGTTTAGGTTTTGATCCTTATGCTCATCATACTAGGCATCCTCTTGTTGTTCTAGGTGTTGGTGCTAGAAGTGGAGAAATTTTAATTAAACTTGAATCTAAGAATACCGTGTTTAAATCTTGGTATCATGACTTCTTTGAATGCATCATCTTCTAAAACCAATCCTGTGATTGCAAAACCTCTTGTTGCTACTTACGTTGCTAAACCATCTTTCTACTTGTGCTTCTAATCATCATGAGAAATACACTTGTTCGTTTTGTGGAAAAGATGGACATTTGGTTGGATTTTGTTTTAGACTTGCCCGTAAACGAAAAAGGAAAGTGAAATTGCTTTTGCGAAACGACGATGGCAAAATCGGGTCTTGGTTCAAGGAGCTCGGTCGGACGCAGACACCGACCGGTCGGTCGGACCGCCGGTGGTCGATCGCGGGTAAACGAGCGGTTCGATCGGCAACCAGGCTCGGTTAGACCGCAGATACAACGGCGGTCAGACCGGCCACGGGGTAGTTTTGTGCATAATTCAAATCAGACTTTTGTGAAACGACAAGGTAAGGTTTGGTAATTCAGTTCGATTTTGTATGTGCATATGTACCTACTGGTTCTCTTGGTCATGTGACTCGGTGTTGGATTCCAAAATTTCTTATTTATAACCCCAACACGGAGGCCTCGACATCTTCTTGTTTGTAGGTATTTTGATGGCATACTCCCCATGTGTGTGCAATGTAGAGACAACGATTGCTTTTCAAGGTAACATCAAGGTAAATTTGGATTGACATAATTTTGTTCTACTCTTTTGATTATTAGCTTTTCATATACTAGTGTTAGAGGTAGTAGTTTTTGTTAGTACAAGTGGATATATGTCAATTTATGAGAATCTTGGTGATATCTTTGGCAATTGGATGGTTTCTTCAAAAATCCTTGATTTCTTCTTGATTTTTCTTTTGAGAAAATTGAGGTTAATTTGAGGGGAAGTTTATGTTTTTTTCTGAGGGATCATGTTGAAAAGGGGGACATTGAATTGAAATTTGTGGATACAAAGTTAATTGAAATTTGTGGATACAAAGTTGCAACTTGCAGATATTTTCACCAAACCTTTGGATTCTTCTCGCTTTGCTTTTCTTAGGGGAGAATTAGGTGTTATTCATCCTTTTGGCATCAATTGAGGGGAGAGTTATTGGCTCTTTGTTGTATGCATATTTTCCTTCTTCTTTTGCATTCATGTTTTAATTCATGTATGGTATGACAAAAAAGGGAGAAAAAGGAAAAGAAAATAAAAGGTGGATGAGCTATGTCTTATATCTTTAGTATATTCTAGTGCTTGCTAGCAATGCTTGTTAGATAAATTGATTACTATATTAGCTTGTGTGCATTTTAGTAATTACTTGAACTTTTGATATTGCTTTTAAGAGATATGATACATGACACATAATTCTTTTACTTGAATTAATGAAATATGCAATGTTGAAGCAAGTGCTTAGGTTGAATGATTAATGCTTTTGTATATGCTTTATGAGTTGTTATTCCTCATATTAATCCTTTTGTTCCAATCACCGCAAGAGTACATAAATGCTTATTTATATGAGAGAAAAAAATGAATACCGAATCTTTGGAAACAGTCTTGACGACAAGGACGTATTTACGGTGAGATAAAAAAAGGGGTACCGAATCCTTGGAAACAGTCTTGACGACAAGGACGTACCCGCAATAATTGAGAGAAAAGTAAAAAAAAGAGGTTCAAAAGAATGAGCTAAAAGTTCTCTCGGTTATTTTGGAGAAGGCATTAATTTGAGAAAGAGTATCAATGTCATAAGTATATATACGTGAGTTTTTCTTTCAGTCTTTGCACTTGTGAATATGTTGCATGTTAAATCGTTGAAATCATGAATCATTAATGTTGACTTGATCTTAATTGTAATGTTTTAGGTTCATGTTTTTACTCTAGTGCATGCTTGTTAATTAGCTAGTCACTTTTTCTACCTTGTTACTGCAAAACATGTACTTGAGGTACTTTTGATATAATGCAAAGCTCTTCCATGCTTCCGATAATTGATGAACTCATTGTCAAAAGGGGAGAACAAAGAAACAAAATTGTGCATCAAAATTTATGCAATTGTGCATTCATTTTTCAAAGATGAATTTTCAATGAATTTTCTTGCATTCAAAAATGCTTTTTGGGTTGCTTTACAAAACATCACAAACTAATTGATTTTTGTTGGGTTTGCTAATGGTTTCATCAAGGGGGAGATTGTTGCATCAAGTGAGTTTGATTTATAGTTTATGTGATGAAACATTGGATTTGTGATTGGACCGGCACGGTCTGACCGGCCGTCTCTGATTTTGAATTGAATTGTTTCTTTGTGGATTTGATTTCTAGATGATTTCTGTGCATGTTGTTACTATTGACAAGCTAATGTGAGTCAAGTTTGGACAAACTTATGCTCGGTATATTGTTTCTTTGTCGTATATGTGCAGGTATTGCTTGAGGCCTCGGATAGTATTGCCGGTGCCGGATCGGAGTCGACTTGGGAGAAGTAGACGTCCAGCACGCGGGATACTAAAAGGCTAGAGGATAATGCACATGGAAGATGAAGAAGTTATATGGCATACGAGAGGGATCGTATGCGGAGTCGAATTTGGAAGGGAGTCTAAATTCGGAAAGTTAGGTTGAATGAGTCCTATTGGGAATAGGAGTCCTATTAGGAATAGGAGTTTTACTTTTACTATGAGTGGGAGGTTGAGTCCTATTAGGAATAGGAGTTCTACTTCTATAATGAGTGAGAGGTTGAGTCCTATTGTGAATAGGAGTTCTACTCCTACTTTGAGTAGGAGGATTTTGCATGTATAAATAGAGAGGGAGGGTGTATCAAGTAATGTATGCATCAAGGTCATACTTTCCATCAAGAGGAGGTATTTTAAATTTAATATTATGAAAAGCATCATCATTATTGTGTACCTCACGTCAGTGGTGTCCTCCTTCCATACCTCGTTGATTACGATTTAAGCGTCGATGGTTACGCTCATGTCCTGTATCAACCGAGTGGTCATCCAAATTGTCATCGGCATATCCATCATCTTCATTATGTGATGGGTCATTCTCATCATGAAAGTTGTCGCAAAACCTTAGCAAATTAGTAAGATTGTTGTTGATGGCTGTCACGGATGCCTCCAAACCAACAAGTCGGGTGTTGGTTGCGATTTCCGTAGCTCCAATTTTCCAATCTTGTCGTTTGTCACCTGCAAGTCATTATCAACACCTTCCGTGTACGCCCTCACTATCCTTTCAAAATGTTGCATAATGCCCTTGGTGCGAGGAGAATGTGCCATATCCTTGTTGTCCTCTGATCCTGCCATGGTCAAACAAACAAAGACAACAAGGAAAACATGTGAAGAAATAGCTACTGCAAGACACTCGCTCACAACCTGCTCACACAAACTCTTACCAGTTCTTACCTTGCCCAACAGGAGGTGACAGCAACCAGCAAGTCGGCAACCTTGAGAGAGATGTATCGGTGCAGCAGCAACAAAAACAACGTATGAAGTTGTAGCCAGGAAGGTGGAGCTGTAGGTGGGCCGCTAGTGTTCAAAGGAAAACTAGAAACCACGTTAGTCAAAGCAAGTTGAATAATCGTTCAACGATGGTACTGTGCTGGTCCTAGCCTATACCGTGCTAGAGACGCAAGCCTACACACAAAGGAAGTCACACACACACCACCGAGAACACAAACGAACAACAAAAAATATCACCCTTTTTTTCTTTTTATTTTTTTGCCTATTTTCAGGATCCTCAAGAACTAAAAATATGAACCACAGATTACTATTGAGCAATTTTCCACACACACTCTCTCTCTTTCTCTCTCTAAAGTAAGGCCGAGCCAACAATGTGTATATGCTTAAAGTGGAGAGATCAAGTATATGCCACAAACTTGTTGCATCAAGTGAGTTTGATTTATAGTTTATGTGATGAAACATTGGATTTGTGATTGGACCGCACGGTCCGACCGGCCGTCTCGATTTTGAATTGAATTGTTTCTTTGTGGATTTGATTTCTAGATGATTTACGTGCATGTTGTTATTCTGTTGACAAGCTAATGTGAGTCAAGTTTGGACAAACTTGTGCTCGGTATATTGTTTCTTTGTCGTATATGTGCAGGTATTGCTTGAGGCCTCGGATAGTATTGCCGGTGCCGGATCGGAGTCGACTTGGGAGAAGTAGACGTCCAGCACGCGGATACTAAAAGGCTAGAGGATAATGCACATGGAAGATGAAGAAGTTATATGGCATACGAGAGGGATCGTATGCGGAGTCGAATTTGGAAGGGAGTCTAAATTCGGAAAGTTAGGTTGAATGAGTCCTATTGGGAATAGGAGTCCTATTAGGAATAGGAGTTTTACTTTTACTATGAGTGGGAGGTTGAGTCCTATTAGGAATATGAGTTCTACTTCTATTATGAGTGAGAGGTTGAGTCCTATTGTGAATAGGAGTTCTACTCCTACTTTGAGTAGGAGGATTTTGCATGTATAAATAGAGAGGGAGGGTGTGTCTCCTAGACATCGATTTTCAAGAGCGAAACTTGAGAGAACAGCTAGGGTTTTTGAGTTAGGTCGAGATTTTGTCGAGGAGTGCTGTTGTTGCACTTTGTAAACACTTTTAGATGCAATAAAGTTGAAATAGTTTGATCTACTTCTTCGAGAGTTCATCTTTCGGTGTTTTCTGGATCTCGCGGTCTGACCGCAGGTGTGCACGCGGTCTGACCGACGGGTTGTGGCGGCGGTCCAATTGGAGGCTAGGCGGCGGTCTGACCGGCCAGGAGGGGCGGTCTGACCGGGGCAGGTAAGACGGTGTGACCGGCGGCGGCTTCAACAGTTCCTGTTTATTGTCGTTTTTTAGATTGGTTTCATCGGTAAGAGGTAAATCTTTTAATTCCGCAAAAGATTTGTTTTTTTGGTTTCCTACCATTCACCCCCTCTCGGTAGGTTTGTTTGGTCTTGTTCGATCCTACAAAACTACTGCCCTCCTAGAACACGCCTTGCTGGATTCTGAAGTAAGTCGAAGAGGTCCAACTTGTATATGACTCGGTCTCATCCAACAACAGCACAAAGCAGTGCACGGTTAACAGAAAACAAGTCAGATTAGAACTTTGATATGCACTCTATTTCGGCCAACAGATAGATCAAAAGTAGTGCGCGGCTATGACAAAATGTGATAAGAACTCGAAACTTTAAAGGACTAAAACTAAGACCAACAACTTGACACAACCGAAGTAACATAAAACTCAACAAGCTACGACCAAATAGTAACTAGTAAAAAAGGCTCAAGGGTTTATGAGATCAGGAAACAAATCCATACTATTATTTTTGTACTTTTTTCTGGACGATAGAAATATAACAGATGCAAAAGTAAAATCTCTCACCGATCAACTTGGTGCTCTGATACCACCTGATATGCACTATGGTCTCTCGATCTTTTGATGGAGACGATAACTTCGATTTAATGGAGCGACGTTCACGGCCCGACTACGTACTCCACGGAGTAATTGTGCCTTAGCGACGTTCACAACAACTCCACCGGTTGACGCGATCTTGCAGAGCATGATCAACCAAACCACTAGAATTATTCCTGCAAGCAACCGAAGAACTAGCAAGAACAAGATGAAAAGCAACTCAATTGCAAATATTAGTTTCAGATCTGATCCACAAGAAGAAGGTGGGGTTCCGAATCAAATAGAACGGATTTTCAAGTTGACACACATGTCTACAAGGAAGTAGCAAGAGCTAAACTTACATAAACAAAACCCAAATTATTCTAGGCGGCTATGGGGGTATTTATATAGGTGGGAGGATGAGTTGGGGATGTATTCCAACCCTAGGATGCGTTAATGGACTCGACTTGATACAAGGCCCATCGACCCAATTTGGCAGTGTAGCACCTCGGACAGAGAAAGATCGATGTACTAATTTGATAATTGCGGATAATTCTAGATAGATATGGAAGTGAGACCAGATCCGTTGGAAAATAGACTTCATAAGCTTTCCATGAAGTACTTGAACGTCCAAATCGGAGTCCGTATGAAGCCGTGACAACCATTACAAGTTGGCGCTGTCCTGCAGTCCGTCTCTAGCCCACACAAATCCTATTCCCTCTTGATCCTCTCCATCATGCCTAAGCAAAACAAGAGTGCACACAACTCCATTGTCTAAATATGATGAATAGGAGTTTAAGAATGAACTTACTTGTTGATTGAGGTTACGGCCACGAGCGCGAGTAATAGGACCAAGCAGGGTTGGGGCAGGAGTGGATATATCGACGATGTTGATGTCGTCATAATTCTCCCAGTTTGTTGTTAGCGTTGCCGCAGCCTCCTAATCCTACAGTGTTGTCATGACCACGACCTTTGCTGCGACCATGACCGCCCGCTGTTGGTATTTCTTACGGTCATAGATAAATTTGCAAGCACACGGATATACTGTTGTAGTATTTCTCGTATGGAGTATTCCAAGGGTATCATTATTTATTTTATCCCAAAGAAACACTATGGTGTGGAAGAGAATATTAAGATATTAATAAGTTATAATTGAGATGCCTAAGTCTAGACAGAGTTAAGAGGTATTTGGATATAGGTAGTGTAACACACACACTGAAGAGTCCTAAATAGTACACTAGAGCTAAGTGGAGAATAATATTTAGAGTTAGGTTACTATGATTCTTCTAGGATGATTATATAGTTCATATAACTAATTATAGTCATGGTTAGTTATCCAATTCTATGCTTACAGGACTACGGGGGTACCGCCTCCCAGTGGCCCTGCCTGCCACCATTAGGCATCTCTTACCGTTCGCCCTATGCCATACCCGAACGTGGAGGATTACAATGGATGGACAATGTTGTCATCACCTGCCGCCTACCTCTACAACCCGTGGGATATGGCCATAACCAATGTCTATGTAACAATCTAAGCACCGCACTTACATTGTCATAAATACCTTTACCTCCTAGGACGTCAATGACTAAGGTAAATGCACACCTACATCCTAATTGCATATTGGACCGTGTCCGTGACAATAGAGTTACTCATCTAACCATAACATAATTATTATATAAACTATAAATGGAACACATATGTAAGCAAGTAGAATATGAACCACACTCAGATAAACTAGAAGATGAATATATTAATAAGCTCAAAGTCATACAAAGGAAGAAAGATACAAAAGACATACCTGACTTCTGAAGGCGACTCAAGAACCGAGTAGAAACTCTAAACTATTACTAAACTACAGTAGCCTAGAGACTAAGATAGAAAAATAGAAACTACTTCTTGTGGTGTGTGTTGATTGAAGTGAGGCCTCCTCCTTAAATAGCATCAAATGGCGGTTGTAATAGCGGTTAACAACCGCCATAACCCCCTAACCGTCATTGTGAGTGGCTGAGGGAGTGCCACGTGGTCGGTGGAGATGAGAGGGCTCAACAAGGGTTCGGTCGAACCCTGGTCGGTGCCCCTCTCCATCGACCTTCACGGTCACTTCGATGTGGGCCCTTAAGGCAGTTCTAGGGTGTTTGGCCCCACTTTAAGGTGGTTTTACCTGACTTGTGAGCCCTCGGATCCGCGGGAAGCTAACGTGGCGAACGTCGATTGATTGGAGTTGTGTTTCTTCCCCACGCGAGCACATCTTCACTTCATTCATTGGTAAATGGTCTTGCATTCTTATAATCTTCAAGGACATGTGAAACTTATTAATTCTAAACTTATATGCAGGTAAAGGATGCTAATTCCCATTTGTTTTCGAGGTTTGTAATGGTAGTATTTGGTACTTAACAATTTTCAACAACGTGCAAGGACGACGAGGAAGCGGGCACACGCGGGAAGGGCGGCGACGTGGGCGCGGGGGCAGCGGCGACCGGGTCTTGTGGGGAAGATGAAACTGACGGTGGGCCCCACCTTTCAGCGATACGGGGGGAGGAGGACACGGTCTAGACTTTTGTGAGGGGCGCGAGGCAAATGGGTCGGCGGGCTAGGCCGAGCCGAGGAGAGGACAGAGAGGAGGCGGTGTCGGCTTGGCTGGGCCACAAGGGAGGCAAAGTTGACTTTTGAGGGAAACTGGGTTGAAAATAGCCCAGGAACAGGAAAGAGAGTTTTAAATCGTTTTTTTATTTTTTTAATTGCATAAATGAACTTTTTATTGTTAAAATTATTTCGGAGCTCAAAAATTTCATGCAAAATTTCGAGAATACTTTAGGACATGGAGAATATTATAAAAATATTTTCAACCATAATTTTTAAAGGAAATTTTAATTTCCTTATTAATTTCACTTGATTATTTAATTTTTGTTTTTATTTAATTTCTAAAAAATGAATTATTTAATTTTTTTAATCCCGAACGAAAATCGGGCGTGAGGTTGCACCGGTATCCATGTACCAGTTGGTGTCAATCCCATATGAGTTGGAGACGGCGGCAACACTTCTCTCAGCTAGATCAAACTCTTCGTCAAACCTATACCAACAATCAAAGACAGTGTGGCATGTTTTTCCACAAACTTGGCAAACATGATGTTTGTGGATGGCGTTGCTGTAGCCTCCTAAGCCTACAGTGTTGTCGTGACCACGACCTTTGCCACGACCATGACCGCCCGCTGTTGGTATTTTTTACGATCACAGATAAATCAGCATGCGCATGGATATACTGTTGTAGCATTTCACTCAGGAGTATTCTTGGGTATCGTATTTTATCCCATAGAAAGACGGCAGTCAAGAAGAGAATACTAAGTTACTATGAGTATTCATATGTTATAATTGAGCTATCAAAGTCTAGACAAGGATAAGTAGTAAATGATAAATGGGGTAGTGTGACACACACAGAAGAGTCCTAATAAATAATATACTAATGCTAAGTGGAGAGTATAGTATTAGATCTAAGTTTCTAATGTACTTCTAATATAATTTTACAGATTATACAAACAACTATATTAATGGTTAGTTACCCACTTCTATGCTCCCAGGACTTCAGGGGTACCGCCTCTAGTGGCTAGCCCTGCGACACAGAGTCGATCTCTTACCGTTTGCCCTATGCCATACCCGAACATGGAGGATTACAAAGGACAGATAGGGCTGTCACCACCTGCCATCTACCTCTACAACCCATGAGATATGACCATAACCAATATTTATGGAACAATCTAAGCACCGTGTTTACATTGCCATAGAAACTCTTGCCTCCCTAGGCGTCAATGACTAAGACAAGAGCATACCTATATCCTAATTACACATTGGACCGTAACCGTGGCAATAGAGTTACTCGTCTAACCATGATAAAATTATCATATAAACCATGGATGAAAAGCATACGAACCACACTCAACTATACGAGAAGATAAATATATTGAATAGAGCAAAGTTATACACGATAAGTAGGATACAATAGCCATACCCGACTCATCAATGACGACTTAGGAACCAAGTAGAAGCTCTACCTAAACCTAACTCCACTGGCCTAGAGACTAAGGCTGTGTTTGTTTGAGCTTCTGCTTTCCAGCTTTTCTGCAATAAATTTTACTGACTAATGATCTTTTACTATTAGCTTTTGTAATAAATTTTCATCTTCTCAGCACACCAAAAGCTAGCAAAAACTTATTTCAGCCAGCTTTCCAGCTTTCCATTCATTTCCTTAGAATCTAGCTTTCCAGCTTTCTGAAAGCCAGCTCGGAAAACTTCCTGTTTGTTTTAGCTTTCCAGCTTTGGAAAAGAGAAGCTGGAAAGCTACCCAGAAAGCTGAAACAAACACGACCTAAGAGTGAAAGGTAGAAACTCTCTCTTGTGGTGTGTGTTGAAGTGAAGCCCTCCTCCTCTATTTATAGGGTCTTCATGGTGGTTTGGCGCCAAGAATAACGCACGAACCAATCTCCACCGCCATCAGGGAGTCACCAGGGAGCACCACATTGAAGTTGACAAGGATTGGCGCCTGGTGGTCGGCCGAACCCCTGGTTTGGCCGGGAACCGAGGGACCGATCTCCTCCGCTTTCGCGTGGTGGGCTGTCTGTGGGTCCTCTCTTAGGATACCCTTGGCCTGCGGTTGAATACGTCGGTTTAGACCTATTTGTGGGCCCCTTATCCATGGGAGGATGACGTGGCGATCGTTGATTGGTCGGAGTTGTGTTTCTTCGTCACCTAAGCGTGCTTTCACCTCATTTTTGTGTACAAGTACCAGCACTCAAATAATCTACAAGGACATGTGGAACTTTATTAATTCTAAACCTATATGCATGTAAGAAATGCTAACTTCCCTTTATTTTCGAGATATGTGACTGTCAAAATCGGTACTTAACGATCGTCAGCACCCGCCATCTGCGGTAGTCCACTCATCTCGATAGAAGTTGAAGCCACCACTGCCGCGTCCACCGCGCTTGGCGATGTTGGCCGATATATTCTGCTACCATCAGGTTACCCTTGCGAGTGGTGGCAAGAGTGATTCGCGTGTTAATGGAACAATCGTAACTTTGCGTCGAGAACATGTTCTCGATCGCCTTCCACACTTCTGCAACAGTTGACAAGTTGACAACTTGAGTTAGTACTTCATTTGAAAGAGAAGAAAGGATGTACCCAAGAACTTGTTGATCTGAAGCGATCCATGCCTCATAGGCTGGATTTGATTGCACGATGGTCTTGCCATCTTTCTCAGAGGAGCTGATTTCTGCATCTGGAGACTTGCTTGCGCTGGTATGGTATCCTTCTAATCGAGCACCTTGGACGGGAGGGAGAACTTGTGCCTTCCAGAGAAGATAGTTCCCCTTGTTCAATTTCTCTGCGATGACATGGCTGGCCAGAGGTTCACGGCGGCATTGGAAGAGCTCGCCATGTTTGCTAGATGCGATTTTGGTGGAGGAGAGGCTCTGATATGTACCATAAAGGAGAACCTGAATTGGTGAAGCATCTCACCTCTGTAGAGGCCGCATGTTGCGTGTTAATATAAACCAGGAATAGCCCCTAGCATGGCTTTACAATCCAGGATTACATCTTTGGAAACAAGGAAGAAAAACAGGATTACATCTTTGGAAATAAGGAAGAAAAATAAGAGAAAAGCTTATCCAATTGATTACACAAAACCAATTAGAACCTTCGATGTGTACCAAATGGTTGATGAGTTCTGCACACCCTCACATCCATTCCACGAACTGCCGCCCTCCCGCACCGCCAACTTCTGCTGCGGCAACGCAATTCCGTCTTCTGCCACCGCTGGCTTGTTTTGCTGGCTAGAAGTCGCCAGCAATGACGCGCCTACGGCCACCACCGACTTCTGCTGCGTGACAACACCCGTCGACGAGGTTCCGCCTTCTGCCGCCACAGACACTACTGGAGAAAGCATCTTTGGTTGAAGTGCCAAAATCCACAATAGTCCCGGTTTGAGTTGTACCTGGGACTAAAAAATATCTTTAGTCCTGGTTTAAAAAGGAAACGACTCTCTAGGACCTTTAGTCCCGGTTCGTGTTACGAACTAGTCCCGGTTCAAATCTTTAGTCCCGGTTCAAATCCTGTCAGAACCTGTCAGGGCGCCGGGGATCTTTAGTCCAGGTTGGTAACACCAACTAGGACTAAAGATGCTATTTTTGTCCCGGTTGGTGTTACCAACCGGGACTACAGATTGTTTTGATCTTTACCGCTGGTTGGTAACACCAATCGGGACTAAAGATGGGGTTCCTTTTTAAACTCCTTCTTCCTCCTCTAGCCCTGAGCCGCTCCACTTGTCTTCAAAATTTTGCTCTAGCTAGAGGAGAGGTGCTGCCAATTTTTTTTGTGATTTTGTTTTGGTGATAATACACAAATCTTTGCTATCTACAAGGTTAGTAACTTCTTCCTCTTATGATCTATGCTTAACACTTCGCTTTGTATGGTTGTTTTCTATACATTTTCATCTCTAGATTTTTATGCAAATATGAAGAGAGAGAAAATTTGTTTGGGACTAATTATTTTACTAAGCACATTACATTGTGTTGAGAAAAAAGTTAGGAAAAATACAGAGGAAGAAAAGTATGCTTAGCTTGTTACATTTTTAGGAATTTAGTACGTACAATTTATCTTGCAAAATATTTATGGAAAATGATGAGAGAGAATCTTTAGGACAAAAAGTCATAAAATAGATGACAAAGGAAAAAATATAGAAAATTTGATAGTAGGTTAGAAAAGTAAGGTAATTTTGTTTGAACTCGTGTAGTAGTACTCGTGCATCTCCATCATAATTGCAGCTGTGCAGGAGGATATCTTGATATACTCTCCATCATTATTGTCTGATTACATATATATATATATATATAATTATTGTAATAATATTTAAATGGTTTGAATTTCGTGGATTTTTCTTACGATTTTTGTGCATTCCATGTGATGGATCGACAATGGATGTACAACGCGGATCGACGGTCGACAGAGTTTATTGAAGGCGTGCATTATTTTTTGAGTGTGGCCGATGCCAACAAGCAGAAGGGTTTCATACGCTATCCATGCAAAAAGTGCAAAAATGAGAAGGAGTATTCAACATCAAGAATTATTCATGCCCACTTGTTTCAGTCGGGATTCATGCCTCACTACAATTGCTGACATCGCACGGAGAGGTGGGGGTTGCAATGGAAGAAGATGAAGAAGACGACGACAACATTCCGGACTGTGGTCAATACGGTGGGTTTGAAGAGAATACAGTAGGCGAGGCGGGCGGGGATGCTAAATAAAATGACGGGTGTGATGACCTTGGTCAGATGTTGCGCGACGTACAGGGGGACTGCGAAGGTGAAAAGGAGGTGGAGAAATTGGAGCGTATGTTGGCGGACCACAAAACGTCCTTGTACCCAGGCTGTGAACAGGGGCACAAAAAGTTGGGTACCACGCTGGAATTCTTGCAATGGAAGGCCAAAAATGGTGTCAATGACAAAGCATTTGGCGAGTTACTAAAACTCATGAAGAACATTCTTCCAGAGGGAAACTGTTGATGAGAAATTTCTCTCATGCACTGGCCTGAGAGATCTGCTTAGCTCCAGTGTAGGTCCTTCTCGGCTAACTGTGCAGTACAGGGCATGCCAGTTGGTTTGATCTGTTAACCAACAAGAAAAATAAAGACATATGCGTTAAGGGTTAAGTTAGATCCTACTGGATCGGCTGTGAGAGTCAATTTACATATATATGCTATCCCGAAAGTGCATTTAAACTAAGTGACTAGAATAGATCGGCTGCACCGAGACAGTATTAACCACTTAATCCAAATATACAATGGGATAACAAATATATGCCTTAACAGCCTAGCCGATACCGTAAGGCTAACTGTGAATCGACTAGTACTCCGACTCATCTTATGAAAAGATATTGATCTAAGCTAAATACGCTAAACCTAGATCAGTCGGCTGTCGGCTGTGGCTGACAGGCTGATTTTGGCTTAGAGCATTTAACTAGAGCAAGATCTTAATATAAGAGGCAACTTTAATAAACCTGATAATAAGTATACCAAAAGGATATTAAAACAGATAATGCCGGCTGAAACCCTGGTACTGTCTCTAAACATATACATCTAGCCCAATAGATCATAAAAGCTTTAAAAATAACTTAATAGGTCAGATTGATGCAACATTAAGTATAAAAAGAACAATGAGATCTACTATAGCTGATGTAAAACCCCTTGAGACAGTGGATATCGCATATAATCTAGGCCAACCCTTAGATATAGCTCTATCGGCTACTGATTCCTGATAGAAACATGCCGATGTCAAGACAGATCTAAACATCGTTCTAGATTATATGTGATATATAATAACTAGAGCAGCATAAATCATTGAATTTAGAGTGTCATAGCGATGGAAGCACTAAATTCGACGAGATTCACCACTAATGACAAACATTTACCTTAATCGGGGATCGAAACGATGCAGCCCAAAGTCGGATCAAGTGTTCGTCTGAAGAAAATAGGAGGCGATGCGCCGAAAGTTGTATTGATTGTGTGTATGGTGTTACAAGGGTCTCGGGCCCTATTTATACCCAAGAATAAAACTACACGTGCAAGACATGGTCTCCATCTAATCTACTATACATGATATGACAACACCACGGGACATGGTCCCATGCCGCATTATGTCGAAACTTGGTTTCGGCAATAGAATTTTGGGGGTGCAGTCAAGATCGTCAAGCTCAATGGGTTGGATGGAAAACAAGGATTAGACAGGTTTGGGCCCTCTCGTGAGGTAATACCCTACTCCTGTTTCTGGGATTCGATCCGCCGAGTGTCTTTATTGATCTCGTGATCTTGTCTATCTAAAGCTGAAAGCTAATCTAACTTCTGATATCCCTCAAGGGACGCCCCTTACCCCCCTTATATAGTCTTGGGAGGCGGGTTTACAGATCGGAAACCCTATCTTACTCTAAGTCGGTTTCCTCAATCTTACCAAACCGTGACTATAGGCCGTTGCCTTATCTCAATCGGCAACGTAACACCCAAGTCATATTTGGTTTACATATTTGATAGGTGCAACCTATCCCTATCTCAAGTCGAATTAGCCTGCCATGTAGATACCCGATTGCCATAATCTCCACAGTAGCCCCCGAGTCCTTTTCAGTCGATGAGACAACTTAGCATCAAACCAAGACAGCATACAACCAAACAACTCTTTGGCCGAGTGCTTCTGGCGCCGAGTGATTCTATCACCTCTGCCTGAATTTCCCGAGTGGCTCCAAAGACTGTGAAGGGCTGGAAAATATCCAAAAAATTCTCAAAAATAAATATCTAGGTGCATCTCATGATGTACCTAATTAGGTGTAGCCCCCGACTGTATGATTAGCCAAAAACAGACCAAACGTACAAGCAAGGACTATAAAGAATCATAGTCATGTAAATGCTTTACTCATGCTAAAGCAAATATAAAAAATCTCATCACCCAGCAAGCTCGTGCTCATCCGAGTGAATTTGCCCGAGTCATCTCAAGACAAATAACTCAATCAATCCTCATAGGTCGAAAGCACTCGGTAAACTCATGCTTATCCGAGTAGATCTGCCCGAGTCATCTCGGAACAAATATCTTAATCGTCCCTCATGGGTAAACAAGTTTTTCAGTCGTCTGAAAAATATGACCAAGTTATTAAATAACTCTTGCCATAATACTGGTCTCAATCTATAAAGATCTTCACCAAGGTGGAAAAATAGCATTGATATAATCATTTAATCAAATGCTAAAGAACCAAACAGCCCCTGTCACCAAGGCAACTATAAAAAGCTTAGCTGTTTGTCACCTTTCAAATTGCATCGTGCTAGCTTCTCATGAAGTCAAGCAAACCGCGGTATGAAAGGATTTCCAAAGGTATAGGACATTCGGACACGTGCATATTGCCAAAGCAAATCTGCTTAAGTTCATCCACTTAAGTCCCTAAGGACACGCGTCAAGCCACACCTTAGCTGGGCCGCAGGTATCTCATGGGCTCGGCCCAATCATGAGAAAACCTAGCGCAACCCTCAAATCTCTTTACAAAGCCTCGAGGTCATCCCCGCCACTTCGTCTTCCCGAAAATTTCCTCTTTTCGCAGCACTGTTCACCAGCTTCCTGCGGAAAACCCTAGACTCGCGCGCACCCGAATCCATCAATCCAGGAGCTCGTCCTTCTCCATGAACTAGCCTCCGCATCCAGCTCCCAAGACCCCCTCCTCAAATCCCCATCCATTTAGCTAGATCTACTCCCCACACAAACCACACTCATGGCGGATGATAAGAAGATCCCTTTTGAGCAATGGGCCCCTTCGGATGTGAGGGAATCCACCCTCAAGGAGATGGTGAAGCACGGAGTGCTTTCCCCCAAGGAGATCGTGGGCTGCCGCCCGACGGCGGGTGAAGAGTTTCCCACCCCGAACACCGGTGAGCTCGTTGTTTTCACATCTTTATTTTACTGCGGGTTCAGCCTCCCCACTTCCGAGTTCTTTAGGGGACTTCTGGATTATTACGGCCTTCAGCTCTATCTTAGCATTGTGAGAATTTCTCTTGCAGGAAAACGCCTCCATCATCTCGAAGCCCTACAAAGTTCCACATGATGACGTGCCACTTCGCCCTGCCAAGAAGCCCGCCGGCGGCGTGAAGATCCAAATTGATCCAGCCAGGAAAAGGGCGGCCCTGAGTGAGGATATCAGGAAACGGGCGAGCAAGAGGAGGCTCGTCATCGACGACTCGGACGATGATGTCCCGGCCCCTCCAGTCGAAACAACCCCTCCAAGGCCGTCGCCGAAAGCAGCGCCGAAGATCCGCCGGTCGTCCAGGTACGCCTCATGACTGAGGTTTGAACTTCATTGTTGAAAATTTCTTTGTCTTCATTCCGACTGAGTGCGTCATTGGTTTGGCAGGAGGCCCCAGGATATAGATCCTGCCGGGAAGAGTGAAGGGCCAACTCCAGCTGCCGCGTCTGAGGCATCCAAACCTGCGGAGCCAAAACCCCGGAGCCCTCTCCCGAGCGAGAGCGCTCCGGGCAGAAAGCCCTCGCCTCCAGGCCAAGACATCCCAAGGAGGGAGCCCCCGACCGCCAGCCGGGACATCCCGACTAGAAACCAGTCGGCCGCCGAGAAGCCACCGACTACAGCTCAGAAAGCCCCGACTAAGGACCAGTCGGTGGAAAGTCAGAAGGAAAAGACCAGCCGGGCTGCTCCAATCAAGGATTCAGCCGCCGAAACTGGTAAGTCTTGAGTTAACATTTCATCTTCAATCTTTAATTTAACTCCTTCGTATCTTCATCTGTTCTTCCTGATCTGCCAGCCACAGTAGAGGAGATCCCCAGGCTACAGTCTTCCGAAACCTGGGTTTCCCCGATTAAGATCGAGTGGCGAGATTCAGAAGGCCAAAGACAGGGCATCGTCTTGGATAAGCAGGCAGAAAGCGAGGAAAGGGATGCCCTCGTCAACAGCCTTAATGAGGCGACTCGGCTACTCAACGTAAGCCGTGATCCTTTCCTGTTGTAGTGTTGTTATTCCTCTTTAGTTGGCCAACTTCAATTCTTGAGTGCAGAAGGAGTATTGCCAATCGATGGCCAAATCAGAGGCGCTCGAGAAGTTGGTCCCGCACCTAAACTCTCTGGAGGACGTCCAGCGGAAATTGAAGACCACTCAAAGAGGCCGCATCGAGGGAGGCAGCCCTAAGGAGGGAAATCGCCGAACTCCGGGAGGAAAACCTCGACCTCTGGGGTTCAGTCGGGAGTAAGCTCAGCCCCCTCAGTCTCTTTATGGTTTCTATGTTGATTTCGGTTGCTGACAACTTCTCTTTTTGTAGAAAATTCGTCGGAGGTCCACTTGCTTCAGACCCAGCTGGAAGCGGTCAACCTCAGCAAGGCCGAGCTGGAGGCCAGGTTTGAAGGTAAGCTTCCTTGAAGTAACATTCTTTGTGTTGCTTTGTCTTCAAGTACTTTGCGTGATCATGTTCTTTTGGCAGCTTACAAAGTCAAGACCCGAGCTCAATATGACGTCTTACTTGAGAGGGTCAAACAAGCTGGAAGGGTCCGAGAAGATGTAGCGAACACAGCAGCGCCGATCCTGCTGTCCTTGTTCCACCATGGAGTCGGGACCAGCTCACTGGACCCAGTTGAAGTCTTCGACAAGCTTAGGCGAGCCCCTGACCAGTATTTGACCAACATTTCCGAGGCGGCTGTGATGGGAGCGGGCTTTGCCCTTGCACAAACGAAGTCACTCTACCCTCGGGTGGATATTGAGTCAGTCGGGGAGGGCTTCGCTGAGGGGACTTCAGATGAGCAGGCCCTTGATTTGATTAGTGAGGCACAGGAATCGGCCAAAAAGGTGGCCTCCGATGTAGTGAAACACTTCCGGCCTTGACTTGTTTTGTAAACATTGTCTTGTAAACATTGTATGTTTGTGACGTTCTGGTGTAGACTTGTGAATATTCAGTTTATTTATGCTAATGCCCTGATCCAAGTTTTTATGTGAAATTTCTTAAGTAATTTTCGTCCGACTATCACCGAACCTAAGCTCGATTAGGTCATCAGAAAATTCTCAGCCCTTAAACACTGAACTCGAGTCAAGGAACATTAAACAATGATAAGCTGAATCATGCACAAAAGTTGATGTTGAAATCTATGCTTTATTGACATATGTACAGCCCTCGACTGCTAACTCAAGAAGTCATCTTGCTTGATGTTGGCAGTCAAGAGAAACATGAAACTTAAGTCAGTTTAAGCATAGAATCATCGAAGATGCTCGATGTTCCAAGAGTTCTCCACCATAGATCCGTCTTCATGCTTTAGTCGGTATGTGCCTGGCCGAGTCACCTCAGCAATTATATACGGTCCTTCCCATAAGGGGGATAACTTGTGACGGTCCTTGGTGGCTTGAATCTTGCGCAGAACCAGACCGCCGACAATAAAAGCTTGTGCTCGAACGTTGCGACTGTGGTATCGTCTGAGCCCTTGAAGATATTTTGCCGACTGGATGAGGGCTGCCTCACGGGCCTCTTCCAGCCAGGTGAGGTCATCCAGTTAGTCTGGGTCGTAGCGTTCATCGTTGAAGCTGCGGACTCGGAGGGATTCATACTCCATCTCATTTGGCAACATGGCTTCTGCGCCATAGACCAAGAAGAAAGGAGTTTGGCCGGTAGCCCGACTGGGTGTGGTCCGCAGGGACCAAAGGACCGAGGGGAGCTCTTGAACCCACTTGCCAGCATAAGGATTTAAGCGGTCAAACACGCGGGCCTTGATACCTTGAAGGACCATGCCGTTAGCACGCTCAACTTGTACGTTGCTTTTAGGATGGGCAACTGACGCATAGCAAATCTTGATTCCGAAGTCTTCGCAGAATTCCTTGAAGATGCCTCCTGTGAATTGAGTCCCATTGTCGGTTATGATTCTGTTTGGGACGCCAAAGCGGTGCACAATGTTGAGGATGAAGTCCCATGCCTTGTCAGCAGTAATTGTGGCGACCGGCTTAGCTTCGATCCACTTGGAGAACTTGTCGATTGCGACGAATAAGTGTGTGAATCCTCCTGGAGCCTTCTTGAAAGGGCCGACCATGTCTAAGCCCCATACCGCAAACGGCCAGGATAGTGGAATTGTTTGTAGCTGTTGGGCTGGGACATGGCTCTGTCGGGCGAAGAATTGGCAGCCTTCACAGGTTCGTACCACTTTGTCCGCGTCGGAGACCACGGTAAGCCAGAAAAAACCTTGTCTGTAGGCTTTGCCCACCAAGGTGCGTGCTGCCGTGTGACTTCCGCATATGCCCGAGTGGATGTCTTGGAGTAGTTGTCGTCTTCCTCGGGTGTGATGCACCTCATCAGGACTCCGGAGGGGCTTCTCTTGTATAAGTCGGAGTCAACCATGACGTAAGCTTGGCAACGACGTCGGACACGTTCTGCCTCATCCCGGTCTTCCGACAGCTCTTGCTGTGTTAGGAATTTGATGAGTGGTGTCCTCCAGTCATCGTCGATCATGGTGACTTCGTTTGCAGCTTGTTTGTTGGGAGTTGGTTTTGCCGCAACAGTTGGCTCATAGAGGTGCTCAACAAAACGTCTGTTGGGGCGGCCTCACGTTTGGATCCGAATTGCGCCAACTCGTCAGCTGCTTCGTTGTTGTGTCTTAGGACGTGTGATAGCTCGAGTCCGTCAAACTTGTCTTCAAGTTTGCGAACCTCTTGTCGGTAGGCCTCCATGGTGTCGTTTAGACAGGACCAGTCTTTCATTACTTGGTTCACGACCAGCTGGGAATCCCCTTTCACGACGAGCCGACGTATCCCGAGTGAAACTGCGAGCTGCAATCCATATAGCAGGGCTTCGTACTCGGCGATGTTATGTGAGGCGGAGAAGTGGAGGTGGAGGACGTATCTTAGCCTTTCCCCAGTCGGGGAAATCAGCACAACTCCTGCTCCCAAGCCGGTGATCCTCTTGGATCCGTCGAAGTGCATGGTCCAATATTGATGGTCTTCCCGAGGTACATCTTCTTGTTGTTCGGTCCACTCGGCCAGGAAGTCCGCCAGGGCTTGTGATTTTACGGACGTCCTCACCTTGAAAGCTAAGTCCAGCGGCATCAGCTCCAGGGCCTACTTCGCGATGCGCCCAGTTGCCTCCCGGTTGTGGATGACATCGCCGAGTGAAAAGGAGGTGACGACGGTGACCGAGTGAGCCTGAAAATAGTGCGCCAATTTTCTCGCGGTTATCAGAACACGTATAGCAATTTTTGTACCTGCAGGTAGCGAGTTTTGGCTCCTGCCAGCACTTCGCTAACAAAGTAGATCAGCCTCTGGATCTGGACCCGCCCTTCTTCTTCGCGCTCGACTACGAGGACAGTACTAACCACTTGGTGAGTGGCTGAAACGTACAGTAGCAGGGGCTCCTGGCGCTGAGGTGTGGCTAGGACAGGCGGCGTCGTGAGAAATTCTTTAAAGTCTTCGAAGGCCTTATGGGCTTCTGAGGTCCATTGGAAGTCGTCCGTTTTCTTCAGCAATCTGAAGAAGGGCATGCCTCGTTCGCCAAGTCGAGAGATGAAACGGCTTAGCGCCGCCATGCAGCCAGTGAGCTTCTGGACATCCTTCTGGTTACTCGGGGGCTTCATATTCAAGATAGCGTTGATCTTTTCTGGTTTGGCTTCAATGCCGTGATGTGACACCATGAAGCCGAGCAGTTTGCCTGATGGGACGCCGAAAGTGCACTTCTCCGGGTTCAACTTCATTCTGAAGGCCCGAATATTTGCGAAGGTTTCTTCTAGGTCAGCAATCAGGTCTTCTTTTTGCTTGGTCTTGATGACGACATCGTCGACATAAGCTTCTACGTTCTTACCGATCTGCGTCTGAAAACACCTCTGGATCATGCGTTGGTATGTGGCGCCGGCGTTCTTCAGGCCGAAAGGCATGGTGATGTAGCAGTAGGCCCCAAACGGTGTGATGAACGATGTCTTTAGGCAGTCGGATTCTTTCAAACTGATCTGGTGGTAGCCCGAGTAACAGTCCAAAAAACTCAAGAGTTGGCAGCCGGCTGTTGAATCTACGACTTGGTCAATGCGAGGCAGCCCGAATGGATCTTTGGGGCAGGCTTTGTTGAGGTCGGTGTAGTCAACGCACATGCGCCATTGCCCCGTCTTTTTCTGGACCAGGACTGGGTTGGCTAACCAGTCGGGATGTAGAACTTCTTTGATGAAACCGGCGGCCAAAAGCTTTGTGAGCTCTTCCTTGATGGCATCTTTTCGATCCTGCGCGAATCTGCGTAATCGTTGTTTTATCGGCTTTGCGTCATCTTTGACGTGTAAAGAGTGCTCGATCACCTCCCTAGGAATTCCAGGCATATCAGATGGTTTCCAAGCAAAAACATCTTTATTATTTTAGAGGAAGGTGACGAGCGTGGTTTCCTATTTGGGGTCTAGTTCAGCGCCAATTACAGCAGTTTTTGAGGGATCCGATGGATCGAGGGAGATCTTCTTGGTCTTGGCATCGCCGGTTCCTGATTTGGCTATCTTCTTCGCGGGGATTTCACCCTATGCCGAAGTCGATGTGGCCAGTCGGATTTCTTGCTGGCCACGTGATCTCTCGCGAGATTGGGCCATGTCGCAGCTCTCCTTGTCGCAGGTGAAGGCTTGCTTCACATCGCTGCGAAGAGTGATGACACCGTTGGGACCCGGCATCTTCATGCAGAGGTAGGTATAATGGGGTATCGCCATGAACTTGGCGAGTGTAGGCCTTCCGATGATGGCGTGGTAGGCCGTTTCAAAGTTGGCCACCTCGAAAGTGACGTTCTCCGTCCGGAAATTCTCTCAAACTCCGAAGGTGACCGGGAGGGCGATGTGCCCGAGTGGTGTAGATGACAGCCCCGGGATAACTCCATGGAAGGGGGCTGAGCTTGCCTTCAGTTCGGCCCTCGGGATCTGCATCTCGTCCATGGTCTTGGCGAACAAAATGTTGAGGGCGTTACCCCCATCGATGAGGACACGCTTAAGCTTGATGTTGCGGACCACCGGGTCCAAGACGAGTGGATAGCGCCCCGGGTGAACCACTTGGTCGGGATGATCCGAGCGATCAAAAGTGATGGCCACCTCCGACCATCGTAGGTACTATGGGACCTCGGGTTGCGCCGAGTTGACCTCCCGGTCGGTTAGCTTCTGTTTCCTCTTGGATTCATAGGCTAGCGCCCCCCCGAAGATATGATTGAGTTCGCCTACGGGGTCTTGAAAGGGCTCGGCATTCCCGACCGTGTTGTTCTTCTTGGCGCCCGATGGACTGGCTTCGTCGGTTGGCTTCTTATTGAGCTGTGCCGCATATTGCTCGGCGAACTGTTTATAGATAAAGCAGTCCTTAGCCGCGTGCTTGTGATTGGGATGATGCGTGCACTGAGCATTCATGATGGCGTCGTAGGCCATGACTCGGGGGCGGCGTTGGGCATTGGAGGTTGCGGCGACCAGATCTTCGGATCGGCGCTTGCGGTCCTTTTGGCCCTGATTGTTGTTGCCGTTATCCTTCTTAGGATTCCGGCTTCCTCCCTCCTGCTTGTCATCCCTCCTGTCGGGCCGGTCTTGGCGCGCTGCTTTGATGGCATCATTGGATTTGGCGTAAGAATTTGTCGTCTCAAACATTTGCTTCACCGTCTTTGGTGGATTGCACCCGAACTTCCTGATTAACAGCTCATCATGGACTCCCTTCTGGAAGGCGGCGATGATGATGTCATCGGTGATGTTGGGGTTCTTGTTGCGCTTTTCGGAGAAGCGCCGGATGTAGTCCTTCAGAGGTTCTTCCGGCTTCTGGATGACGTTGTACAAGTCGAAGTGGGTCCCGGGCCTCTCGAAGGTGCCCTGAAAGTTGGCGATGAAGTGGTCCCTCAGCTCACTCCACGAGCCGATTGAGCCTCTTGGCAGGCTCGTGAGCTAGTTCCTGGCTGAGTTGGCGAGGGCCACGGGTAGGTAATTGGTCATGGCCTTGTTGTCGCCGCCTGCTGCGCAGATGGCGAGAGTATATACGGTAAGCCATGACTCGGGGTCGGTCTTGCCGTCATATTTCTCGATTCCGGTTGGCTTGAATCCATTCGGCCAGTGCACTCGGCGAAGCTCCCAAGTGAAAGCTGGCACTCCATCGTCATTGCTGTCGGGTGATCCCCTCCGATCTTCCCGAGTGCGTTGATCTCGCTCTTGGTAGCGGCGATCGAGGACTTCCCGCAGATCACTCGGCTGGGTCCTCGGTAGGCTGGTTCGGTAGCTGGAGCTATTGTTGCGGCGGACGCGGTGGTGGACGGGTGGACATCTATGTTGCTTCTCGCGGGAGTTGGCCGTTTACTCCTGATGCTTCTGCGTGGACTCGTGGCGTGGGCCCCTTGGCCTGGTTGTCGACTGGTCTGGCTCGGGCCTCTTGTAATCCTTTGACCTTAGCGACGGAAGCCGGCTTCTGTTGGGCGTTTCAGCCATAGACTCAGTCGGCCTTCGTGCTGAGGTGGAGGGATGACCGTTGGCCGTAGCTGCTACGATGGTCTTGATCTTGTCTAGTATTGGAGTCACGTCGGGGGGCGTCGTCTCGATGACGGTGTCGAGGAGTGTGAGGGCAGCAACAACGTTCTGCTGTGGCGTCTGGAAGATGTTGGTGTTGCGGACTCGCGTTTGAAGAATAGCCTCCTGAGCGGATCGTCCGGCTGCCCTTAGATCCTGCTTTCTTCTGTCGGCTTCGTTCTTGCGCCTCTTCTCTTCTTCCGCCAGCTTGCACTCTTGCTCGACCTTGGCTCGCTCTTCTTCTGCAAGCCTGCGGGCCATGGCTGAGTCAGACTCGGCCACCTCGGCCATGAGGACATCAAAGCATTTTGGCTCGTAGTCCTTGTTGCAGTCGGAGTCGTCGGCTTCGTCCGAGGGGATGCCGTAGAAGTCGTCAAAGCCAGTGATGCTGAGATACTCGTTGAGCTCCGAGGATGAGCATGAGCCGAATGGCTGGAGGATGACAGCGATCTCCCTCGATCCTGGGTTGCTCGGATCTGGATCGTTCCAGTCCGAGTCAGAGCTTGAGGACGTGGGCTCCTTCGAGTGGGTCGACCTCGACTCTGGGGAGAGGAGCTTGACGTAGATCTCAGCGGCGTTTGGTAGTCCAAACGGCGCCGAGAGGTCTTCTTCCGAGTAGATCGTATCTGTTGGGGAGACGAGAAGATCGCTGCAGATCTCAGCGGTGTTCGGTAGTACGAACGGCGCCGAGTGAGTTCTTTCCTCGGAGTGGGTGGACTGCATCATGGACTCCAAGATGTCGTCGTAGATCTTGGCGTTGTTCGGGAGCCCGAACGGCGTCGAGTGTGTTTCTCCTCCCAACTAGTCTGAATCCAAGTCGAAGGAGGGGAACTTGTCGAAGTCGTTGGCGGCGAAGTTGCCGAAGCTTGAAGAAGATCCCATCGCGCTTGCCGACAAAATTGTCAAAGAGGTCTTGACGCGGTCCCCTACCTGGCGCGCTAACTGTCAAAACTTGGTTTCGGCAATAGAATTTTGGGGGTGCAGTCAAGATCGCCAAGCTCAATGGGTTGGATGGAAAACAAGGATTAGACAGGTTCGGGCCCTCTCGTGAGGTAATACCCTACTCCTGTTTCGGGGATTCGATCCGCCGAGTGTCTTTATTGATCTCGTGATCTTGTCTATCTAAAGCTGAAAGCTGATCTAACTTCTGATATCCCTCAAGGGACGCCCCTTACCCCTCTTATATTGTCTTGGGAGGCGGGTTTACAGATCGGAAACTCTATCTTACTCTAAGTCGGTTTCCTCAATCTTACCAAACCGTGACTATAGGCCGTTGCCTTATCTCAATCGGCAACGTAACACCCAAGTCATATTTGGTGTACATATTTGGTAGGCGCAACCTATCCCTATCTCCAGTCGGATAAGCCTGCCATGTAGATACCCGATTGCCATAATCTCCACACATTACAATAGGAAATCTAAACAAATTCTTAATTTACAGATACAATTGCCGTTACGGGACTCTATCCATAGATGGCAATATCTTTTAACACGCAATTTGGAAACCGAATCCAACCCCTTATCTCCACGCTTTCCATCGGGACTGGTCCCACTTCACCCTGACCCAGAATCGGCTATCGGCTGCCTTAATCTGATTCGCTCTCAGTCGACGGGCTCCGTAGCCGATTCGGACTTAGCCGATTCTGATTTCGTCTCTTCTCAGATCGCGTCTCGTCTCCAATTCCGCTTCAATTTCTGCTTCAAACCCGGGAGTTAGGTTACCAAATTTGGTCGATAACATATGCCCCCCAAGTCCGCAATATGCAATGTTGCGGATTTTAGGCGATTCAAATCCAAGGCGCAATCGTAGCACGACTCTGTTTCGGCCATTGCAAAACTCTTTAAATACCACACCTGTGGCTGTCACACGTGTCACGTCGTCACATACAAGCAGCCACCTCAGCAACCTTCGAGTTCTCCGGTGACCCGTACAGCTCTCAAGATCCGCAGCGGCGGTTCCTCTCCCCAGCGATCTCCGCTCATGCAATGGCCTCTTCCGCCGCCACCGCTACCGCATTGGCCGCCGCACCTGCCGAGTTCCCTGAGGTACGCCCTAATCGGCTCAAAACCTTTCTTTTCCGCCTGAACTTATAGATTTGCATTCTAGGGTTCTTGATTTATGAATATGTTCTTCTTTCCGATTGTAGCACTTATCCCATCAGATAGCCATCCCTAGCCTTGTTCAGCAAAACATATATTTCTTAGGGCCTATCGGCAACAAGGACCCCACCAGGATAATCATAGCCGAAACCGATAGGATGCCCTACAATATGAAGAACCTTTCCCTGAGCCACTGGTCTGGTACTTTTAAGTCTTGGCCATCCATGGACAAATCCTGGCCTAAATGGTATAAGAGGATGCAATCGGCCAAGCAAACCCACTAGGAAGAGGTAGGAATAGCTCAATGTCTATCTCTGTCAGTAGCCGATATGCAAAAAGATGAACCACTCATGTCGGCTGCAGCCTACTTCTGGAATGACACCCTCAATGCCTTCATGTTTCAACAAGGCCCAATGACAGTCATCCTGGTCGACGTAGTCATGACCACTAGGCTAGATATCCTGTTGTCGGCCAACCCTGAAGAACTGTCTAGGAAAGGCCAACATCAATTCAAAACAAAGGCCATAGGAGGAAGGAGCGGCTATGTGTCCATGAACATGAAGGAAGGACCAGTCGGCCCTAGGGAACACGCCGCATTTCTCATGATGTGGTTAGAAAAATTCCTCTTCTGCGGCTCGAGCTGTGGGCCGACTGCCAATTGGCAGATCGTAGCCGAGGCCTTGGTCGAGAAAAGAAAAATCCCTTTGGGCAAGTACCTCCTCGGTTACCTATATCAAACCCTCCATCAAGCAGTTGCTAAGATAGCCACCAATGCCTCTGTCAACGCCGGAGGTCCCTGGTGGTTCCTTCAGATTTGGCTGGTCTTGATGACCCAAAAAATAGACGGTCGGCCACCTTTGGCCGAAGCACGCTTCCCGCGTTTAGAGCCGATCGAAGATGATGAGGGAAATGAGGTCACCACCACCAGGTGTCTAAGTTATGGAGAAGCAGCAACCATGCACGCCGGGTCAAAGCAATCGGTCGAACTGCTAGCCGAGTAGTTTGTATCCTTCTATGACGGGTTTGCAAAGAACAACCGCATCTGGTACTTCTACATGGATTGGCCACTCTTCGAGCTCCCTATCGAATTCAACCTGGAAGAGATCAACTCGGACGACTACCCCAAGTGCAGGGATTTGTTCACCACTGCTATAGTCCTTGCATCCTGCCGACTGGGATCTACCAGGGCCGATCAGTGACCCAGAGTTATGAGTTTTATTACCCTATGTCGGCTGCCAGGCAGTTAGGACTTGGGCAACTGCCCATCGGCTGTTATTATTCCGATAAGATTGAGACAAGGGGAATAGTGGACCAGGCCCCAATCATGAGCAAATTGATGAACATAGCCGGTCCCCCCTTGGCAGTATTGGTGACATGGTGCTAGCATACAAGAAGAGCGCAGCTTATGACCGTTGGTGGGTCGAGATCAAACACCACATCTTTCACGAGAGGTCTTCCCACTTCATCACTCTGCTGCTGCCAGATGAAATCTCTTTAGTAAGTCTCACACTTCAAGTTACTCTTCCTTTCAGATCATCAGCCGATTTAATTTGCTAACACTTGAAAAAATCCTCTTTTATTTTCTCGCAGGTGACTGAAACCAAATGGCCGACGGTGAGCAACTCAGGCATCCCCATCGAATATCGCCCAGGCGTTCTGCCGAACGGGTGCGGGTTAGCTCCATCGGCCATCGGCTGGGACGCGCCCAAACTGAAGACCTTGTTGCACGGGCAGATGCGCCAGATACTGGCCCGACAAAAAAGAGCTGCTCCAAGCACAAAGCCATCAGCTGCATCGGCCAAGAAGCAAAAGAAGAAGCAGCCGATCACACCAGCCGACAGCCTCCCGTCAGTAGACCCCAGTGTCGACCAAGTCCTGAACGAGGAGTTCGCAGATGAAGAGATGTCAGCAGCTATCGGAGAGGCAGTCGAATCGAGCAATTCGAGCCACAACTTGCTCAATCCTCCAGCCGATAGCCCGCCAGCTCCAAGCCCTCCTACGAAGAAACAGCCGGTAATCCTTTGTCTTGTTATATTCGGTTTTTAACATAACACTATCTTATACTCAGCCAAATGTATCTTGCACAGGTCAAAAAACTGGCTCGCCGTCCTCCGCGCCGCGCCTCAACGGTAACCATCTCCCTCAGCTTACACTTTAACTTCTTGACCCCAGCCGACTTGACACCTAACACTTGTCTCTTGCAGCCTTCTCCACCTCCATCGGCTATCCCCCAGGCGGCTGCCCCCCAGGCGTCGAGCGAACACACGGCGTCGGCCATAGGTGGCCAAGAGGCTGGGGACATCACAGAGCCGGCCGACGAACGAGCTGGTGCAGCAACTCCAATCGGCAGCCCTACTGAAGAAGACACCGCTCTCGTCAACCCGGCCGAAGTTGAAGAAGAAGCCGACCCAATGCCTGCAGCAAGAGTAAGTTGATCCCTATCTTTCCCCTCATAATACTTCGAACAATCAGCCATTTTAATCATAGCTTAAACTTGTTGTTCCCTTTGTGCAGCCTTTGGCCGACCTGCTCTCCTTCGACATCAAGGAATTTCTTGGTGATGAGGAAGGGGAAGACACTAGTCCAGACAAAGCCCCAGCCGACGAGCTCAAAGAGAAACTTCAAGACATACGCCGTCGGCTGGACATCGATGTGAACAGGCTGGTGGAGGAGTGTGGATCGGCCAAGTGTCGATTCTTTGAAATTGAAGGCCAACTCCCCAAAGATCTCGTCACCAAGATGTCTACCACCGTCTGTATTGATCAGCATCGGCCAAGGCTTGGGCGTGCGATGCAACGAATGATCGAGTGGCTTGTTCAAGCCGACGTGACGGCCAGGATCAATGACGCAGTCAAGAGCGTGGAGGCCGAGAAGATAAAATTGAATGAGCTGAAGGCCCGCCCTACCACATCTCAGGCTCGGATCACCAGTTTGAAGGCCGAAGAAGCTGACCTGCTGCAACGGCTAGAGCAATGTCGAGCCAACATCGGAGCCGAAGAAAAAGCTAGCTGACTTACCTAAAGCCACCGAGGATCAAACAAGCAAACTAAAGGCTGCCATCAAGCACCTAAAAGAACTCCATAAATCGGCCAAGGTGATCCCGGGCTCCAACACCAAAGACCAAGCCGTTATCGATGAAATCAAGGCAATTCAAGCTTCAGCGCTATCGGCCATAGATGCATTCCTAGCTCAGTAACCGATGTAGTAGACTTAGGCTCTACTGAAGAGATCTTGTGTAATCGGCTTAAACCGCCGATTCGATATAATAGACTTGGGCTCAACATTGAAAGAATTTTGTGTAATCTTCTTAAGCCGCTGGTCTGTAATTAACTGTATGTAATCGGCTCCCACTTGCATCATTTAATATCATGATTGTCGATCTTGAAAGTTTCAAAATGCGTTGAAAACTTGAAAATTTTTGCTGATGTCTACCTTCTTAATCGTGATTGTTATATATATATATATGCCCCCTAATTTCGTTGATGTCTTTGATGTCGACGAAATTATGAACTGAACACACTTGCGTCCTGTTGTCGTAACTGTCGGCCACCACCAGCCGATTAGAGAAAACTAGGGGAAAAACTTGGCTTGAAAATTACCTAAAGGCGATGCTTGCTCAATACAAGACATCGGCTAGCACGAATCGGCTGAAACAAACAGAGCCGAATCATGAGTTGATCCAAACGCTTGGGTGGTATTTTTTCAAATATTTGTCGTTCAGAGCCCTTCCAAATACCTCTCCATCTAAACCTTCTAACATGTAAGCCCCTTTAGAGACACATTTGTGGATCTTGAAAGGCCCTTCCCAATTTGGTGACCATTAGCCGAATTTATTATCTCTCGATCCGATCGGCAATATTAATTTCCAAACGAGCTCGCCCTCTTCAAAAGACTTAGGCACAACCTTCTTGTTATAATGGCGGGCCACTCATTCTTTATCCCTTGTTACTTTTCCAAGGCCTTCATCCTTGATAAAACTAGGTCCTCTGATTCGTCCACCATCAGGTGATAGTAATCATCGGCTGTGAGATGATCTTGTATCTGAATCCGTCTTGAGCCGATGACATTTTCCCATGGCAGTACTGCTTCGTGCCCATAGACCAACTTGTATGGAGGGACTTGGATAGATCCGTGGCATGCCATTCGATGTGCCCAAAGTGATTCGGCTAATCGACTATGCCATTGCTTTGGGTACTCAGAAATCTTCCTTTTAATCAGCTTGATCAGACTTTTGTTTGAAGCCTCTGCCTGCCCGTTGGCCTGTGCGTAGTACGGTGAAGAGTTAAGTAATTTGATCCCCATGCCATCGGCAAACTGAACAAACTCATCTGATATGAAGATAGATCCCTTGTCTGTTGTAATTGTTTGTGGGACGCCAAATCGGTAGATGGTATGCTCTTTAACAAACTCGATTGCGTCCCTAGAATCAACCTTTTTCAAAGGAATTGCCTCCACCCATTTTGTAAAATAATCTGTTGCCACCAGAATGAATTTATGTCCTTTGCTTGAGGGTGGATTAATCTAGCCGATCATGTCGATGCCCCATCCTCGGAACGGCCAAGGCTTTATGATTGGGTTCATAGCCAATGCAGGTGCTCTTTGTATGGCTCTGAATTTCTGACAATCTTGGCAACCTTTGTAATATTTGAAACAGTCCTCCAGCATCGTCAGCCAAAAATACCCTGCTCTCCGAAGTAACCACTTCATCTTGTGAGCCGATTGATGTGTGCCACATATCCCTTCATGTACTTCTCCGATAGCCACCTTGGCTTGATCGGTACTAAGACACTTGAGCAGCACACCATCAATCGTCCGATAATAGAGATCTTCGTCGAGCAAAACATATCTTAAAGCCTTGTATCACAATTTTCTTGAAGCCAATTGAGAGGGGTTCTGTAAATAGCTGTAGACCTCAAACCTCCAATCATCGGCTGTCATGGCAGCGACTTCTAACTCAACCTCTTTTATCATTGGCTTGTAGCCTGATGCCCCTTGAGCTAAATCATTGGCTTCTGTATTCTGCTCTCTGGGGATGTGTTTCAGTGTAACTAGCCAAAAGCTATCCATCAATTCTCAGCATTGTTGATAGTAGACCATCAGCGCGTCATTCCTGCATTCATATCCCCTGACAACTGGCTGATGACCAATATTGAATCCCCCATTATCTCTATGGCGTCGGCCTCGACTTCTTTGAGAAGATGCAATCCCTAGAGCACTGCTTCGTATTTGGGTTGATTGTTTGTAGCATGGGGGTCGATAGAAAAAGCAAATTCAAAGCTTGCCCCCTAGGCGAAATAATACCAATCCGATACCGCAACCGTTAGTGCACACCAAGCCATCAAATGTCAATGTCCAAGGCATAATTTCGATTGAGCCGATTGAGTCATATCTGTGTCCACGATAAAATCGGCTATAGCTTGTCCTTTAACTGTCCTGGGTGCTTGATACCTCAGATCAAATTCTGTCAAGGCAAAGATCCACTTTCCAATCCGCCCTTTTAAAACCGGAGCCGATAGCATGTATTTGACGACATCGGCTTTATATATTATTGTGCACTTATTGGATAACAGATAATGCGTTAGCTTCGTACATGAAAAATATAGGCACAGACATAGCTTCTCCACTGGTAAATATCTTGTTTCTGCATCCAACAGCCATCGGCTGAGATAGAAGATAACTTTTTCTTTTCCCTCAATCTCTTGGATTAGGACTGAGCCGATTGACTCATCGTCGGCTGACAGGTACAGCTTGAACGGTATTCCTTTTCGTGGAGACATTAAAACTGGAGGCTAGCTTAAATAATTCTTGGTATTGTCCAAAGCCTTCTGCTGCTCTGTCCCCCATGTGAATGCTTGTCGGCTTTAACCCGAAGCAGCGGTGTGAACGACTCCATCTTCTCTGAAAGATTGACTATGAATCGCCTGATGAAGTTGATTTTGCCGATCAATGATTGAAGCTGCTTCTTGTCCTTCGGAGGCTGTATCGTCTTGATAGCGTTGATGCTCCTTGGTGTGACCTCAATTCCTCTTTCATGAACGAGAAACCCCAGAAATTGCCCGGCCGATACGCCGAACGCGCACTTCAACGGATTCATTTTTAGGCCATATTTTCGTGTCCGCTCCAAGACCTGCTTCAGATCGGCTATGTGGTTCTCCATCTCCCTGGATTTGACAACAACGTCGTCAATATAGATCTCTACCAGGGAGCCGATCATGTCATGGAAGATATAATTCATGGCCCGTTGATATGTTGCCCCCAACATTTTTTAGCCCAAACGTCATAACGACCCATTCATACAAGTCGATTGCCCCGGGACATCAAAAGCAGTTTTGTGAATGTCCTCTTCGGCCATGAAGATTTGATTGTAACCTGCATTGCCATCCATAAAACTGATGATTTTGTGGCCTGATGCAGCGTCTACGAGCAAATCGGCTATAGGCATCGGGTATTCATCTTTGGGGGTAGCCTTATTTAAGTCTCTAAAATCGATGCACACCCTAAGTTTGCAATTCTTTTTCAATACCGGGACGATGTTTGAGACCCACTTGGTGTATCGGCAAGGCCGAATGAATCCAACATCATATAGTCGAGTTATTTCGGCTTTGATCGCATCATACATATCGGCTTTGAACCTCCTAGGAGGTTGTTTGAACGGCCGATAGCCTGTCTTGATTGGCAGTTGATGAACAATGATAGATTGGCTAAGACCAGGCATCTCGAAGTACTCCCAAGCAAAACAATCTTTATATTCTTTTAACAAATTAATAAGTTGGGATCTACAATGAGAGGATAACTTTTTACTGATATACGTCAGCCTAGGCCTATCTCCAGAGCCTATGTCTATTTCTTCTAATTCGTCGGCCGACATAAAACCTTGCCCAAGCTTGCCATCGTCTTCGTCCGTGGTGTCCATGCCATAGACGTTTGAGCCCTCCACGACGTCTTGCTCAAAGCAGCAACTACGGCTCGTCGTCTCCAATCGGTTGTATGGCAGAATCAGACACTTTTAGAAAATCGGCTTGCCAGATTTTCCCGGACAAACAATCAATGCTATCGATTTCCCAGAGTGGCAAATCAGCATTGGCGACGCTTACTGACCTGTCGGCTGGTACAATCTCTGTCTTGTCGCCATCCCATTGGAGCAAACACTGGTGCATGGTGGAAGGGACACAACAGTTGGCATGTATCCAGTCCCTTCCGAGCAGCAGGCTGTAAGACCCCTTCCCGTCGATGACAAAAAGGTTGGGGGCACGGTCTTGTTGCCGACGGTCGGCTCGACATTCAACACACCCTTGGTCTCGATGGGTTGCCACCGAAGTCCTTTAGTACCATGTTAGTCTTGATCGGGTCTTCGGCTCCCTTTCCCAATTTCTGAATGTTGCATAGGGCATAAGGTTTACTGCAGCTCCTCCATTCACAAGCATCTTTGACATCGGCTTGTCGTTGACGAACCCTTTTACATACAGCGGCTTGAGATGCCGATTTTTGATCCCTTCTGGCTTGTCGAAAATTGCTTGATCCAGGGACAGTGCTAGTTTGACCAAGGCGTCCTCGATATTGTCTACATCGGCCTCAGGAGCAACGAATTTGGCTGGCAATATGAATACCATATTGACTGATGCAGAGACTTTGCCTTTGCCTTTGGCCGTCCTTCTGGCTCGATCGGCTGAACTCTCTCTGGTCTGTTCCTCGTCGGTCTTGGCGATTTTCTTTTTGGGGATCCATCGCCTTTTGATTTTACCCAGCCGACGGCGTTGTTCTTCGATCATCTGCCAAACTTCTTCTTCCCTTCTTTCACGCTTTAGCGTTTGAATTCTTCGTTTCGCGTTTTGGTGAAGAGGTCGAGGGGCACCATTGGGGTTGGCCGATTCTTCGTCATCGGCTTCTCCTTCGTCGTAGCAGTCATCGTTCTCATCCTCTTCATCGAAGAAGTCTTGATGGATCGGCCCTAGCCGATCACGAACATCTGCGGTGTCGGTTGAGTGTATGGCCCTTGGGATGAACCGAGTTGGGTTGGTGATTGGTTGGCTTCCGTGTTCGTCCTCGCGGTAATCGCTGCAGGCCGGGCAATTATCTAGCGTTGGTAGCCTCATCCCGGTTTCCCAGCAGTGCCTGAAAAATTCACAATGCCAATGAGGGTCGGCACCGCCGTGATTCCCGTCGTACCGGCGGCCTCGTATCTCTGGCTCTTGCCGATAAAATCTTTCAAACTGGGCTCTTCCCGCCAAGATTGCTGTTGGGAGCAGCGTCGGCTGTTCGTGTTGATCGGCCGTTGATCAGCCGATCGGGCAATGGGGCGCACCATGTTGATCGGCGTGGGTTTGCTTCCGTCGGCTTGTCCTCCGCCTTGACCCCTTTTAATGTCTCGACTAAGCGTACGTCATTTTGCGCTGCCGATCGGTTTGCCTGGGGCCGACTTGAACCATATTGACCAGGAAGGGGTTGCCGTCTACCTTCATCGGCCGAGTAGAATCGGCAAACTTGAGTTTCCCGGCCTCTATTGCCGACTGGATCTGCTGCCTGAAGACTTTACAATCGTTAGTGGCATGGGATGTAGAGTTATGCCACTTGCGTACTTTTCTTCTTTAGTTCATCGCCGATGGGATCACGTGGTTCTCGGAAAGCTGGATCTACTTCTCCTTGAGTAATAAATCGAAGATCCTATTGGCCTTGGTGATGTCGAAATCGTATTTCTCCTCTTTAGCCGTCTTCAGCAGCCATTGATAGACGATGGCCTTTTTATTCTTGGCCCATTTGGCTATCGTTACCTCTACGTCATCGTCGCTGGAATCAGAGTCTGATTCAACGATGACTTGAGTTATGTTCTTGACGGCCTTCCTGGTGTCTTGAAATCTCTGCTCATGGGCCGTCACCTTCTGCGCCAGATGCACCAAGTTGTCGAAGTCTTGAGCGGAGAAGCATTCGCGGATCAGCGCGATCAGGCCGTGGAAGGCCAAATCGGCTAGGGCGGCGTCGCGACCACGATCAGCATCGGTTCCTCATCTCTAAAGCGTTAGATGTAGTCCTTAACCGATTCGTTGTGCTTCTGCCTGATACTGGTGAGGTCCGACAACTTCATTTCATGGTTGCCGGTGTAGAAGTAGCTATGGAATTATTTTTCGAGATCGGCCCAGCTCTGAATTGAGTTGTAAGGCAATGAAGAGAACCAGGTGAAGGCCGATCCCGAAAGAGATAAGGGGAACAATCGAACTATCAAGGCATCCGTAGCCGATGCTTCGCCATACTGCGCCAAGAATCGGTTGACATGCTCGTAGGTTGACACGTTGTCCTGCCCTGAGAATTTCGAAAAGTCTGGAACTTTGTATCGGTTGGGCAATGGAATTCGCTCGAAATGCTCCGGATAAGGGTACCGATACATGTTTCCTGAGTCCTTTGGCTTGAGGCCGAATTGATCGCGTATGACGTACGCAATCAAATCGGCCCATGTCCGGTTATCTTGCTGTATCGGCTCATATTGATCATACGGTGCGGGTGCTTGCCGATACAGCGGTGGCGGTGTCTGGGGCCTGTAGTGATGATCTTGATGGCCTCCTTGATACTGGTACTGGAGCGGATGGCCAGCGGGGGGTGGCCGATTTGCCGGTGGCAGCGTTGGTGGACCCGAGAACAGCTGTCGGCCACCGGAGTTGTACTATCCTTCCAGGCCGATTTGGGCAACCGGCTCCAATTGCCAATTGTTTTTGAACATGTTGGCGATCTGGTCCTGGGGCAGTGGTTGTTGTCAGTTTAGCATGGTGACCACCGATCTCATAGCCGATCCGAGCGGATTCGGCTGGTTGAGGACCCCTCCTGGTGGCCCTGGTTGTGCTGGTGGTGGAATCGGCCGATTCTGGGTGGCCAATGTCTTGTAACTAGGAAAATGGCGATCTGTGAAGTAAGTTGGCCCCCGCTGCAGTTGGTCGGCTATCTTGGCGTCGACCACAGTGGCAATCATATTGTTAAGGGTGTTGACAAGAATGCCACTCTGGTTGACCAGCGCACGGTGCACGCCCGAATCAATTCGGTCTTGCAAAGTATGCAAACCCGAGTCATCTTGCTCTTGAGTCAGCTCTTTCGCCTTCTGTTTGTCCTTTGGTCCACTGGAGGAGGACGCCTTGAGTTCGTCCATGCTGAATTTGTACTTCTAGTGCACGCCCCGGACCTTGTGCAGGTGAAGCGACGTAGGTAGTTGGCTTGGAGCTCTTCTACCATCCTTTTGTAGTCGGCTTGTTGTTCGCGACGGTTGTTCCATCTTCATAGGCACAATGTTGTCCTGAGAAACGCTGGGGGCTCTTGATGTCGACCATCTTGTCAGCTGCGTCGATGCGTCCTAGCCGAGTTGACAGAGATAGTCCCACCGAGCGTGCCAAGAAGCGTGTTGATGAGAAATTTCTCTCACGCGCTGGCCTGGGAGATCTGCTTAGCTCCAGTGCAGGTCCTTCTCGGCTACCTGTGCAGTACAGGGCATGCCAGTTGGTTTGATCTGTTAACCAACAAGAAAAATAAAGACATATGCGTTAAGGGTTAAGTTAGATCCTACTGGATCGGCTGTGAGAGTCAATTTACATATATATGCTATCCCAAAGTGCATTTAAACTAAGTGACTAGAATAGATCGGCTGTGCCGAGACAGTATTAACCACTTAATCATAATATACAATGGGATAACATATATATGCCTTAACAGCCTAGCTGATACCGTAAGGCTAACTGTGAATCGGCTAGTACTCCGAGTCATCTTATGAAAAGATATTGATCTAAGCTAAATGCGCTAAACCTAGATTAGTCGGCTGTCGGCTGTGGCTGACAGGCTGATTCTGGCTTAGGGAATTTAACTATAGCAAGATCTTAATATAAGAGGCGGCTTTAATAAACCTGATAATAAATATACCAAAAGGATATTAAAACAGATAAGGCCGGCTGAAACCCCGGCACTGTCTCTAAACATATACATCTAGCCGAATAGATCACAAAAGCTCTGAAAATGACTTAATAGGTCAGATTGATGCAACATTAAGTATAAAAAGAACAATCAGATCTACTATAGCTGATGTAAAACCCCTCGAGACGGTGGATATCGCATATAATCTAGGCCAACCATTAGATCTAGCTCCATCGGCTACTGATTCCTGATAGAAACAGGCCGATGTCAAGACAGATCTAAACATAGTTCTAGATTATATGTGATATATGATAACTAACGCAGCATAAATCATTGAATTTAAAGTGTCATAGCGATGGAAGCACTAAATTTGATGAGATACACCACTAATGACAAACATTTACCTTAATCGGGGATCGAAACGATGCAGCCCGAAGCCGGATCAAGTGTTCGTCTAAAGAAAATAGGAGGCGATGCGCCGAAAGTTGTATTGATTGTGTGTATGTAGTTACAAGGGTCTCGGACCCTATTTATACCCAAGAATAAAACTACCCGTGCAAGACACAGTCTCTATCTAATCTACTATACATGATACGACAACACCGCGGGACATGGTCCCATGCCGCATTACAATAGGAAATCTAAACAAATTCCTAATTTAGAGATACAATTGCCGTTACAGGACTCTATCCGTAGATGGCAATATCTTTTAACACGTAATTTGGGAACCGAATCCAACCCCTTATCTGCACGCTTTCCATCGGGACTGGTCCCACTTCACCCTAACCCAGAATCGGCTATCGGCTGTCTTAATCCGATTCGCTCTTAGCCGACGGGCTCCGTAGCCGATTCGGACTTAGCCAATTCTGATTTTGTCTCTTCTCAGATCGCGTCTCTTCTCCAATTCCGCTTCAATTTCTGCTTCAAACCCGGGAGTTAGGTTACCAAATTTTGGTCGTTAACAGAAATGAATTGCCGGAATCAACATACGAGGCTAAGAAGTTAATCTGCCCTCTAGGACTGGAGGTACAGAAGATACACGCATGTCCTAACAATTGTATCCTCTACCGCGGTGAGGAGTACGAGAACCTAGAAGCATGTCCGGTTTGTAAAGCACTTCGATACAAGATCAGACGAGATGATCCATGCGACGTTGACGGACGACCTTCGAAGAAAAGGGTTCCTGCTAAGGTGATGTGGTATTTTCCTATAGTACCACGGCTGAAGCGTCTGTTCAGGAACAAGGAGCATGCAAGGATGATGCGCTGGCACGTGGAAGAACGCCTACAAGACGGCATGCGGAGACATCCCGCCGATGGGTCACAGTGGCGAAACATTGACAAAACATGTAAAGACTTCGGCGAGGATGCAAGAAACCTAAGGTTCGGCTTAAGCACGGACGACATGAATCTTTTTGGAGAGATGAGCAGCGGGCATAGTACTTGGCCTGTAACGATGTGTATCTACAACCTCCCGCCTTGGCTATGCATGAAGCGAAAGTACATTCAGATGCCGGTTATTATTCAAGGCCCGAAGCAACCTGGTAATGACATCGATGTGTACCTGAGACCGCTGATCGAAGATCTAAAACTACTGTGGAAGAAAGAAGGTGTTCCCGTGTGGGATGAGGATAAACAGGAGCAGTTTAACCTACGAGGGTTGTTGTTTGTTACCATCAACGATTGCCCTGCACTTGGCAACCTATCCGGACAGTCAAATAAGGGGTACAACGCTTGCACCCACTATATGGATGAGACCGAGTGTATGTACCTAAAACACTGTAAGAAGGTAGTGTACATGGGCCATTGTCGCTTTCTTGTTGCAAGCCACCCTGTCCGAAGAAGGGGCAAACATTCTGATCAAAAGGCAGACCATTGTACAAAGCCAAAGCATCGCAACGGAAAGGTCGTGTTTGCCATGGTGAAAGACCTCAAAGTAGTATTTGGAAAGGGACCCAGCAACGAACCTATAGCAAGTGAAGGTGGTCACGCGGCGATGTGGAAGAAGAAGTCAATTTTTTGGGAGTTGCCCTACTGGAAAGTCTTGGACGTCCGCCACGCAATCGACGTGATGCACCTCACCAAGAACCTTTGCATAAACCTGCTGGGCTTCCTAGGTGTATATGGAAAATCAAAATATACATTTGAGGCACGTAACGATCTGAAACATATGGCTCAACGCGATGGCCTTCACCCGCAACCAAAGGAGAAAGGAGCCCAATACCTAAGTCCAGCCAGCTACACTCTGAGCAAGGCAGAGAAGGAAATAATGCTTGAATGCCTGGAGAGCATCAAGGTACCGTCTGGATACTCCTCGAATATAAAGGGAATAATAAGCACGAAGGATAAGAAGTTCACAAATCTAAAGTCCCATGACTGCCACGTGCTCATGACACAACTGCTTCCCGTTATAATTTGGGGTATCCTTCCCGATAATGTCCGGGCAACAATAACAAAGCTATGTGCTTTCCTGAACATAATTTCACAGAACATCATCGATCTAGACAGACTAGAAGACTTTCAAAATGATGTGGTCCAATGTCTTGTCAGCTTTGAGATGATCTTTCCGCCTTCCTTCTTCAATATCATGACGCATCTCCTATGCCACCTTGTCAAAGAGATCCGTATCCTCGGTCCGGTATTCCTACACAACATGTTCCCTTTCGAGAGGTATATGGGCGTTCTAAAGAAGTACGTCCGTAACCGTTCTTGTCTGGAGGCCAGCATCGCCCAGGGATATAGAACAGAGGAGGTGATTGAGTTTTGCGTCGACTTTATTGAAGACCCTCGTCCCATCGAGGTGCCTGAATCAAGCCATGAAGGTAGACTATGGGGGAAGGGAACTCCCGGAAGGGAGGCAATAATGAACATAGACAATGACTTGTACAGGAAAGCAAATTAGACCGTGTTGTAACAATCTTCCTTGGTGGCTCCTTACATCGAGGAGCAATTGGTGATTGTTCGCTCGGAAAACATCGGTAAGACGGATGCCTGGATTACACACCATCACATCGATGCATTCCCTGCTTGGCTACGACAACGTCTCATGGGCAACGCGAGCATTGACCAACAACTAGCCTTCTTGGCGAGGGGACCATCTTGCTTGATCACCACATTCCAGGCATATAAAATCAATGGGTACACATTTTACACACGGGCCCAAGACTTAAAGAGCACGAATCAGAACAGCACTGTTTGCATCGATGTCGTGGGATACGACGGTACGGCTAGCACATATTACGGTAACATCGATGACATATGGGAGCTGGACTATGGACCTCTGAAGGTCCCTCTGTTTCGGTGCCAGTGGGTTAGGCTCAGTGGTGGAGGCGTAACCATTGATGCAAGTGGGATGAGAACGGTCGACCTGACCAAGGTTGGATACTCAGACGAACCCTTCATCCTTGCCAATGATGTATGACAAGTTTTCTATGTCAAGGACATGTCTAGCAAAGCAAAGAAGGGGAAAGGGTCCGACGAGCCAAAGCATCACGTGGTTCTCCTAGGGAAAAGAAAAATCGTGGGAGTCGAGGATAGAACTGACGATGATTACGATCAGTTTGACGGGCAAACTCCGTTCGTGGTGGCGGTTGACCTGAGCATCCTCCTATCAAATGAGGACACCCCTTACTCATGCAAAGATCATAACGAAGGAACAATTGTGCGGAGAAAGTACATGAGGACAAACATCACTTAGCTAAATTTATGTATGGACGATGTAAATTAAATTGAATTATTGAATATTATTGTTATCATTTGAATTTATTATAAATTATTGTAAATTTGTCATATTTAAATTATTGTATATTATTATTTAAATTTAAAATAGTTTTGAATATGATTATTATAATTTAAAATACATTATAGTAGGGCACTGTTGAAATATTTAATCTCGGTTTTTAACACAAACCGAGACTAGCGGGAACAGCCATCGATCAAAACGAGATGGGAACCGCCGAGGCATTGAGATGGGAGAGGCAAGCCATCGATCAAAATGAAATTTGGGCGATTTGCTGAGGTACAGTTGCTTTGCTACTTCTAGTAGTAGGGTGTGTGTAGTGTAGCTGCTGCAGGGTCACCAGCGCTGTGTAGTAGAGAGCACAGCCAAATCTTTGGCATTAAATGAGCTGGATCTCTAATCATTCGCACCTATACCAATGGTCTGTGCGCTACTCCTGCAAGGAAATGAAATTTGGGCGATTTGCTGAGGAGAGGAGATCTATTTGCAATTTGCAGATGGGGAAGAAAGCATTGCGGAGCAGCCGTTTTATATACAAGAGGAGTACTACTGCTGGTCCCTGCGCGAAACACCATAGGCAACCATAATATTCGAGTATGTCACTGTTTCATTTTTTATGGGTCCATAAGTCAATGTATATGTAATGACAGTCATAATGATATAAAGAATACACTACTGGAGAAACCATTTTCAAACTTTAATTATATGTTATTATATAATTTTAATACTCCATAATACAAATGTTAATTATATGTTATTATTTAAATTTATAATATTTTTCAAATAGTATATATGTTAATGATATATTATTAGTTAAATTTAAAATAGTTTTGAATATGACAAATATTAATTATATGTTATTATTTAAATTTATAATATTTTTCAAATAGACCATATGTTAATTGTGTATTATTATTTAAATTTAAAATAGTTTTGAATATGATAATTATAATTTAAAAGCGTTGAAATATTTAGTCCCGGTTTTTAACAAAACCGGGACTAAAGATAAATTTGGATGGGCGGAAAAACATCTTTAGTCCCGGTTGATGGCTTAAACCGGGACTAAAGATGCCCACCTACCTAGGCCACGTGGCTGCCCGTCATCTTTAGTCCCGATTGGAGCCACCAACCGGGACTAAAGATACTATCTTTGTCCCGTTAAAACCACCAACCGGGACTAAATGATATCTTTTGTACCGGTTGAAGCCACCAACGGGACTAAATGATCTTTCGTCCCGGTTGGTGGCTTCAACCGGACAAAAGAGCCGTATCTATATATAGCAGGGGCCTCACTGGGATCCGAACACTTAGCCGTTTTCTTCTTCGTCTTCATCGCCGTCGCCCTTCAAGCCCTAGGACGCCGCCGCCGAACCGCCATCTTCATCGCCGTGGGTCAAAAGCCGGAAGCCGAAAGCCGCCGCGCCATCGTCGCCGTCGCCGACGCCGCAAGTTAGCCGCCGCCCTCTTTTGATCCCCTCATATGTGTGATCGGGTTTAGGGTTTAGGGTTTTCGGGCCGGGACGGCATCGCCGCCGCCGTCGTCGCCCCTTCATGCCCCCCACACGCCGCCGCCTTGCAGGCCCCTCCCCACGCCGCCGGCACCCCCGCCCGCCCACACACCGCCGCCGCCGCCGCCTCCACCATACGCCGACGCGCCGCTGCTGCCCCCCACACGCCGACATCGCCGTTGCCGCCTCCCCACACGCCGACGCCGCCCTCGCCTCCCGGCCCGCCGCCGCCGCTCTCTGCCCTCTGCCTCCCCTCTGTGTCGCAGTCGATTAATTTGATGAAATTAATGGATTAATTTGATGAAATATTTGATGAAATTTGAATGTGTATGTGTATGTGTATGTGTATGGAATGAAATTTGAATGTGTATGTGTATGTGTATGAAATTTGAATATATGTATGTGTGTGTTAGAATGAATTAAATTTATATGTGAATGGATTTTGTATATGTTTGTAAATTTATTTGTGTGAATTTTGTATGTTTATATATGTGTAAATGTATGAAGACTTTTTATTTACATGTGAACAGACTTTTTATATGTGAACGGACTTTTTATTTAAATTTGAATGCATGAAGATTGTGAATTTTGAATTTTGAATGTGTATTTAAATTTGAATGTGAATGTGACTTGCGAATTTTGTATTTTCGAACGAACGAGAATGATAAAACAAACGAATGGACGTGGACGAACGGACGAACGAACGAACGAACGGACAAACGAACGAACGAATGAACGAGTTTCGTTCGGTCAATCAGTCGGTCGTTCGTTCGTTCGGTCGGTCGGTCGTTCGTTCGGTCGTTACAACATACATAGGCATGCAACGTTCTCTCTTTCCCTCCTCTCCTCTCCACTTCCTCACCTCTCCACCTTATCTCCCTCACGTCATCCTCCTCTCTTTCTCTCCTATCCTCCAGACGATCGTACCCACGGACGTGAACGAACGATAGAACGAACGGACGTGAACGAACGAACGATAATTTCGTTCGTTCGGTTGTTTTACGGTTTATTGTTTAGGATTTGGGGTTTAGGATTAGGGTTAGGGTTTAGGGTCTGAACGAACGGACGTGAACGAATAATAGAACGGACATGAACAAATGATAGAACGAAGAATAGAACGAACGTGAACGATAGAACGAACGATCGGTCGGTCAGTCGTTTGGTCGGTCGTTCGTTCGGTCGGTCGTTCGTTCGGTCATTACAACGTACTTAGGCATGCAACGTTCTCTCTTTCCCTCCTCTCCTGTCCACTTCCTCTCCTCTCCACCTTATCTCCCTCACGTCATCCTCCTCTCTTTCTCTCCACTCCTCTAGACGATCGTACCCACGGACGTGAACGAACGGTAGAACGAACGGACCTGAACGAACGAACGATAGTTTCGTTCGTTCGGTCACTTTACGGTTTATGGTTTAGGATTTGGGGTTTAGGATTATGGTTAGGGTTTAGGGCCGGATTTCATCTATTTTTTTCATCTTCTTTCTTTTGTCTATGGTTTTTTACGTAGACATACATGATTTCACTGAATAATTGATACATGTATTAACCGAATAAATTTTTTCTTTGTCGGAATTCTTTGATTAAGTCCTCAACCCACAACAATCAAATGGCAGATCGTGACGAGGAATAGTTTCTTCTTGACGAGATCGCACGCGGTAGCACAGAGTTTTACACTGAGGAGGGGACCGAGAATCCAGGTCAATACCTCAACGAGGAGGGGAACGAGGGGGGATGAGGAGGGGAACGAGGAAGTGAATGAGGGATCCGCATCCATTGGACAGAAGAGGCCACGTGGGCTACGCGATGTCGCCAAGCGCATCAAGGGTCGACACGTCATAACGGAAGTAGCACCGGACGGTCGACCAAGTGCCCCAGCGGATGCCGCAAGGAAGTTTATGGTACACAGCGGATGGGTGGTGAGAGATCACGTGCCCATAAGCGTTGCAAACTGGAGGTGATCAAGAAAAGGAGGAGATGAGCAGAGCTATCTCCCGGACACAGAGAAAGAAATGCTGTGGACCACAATGCTGCAAACGTTCACCATCCTAGACTCACAACAAGCAAGGGTCAAGGAATGGACGTTAAAGAAGATGGCAGAGCTCTTCAGGAACTATAAGAAAGAGTTACACAAGAAATACATCCTGAAGGGCCAGAACCCAGACTTTGACAAGTTCCCAAATCTCAGAGATCATTGGGAGGCCTTTGTTGAACACAAGACTGGGGAAGAAGCACGAGCGATCATTGAAAAGAACAAGGCCAATGCAGCCAAGAAAAAATATCATCACAGGCTTGGGTCAGGCAGCTATCAGAAAGCAATGCAGAAATAGGAGAAAATGGAAGCCAACCTTAGCGCGAGATATCATTCCAGGCACAGCCAACTGGCCGGAACGATCAAAGCATTGGTTCTATGCTCACGACGGCTCACTTAATCTCGTAGATGGCGCAGTTATATTCGATGAAGAAACCCAAGAAGTCGGCCGAAGATTAGAGGAGGCGGTGGAGGCCACTTCGTTGGGCTTGTTCAGGCCCGACAGCGAGAAGGACGAGCTAATGCTCGCGCTCCAAAACCCAAAGCATCCAGGACGTACGCGAGGAAAAGGCGTCGTTTCCTGGAAATATGGGTTTCAAGCTGATATCGAGACGTGCAGGAGTCGCATGAGGACCAAGCGAGAGCACGATGTGAGGTTCGCTGAAATGGAGATGCGGATCTCGCAGATTGATCAAATTATGGACAAAAGGCTGAACCAGAGGTTGGTAGAGGAGCGGAGCCAGCAACAACCGCTCAACTACAGCAGCAGCGCAGCAGCTGCACTTCAACTGGAAATGAAGGCAAGTTGGCCCCACAAGCTGAACCTTTTCCGCCATGCCCCGTTGATGACATCACGCAGCGGACACCATGTGAGCTGTACATTCCACTAAAGAACATAACAATAAAGGTATGTTCGTACTTTTATGTTATATATTTCCTTCAATAACTTGACAATCAATGTTCATTACTAACTAATAAGCAATCTTCTCGAACAGGTCACGTCAGGCATGACCATTCCAGTAGACCGAGACGGCGCCTACCACTGTCGGCCCGTTCCACCTACGTACTCAAAAGTGAAAATTGAACAGGTGGAACGCGGCTATGAAGATCTCGAGCTGGATTTCCCCGAAGGAGACGGGGAGACGACGCTAGGAGAAATAGCTCACGGAATATTTGTTTGGAGGAAGCCCTTCAAAATATTCCCTGAACGAATAGCGTCTCCTATCGTTCCACCACCGTCGCCTCCACGTGGGCCGTGTCCTCCGCCTCCTTCGCCGCCTCCGCCTCCTGCGCCTCCTCCGCCTTCTGTGTCGCCTCCACGAGCACTGACTCCTAAACTATCGTCTCCAACTCCACCGCCTTCTCACCCTCCTCCGTCGCCACAACGAGCACCGACTCCTAAACGGTCATCATCAAAGAGCGTGCCGTCAATATCAAGCGGTCTCCCAAGAAGAAAGATTCAAAGAATTGAGAAGACTCCGCCACCCGCACAAAAGCTTGAAGGGTTACGCGGAGGCTACGCTAGCCGAAAAACAAAACTTTTAACCGCGCAAACCAGGAACACTTGCAAGTAAGGGCCGATAGATCGTTACCGATTAGAGTATGCAGCGGAAAAAGCCAATCAGGGCTATCCGATCCGAAACAGTGTAGCCGATTCCCGCAAGCCGACAGCCGATTCCTGGGGACAGCCGATTCACCAATCAGCCGATTCGCCGATGTGGCTGATTCGCTGAGTCGTCTGATCGTGTTCTCGTGCCTCGCTCCGATGCACTCGACCGCAGCCGATTCCACCACAGCCAATCCGTAGCCGGTCAATAGCGCGCAACGTAGCAATGCCTCTACCGGTATCCACACGTCCGGGGACAGAACGCCGAACACCCGTGTGCTAGCACGCGATGCAATGCAGGGTTTGGCTCGAAAGTGGGGAGGGTTTCCGTGGAGATTGATCTCGGCGACATCTGTTGCGGATTTGGTTCAATGCGATACAGCAACTCTCCACCCCTCGCCCCTTTATATAGAGTTGGCCGACTGGGACTAGTGGCCGATCAGGACTCTACTTTAAATCGGATCCTATCCGAATCTCACAGAGTTGGCCGCCCATACGTCGTAAGCCCATAGGACTCTATCCGATCGGATCCCTATCCGATCGAGCCGTATCCGAGTCCAACTCGAATGTCTATTCTTATCCCCTTAAGCGTGCGACCCTGTAGGTTCAGGTATACTCGGTTTCGGCCATAGTCCAACTTAGCCGATCGTCGGCTCGAGTCCAACTCAGCCGACCTGTCAATAGCGGCGCCTAGCAGTACATATTGACACCATAGTATACAAGAATATAATATCGGCTCGAACCTGTAATGTGTACACAAATTCCTTTTCCTCACGATACCAATTAAGCTATAGGCAAGATGTGTGCCATCCCTTCAATAGCTTAACCATTCACTCGAACCGTATTGGATTATCCGTCCGTTGATTGACTCCTCAATTAACTTAGCATGGCCATGCATTTCCATAATCCATTACCTCGAGGGCCCAGAGATATCCCTCCAAAGGAGGGGCAAATTCTATCTTGATCACTCACATCCCACTCCATGTTTCATAGCAAACCCGAAAACTACCTTTATAACTACCCGATTACGGAATAGCGTTTGGTAGTCCCAAAGTAGGCTACTACACATGTTGGATCCATGGTGATCTCGGTCTAAGGACTTTGTACCAACACTACCCGAGACCAACTAATGGCACATTAATTCTGTAGTGTCTCATGGTGGGTCTATCCAACAATGTGTTCTCTAACACATGTGTCCATGTTTATTGATTTGGTATCTCCATACCCATGATCTATGAGACATGATCATCAATCAATAAATATGCCGATCTTATAATCATATTTGTTCCAACAATATAACATATGATCGGGATCGTTTAGAAATAGATTCATACATAAAGAGTCTCATAAATAAGTCACGTACTTATTGATCAATACAAGATGTCTATTTCATGGAACCGAATAACACTTTATTCATAAATACATAAACATTGACCATGATATCCAACATCTCCATGTTGCCTCTAGGGCATATCACTAACAATCTCTCACTTGCACTAGAGTCAATCATGTAAGTATCTAATACCAATTGCTCTTGTGTGCGCCTCTTGTTTCGGTGAGGGAGAGGTTTTGTCGGCGGATCGGCTATGTTGAGATCCGTGTGCACTTTGCATATCTTGACATCACCCTCTGTCCACTATCTCGCGGATGAGATGATATCGCCGAAGTATGTGTTTGGACTTCGATGTGATCTCGGCTCCTTGGCTTGCGCAATGGCTCCACTATTATCACAATAAAGAGACATTGGACCAGTCGCACTGGTCATCACACCAAGCTCGAAACAAATTTCTTGATCTAAACGCCTCCTTTGCGCTTCGAAGCAGCAATGTACTCGGCTTCGGTTATAGAATCAGCAACGTATCCGCTTGGAACTCTTCCAACCGATCGCGCCTCCGTTCGGGCAGAACACGAACCCGATTGCGATCTATAATCATCCTTGTCTGTTTGGAAGCTAGCATCGGTGTAACCACTTACAACGAGCTCTTCTTCACCTCCATAGACTAGGAACATATCCTTAGTTCTTCTCAAGTACTTAAGGATATTCTTTACTGCGATCCAGTGACCTTCACCTGGATCGAGGTATCGCTCGTAGCACTCAAAGCGTACGAGACATCGGACGTGTACAAAGCATGGCATACATGATGGATCCAATTGCCGAAGCATATGGAACCATACCCATCTTATTCCGCTCATCATGTGTCCGAGGACACCGATTCTTGCTAAGATTAATGCCATGTGACATGGGCAAGAAACCTTTCTTGGAATCATGCATGTTGAACCTTTTCAACACCTTGTCAATGTATGTACTTTGGCTTAATCTAATTAGCCTCTTGGATCTATCTCTATAGATCCGAATGCCCAATATGTATGCTGCCTCCCTAAGTATTTCATGGAAAAACTATTTTTCAATAAAGACTTGACGGATTCTAGCATAGGGATATCATTTCCAATCAAGAATATGTCATCCACATATAAGATTAGAAATACAATTGCGCTCCCACCGACCTTTTTGTAAACACAGGCCTCCTCTTCGTTTTTGATGAAACCAAACCCTTTGATTACTTCATCAAAACGAATATTCCAACTCCGAGATGCTTGCTTCAATCCATAAATGGATTTCGTAGCTTGCATATCTTTCCGACGATTGTGGATCGACAAAACCCGAGGTTGTATCTTGTATACATCCTCGCTTAGGTCCATTTAGGAAAGCCGTTTTGACATCCATCGCCATATCTCATAATCGAAATATGCAGCAATCGCTAGGATAATCCGAATAGATTTAAGCATTGCGACGGGCGATAAGGTTTCATCATAATCAACTCCTTGAATCTGTTTAAAACCTTTCGCCACCAATCGCGCCTTATAGATGTGAACATTTCCATCCATATCGGCATTTTCTTAAAAACCCATTTACACTCAATGGTTTTGACACCATCAGTGGATCAACCAAGTTCCAAACTTGATTGTCGTACATGGATTCTATTTCGGATTTCATGGCTCCAAGCCACTTGTTGGAATCGGGTCCCACCATCGCTTCCTCATAGGTCTTAGGTTCATCGTTGTCCAACAACAATATATCACGTTGTTCCGCACTGTACTCGGGCGCACGACGTGATCTTTTAGACCTCCGTGGGGCTGGTGTATCTACATGGTGGCGCAACACTTTGCTCCTCTGTTGTGGCTCGTGGTCGCCGAAACATTTTCTCGGTGTTTCTTGAACTTCTTCAAGATGCACCCTGCTCCCACTAACCCTTCTTTAAAGAAACTCTTTCTCCAAGAAGATACCGTGTCGGGCGACAAACACTTTGCCTTGTTCCCGATTATAAAAGTAATATCCCTTAGTTTCCATAGGATATCCCACAAAGAAGCACTTGTCGATTTGGGTGTGAGCTTGTCGACTATAAACGTTTTACATAAGCTTCACATCCCCAAATTTTGAGAAAAGACAAACTAGGGGTTGCCATGTTCATATCTCATATGGTGTCTTTTAACCGACTTAGATGGAACTCTATTTAGTGTGAGCGCAATGTTTCAAGAGCATATCCCGAAGAATAACGGAAGATCACTTTGGCTCATCATCGACCGCACCATGTCCAACAAGGTGTGATTTCTCCGTTCGGACACTCCGTTCCATTGCGGAGTTCTGGCGGAGTCAAGCGTGGAACAATTCCACAATCTTTCGATGATTACCAAACTCTTGGCTCAAGTATTCCGCTCCACGATCGATCGTAGAAACTTGATTGTTTTCCCTAAATGATTCTGTACTTCATTCTGGAATTCTTTGAACTTTTCAAAGGATTCAGACTTATGCCTCATTAAGTAGATATAACCATATCTACTAAAGTCATCGGTAAAGGTAATGAAGTACGATAACCACCTCTCGACCGTTGAGCTCATTGGTCCACATACATCGTATGTACGAGTGCCAACAAGTCACTTGCTCTCTCACTGTGTCCCGTGAAAGGTGCTTTTGTCATCTTACCAAGTAAACAAGACTCACATGTCTCAAATGATTCAAAATCAAAAGAGTGAAGCAGTCCATCCTTATGGAGCTTCTCCATGCGTTTCTTATTTATATGGCCTAAGCGACAATGCCGGATAAACGTGGGGTTTGTATCATTAGAGAGTTGTCTTTCGTATTAATGTTATAGATGGGAGACGCTTCAAGATTTAAAACGTATAATCCATTCACCAATGGAGCATGAATATAGAACATATCTCGAGATATATTGAACAACCATTGTTCATTGATCTAAAATCATATCCTTTCGCTTGCAAACATGAAGCGGAAATAATGTTTTGACATAGTGTTGGAACACAATAACAATTATTTAATTCCAAAACTAATCCCGAAGGTAGATGAAGTGGTGCTGTGCCGATAGAAACCGTAGCAACTCTTGCTCCATTGCCGACGCGAGTTCACCTCGGCCCTTCTTAAGCCTCTACTTCTTCTCATTTCCCGCAACGATTTGCAAATATGAGCTACGATCCGGTATCAAATACCGAACAGTCGAGGTGAAGTAGCAAGATTAATGTCTATAACATTAATACCGAAGTAGAAGTCGTACTTTGCTTCTTTTTGAGATCCTCCATGTACTTCTTGCAGTTCCTTTTCCGGTGACCTATCTCCTTGCGGTAGAAGCAAACGGCATCGATGCCGCCGACCCCTTCTTGCCCTTCTTTGCATTAGAGGCACTCGCGATCTCATCGGGAGTTAACTTCCTCTTGGTGCAACGTTTCTTGACAGTGGTTTGCGCTTAGCCTTCGCATCATCATCACATGATGACCGTTTTTCGAGACACTCTCCTCGCCGTCTTTAGCATCCCATGCAATTCGGCCAAGGTTCTATCCATATTGTTCATGTGATAATTTAATATGAATGGCTCGAAGCTTGGAGGGAGCGACCGGAGAATCACGTCGTAGCCAACTCGGGGCTAAGAGGGAAACCTAGTTTCTCAAGACTCTCGATATAGTCAATCATCTTTATCACATGCGGGTGATGGGATTTCCCTCAACAAGCACGCACGCAAACAAGGACTTCGAGGTGTTGAACCTCTCGGCCCGAGCTTGGTTCTCAAACATACCACGCAGTCCCCGAATAATTGTGTGAGCATCGCTGCTCTCATATTGCTTCGAAGCTCGGGGACATTGTAGCAAGCATGAGACAGCTTATATCTAGGGCATCATTAGTGTGCTTCTCGTAAGCCCTCCGTGCGATTGAGTGGCATTATTAGGCAAATCCTCGGGATAGGGTACTTCAAGAACATACTCTTTACGCTCTTGCTTGAGAACAATTCTCAAGTTGCGATACCAATCCATAAAGTTTGTTCCATTTAATTTTTCCTTTTCGAGAATAGATCGCAAATTAAAGGTACTGGGTGTAGTATTAGCCACCATTTATTCTACAATAGAAAAAGCAAAGTTTAGCACAATGTTTATGCTATGTCTATTGTTAAAAAATTTAACATTAGACTCCCATTACGTATTTTACACCCTTCCTCTAGGTTACGTATTAGGTCAAGATCCACATGTTAGTTAATTTTCTAGTGAGCTTTGGCATCACCGCTAGAAAATTAATAACATCGATAAGCGACTCCTTACTAATCACATCTCTATGTGACTCTTGTTGTTGGTGTGGCATCTCCATGCCCCGGCGCCAACTCGTGCCCCAAGGCCCAAAACTTTTTGATAGCCTTGTTAAGTAAACCAAATGCTCTGCTGTATATGTCCGACATATACCCCCTCGTGTTATGATAGAGAATGGCACTCGCTTTGACAGACCCACCATTGACGAGCATAACGGTGACGGGTGCAACATTTGGAAGGGCATCATTACTACTTAATTTTGAGAGGGATGCTATGCTATCAAACAAACATATCACATATATGAAAGCAGGTAGAATAGCATATAATGAAATAGTATGGCCCCCTTCACATGGTGATCTCCATCTCCATGTCTGCGCGAGGATCTCCATCTTCGGCACCATCTTCCAATGTGCATGATGCTTGATTTCTTCAAACTAAGCTACTACTATAGAAGCTCTAATTGAAGATTACATCGACTCGCAGTCGTGAAAGAATATTATAAGCATTGCACGTATGAAAGAATATTACAGGATTGCACATATGAAAGAATATTACATGCATCACATGCATCTCATACATACAATAGGGCCATACCATCTCAAAGCATTCTCTGCAAAAACAAGTTAGGCGTAGAAAACGTTTTCTACCTATCGCAGAAACGGCATCGAGACGACCTATAAGGGGTACGCACACGGCGGTCCCTCGCGGGCTTCCGGGCGGCGCCCGAACACCACACGAAATTCATAGATGCAATCTATGAAATTTCTTCGGAAACCATGTCGGCACAATCATATTATGCCGTCCCGATACACTATCAAGGAACGCAATTACCATCAACTCTTCTCAACAGATCCCGTAAAACCGATTGATCTAATCAACCCGTGCGCAAAACTTGTTCCAGATCCAATCTAAAACCCGAACTAAGCAAGATTAGCTCGATACCACCGAAGGGTTACGCGGAGGCTACGCTAGCCGAAAAACAAAACTTTTAACCGCGCAAACCAGAACACTTGCAAGTAAGGGCCGATAGATCGTTCGATTGGAGTATGCAGCGGAAATAGCCAATCGGGGCTATCCGATCAGGAACAGTGTAGCCAATTCCCGCAAGCCGACAGCCGATTCCTGGGGACAGCCGATTTACCAATCAGCCGAATCATCGATGTAGCTGATTCACTGAGTCGTCTGACCGTGTTCTCGCGCCTCGCTCCAATGCGCTCGACCGCAGCCGATTCCACCACAGCCGATTCGTAGTCGATCAATAGCGCGCAACGTAGCAACGCCTCTACCGGTATCCACACGTCCGGGGACAGAACGTCGAACACCCGTGTGCTAGCACGCGATGCAACGCTAGGGTTTGGCTTGAAAGTGGGGAGGGTTTCTGTGGAGATTGATCTCGGCGACTTTGTTGCGGATTCGGTTCAATGCGATACAGCAACTCTTCACCCCTCGCCCCTTTATATAGAGTTGGCGACTGGGACTAGTGGCCGATCGGGACTCTATTTTAAATCGGATCCTATCCGAATCTCACGAGTTGGCCGCCCATACGTCGTAAGCCCATAGGACTCTATCCGATCGGATCCCTATCCGATCGAGCCGTATCCGAGTCCAACTCGAATGTTCGTTCTTATCCCCTTAAGCGTGCGACCCTGTAGGTTCAGGTATACTCGTCGGCCATAGTCCAACTTAGCCGATCGTCGGCTCGAGTCCAACTCGGCCGACTGTCAATAGCGGCGCCTAGCAGCACATATTGACACCATAGTATACAAGAATATAATATCGGCTCGAATCGTAATGTGTACACAAATCCCTTTGCCTCACGATACCAATTAAGCTATAGGCAAGATGTGTGTCATCCCTTATAGCTTAACCATTCACTCGAACCGTATTGGATTATCTCGTCCGTTGATTGACTCCTCAATTAACTTAGCATGGCCATGCATTTCCATAATCCATTACCTCGAAGGGCCCAGAGATATCCCTCCAAAGGAGGGGCAAATTCTATCTTGATCACTCACATCCCACTCCATGTTTCATAGCAAACCCGAAAACTACCTTTATAACTACCCGATTACGAATAGCGTTTGGTAGTCCCAAAGTAGGCTACTACACATGTTGGATCCATGGTGATCTCAGGTCTAAGGACTTTGTACCAACACTACCCGAGACCAACTAATGGCACATTAATTCCTGTAGTGTCTCATGGTGGGTCTATCCAACAATGTGTTCTCTAACACATGTGTCCATGTTTATTGATTTGGTATCTCCATACCCATGATCTATGAGACATGATCATCAATCAATAAATATGCCGATCTTATAATCATATTTGTTCCAACAATATAACATATGATCGGGGATCGTTTAGAAATAGATTCATACATAAAGAGTCTCATAAATAAGTCACGTACTTATTGATCAATACAAGATGTCTATTTCATGGAACCGAATAACACTTTATTCATAAATACATAAACATTGACCATGATATCCAACATCTCCATGTTGCCTCTAGGGCATATCACTAACAATCTCTCACTTGCACTAGAGTCAATCATGTAAGTATCTAATACCAATTGCTCTTGTGTGCGCCTCTTGTTTCGGCCGAGGGAGAGGTTTTGTCGGCGGATCGGCTATGTTGAGATCCGTGTGCACTTTGCATATCTTGACATCACCTCGTCCACTATCTCGCGGATGAGATGATATCGCCGAAGTATGTGTTTGGACTTCGATGTGATCTCGGCTCCTTGGCTTGCGCAATGGCTCCACTATTATCACAATAAAGAGACATTGGACCGCCGCATGTCATCATACCAAGCTCGAAACAAATTTCTTGATCTAAACAGCCTCCTTTGGCTTACAAGCAGCAATGTACTCGGCTTCGGTTATAGAATCAGCAACGTATCCCGCTTGAAACTCTTCCAACCGATCGCGCCTCCGTTCGGGCGAACACGAACCCAGATTGCGATCTATAATCATCCTTGTCTGTTTGGAAGCTAGCATCGGTGTAACCACTTACAACGAGCTCTTCTTCACCTCCATAGACTAGGAACATATCCTTAGTTCTTCTCAAGTACTTAAGGATATTCTTTGATCCAGTGACCTTCACTGGATCTCGAGTATCTCGCTCGTAGCACTCAAAGCGTACGAGACATCGGACGTGTACAAAGCATGGCATACATGATGGATCCAATTGCCGAAGCATATGGAACCATACCCATCTTATTCCGCTCATCATGTGTCCGAGGACACCGATTCTTGCTAAGATTAATGCCATGTGACATGGGCAAGAAACCTTTCTTGGAATCATGCATGTTGAACCTTTTCAACACCTTGTCAATGTATGTACTTTGGCTTAATCTAATTAGCCTCTTGGATCTATCTCTATAGATCCGAATGCCCAATATGTATGCTGCCTCCCTAAGTATTTCATGGAAAAACTATTTTTCAATAAAGACTTGACGGATTCTAGCATAGGGATATCATTTCCAATCAAGAATATGTCATCCACATATAAGATTAGAAATACAATTGCGCTCCCACTGACCTTTTTGTAAACACAGGCCTCCTCTTCGTTTTTGATGAAACCAAACCCTTTGATTACTTCATCAAAACGAATATTCCAACTCCGAGATGCTTGCTTCAATCCATAAATGGATTTCTGTAGCAAGCATATCTTTCCAGACGATTGTGGATCGACAAAACCCTGAGGTTGTATCTTGTATACATCCTCGCTTAGGTCCATTTAGGAAAGCCGTTTTGACATCCATCTGCCATATCTCATAATCGAAATATGCAGCAATCGCTAGGATAATCCGAATAGATTTAAGCATTGCGACGGGCGATAAGGTTTCATCATAATCAACTCCTTGAATCTGTTTAAAACCTTTCGCCACCAATCGCGCCTTATAGATGTGAACATTTCCATCCATATCGGCATTTTTCTTAAAAACCCATTTACACTCAATGGTTTTGACACCATCAGGTGGATCAACCAAGTTCCAAACTTGATTGTCGTACATGGATTCTATTTCGGATTTCATGGCTCCAAGCCACTTGTTGGAATCGGGTCCCACCATCGCTTCCTCATAGGTCTTAGGTTCATCGTTGTCCAACAACAATATATCACGTTGTTCCGCACCTGTGTACCTGTCAGGCGCACGACGTGATCTTTTAGACCTCCGTGGGGCTGGTGTATCTACGGTGGTGGCGCAACACTTTGCTCCTCCTGTTGTGGCTCGTGGTTGAAACATTTTCCGGTGTTTCTTGAACTTCTTCAAGATGCACCCTGCTCCCACTAACCCTTCTTTAAAGAAACTCTTTCTCCAAGAAGATACCGTGTCGGGCGACAAACACTTTGCCTTGTTCCCGATTATAAAAGTAATATCCCTTAGTTTCCATAGGATATCCCACAAAGAAGCACTTGTCGATTTGGGTGTGAGCTTGTCGACTATAAACGTTTTACATAAGCTTCACATCCCCAAATTTTGAGAAAAGACAAACTAGGGGGTTGCCATGTTCATATCTCATATGGTGTCTTTTTAACCGACTTAGATGGAACTCTATTTAGTGTGAGCGCAGCTGTTTCAAGAGCATATCCCCGAAGAATAACGGAAGATCACTTTGGCTCATCATCGACCGCACCATGTCCAACAAGGTGTGATTTCTCCGTTCGGACACTCCGTTCCATTGCGGAGTTCTGGCGGAGTCAACCGTGGAACAATTCCACAATCTTTCGAATGATTACCAAACTCTTGGCTCAAGTATTCCGCTCCACGATCCGATCGTAGAAACTTGATTGTTTTCCCTAAATGATTCTGTACTTCATTCGGAATTCTTTGAACTTTTCAAAGGATTCAGACTTATGCCTCATTAAGTAGATATAACCATATCTACTAAAGTCATCGGTAAAGGTAATGAAGTCGATAACCACCTCGACCGTTGAGCTCATTGGTCCACATACATCCGTATGTACGAGTGCCAACAAGTCACTTGCTCTCTCACCGTGTCCCGTGAAAGGTGCTTTTGTCATCTTACCAAGTAAACAAGACTCACATGTCTCAAATGATTCAAAATCAAAAGAGTGAAGCAGTCCATCCTTATGGAGCTTCTCCATGCGTTTCTTATTTATATGGCCTAAGCGACAATGCCGGATAAACGTGGGGTTTGTATCATTAGAGAGTTGTCTTTTCGTATTAATGTTATAGATGGGAGACGCTTCAAGATTTAAAACGTATAATCCATTCACCAATGGAGCATGAATATAGAACATATCTCGAGATATATTGAACAACCATTGTTCATTGATCTAAAATCATATCCTTTCGCTTGCAAACATGAAGCGGAAATAATGTTTTGACATAGTGTTGGAACACAATAACAATTATTTAATTCCAAAACTAATCCCGAAGGTAGATGAAGTGGTACGTGCCGATAGAAACCGTAGCAACTCTTGCTCCATTGCCGACGCGCAGTTCACCTCGGCCCTTCTTAAGCCTCTACTTCTTCTCATTTCCTGCAACGATTTGCAAATATGAGCTACTGATCCGGTATCAAATACCGAAGAGTCGTAGGTGAAGTAGCAAGATTAATGTCTATAACATTAATACCTGAAGCAGAAGTCGTACTTTGCTTCTTTTTGAGATCCTCCATGTACTTCTTGCAGTTCCTTTTCCAGTGGCCTATCTCCTTGCAATAGAAGCAAACGGCATCGATGCCGCCGACCCCTTCTTGCCCTTCTTTGCATTAGAGGCACTCGCGATCTCATCGGGAGTTAACTTCCTCTTGGTGCAACGTTTCTTGACAGTGGTTTGCGCTTAGCCTTCGCATCATCATCACATGATGACCGTTTTCAGGACACTCTCCTCGGCCGTCTTTAGCATCCCATGCAATTCGGCCAAGGTTCTATCCATATTGTTCATGTGATAATTTAATATGAATGGCTCGAAGCTCGGAGGGAGCGACCAGGAGAATCACGTCGTAGCCAACTCGGGCTAAGAGGGAAACCTAGTTTCTCAAGACTCTCGATATAGTCAATCATCTTTATCACATGCGGACCGATGGGATTTCCCTCAACAAGCACGCACGCAAACAAGGACTTCGAGGTGTTGAACCTCTCGGCCCGAGCTTGGTTCTCAAACATACCACGCAGTCCTTGAATAATAGTGTGAGCATCGCGCTCTCATATTGCTTCGAAGCTCGGGGGACATTGTAGCAAGCATGAGACGGCTTATATCTAGGGCATCATTAGTGTGCTTCTCGTAAGCCCTCCGTGCGATTATGATGGCATTATTAGGCAAATCCTCGGGATAGGGTACTTCAAGAACATACTCCTTACGCTCTTGCTTGAGAACAATTCTCAAGTTGCGATACCAATCCATAAAGTTTGTTCCATTTAATTTTTCCTTTTCGAGAATAGATCGCAAATTAAAAGCCTGGGTGTAGTATTAGCCACCATTTATTCTACAATAGAAAAAGCAAAGTTTAGCATAATGTTTATGCTATGTCTATTGTTAAAAAATTTAACATTAGACTCCCATTACGTATTTTACACCCTTCCTCTAGGTTACGTATTAGGTCAAGATCCACATGTTAGTTAATTTTCTAGTGAGCTTTGGCATCACCGCTAGAAAATTAATAACATCGATAGCGACTCCTTACTAATCACATCTCTATGTGACTCTTGTTGTTGGTGTGGCATCTCCATGCCCCGGCGCCAACTTGTGCCCCAAGGCCCAAAACTGTTTTTGATAGCCTTGTTAAGTAAACCAAATGCTCTGCGTATATGTCCGACATATACCCCTCGTGTTATGATAGAGAATGGCACTCGCTTTGACGGACCCACCATTGACGAGCATAACGGTGACGGGTGCAACATTTGGAAGGGCATCATTACTACTTAATTTTGAGAGGGATGCTATGCTATCAAACAAACATATCACATATATGAAAGCAGGTAGAATAGCATATAATGAAATAGTATGGCCCCCTTCACATGGTGATCTCCATCTCCATGTCGGCGCTGAGGATCTCCATCTTCGGCACCATCTTCCAATGTGCATGATGCTTGATTTCTTCAAACTAAGCTACTACTATAGAAGCTCTAATTGAAGATTACATCGACTCGCAGGTCGTGAAAGAATATTATAAGCATTGCACGTATGAAAGAATATTACAGGGATTGCACATATGAAAGAATATTACATGCATCACATGCATCTCATACATACAATAGGGCCATACCATCTCAAAGCATTCTCTGCAAAAACAAGTTAGGCGTAGAAAACGTTTTCTACCTATCGCAGAGAAACGGCATCGAGACGACCTATAAGGGGTACGCACACGGCGGTCCCTCGCGGGCTTCCGGGCAGCGCCCAGAACACCACACGAAATTCATAGATGCAATCTATGAAATTTCTTACGGAAACCATGTCGGCACAATCATATTATGCCGTCCCGATACACTATCAAGGAACGCAATTACCATCAACTCTTCTCAACAGATCCCGTAAAACCGATTGATCTAATCAACCCGTGCGCAAAACTTGTTCCAGATCCAATCTAAAACCCGAACTAAGCAAGATTAGCTCTGATACCACTGAAGGGTTACGCGGAGGCTACGCTAGCCGAAAAACAAAACTTTTAACCGCGCAAACCAGGAACACTTGCAAGTAAGGGCCGATAGATCGTTACCGATTGGAGTATGCAGCGGAAATAGCCAATCGGGGCTATCCGATCAGGAACATGTAGCCGATTCCCGCAAGCCGACGCCGATTCCCGGGGACGCCGATTACCAATCAGCCGAATCATCGATGTAGCCGATTCGGCGAGTCGTCCCGACCGTGTTCTCGCGCCTCGCTCCAATGCGCTCGACCGCAGCCGATTCCACCACAGCCGATTCGTAGTCGATCAATAGCGCGCAACGTAGCAACGCCTCTACCGGTATCCACACGTCCGGGGACAGAACGCCGAACACCCGTGTGCTAGCACGCGATGCAAGGCTAGGGTTTGGCTCGAAAGTGGGGAGGGTTTCCGTGGAGATTGATCTCGGCGACTTCTGTTGCGGATTCGGTTCAATGCGATACAGCAACTCTCCACCCCTCGCCCCTTTATATAGAGTTGGCCGACTGGGACTAGTGGCCGATCAGGACTCTATTTTAAATCGGATCCTATCCGAATCTCACAGAGTTGGCCGCCCATACGTCGTAAGCCCATAGGACTCTATCCGATCGGATCCCTATCCGATCGAGCCGTATCCGAGTCCAACTCGAATGTTCGTTCTTATCCCCTTAAGCGTGCGACCCTGTAGGTTCAGGTATACTCGTCGGCCATAGTCCAACTTAGCCGATCGTCGGCTCGAGTCCAACTCGCCCGACTGTCAATAGCGGCGCCTAGCGCACATATTGACACCATAGTATACAAGAATATAATATCGGCTCGAATCGTAATGTGTACACAAATCCCTTTGCCTCACGATACCAATTAAGCTATAGGCAAGATGTGTGTCATCCCTTCGAGCTTAACCATTCACTCGAACCGTATTGGATTATCCGTCCGTTGATTGACTCCTCAATCAACTTAGCATGGCCATGCATTTCCATAATCCATTACCTCGAGGGCCCAGAGATATCTCTCCAAAGGAGGGGCAAATTCCATCTTGATCACTCACATCCCACTCCATGTTTCATAGCAAACCCAAAAACTACCTTTATAACTACCCGATTACGGAATAGCGTTTGGTAGTCCCAAAGTAGGCTACTACACATGTTGGAATCCATGGTGATCTCAGGTCTAAGGACTTTGTACCAACACTACCCGAGACCAACTAATGGCACATTAATTCCCGTAGTGTCTCATGGTGGGTCTATCCAACAATGTGTTCTCTAACACATGTGTCCATGTTTATTGATTTGGTATCTCCATACCCATGAACTATGAGACATGATCATCAATCAATAAACATGTCGATCTTATAATCATATTTGTTCCAACAATATGACATATGATCAGGGATCATTTAGAAATAGATTCATACATAAAGAGTCTCATAAATAAGTCACATACTTATTGATCAATACAAGATGTTTATTTCATGAAACTAAATAACACTTTATTCATAAATACATAAACATTGACCATGATATCCAACATCTCCATATTGCCTCTAGGGCATATCACTAACAAAGCTTTCGTACGAGTAGACTGATGAGGAGCTGCACGAAGCCGTCCAAGCTGAAGTCAGGGCCCATTTCAGAAAGAAGTCTCCTGAGAAGCCTCCTGAAATCCCCCAGGAGACCAAGGACTTCTTCAAGAAGACGTACCTAACTCCACAGCCTAAATCGCAACCTAAACCGCAGTCCGACTACGACAGGACTATTCGGAAGGCTGCTGGAAAGGCGAAGAAAATGGGCAAAGATGTACCCCAGCTCGGCATGCAGCCTCAGAAAACACTGAAATTCAGCACGGTTCCAAATGTTAGAACAGAGTTAAGACAATTTATGGAATCTGTTGGAATTTCAATGGATCAATTACACGGTCGTGCTCCCCTGGCGAAGGCTATGCTGAAATACAAATTCAAACTTGGAAAGCCCCTCGTCAAGCCGGATCAAGTGCAAAAGCTTCCTACACAGATGTACCGCTTCCACAAGTGGTACATGCAAGAATCCAGCAGAGGTACAGAGATGGTCTCGGGAAAATACTCACTCGACTATTTCTTCGATGGAGGTGAGGACTTCTTTATCCGCTTCGAAGACATCTTCGACCTATACCAGCTGGACGCCCTCGACGTCTCTCTTATAGCCATGCGGGTTTTGTAAGTATTGTTCAGTTATATTTATTTCGTTCCTTAGCTCCTTGTATTTAGCTGACTAAAATTCTTTTAACCATTGTAGAATAGCGATCCAATATTGCAACAAGCAAGAATGTACCAAATATGGATTCATGGACCCACGAAAAAACAACACCGCGATGGTTGACCAATATCCGGAGCAAACAGAAGATAACGTATACAATGTGCTAGTGCAGCAGCACTACAAGACGTTTATCCTTCTGCCCTACAACACAGCATGACTTTTTTCTACCTTTCGTACCAATTTCAGTTCCATGCACACATAAAGTTTCATATGTGTCATCTAACGCAATGTGTAGTTTTCACTGGGCTCTGTTCGTAATTGACATGGATCACTCGTGTATCCATGTCTTTGACTCAATGGATAAACCAGAGTCCACGTACGCAAAGATATTTGAACTGTTAAACAAGTAATGCCATCTTACTTGCTATTGCATATATACGGTTCTCGCATAATTACTAGCTAACTTTCAACTGCACGTAGGGCATGGGCACGGCTCTGGGTGAATGTTCGCGGGAATTGAAAAAAAAAGCTCTCTGTGAGGATGAACTTTCCAGTGAGTAACATGCTCCAAAGTTATATTGAATCATTAATTTATTCTAAGATATGAAATATATATTCAATCTGTCGTCGTTTCTCCTTTAGTGTGCAAAATAGGCACAAGGGAACAACTTATACGGCTACTACGTCTGCGACTACATTCACCGCTTTGTTACTGAAGTCAGAAGTCTAGACGAAATAGATGTACGTATAACAGTCATTCATACATTACGTCTCGATTTCTTATTTATTTCATATATTTATTTCTCGTTTATTTGAATTAATGATAGCTTATGAAAGTAAAAGACAACCTTCCCCACGCGACTTTCATACAGGTTGCTCAAGAAGAATTGATGCGATTTATAAACGAGCAGATCATTGATCCCACGGGAGAGTTTTACTTTTCTTGGAATAACTTTACCACTGGACCACAAAATATATTAGAAGACAATTTTTTGTAAGATAAAAAACATTTCCTCCTATTGTATGTGTGTACATATTTTGTTAATATATATTTTCTTTCTTAAGTTCATTTATATGTGTGTAATTATATATTTATACATATATATGCATGTTGCATATATATGCAGAAATATTGTGTAAAAGGCAGCAAGCTAGCATCTAGCAGAAAAAAATTTAAAAAAATAAAACAAAATTTAGTCCCGATTGGTGTGGCCACGTGGCGCCGTCATCTTTAATCCCGGTTGGTGTTACCAACCAGGACTAAAGATGCATCTTTAGTTCTGGTTATTTTAACCGGGACTAAAAACATGATGTTTAGTCTCGGTTTGACAATCAGAACTATAAAGGGTAGTCAATTAGGATAATAGTGAAGTTTTCCATCAGTGGGAAGGCGACGCTACAGAACTCGCCGACGAGGTTTTGGCCTCTACCTGTAAAGGATTCTGCTCCATCAAATTTCTGCAGAACTAATTTGCTTGTAAAAGATGTTCTGCCACCGTGCCAATAGATGCTTCTGTTCACAACTTCCTCCTCTGCTGCCCTACCTCGCCGTCGTCTTAAATGTCCCGGTAGCAAACCTCAACACTAACGACTTCGCTAATCACATGGCCTTGCATGCGTGCGGATTATCCAGCCATGCATGCAGAACATACCGCCCATACTTTCTCTCTTACCGTGAGTGGGGTGAGTCCCAAAACACGATGGGAGGTGGACAGGTGTCCGATGGTTACTACAGGAGTAGCACAAATTCTAGTGAATTTATCGTCCACAGATTTGATATTAGTATTAGTAGTGTTGAATATATTTTTAGTGCTGAATTTACTATTTCTAGTGCTAGATTTACTATTTTTAGTGCTCAGTTACTGTTTGCTTTTTTGCTCTTGTTCACTCGAAAATTTTATCTTAAATTTTTTGATCTTTGCAGGGTGACGAATCCAAAACAGTCGACGCTTGATTCAAAAGCTTTAAAGTGCCACTCGGTACTCACCGTATATCTCATCTACTTGTCTTTTAGAAGCAACTTAAAACAAATATCTCTAATCAAATTTGATCTAGCTAAAAATTTATCGTTTTCATGCAGTTCCACTCAAAGAGAACACTTCTCTACGGATACAGAGTTCTCCAGAAACCGATGCAAGATGAAGACTAGAAACGAGAACAACCGAATAGGTTTCTCCTATAGGGTCTGTAGCATAAACGCTTGACTAGAACAAACAGACAGGAATACTTAAGGAAAACTAATTCATATTAAACAGATAAGCTTGCATAGTTTTCCCTTTCGAAAACAAAAAAATACAATAATAAGTTCTTCTTACCTTACTCTGATTATATTATCCCTCTCTCTATATATATAGACACACATATATATATATATATGATGTCTCATCGTAACATGACAGATGTGAAAAAAACTGAAGCCGGCCCGGCCCATTGTCATGAGCGCTTTTTTCTCCTCTCTTCCACCACTCTAAAAACCCTAGCGAGCACCCCATTCGTCACCGCCTCTTCATTTCTCCCCTCAGATTCTCCGCCAAAACGGTGTCCGCTGCTCCGGTTCACTTTGGCATGCCGGCAGCCTCCAACACCGGTGAGAGAGCAACCCGACGCCTCCGCTCCCTGATCGTCGCTGATTTTTGACGTCGGCTGTTGCCTTAGGTTTGTCCGGTTCTCACCTTGAACTAGTTGTGCCGCCTTTCCTTGTCTTTCTTGCGAAATTTTTGAGCAACTCACGAGCGAAATCTCCTCGTAATTTCTCGTCTTGAGCCTCTGCTGAGAAATTTTAATCATATCTACGGTGTATTCTTGCATTCTCTTGGTGGGCCATTTAGGAATTGGAGGGGGGAGGTGTAGTCCCTTAAACCTAAGACGAGCTTTTTGGGCCCAATCACATGGGTTTATGAGGTTGCATGTGTTGATTTTCGTCGTGTGTGCAGCGCAATACACTACTGAAGAAGTGGTCTTTGATCCATCTGCTAAAATTCATAATAATCTCGAAGCCAATAGGAACCGAGAGAATAAATCATTTGTTGTCCCGGTTAAAAAATGCAACAGCTCTATACAATCTTTAGTCTCGATTGGTGTTATCAACCGGGACTAAAGATTAGTCCCAGTTTGTTTTTTGTCAGACTGTGTCAGGGCGCCAAGGATCTTTAGTCCTGATTTGTAACACCAACCGAGACTAAAGATCTTATCTTTTCTCCCGGTTGGTGTTACCAACCGGCACTAAAAATCTAAATGATCTTTAGTACCTGCTGGTAACACCAACCAAGACTAAAGTGAAGGTGTGTTTTATAGCTCTTCTTTCTTCTCCACCTCGAGTCATTGCTACAAAGGTTTGTAGGAGGAAGGGAAGTGTTGCTAAATTTTTTGTGAAATTGTTTTGGTGATAATATACAAATCGGAGGATCTATAAGGATAGCAACTTTATCCTTTAATGATCTATGCTTAGCATATTACATTCGTAGGTATATTTTTATATATTTTTATCTCTAAATAGGTCTCATAAGAGAGAAAAATCGTTTAGAAAAAATATTTTACTTCTTAAAATTAGCAACTTCATCCTCTACTGTACTGATGTATGCTTCGCATATTACATTTGTAGGTATATTTATATATACTTTTATCTCAAAAAAGATCTATAGAAAATAATGAGAGAAACTTTGTTTAGGGAAAATTATTTTATTTTTAAAAATTAGAAACTCCATCCTCTAATGATGTATACTTATCATATTACATTTGTATGTATATTTTTATACATTTTATCTCTAAAAAGATTTATGAAAAAGATGAGAGGGAAAATTGTTTATGGAAAATTATGTTATTTTTTAAAATTATAAACTTGTGGAAAAAATGTTATAAAATAGATAACAAAAGGAAAAATATAGAAAATTTGATAAAAAAATTAGAAAATTAAGATAATTTAAAAATTATTAAAATAGTTAGAAATAAGTACACTACGTACATTAAGTACAATAATTTTAAATTTTATTAAGTACAATACATTACATATATGAGATTATTATATAATTATTGTTTGATTATTTGTATATAATTATTGTAATATTATTTAAATAGTTTGACTTTCGTGGATTTTTTTTAAGATTTTTGTGTATCTAATGTAGATGGATCGGTAATTGATATACACCATGGACCGACAGTCGACAAAGTTTATTCAAGACGCAAAATATTTTTCTTGAGCGTGGCCAATGCCAACAAGCATAAATCTTACCTGAGAAGCTGACTTGTCTCCATGACTGGACCTGTCCCAAAGACAAAAATGGTATCACACTGTACCTTTCAAACTTGATGACTACCTATTAATACATTACTCCCTAATATATGACATTGGGAGTTTTAAGTCTAGTACTGTAAATTTCATATATTAGTGACTGAAGGGTTTACTTAAGCAAAGTTCATCAGTTATTTTCATGGAGATGCATATAACACATTTGTGCATCTGTTGAAATCCATACGATATTCTGTATCTGTTCTGGAAGAGGAATTTGATGATGAAGATGAAGAGGATGGCGAATCTGATGGTGTTGATGGAGAGGATGACGATGATGATGGCACAGATGGTGATGATGATCTTGATGATTAGAATTGCAGTCAGTTTTTTTGTTTACTGAGCTGTGGTATTCACTGCTAGGAAAACCCACATCTATCCTGGTTAGTAACCCATTTTAGTCCCGGTTGTCAAACCGGGACTATGAAAGCGGGACAAAAATCGTTTTCTTTAGTCCCGGGTTAAATAACCGGGACTAAAAATAAATTTTTTAGTGGTTTTTTGTTGTTCCCACATATTTATTTTTTGTTGTTTTTTTGCCAAAAAACGAAATCATCACAGAAGATAAAATCAAACCGCACAAAACATATCACATACATTTTTTTCTCCACGACCAAATACATGTTCAAATCACAGATGCAACAACAAAATCACAAAATAACATATCAAATACAACATGCATACCTCACATATCAAAATCGCATCTCATCAAACATAAAAGAACAACAAAAAAAATCAGATCTACGCAAAAAATTAGATCTGGAAGCCTACCGGCTAGCCGCACGAGGCCGCTGCCGTCGCCCGCCCGCCTCGCGTGGCCGCCGCCCGCCCGACGCGCGTGCCCGCCGCCTGCCCGCCGCCCGCCCACCGCGCGAGGCCGTTGCCGCCGCCCGCCCGTCGCGCGAGGCCACGCTGCCGTCGCCCGCCGCGCGTGGCCACCGCCCGCCCGCCGCGCGAGGCCGCTGTCGCCGCCCGCCCGCGTGGCCGTCGGCCTCCCACCGCGTGGGGCCGCTGCCCGCCCGCCGCGCGAGGCCGTTGCCGTCACCCGCCCGCCCCACGTGGCCGCCGCCCGCCCACCGCGCGGGCTGCGCCCGACCGCCGCCCGCCCGAGTGCAATGCGGTGTCTACACGAGTATTGTAGATCTGAGAGAAAGCTAGCTGAGAGGCAAATGGATGAGAGAGCTAGCTGAGAGGGAAAGGGAGAGACGCATGCAAGAGAAAGAGAAAGAGATGAGGAGGACACGCGAAGGACGAGGAGATAAGGATGGAGGAGATCTTTCATCCCGGTTTGGGTAAAAAGTTGGGATAAAAGTTGATTTTTAGACCCGGTTGGTAACACCAATCGAGACTAAAAATAATAGGGTCTGACAACAGCGCGTGGATTGTTTTGAATCGGGATTAAAAATAAAATTTTGTCCCGGTTGGTGTTACCAACCGGGACCAAAAATTATAGGATTCCGTTGCGCTTTAGAACCGGGATTATAAATATTTTAAGTCCCGGATTCTATTGGAACCGGAATTATTGTGGTTTTTGGTGCTTCAACCAAAGATGATTTTTCTAGTAGTGATTCGGTCCTTTTGGGTGGGCTACATGCACTGGTATTTCACCGTTGCTTGGTGGGCAAAACTAAATGGCCTGATTTTGGAGATCTGTAGCTTCTCCTTTAATTCTTTCTTGCTATATTACCAGTGCTACTTGTTAAAACTTCTTCAGCTCTAATTCCAAACAGTATGTGGTATGTCACCAGCTTTTATGACCTTAAATATTTTGCCATGAAAATGCCTGGCCAAAATATTGGCAGCACTTGCTCAGGTGGTAATTGTACACATATATATATATATATATATATATATATATATATATATCCTCGAGGATGAAAATAATATTTTCTTCTTATATTGTCGGGACGAACGCAGACTTTTCATTATAATTGAGGAATGAAGATAACCTTTCAAGTCATTCTCTCATTTATAAGAAACATCCGGAGCCTCGAGATAAGAATATTAGAGACATTACTGGGCTTTTAGCCTGCCAGTCAACTTCAGCCTGAGATGTGCCTGTCAAACCACTTGAAGGCAACGACCAGATTTGTTACACATTCAGGAGACTTGACAAAATGGCTAAAGATCTATAATGTCTCAAATATCTTTAACCCTTACTCATGTGAATCTAGTTTCCATGATGTGCACTAGATTCACACTTTCATTCCAAACATCGCATACAAGCTAATACACTTAAAACAAAAGCAATTTAAAGGATTACATACATAATAGTTATATAGGCCAACCGACCATATATATATATATATATAGTTGGGCTACTGTGTGGCGCGCCGCACAGCCCCATCCCGTGTGGCATGGCCGAATCTCTAATTTAAAAACTCAAATTAAAAATCCGAACCGTTCAAATTGTTCTACATATTAATATCGCCTTGTAGACCAAATTTTAAATTTCTTTAAAATTTTTTTACTATTTTATCGGATAAGTCAAAGATGCATTAATCCAACGATTTCTGGAGTATCTATTTTATTGCATTTTTGACCTATCCGATAAAATAGTAAAAAATTTCAAATAAATGTAAAATTTGGTATACAAGGCGACATTAATATGTAGAACAATTTGAACGGTTTGGATTTTTAATTTGAGTTTTGAAATTATAGATTCGGCCATGCCACACGGATGGGCTATGCACGCGCCACACGAGCTCAACTTATTATATATATATATATATATATATATATATATATATATATAGTTGGGCTCTATGTGGCGCGCCACACGCCCCATCCGTGTGGCATGATCAAATCTCTAAGTTGAAAACTCAAATTGAACATCCGAACCGTTCGAATTGTTCTACATATTAATATCGCCTTGTAGATCAAATTTTACATTTTTTTGAAATTTTTTACTATTTTATCGGATAGGTCAAAAATGCATTAATCCAACGATTTCTGGAGTATCTATTTTATTGCATCTTTGACCTATCCGATAAAATAGTAAAAAATTTCAAAAAATGTAAAATTTAGTCTACAAGGAGATATTAATATGTAGAACAATTTGAACGGTTTGGATTTCCAATTTGAGTTTTCAAATTAGAGATTCGGTCATGCCACATGGGATAGGGCTGTGCGGCACGCCACACAGTAGCCCAACTCTCTCTCTCTATATATATATATAAGAGAACAGCGGAAGCTTGATTACCCAACCCTCAAGCATACCGACTAGGGGTTTACCCTATTAAGTTCAAGACCTAGTAGAAGCAGTCGATTTCCCACGTCTTCTCAAAACTAAGTCTAAGTCCTACACACAAAATGGATATTCCAATAGCAAGAGTCAGTACATTAAACAAGTTAATAATGTACTGGCAAGCACAACTCAATCCTAACCTACTACATGATAGGCATACATTCAAAAGAAGGCTATATGTGGTTTATTTTCAGCATAAAGCAAGTTTAATTTCACAATTCTTTTACAAAGGAGTTGATGCTTTAATTAACAAAGATAAATTTTAAGTTTCATCATTAATTTCATTATGTTTACATCATAAACAATACCTAGTTATCCTCCATGACAACAAGTCAATATATATATATATGTGTGTGCGTGTGTGTATGTGTATATATATATAGAGTTGGGCTACTGTGTGGCGCGTCGCACAGCCCCATCCCATATGGCATGGCCGAATCTCTAATTGTAAAACTCAAATTAAAAATATGAACCATTCAAATTGTTCTACATACTAATACGCCTTGTAGACCAAATTTTATATTTTTTAAAATTTTTTACTATTTTATCGGATAGGTCAAAAATGTATTAATCCAACGATTTTTAGAGTATCTATTTTATTGCATCTTTGACCTATCCGATAAAATAGTAAAAAATTTCAAAAAATGTAAAATTTAGTCTACAAGGAGATATTAATATGTAGAACAATTTGAACGGTTCGGATTTTCTATTTGAGTTTTCAAATTAGAGATTCGGCCATGCCACATGGGATGGGGCTGTGCGAAACGCCACACAGTAGCCCGACTCTCTCTCTATATATATATATCACCACACTCACACAACTTAACGCATTTTGTCACTTTCAAAATCAAGTTGCAAACTCACAAGTTTTAAAACAATAGAGTCTATACTCATGACACTTCACCAAAGCACTCATGACCGTGAGCATGGCTAATCGATTAGTTTTTATAACTCTGTAGAGTTTGTACAGCTTTACCCACATGATATGAACACTCTAGTTTGTTTTGTGCTCGCGACGCACTACCACACTCTTCATGTTGAATGCGGTCTAGAGGTCATAATGAAGTCTTTACATTACTTAATCCCTAGCCTTGCACCACCACATACGTGTTTCCTCCATCCTAGGTCATACTGGAATGTGACCTAGAACTGTTAAGTGGTAGGCCCATGCCTTAACTTAATGCCATGGTGGCGGACACGACAGAAACACACTCACGTGGCACAATATCGTTGTATTGGACAGACTTAGTCACCTAAACTACCCATCGGGGTAAGAAGAAAGTTCCTCTGGGTTATCCAACCCATACACACCGGCTTACCTTAGTGCAAGGCTATGTGCTAGGTAGATTATTTAGCTAAGGCTATCCCATACTAGCACATGTGGTTGTACGGTAAACTTTAAGTTGGTGACACAAGTTCGGTCCTTACAAACTTGGGCAAACAGTCCCCCTATTGGCATACAAATACATCAATTGCATGCCACTTGCCGCCCAAGTCAAAACCACACTTGTACACATTTTATTATACAAATACTCATCATTTTGAACCCATTTCAACAAGGGGTCTCATATCAAAACATATTTTAGTATGTGATGGAATAAGCATTTGAATAATTTCTATGCAGCGCTAAGCAAGTAAGTGCATAAAGCATATATGAATCCATTTGAGCACAAAGAATGTACTCTAACCATTTCTAGGGGTACAAACAGCACAGATTTGAATTATTCAAGGTACAAAATAGGTTATAACTATCATAACTAGTTTTTAAATATCAATATAGTCTAAGTTCTCATGCAACTTTGCAAACAAATAATTTCATCCCTCAAAACATGAGATTCAATTTGTTCAAAGGTAAGAAGGGGAAGAACTTGCCTGGATCTTGAGAAATGTTAGCACCTAATCCACTCCATCACCGTTTATACAATTATCTAAACAAAATACACGATATGCAATTAAACACCAAAAATAGGCAAAAATCCAAAATGCTCTAAAATACATGATTTGTGCATATTGAGTGGGTACTAATATAAAATAAATTTAGGTGAAAGAATTTCTAATTTATCTTGTTCCATTTAAGAGTTATGATTTTTAGAAGTTTTATCGAGACATAGCGGTATAGGGTTAGGTGATGTTTGGACAATGTTCCTATAATTTGATTTTTATTAATTTGACTTTAAAAAGGTGAAGAGTTATGTCTTTTAGGACTAACACATGTGTTTTCACAATTTTTGGTGTTACTACGAATTTCTTATAGGTTTTACAATTTGTAACGGGTCCTAGGCATATAGCGGTCTATATGCGCTTAACTTAGGATTTGTACATTCAGAACATGTTACTTATACCATTCTAGGGATGATTCATTCCTTATACCATTCTAGTCTAGCAATACCTTATACTATTCTAGAGCTAGTTGTATAAGCTAAGTGCATCAAGTTTTTCATGAATGGGGATGAACCTAAGGCTTCTCTGGTCTAATGGGTTTTAATTAGGTTTATTTGGAGCTAATGTGCATATATGTTTTTATACATACATACATATAGTACTTAACTACATTTATTAGTACCTAGGTTTCCTTTGTAAGGTTTACTGACATATTTGACATATGAGTGACCATACTTTATTTTACCTAATGAAAGCTTATTAGTTGCTGGTCCTATAGAAACTTGGTTCACTCAAAAAGGATTAAAAATGGATTTTCTACAAATTTTACAAGTTGAAGTGTGCACTAAGTCATTTATTTCTTATATAAATATTTAAGAGGTTTTACTACACAGTAAACACATATCTTTATTCTATACTTTAAAAGTACGTGTTTTGGTGATTCTACAGAACTTGAGTTTACTCAAAAAGGAGCTAATATGAATTTTAAATAAATCTCCAAAGTTCAGCTTACCTAAATCACATCATTTTAATATTAATAGTCTTAGAGGTTTTTGGTACAAAGTAACTATATATTTTTATTTTTTCCTAAACAAACAATGCAAGTTGGTGGATCTGTAGAATTTGAGTTTATCCAAAAATAAGTCAAGTTGAATTTTCTATGTATTTTATAAGTTTGTGCAATCTCTATGTATGACTTTCCTTATTTAAATTTTAGAGACTAAAATTGTACTCTGAGTGCCAAGTTTTATAATTCTAAATTAAAGTTCATTGTTTTGTGAATTCATAGAAATTTGTCTCACCCCAAAATGAGTTACAGTTTATTTTATATAGATTTTTACAAGATTTGCATACTCTTTAGCTAATTAGGAAATGATTTAGTCCTTTTATTTAGTATTTACCAAAAATTTAAAATAGATGGGTCCACGGTCAGTGACTTGATCGTTTTGCAAATAGGCCTCTGGAATTTTAGAAATGAAACCCGAGGTCCTCAGCACGTGTTGATTCAAATTTTATTAAGAGCCCTCAAGGTTTAGTGTATTTACAAATAGATCCGTGACCCCACATGTAAGCCTAACATGTTTTGCACTTAAAACCTTACAAGATTTAAACCTTTGCTAATTGAGGTCCATGTGCGCTAATTCATTTGGGCCCACATGTTAGCGAGGACAAGGCTAGGGAAGGTAGAGCAGGGCGCGACGGCGAGCTCTTCATCGGCGGACGGTGAACGGCGGCGAGTTTGATGATGTGACCAAAAGAAGAAATGTGTGCAAGGGTCTTGCGCACACGACGGTGGTGGTCTCGTCGCCGGCGATGGCCAGAATCAATGGCAGCGATGGCGCGAGCGACGGTGAGTTTCGGTATGCCAATGCATGTCGGGTTCCGGCTTGATTCAGTGCAATTGAATGCATGCATGGTGGTCTACAAGGGTCTTGGGTACTTACTTGAGGTCGCGTGTGGGCAAGCGAAGCCTGGACAGTGACTATGGTGAGTAGAACAGCCTGGTGGCGATGGAAAATAGCAGGGTGACGACGATGGTTCCCCTTCGGTCTTTGGCTTGCCAAGAAGAGGCGTGGCACAGGTTACTGATGTTCCAAGGTTGCTACCAGAGCTAGGAATTGCGTCGAAGCTCACCCGAGGATGAGAAATCGATGGTGGCGGCCGGCGACCAGACTTGGGGAAGAAAGAGGGGATCTCGCAATATACGACCTCCTGGCTCGATTCCTTTAGAAGGTTGGCTCCTTGTGTTATGGCGACGACGTTGGCGCGATGGTTCGGCTGGATTTGATTCACGACGGTCAGAATGCCGAGGTCATTGTGGCGGTGGCGCTCGGGGCATGCCCTAGGCTGGCGTCGACGAGGTCCCCGTTCCCATCGATTGGTTGCACGATTTGAGAGCGTGTCAAAAGAGAAAAAGATCGGCATGATGAGGGGGTGATGGAACATAAAGAGGAAAGGGCGACCGGGGTTCCTTGGCGATGGCGACCTTCGTCTTCCTCCCGGTCGGTGATAATGATGAGATGGAAGGGAACAACAGAAGCACTCTCTCTTGGTTTGCTCAGCATTGGGGTGGAGAGTGAGGTTGGGCGACTGAGTTGGGAGAAGAAAAATGGAGCTCAGCGTTGGACACGCCTTCGGCCGCGCGTCGAGTATGCCAACGACAGCACATCCTTCGCTCTCTCTTTCTCTCTGGCAATCCATGAGCGGTGGGACATTTTGCCCTTAAGTGGAGCTAGCCTGTGTGGTTAACAGTGGGTCCAGGGTGAAGGGATCCAGGCAGGAGTGAGAGGGATGGGTAGGAGTATGAGTACAATTTAGCGAATTTTTCTGGTTTCTTCTCTCCCCTAACTTTGTGAGTGAACAATTTTAATTTGTGGACATGATAAATTAGTGAAACTTTTACTGGGGGAGTTGATTGTACCTAGTTTCCATTTTCTTTGGTTGTATTCAAAAATCTTTTGTAGATTGCTCACAGAATTTAAACAAACTTGGGGTAATTGAAAACTAATTTGAATTTTTAGGAGACATAAATAGAGAAGAAAAATTCTAGAAAAAATATATTTATTTATGATAATTAACCTAGTATTTGAATAAATTATCTTAGATGTACACTTATGCGCATTTAAATTAACTTTTAGATAAGATGTCATTTTAGCCGATAAGAATATTAATTATCCTATTATTTGATTGCTTTCTCCATTTTGTTTAAGGCATCAAATTTAGTTATTAGATTTCACCAAAATTATATTGGGTTGAATTTAATGTTTTACACCTACATGAATTTTTTTCATGATTTTACCTAGTATGGATTATTCTATGGAAATAGGATAACCTTCCTGGGTTTAGGTATTTACTCTATGTGCATGTATCTATTATAGTCATTGGGTTCATATTAAATCTCCTCTTGGGCTGAGAAGGTGAACTTCGAATTATATTCTTATGTTCATATGCTAGCACTCAACATTAGCTGTAGATTTGTAGTAAATTTTTAATCTTCTAGGTTATGCTCATGAGACCTATAATGAAAATGCGAGACCAAAATCCGAATGCACAAATAACTCATTTTCAAAACATTTCTTTTATGCATATGCACATGCACATGTATGTTTGTATCTATCTTAAGTTAGAAATGAAAAGGTTTTCTTTTGTTCTCAAATTTTTAATGAAGCATTGGGTTGGGGTACTTTTCTAAGTTAGAAAAAAATATTTTTTGTTCATAAAATTGAGAAATCTTATTCTTATTTGATTTTCACAAAATTTTCTGATTCTGGATTTGGGTATGTGACATATATATTTCATTAGAAATTGACAAGTGCTTCTTTGCACACTGATGTGTGATCTCAGATGGTGACAACAAATGGGCTACGAACTGTATGCTTTCCATCCGACCATGTTATTGACCCAGATAGGTCTCCTTTGGCCGCCGCGTTCTTGCTGGAGAAGGACACCTGGAAACACAGCTTCTTCACGCTCTTAGTGAACTCCAGCTTGCCGGGCACCACCTTCACGTCCAGGCCGGTCGGCGCCGTGACGGCGACGGTGTAGCTCGCCTCCTGCTGCGCGCCGACGTTGGTAACGACGCGGTTCACCGTCCTGGTGCCGGCCTTACTGAGCCCCGTGACGGCGATCGATGGGTAGTTGAGGCCGGAGATGAGGTCCTTGCTGGCGTTGCCGGCGCAGCTGAAGCCGCCGGGGAGGGAGGCAGCGATCAGCTTGATCTGGGACGCGTTGTAGCCGTAGTTGCAGAGGAACTGGAGGTAGTCTTCCTCGCCGAGCTCGTACACCAGCCCTGCGTCCAGCGCGCCGGTCGGGTTCACTTGCCCGGCGCCATAGTCGTATGGCGTCGCAGGCGACCCCGAGTCGGTCGTCATGGGCGCCTTGTCGTTGTTCAGCTGGGTCGCCGTCGTCATGATTGCCGAGCGGATTGCCGCCGGGCTCCACGTCGGGTTCCACGCCTTGATGGTGGCCGCCGCCCCCGCGACGTGTGGGCAGGCCATGGACGTCCCCGAGACGAGGTTGAACTCTGACGGCTTCTCCTCTCCGGCCGGGAGCGTCGACGTCGGGATCCAGGACGCCAGGATGTTAACCCCTGGAGCTGCGACGTCCGGCTTGAGGATGTTGGGCGTCTGCGCCGACGGGCCTCTAGAGGAGAAGTAGGCGACGACCGGTGCCGGCTTGTACTCCGTGACGGTGATCGTCGGCGTGATGGTCGCGACAGGCTCACTTTTCAGTTTCACCACCGAAGAGAGAGTGATGAGATGAGATCGAGCATAATTCTGCCATTAGCGTATAATTGTGCGCTAGAGCGTGAAGGACGAAGAACTCGATGTAATCGTACCTGGTGGAGGCGATGTACTTGTGAATGTCGTCGGCGGCGGCGGAGGTGATCTCCGTGACAGGGAAGTCGATGTAGGCGGTGGCGACAGCCTTCTCCAGGTCGTTGACGAGGACGGAGCCCACCGCACCGGCGCTCTTGAGCTCGTTGACCTTCTCCATCTTGGACGTGTCGCTGTTCCGCGAGTGGTGGCACAGCACGATCTTCCCTTTTATCTTGCTCGCATCCAGCGTCCCCGGCTCACAGTGACTACACCAGAAATTATTTTTTTGTGATGATTTTGGACATGAAATTAACTATTCAGATTCTGCTGAAACATCAAAACTTTCTGGTAATCTAATTTGTTTCTTAACTAAGTTTTACCTGCTTGCTGACTCGGTATCAGAAACTGAGCTGGACTTGGCTGATTCACCGGTGATCAATGGATATTTTGGTGATTTGTTCAAGTTGGAGAAGTTTATAGCTCCACCCTACAGACTCCACAAAAATAGAGCCGTTAATTAAATTTCTAAAGATAAGAGAGTAACTATGTAAGTGAGGTGGCAGGATAATTTGTGCAGAAATACTACAAAACAATATTATCATTTTAACGGAATAGCTGACGTCATAATAAATCAGAATGATACTTAGGTATCACATCTGATACTTACGAGGTATCATATCTGGTTTCGAAGGCATCAGAATTGATACCTTGCTGATGTCAGCATGGTACTTAGGTATTAGATCTGATATCTATGAGGTATCATATCTATTATCGAAAGTAGATATCATGCGACATTATCATGATATGTAGATATCAGATCCAATATCTATTTAATATCATGCTAAAGTCAGACATATCAGCTATTCCATTGAACGATATATCGTTATGTAGTCTCTCTTTAATTTGTGATACTTTGACAGCGGTGTTGTTGCCGCCGAGCACGACATCCGATTCGAAGTAGCGGTCGATCGTGCTCGCCGCGACAGTTAGGATCCATGGCGCGGCGTTCAAGACGGTGGCAGCGTCCGGCCCGGCGTTGCCGGCCGAGCAGATGACCATGACCCCCTTCGCCACGGCGTGGAACGAGCCGATCGCGATGGGGTCCTCGGAGAAGTCCGGGCGGAAGTAGGGTGACGCGCCGAGGGAGACGGAGATGACGTCGACGCCGTCGGCGATGGCGTCGTCGAACCCGGCGAGGATGGCCGACCCGGCGCACCCCTCCTCGGAGCAGACGCGGTACATGGCCACCCTCGACGACGCCGAGCCGCCCTTGGCCGTCCCCGGAGCGAGGCCGTAGTACGAGGCACCGGTGACAGCGTTCCCGGCCGCCGTCGACGAGGTGTGCGTCCCGTGCCCGGCCTCGTCCCGCGGCGAGCTCCCGCTGCTCCGTGCTGACCGCCGCTTCGCCTCGCCGCCGAGATCGTAGTACCTTGCTCCTATCAGCTTCCTGCATATGCGCCGCCCGGAAAACGTTAGGATATTTCTCTGCATTGGCATGCGATGGCCGGCGTCGGCGACTCACCGGTTGCAGCTGGAGGAGTTGAAGTTATCGCCAGCCATGCAGACACCCTTCCACCTGGCGGGGACAGGGCCCAAGCCAGCGTCGTCGAAGCTCCGGGACTCGGGCCAGACACCGGAGTCGAGGAGGCCGATAATGGTGTCGGCCGTCGGGGACGACGCTGATGCTGCGGCCGGTTTGGCGGCGGTGGCGCGGGGCGAGCGGGGGCGAGCGGAGTCGGTCTTGACGACGGCCGTCTGCTGCTGGAGGAAGTCCCATGACCTGGTGGTGTGGAGGTGGTAGACCGGGTCGACAAAGACAGAGACGACGCCGGGCTTCCGGCGGAGAGCGGCGGCCTCCGCCGTCGACAGCCGCGCGGCGAAGCCGGAGAACCCTTGCTTGTACTGCTGCACCACCACGCTCTCGGCCGGCTGCCCCCTGTTTGAATTTTGATGCATGGTACGTAGTGCAAAGTGCACACATTGACAGGGTTACTACGTGTGGCAAAATGACGTCGACGGTACGTGATGTGACACGCACAAGAGCATGTGTTACTACTAGTTTGGGGCTATAACGAACGGTCCACTTTGTCTACTGGGTTTTCCTTTTAAATCCAACTTACATTCATCCCCATATCTTTGGGCAGAAATTAAATTCAGGAACTTTGTAGCGAAAAATTAAAGGGGAGACAATGTTAATTCAGGGATGAAAAACAACAAACACTGTAGCAAAATGAGATAAAAGTGTACACTAGTGATTTTAATTTAACAAAACAAAACTCTGCTTATTTCAATTTATATTTTCTTCGTAGAAATATTTATGCCATGCGATAATTAATTGATAAACTGCGAGCGGCTAGCTTCTTACTGACATGCATGCTACTACCACAACTTGAGAGAAACGCGGCGTGCGTATCCGTACTCTGTAGTAGCTAGGTGTGCGTACATTAGCATCAGCCAGAGTTAAAAAATTCGTTACTACTACCTCCATTTTATGGTGTTAATTTTTATGTGATGTGATGTTTGATTATTTTTTATTAAAAATATATACATATCATTTATGTGATTCTGTTTTATCATAAAAATTAGTATTTTTACATGTTTATACTAAATTTTAAATAAAATAAATAGTCAAACGTTATGTGAAAAACAAATAGCTCTAAAAATGTGAACGGAAAGAATAGACAACCTTTTGAGCACGGCGCCGATGAGACGGAGATGGCTCTCCTTGAGATTGTTCGGCGAGGTCCGCGGTGGCAAGGCGCCCATGTACACCACGTATACACCGCGTCTCTCGCCGCCGCCATTTCCTCCTCCAGCCGCGGCACCACCGCTGGCGCCGGCGAGCAGCAAGGCCAAGACGAAGCAGAGCGGCAACCACATGATCGGTCGGCGTATATTTGCACAGGTCAGTAGTATGTTCAACTGTGATCAGCTGCTCTGGCCACGACGATCGCATGGCCTGCATTTATAACTAAGCGCGTGCGACGTCGTCACACGGCCGTGAGTGCCGGGAGGTAAAAATCACAGGTAGTGGTCGATCGGATCGGATCAGTTGGCGCGTGCGTGCGCATGATATGTGGCTGCGCGAGTGCGAGGTAGGTTAATTGTTGGCCGGATGCGCCGTGATGGTGCGTGCACCACTGCGCTGCGCTAGCCACTCCAGTATTGGAGTGCAGCCTCGCACTAGTGCGCGATCTCACCTGTCTCTCGAGCTACCAGAGTGTGCTGCCTATATATCTAGCTACGAGCCTAAATACCAGCACGCCTTAGTTTTTCTATTTCTACTTGTACATGCCTGGCTATGGATTGATTAAATTTTTTGAATTCATGAATGCGCACGGATCAGAACGGAGTGGGAGTGTGGGACTGTGGAAGATAATATATGGCCTATATGTGGGATATGGGAAACGGGAGCTTGAGGTCATGCCCACCTTTTTATAGGCACGTTTAAGCATCTTTTCCTTCTTCGAACAAAGGCGCGCAGGCAAACCCATACATGCACGCCCCTTTCCTCCAATAAAAAAATGAAATATATATTTTTTTTCAAGTTGCTAGGGATACAATCAAATAACTTGGACAAATTGAGCTCTGAGCTTGAGTGATTGAAGAAAGAGAGAATGAAAAGCACATCCCACGGCAACTCAAGGGAATTGAGCTTGAGGTTGAGTGGCGTAGAAAATGGCAGTAGGGTCAGAGAGAGGTGGCCCATGAGGGCAGCTTGCAATCAAGCAGCCTGTGCGGTGTCACGGAGGCAAGGCAGGCAGCAACGGATAGGCAGGTAGCGTCTGATAGTACAACACTTTGCTTATAATTCCATTCTCGTTTCATGTGAAAAAGTTAGCCACTAAAATTTATAAGGTGGTACTAATTCTAACACCACTTATATAGTACGGGCTGCTACCATGTTAAGATATTACGGCATGTTTACTCGCTGTAAAATCATGTAAAGATTTAGAATTTTGGTCACTTTTAGGAATTTTGGAAGTAAACATGTAGGTGTAAAGTTGGCTTGTAAAAATTTTGGATTTGGAGGGTTTGAGACCCAAAAAAGTGTTAAATTTTTTGGGAAACGTGCTTGCCCACCCTACCGTGCGCACAGTACTCCCCCCGGGCTCTCCCCCTCTGCTCTCCCCCGCCGCCTCCGTCGCCGCTCCCGCCCCCGCTCTGCTCTCCCCCGTCGCCTTCGTCGCTGCGCCGCCGCACCCGATCTCCCCGCCGCCGCCTTCGGCTGAGCCTCGCCGAGGATGCCAGATCGGTGACAACGCCACCGTCGACGCCCCGCCCGTGCTTCCATCCCTAAGCTGTGCCGCAGCGCCCTTCCTCGCATCCGTCGACGGGCTCGACGAGGCCAAGACCGAAGCCGCCGCGTCGCCCTTCGAGCCAGCCGCCGCCGACCCGGGCATGGAGCCGCCGAAGAGTTTGTCGCGCTTCCTGGGGGTCTTTGATTTGGGCTTCTTCTTGTCGGATCTGGACGACGACGACGCTGGCGACCCCGCCGCCGACGCGGAGGTGGCCGTCCACGGGCTGTTGCTCCCGTCCGTCGGGCACCGGGCGCGCGAAGCGGAGGCGGTCGAGGTGGAGGAGGTGGCCGACAAGGTGCGGGCGCGCGGAGACGAGGGCGTCGGTGTTGGCGGCGGAGGGCTGGACGTAGGTGGAGTGGAGGCCATCGGAGATCTGGAGGAGGAAGCCGTTCGAGGGCCAGAGGGAGTCGACGGTGGAGGCGGTGAGGGCGGGGATGACGGTGGTGACCTGGAGGACAGGGGAGCGGTGGTCGCCGGCGACGCGGTTGTCGGTGTGCATCGCTTGCAGCAGCTTGAGCAGCACCCCCGGCGTGACCGTGGCCACCATGGCTGGCTGCCGGAGGAGGAGCGGCGCCGGCGACGACGAGCCGCCATGATTTGGAGGAAGGGAAAGGGGAGAGGGATTTGGGGCGAGACTGCGAGTCCACAAGGAGAGAGAGAGAGCTTGGTAGTGGTAAGTTGGATCTGTGTAAACTTTTGGGAGGGAAGTAAACACCTTCATAGGGTGTAAAGTTTACACCCCAAAACTTTTGGGGTGTAAAGTTTACACCCAAATGAGGAAGTAAACAGGGCCTACATCAACATAGATTTTTTTTATGAGTTCGGTCTTTATTAGTTCTAAAACCGTGTAGAGCCGAGGTCTAACATGAGTACAGAAGCATAGGAGATTCTAGGGCTCTTGATGATGATCTACAGTTTGGGATGGGTCATAAAGAATAAGACCGAAGACCGAATTGAACTAACCAAGACCGAGACCGAGGAATTCGATCACTAGTTCAGTCTTAGGGTCTAACTAACCGAATTTTATTCGATTAGTATGCTCGAGTAATCGGAATAACTAAGGAAAAATGAAATTTCACATGAGGCCCAATAGCAGCCCACCAGCCTAAACAGAAAACCCTAACTTTCTTTCATCCTGATTGTCTCCCCTACAAGCCACACAAGGCCATGAGCCCACGATCTAGCGAGAACTTTCATGTGTCGCTGCCCCAGTCCTACCGCACGGTCGCGCATTGCGCCCTCGCGCCATTCCCTATACCATGCCCCTCGTCATCCCTCAACAACGTACCCCAACGCCATCCACCACTTCGCCGCATCCTTCCGCCACTACTGGTGGCGGCGATAGTCCTGATAGGCGGTGGAGGTCGTGGGTGCCAACAACAGGTAGGGAAGGGCTAATAGAGGGACGACGTTGCATCCCTCCACCTCAATCCTTCGGCTCCATCACGCTGGCGCCAACCCAACATGCCCATGATGCCAATCTCTGGCATCAACACCTCTCCGGACTCCAAAAGCTTCTATGTTTTTTCTTTTTGATTTCCCATGTTTTTTTGATTTTTTTCATATATAAAATTATGGGTGGTTTCTGTGACTTCTTTTTTCACATCTGGAAATCCTGTCATGACTAAGACCGAGGTTGAATTTCTCGATCTAAAATTTTGTTCAGTACGAATCGATCTTGACTTCCTGATGACCGAAATTTCACTGAAAACCAAAGGCCAAGACCGAATTTGTCGGTCTTACCGAATGCCCGCAAGAGCAAGGTTATGAGCGAATTGGATGATTTTACTAAAAATACTCTAATGAAAGGATTTTCATCTAAGCGGGAGAAGAGATTGCCCTAAGGGTATTGTGGCAGAAGGAAAAAAAGTGTTTAAAGGAGAGCTAGTAACTTGAGTGGGGTGGCTATGGTTTGGAGTGAAAGTGCATCTAAGCCCCTCAAGTTGTGTTTGGTGGTTAGTGATAACACTATTAAAAAGTGTTAATGCCTTTGATTAAGTGCTTGAAAGGAAAAAAAGGCGTTCCTTTGAACCAGATGTCCTAATGTGGCTAATTCCCCGGCTTCCGCCGAGAACCACATGTCGATAAGGAAACCCATCAAAAGAGATTTCAAGTCCTGGTGTCCTATCCAGAAGACTTCTTCTCATCCGCTGGTCAAATGTCGAATCATACTTCAAGTGAAGGCTGAACATGACGCTTGCAAAGATCGTGAGATTCAGGGCACTTTCCCGTATAAGGCATGGTGCCCTATTCATAAATCCAGGAGCCACCCCTTGACTGCATGCAAGACATCCCTGAAGATCACTGGATCAATAGTCCAAGTCCATTGTTGCCCGATCTAGTCTCGTCGAGATCAACCTCGCGATTCATCTATGGGAAACAACACTTTGGGAGATCAAGATCATATGTTTGGTTATATCGGAATAGACCCCCACGAGCCATCGGTTCTTCACAGCTTAGATGACCTAGAATCCTCTGGGTCCAATTGTATGCATGACGTGAACATGGTCAAAGGAGTGGTTCAAGACGAGCGGGATTCAATTGAAGATGGCGAAGTCCGTTCTTGGGATAAAGTCCCCGAATAGGCTGAACCAGTTCATGACCACATTCCCCTTCCATGCATCGACCAATTGACCGACTCTACCGTAGGCTATGAGTTATGTTTTCTTGACGTTTACTCTGGATACCATCAGATCAGAATGGCCAAGGAAGACAACGAAAAGACAGAAGTCATCACACCCTTCGGTGTATTATGCTATGTCAAGATTCCCTTCGAATTGATCAACGCCGGATCCACCTACCAGCGAGAAATCCAAGGAGCTTTCCAACTCCAACTTCTCAACAATGTTGAAGCCTATGTCGACGACATCGTCGTCAAGACAAAAACTTGAGACCGACTGATCAACGACCTATGGGAACCGTTCAACAATCTCCGAAAACACCGACTCAAGCTCAACCTAGAGAAGTGCACATTCGGAGTACCATTGGGTAAACTGCTCAGCTTCCTAGTCTCAGGATGAGGAATTGAAGCAAACCCAGAGAAGATCAAGGCCATCGGGAACATGAAGTCATCGACAAGGCTCAAAGAAGTCCAGAAGCTTACCGGTTGTATGCTGGCACTTAGTCGATTCGTGGCCAGGATGGGAGAACGATGACTGCCCTTCTTCAACTTGTGAATATACGAGACAAATTCAAGTGGACATCAGAGGTCGATGAGGCTATTATTGCACTCAAGCGATACCTTGCCAACCCACCCGTACTCGTTGCCCCACAACCACAGGAGGAACTCTTCCTCTACATCGCAGCAACACCATACTCGGTAAGCACCGTTATCATTGTCGAGCATGATAAGGTCCATCACCCAGTCTACTACATCATTGAAGTCCTTCACAGTGCGAAGACAAGATATCCTTAGATCCAGAAGCTGCTCTACACCATGGTCATGACATCCTGGAAGCTACGCCAGTACATCCAGGCCAACAAGGTCACGGTCATCTCGTCATATCCCCTTGGTGAAGTTGTTCGCAATAAAGAAGTCACAGGACACATTACCAAATGGGTCATCTATGTCATGCCCAGAAATTTAGCCAAATTTATAGACTATTTTGTGTATCAAATCCCTGTCCAGGAATCAGCCAGGGTACACAAAATGACAAATACTTACAGAAGAAGCACTTAGTCCTCACACCCAAAGGAAAGTAGCAGCAGCGGAAAAGGCGATACTGGCGGGGCTTCAGCTCCACTCCACAGGCAAACTCAACATGATGAGGCAACACTATCGATACATCCATGCCTCCACACGTACAACTTCATGGTCCAATAACCCGTGCTCGTGCACGTCAACTCAATCATCAGGTGAGTTTATTCTTGAGTTTATGTTCCTCTTCTTTATACCTTGGAGATGCGTACACTCTTGTTTTACTCAGGAACGATGGAGAGGATCCAAAGGGGAGAGGAATAGCACGGGGTGGATTCGGACTGCAGAACAGAGCCAAGTTATGACGGCCGCCACGACTTCATGCAAACTCCGATTTGGGCGTGCAAGTACTTGATGGAAAGGTTATCAAGTCTACTTTCAAATGGATCCGGCCCCATGTCAATATCTGTCCTAGAGCAGCCACAATTGTCCTTTTTCTACCAAATGTTTTCTGTCCTTGATGTTGCGTCACCTCTTTTGGCCCAATGGGTCGTGTATGTTTTCTGGCCTTGATGCTGCGTCACCTCTTTTGGCCCAATGGGTCGTGTATCAAGTTGGGCCCATTAGGGGCGCGTCCTAGGGTTGAGCACGACCCCAGCACCCCTGTGATCGTCTCCCCCTCTTCTTAAACCTTCAGCCACCGCCAAGAACGGTGGGTTTTGTTGATTAGAGTTAGCGTCTTGCTACTTACACATAGCGCGCGTGTCGGCTAGACTGCCCACCTGTTTGTCTTCGAAACCCCGCCATATTGTGAATTCAGAGTGAATCTTTAATATCAATATCTAGCAATTTTAGTGCTTGTTTTACTTGTTCTTCGATTGCTTGCAGGACGAGTGCCCTAGTGGCTGGGTTGTCGTGCACCGCAAGTTCGCGTCGACCATCGGAGACGGTGTATCGGTTGCTAAGGCGCATCGTCCTTGGACGGTTGTAGTCAGGCCATGAACGTCGCCTCCGTTCCCCAATCGAGTTATCCTCCACCACTCATCAAAAGATCGGGACTAAACCCTAGCGGGTTCACATCAGTTGGTATCAGAGTGCGGTTGATCGGCGAGAGACTTTCTGCCCTTCGTTGTTTAATCCTTTTTTCCTATAGTCAAGAAAAAGCCAACAACAAAAATAGTGGATTAGTTCTCCGCAATCCTAAAAAACCTTTGAGCCTTTTTTTTACTAGGACTGCTTAGTAAGGGCTTGTTGAGTCTTCGATTGCATGGTTGTGTCAATGTGCTGGTCTTAGAGTTTGGGTGATTAGAGTTTCGAGTTCTTGCCACGGCACATCGCCATCTTCACCACCACCGCCACCACCTTTGTTTTAGCCGTCATCACCACCATCGCTACCACCCACCAAATCACTTTCCATCCATTGTTTGATCTGTTTCCTTCTGTGTTTTGTCTTGCCTTTGATCCTGCCGCCACTAGAAAGGAAATAGAGCCCTGATTCGGGTGGCCTTCCTTAAAACAGTCATATCTTTTCCATACGGACTCGAAATTAGGCATATAATATATCCACGGACATCTACAGAAAATTTTACATCCGTTTGTTCCTAGATTTGCTGGGTTAGGAAAATTTAAAATCGCCAATTTCCGCTTGCAAAATTCTGTTTTTGTGGCGAGAAGCTTCGAAACCCCTTTGGGTAGAACTTTGAAAAATTCCACATGCCTCATATTTTGTCCGTTTGAGCTAAGAATTTTTGTGGTTGGTTCTAGTGTGCCCCTGGTTGTGAAAAAAATATAAAAAAGTCGCATATCTCTCCTCAGCACTAGAGAGAGAAAAGCAAAAAGAAAAAAGAAAAAAAGAAAGGAAAGAAAAAAAGAGCAAGAAAGAAAGAGGCTGACTCGTGACAACCTTCCCTCCACCTAGTCCCCGTTGTCTCCACATTCCTGTTATCGTGTCTATTTGGGTTTGTGTCTTGTGGCGTCCTTTGTGGTTAGGCTCGCGTCTCTACTTTGCCTAGCCTAGGACCAGCACGGTACCGACCTTGAACGATTACTCAACTTGCTTTCACTAACGTGGTTTCTAGTACTTTCTTGTGCATTACTTTCAGCCCTCCTATAGCTCCACACATACGACTACAGCTTGACATGCCTTGTTGCTACGGCACCGATACACCTCGTTCCATGGTTGTAGACTTGTTGGTTGTCGTCACCCCTCCTGTGAGCATGGTAAGAACTGGTAAGAGCTTGTGAGATAAGCTGAGAGTGAGCGCCTTTAAGTAGCCACACCCCAATAGTTGTAGGGATTAATTATCGTCAACTGTTTTCATTGTTGTTTTGTTATATTAACCATGGCAGGTTCGGAGGAAGAAGATGATGCATCCCATTCTCCACGCACCAAGCGCATCATACAACATTTTGCAAGGCAAGTGAAGTGGGCACACGGAAGGACTTGATGCAGATTTGCAGGTGACGAATGACAAGATTGGGCAACTGGAGACCACACAGATTGATGCCACAACCAGGCTTGCAGGGTTGGAGGCATCAGTTGCGCGTATTGACACCAGTCTTGCTACACTTGTGAGGCATTTTGATGACCTCAATGTCAGGGGCCATGATCGGCATAATGAAGACAACGTTGATGGTGATTACGGTGAGGACAACTTCAATGATGACTATACCGCTGACACTGAACAGGATGACCACAACGCTCGTGATCACCGTCAGCTACGTAACAACTGTAGAGGCATGGGAGGACACTGCCGATGAGAGGTACGCAATAATGACGATGCTTTTTCTAAAATCAAATTTAAGATACCCCCTTTTGATGAAAAATATGACCCTGATGCATACATTACATGGGAGATTACTGTTGAGCAAAAATTTGCATGCTATGAATTCCCTAAGAACTCTAGAGTTAGAGCTGCTACTAGTGAGTTCACTGATTTTGCCTCTGTGTGGTGGATAGAACATGGCAAGAAAAATCCTAATAACATGCCACAGACTTGGGATGCTTCAAAACGGGTCATGTGGGCTAGATTTGTTCCTTCTTACTATGCACGTGATTTGTTAAATAAGTTGCAACAATTGAGACATGTGTAGATGAATATTATCAGGAATTACAAATGGGCATGCTTCGCTGTAATTTAGACGAGTCTGAGGATGCTGCTATGGCTAAATTTTTGGGTGGTCTAAACTGTGAGATCTATGACATTGTGGACTACAAAGATTACACTAATATGACTCGATTGTTTCATCTTGCTTGCAAAGCTGAAAGGGAAGTGCAGGGACGACGTGCTAGTGCCAAGACTAATTTTTCTGCAGGAAAATCGACATCATGGCTGCCACGCACGATTTCTACTCCTTCACCATCTTCCACACCCCGTCGGTCGGCACCTTCTCCATCCAGTGACAAGCCACATGTTGCGGCTGTTAGTGCACCGACTAAGACAGCCCAGCAGCCAGCTAGAAGAACAAGAGATGTCCAATGTCACCGTTGCAAGGGCTATGGGCATGTCCAGCGTGACTGTCCTAGCAAGCGTGTTTGGTTAGTCAAATATGATGGTGAGTATTCATTTGCTAGTGATTTCGATGAAGATACACTTGCTTTGCTTGCAGCTGACCATGCAGATAAAGACGAGGGAACAGAAGAACATATTGGTGTTGATGATGCGGAACGCTATGAGAGCCTCATTCTGCAGCATGTACTCAGCACACAAATGGAGAAGGCCGAGAAAAATCCGCAGCACTCTTTGTTTCAAACAAAGTGCATCATCAAAGAGCGTTCCTGCCACTTGATCATCGATAGAGGAAGCTGCAACAACTTAGCTAGCAGCGAGATGGTGGATAAGCTTGCACTCGGCACCAAACCACATCCCCACCCATATCACATTCAATGGCTAAACAACAGTGGTAAAGCAAAGGTAACCAAACTGGTGCGCATTAATTTTGCAATTGGAACATATCGTGATGTTGTTGAGTGTGATGTTGTACCTATGCAAGCTTGTCATATTTTGTTAGGTAGGCCATGGCAATTTGATATGGATTCTATACATCATGGTAGATCAAATCAACATTCTTTTCTGTACCATGATAAGAAAATTGTGTTGCATCCCATGACCCCTGAAGCTATTTTTGAGGATGATGTTGCTAGAGCTAAGCAAGAGAAAAATCAGGTCCATGCTATAAGTGAAAATCAGATTGTAGCCAAGGAACATGGGCAACATAAAAAGAAATAATCTAAATTTGACAATAAAAATGTGATTCAATTGAAAGGTTCTTGCTTGCTTGCTGTTAAGGGCCCGTTTGGTAGGGCTCCTGATTCTATGATTCTCTAATTCTAGATTCTCGATTCTCTGAATCAAATTGAGAGAATCGAATCGATATAATAAAGTAATAATTATAATAATATTTTAGGTGATTTTCTGATGATTCTTGACGAAACTGGTTTGAGGTGATTCCGAGGAGAAACCGCTTTTAGGTGATTCTCACTCCCTATGTAAAGCGCTTGAATCACTTGAAGTGATTCTTCTCAGAATCAGTTACAAAATAATCTGTTTGGCAGAGATTCTACTGATTCTATTGAGAATCAGGGAGAAGAATCCCTACCAATCTGTATACAACTGAAACTGTTTGCTATGCTTTCGTCTACAAGGATTCTTTGTTTTCTTTTGAGGATATACCTGTTTCTTTTCCTCCTGCGGTCATTAATCTTTTGCAGGAGTATGAGGATGTTTTTCCCCATGAAGTACCATCGGGGCAGCCACCGGTGCGTGGAATTCAGCATCAAATCGATCTGATTCCGGGGGCTTCACTATCCAACCACACGCCATACAGAACCAACCCTGATGAAACCAAGGAGATTCAGTGTCAGGTTCAAGAATTGCTTGATAAAGGGTACGTACGAGAGTCTCTTAGTCCATGTGCTGTGCCGGTGATTTTGGTGCCTAAGAAAGATGGATATTGGCGTATGTGTGTTGATTGTAGAGCTATTAATAACATTACCATTAGATATCATCATCCAATTCCTAGGTTAGACGATATGCTTGATAAATTGAGTGGCTCTACTATTTTCTCATTGTTGATTTGCGTAGTGGATACCACCAGATTCATATGAAGTTGGGAGATGAGTGGAAAACAACCTTCAAAACTAAGTTTGGATTATATGAGTGGTTAGTGATCATTTTGGTTTAACTAATGCACCTAGCACTTTCATGAGGTTGATGAATGAGGTTTTGCGTGCTTTCATTGGCAAATTTGTGGTGGTATACTTCGATGATATTCTGATTTATAGCAAATCTTAAGAGGAACACCTTGATCATTTACATGCTGTTTTTAATGCTTTGCGCGATGAACGTTTGTTTGGTAACCTTGCGAAGTACAGTTTTTGCATCGATCATGTCTCGTTTCTTGGCTATGTTGTTACTCCATAGGGAATTGAGGTTGATCAAGCCAAGGTCGAGACAATTTAGAGTTGGCCGCCTCCTAAAATGGTCACACAAGTTCGAAGTTTTTTAGGACTTGCAGGATTTTATCTCCACTTCGTGCGGGATTTTAGCACCATTATTGCACCGCTAAATGAGCTTACAAAGAAGGGAGCACCTTTCACGTGGGGCACCACACGAGTGAACGCCTTAAAAGATAAGTTGACACATGCGCCTCTCCTCCAACTTCCAGATTTTAATAGGACTTTTGAACTCGAATGTGATGCTAGTAGGATTGGATTGGGTGGTGTTTTGCTACAAGAGGGAAACCCGTTGCATATTTCAGTGAAAAATTGAGTGGGTCTTTTCTGAATTATTCTACTTATGATAAAGAATTGTATGCTCTTGTGAGAACTCTGGAAACATGACAACATTATTTATGGCCCAAGGAATTTGTTATACATTCTGACCATGAATCTTTAAAACATATTCGTAGTCAAGGAAAACTAAATCGTAGACATGCTAAATGGGTTGAATTTATTGAATCTTTTCCTTATGTCATCAAACACAAGAAAGGAAAGGAGAATATCATTGCTGATGCTTTGTCTAGGAGATATACTTTTTTGACACAACTTGACTACAAAATCTGTCCTAGAAACAATCAAAGCCCAATATGTGAATAATGATGATTTTAAAGATGTTTTGTTGCACTGTAAGGATGGAAGGACATGGAACAAATTCGTCTTCAATGATGGGTTTATTTTTAAAGCTAACAAGCTATGCATTCAGCTAGCTCCGTTCATTTGTTGTTGCTGCAGGAAGTGCGTGGCGGTGGGTTGATGGGGCATTTTGGTGCCAAGAAGACGGAGGACATCCTTGCTAGCCATTTCTTTTGGCCGAGGATGAGAAGAGACGTGGAGAGATTTGTGGCTCGCTGCACGACATGTCAAAAGGCTAAGTCACGCTAAAATCCACATGATCTGTATATGCCTCTACATGTTCTAGTGTTCCTTGGGAAGATATTTCAATGAATTTTGTGTTGGGCTTGCCTAGGACCAACAGGGGGCGAGATAGCATTTTTTGTGGTTGTGGATAGGTTTTCTAAAATGACACATTTCATACCATGTCATAAAATTGATGATGCTACTCATATTGCTGATTTGTTCTTTCGGGAGGTTGTTCGCTTGCACGGTGTGCCAAACACCATTGTTTCAGACCGCGACACTAAATTTCTTAGCCATTTTTGGAGAACTTTGTGGGCTAAATTGGGGACTAAGCTTTTGTTTTCTACTACTTGTCATCCCCAAACTGATGGGCAATCTGAAGTTGTGAATAAGACTTTGTCTACTATGTTAAGGTTGTATTAAAGACAAATATTAAGATGTGGGAAGAATGTTTGCCTCATATTGAATTTGCATACAATAGTTCGTTTCATTCCACTACAAAGATGTGCCCTTTTGAGATTGTTTATGGATTTTTGCCTCGTGCTCCTATTGATTTAATGCCTTTGCCATCTTCTGAAAAATTGAAATTTGATGCTAAACAACGTGCTAAGTTGATGTTAAAACTGCATGAAATAACTAAATAAAACATAGAGCGCATGAATGCTAACTATAAGCTTGCTGGTGACAAAGGTAGACGACAATTGAATTTTGAACCTGGTGATTTGGTTTGGTTGCATTTGCAAAAGGAACGGTTTCCTGATTTGCGAAAGTCTAAGTTGATGTCTAGGACTAATGGACCTTTTATAGTGTTTAAAAAATTAATGAAAATGCATACAAGCTTGATCTCTCTGCAGATTTTGGGGTTAGTCCCACTTTTAACATTGTAGATTTAAAGCCATATTTTGGAGAAGAAGATGAGCTTGAGTCGAGGACGACTCCAATGCAAGAAGAGGAGGGTCATGAGGACATCAACACTGTTGATACATCCATGCCTCCACACGTACAACTTCATGGTCCAATAACCCGTGCTCGTGCACGATAACTCAACCATCAGGTGAGTTCATTCTTGAGTTTATGTTCCTCTTCTTTATACCCTGGAGACGCGTGCACTCTTGTTTTACTCAGGAACGAGGGAGAGGATCCAACGGGGAGAGGAATAGCGCGGGGTGGATTTGGACTGCAGAACAGTGCCAAGTTCTGACGGCCACCACGACTTCATCCGAACTCCGATTTGGGCGTGAAAGTACTTGATGGAAAGGTTATCAAGTCTACTTTCAAATGGATCCGGCCCCATGTCAATATCTGTCCTGGAGCAGCCACAATTGTCCTATTTATACCGAGTGTTTTCTGTCCTTGATGCTGTGTCACCTCTTTTGGCCCAATGGGCCGTGTATCAAGTTGGCCCATTAGGGGCGCGTCCTAGGGTTGAGCACGACCCTAGCACCCCTGTGATCGTCTCCCCCTCTTCTTAAACCTTTAGCCACCGCCAAGAACGGTGGGTTTTGTTGATTAGAGTTTGCGTCTTGCTACTTGCACACAGCGCGCATGTCAGCTAGACCGCCCGTTTGTTTGTCTTCGGAACCCCGCCATATTGTGAATTCAAAGTGAATCTTTCATATCAATATCTAGCAATTTCAGTGCTTGTTTTACTTGTTCTTGCTTGTTCTTCTATTTCTTGCAGGACGAGTGCCCTAGTGGCTGGGTTGTCGCGCACCGCAAGTTCGCGTCGACCATCGGAGACGGTGTATCGGTTGCTAAGGCGCATCATCCTTGGACGGTTTTAGTCGGGCTGTGAACGTCGCCTTCGTTCCCAATCGAGTTATCCTTCACCATCGAAAGATCGGGACTAAACCCTAGCGGGTTCACATCACAACGGGTTTGGTGCTAAAGGATTTTGACGAGATTAATTAAGGAGCCAGATCACAACGAGGGCTTCTACGATCATTTCAGCATGGGAGATCCAACCCAGCCAACATTCGCTTTGCTTCAAGTCAGAACCGTTGTCTTCCCAGTCTTCGCCACTGTCTCGATCTCGCACCCCTTAGTGCCTATTGAGTTCGAGGCCACAACAGTAGAGCGAGCGGATAATATCCCCTAACTGGTCACCTCTTCGATCTATATCGAGAACAAGGTGCCAACAACCCAATCAACAGGCGGATTTCCTAATGCGGCTAATTCCCCGGCTTCCGCCGAGAACCAGATGTCGATAAGCAAACCCATCAAAATAGATTTCAAGTCCTGGTGTCCTATCCATAAGACTTCTTCTCATACTCTGGCCGGATGCCGGATCGTACTTCAAGTGAAGGCTGAACATGATGCTTGCAAAGATCGCAAGATTCAGTGCACTTTCCCTTATAAAGCATGGTGCCCTATTCCCTGTCTTAGGGTTATTACTCATCTTAGGGCCCGAACCAGTATAAACCCTGTTCCATGTCTTCTAGATACAATCTCGCGTATACCATGGTTCCAACGATCCACATACTCTACAAATACCTTGGTCAGGGTATAGCCCTTCAACAGGAATATCCATGGTGGGATAAAAAAATTGCCCTCCCAACAGGCATATTTTGGGATTTCGTATTTAATCCACCGCCTACCCTATTACAAGTTTATCCTTTCACTTCATTCAAACATCCTCTCCCTCTGATTTGGAGTTTGGGACTTGGATTTCACACCATTTTCTCCCTCTGATTTGGAGTTTGGGACCTAGTGATTGTGTTTTTCTCTTGGATCTTGATCACTATGGGTTTGTTACATTGAGGGTACCTAGATGGCTACCCGTCGCTTCTGAGCCATCAATCCATGTGTGGTGCGTCGGAAGAAATTTGTGAAGGCCGGATCTCACCCCACAATGAAAAAGATACCATGAGAGAAAGAGGAATGCATTGTGCAACCTCGAGAATCAGATTGGAAAAGATTTGCCTCTTTGTGATCTCCTCAAGAGAGACCTAGAATGTCACACCCAAAAATCACCTAATTATAAATCGTTGTGAAAAAGGAATTTCTTGAATTTATATAATAATTAAAGGAAATGTTTGAATGAAACACTATGAAAAATTTGTATATCAAATTGAGCTAGACAAAATCTTACTAAATACTTTGAGTACGCAAGTATTTTTGGATTTTTTCCATGAATTATTTGAGCATTGGAAGTATTTTTAATAAATGAAACATCATTTTAGTAATTATTTAAATGGAAAATCAAATTAGAATCATCTTCCATGTCTTGGGCCCTTTTCGGTTGTTTCTCTTCCTTCTCTCTCCTGCCGACGTCATTCCCTTCCTCTAGGGCCACCTCTTCCCTTCGGCCTATTCCCGCCCCGAGTCAACCCACATCTGAGCTGACCCACTTCCTGCCTTGGCCTTGCTAGGCTAGGACGACGGCCTGAGCCGCCAGCCCACAAGTCCGCCACCTCCTCCTACTGACGCCCCAAGCCCACATGTTAGGGGTGCCTCCTACCTTCGGTGTCATGCCCAGAAATTCCTGCCCGAAATTTTCGAAGCTGAATGTGCATTAAATCCCTATCCAGGACCAGCCAGGGTACACAAACGACAAATAGATATACAGAATCCATGTCCTAAAAACATCATAAAAAGTCTTACATAAATGTGGTGGAAAAGTAAACGTGCTAAACTACATCTTGGCGCTCGTAGCATGGCGACTCCACTCCACAGGCATCCTCAATGGTAGCAATAAGCCTACTCATCTGCGAAACCATCTTCTCCTCCATCCTCCGACTCTGAGGTGGGGGAAAAGGAAGCAAGACTGAATACTACCCACTGTACTCAGCAAGTCATACCAAGGGAGGTATGATGCATGTAATTCCAAAGGAAGGCTAGGGGTTATTTGCATAAAGCAAGCATTTTAACGACAATAGTTGAAATCAGTAAAAATGATTATGTTTAATTAAGTAGAATGAACCATCTCTGTCCAACGCTACACCATGTTGAGACAGGCTCATTCCATCCATCTATTCTAAGTCAGTTCCATTAAGTCAAATTATTAACTATGGGACTAATCACGATGAATCTAGTTAATCGCCCATAACCGTGGGCATGACTATTCGAATAGTTCTACTCTGATCAGAGGTGTACATCTATACCCACAAGACACAGCTCCACGACATGTTTTCATGTGCCGACATGCCAGCATAGCATACTGGAAAGGGGTCTATGACAAGACCTTTTGCATAACCCTCCCTGACCAACCGACACCACACTTCAGGTTTTTGCCCCTACCCCTAAACCAGGGTAGGCAGCCCCCTCTTATGCCTAGGTGAATCCGGAAGACGCAGATACCTTGCCAAATCCATCCAAACTACATCACGCTCACCCTTGCCTAGGTACGTCGGACAAGGAAAAGATACACTACATGCCCAGTCGTTGCCCACACTGGCTTGTGGTACGCACATTATTTCTTTCAGGGTTTAACGCGAACCGGTCCTTAACTGCCATGGGTGCGACTATCAAAACCATGCACCCACGGCCTACCATTAATCATGTTTTAGTTGAACTTGTACAACAGTGTCACATGTCCATGACCATCTTCATTAATGTCATCATAAACTAGCAGTAATGTTGTTCTATAGTGAGCTAGTTGAGCTAAGCATTCCCTAATCCAACATTGTCACAGCCCGATTTTTGCTCGGGATTAAAAATCATTAAATAAATCATTTTCTAGAAATTGAATAAAATAAAAAGCATTGTAACCAAGTAAATTAATAAGGAAATTAAATTTTCCTTTAAAAATCATGGCTGGAAATATTTTTAAAATATTCTCCATGCCCTAAAATACTCTCTCGAAATTTTTCGAAATTTTGGAGCTCCGTAAATAATTTTAATAATACCAAGAATATTTCAATAATTATTTAAATCAATAAATTAATCTTTAAATGAGGTGAGATATTTTTAATAAATACTTTGAGTATCCATGTATTTTCAAGAATTTTCTTAGAATTATTTGAGCACTCGAAGTATTTATAGAAAGTCAAAAATCATTTATGGATTAATTTAAAAGAAAAAATTAAAATTCCCTTTTTGTTTTGGGCCAGGAACGGCCCAAAAAGTCTGCCTTTGCCCCTTACGACCCAGCCCAGCCGACACCGCCCTTTCTCTCTCCTCCCTAGCGTCGGCCCAGCTCGCGGCCCGTCCCCCTCCCACGTGCGCAAAGTCCGCGTCGCCTCCCTCTCGCGCCTCTCTCTTCGGGTCACTGACGTGTGGGCCCTACCTGTCGGGGTCGTCCCCTTCCTTCCACCCGCCATTTCCCGGCCGCCGCCGCCGATCTCGCGCCCGCGCCGTCGTTTCCCGGTGGCTCCCGTGCTGCCCCAAGCCACGCAATAGCTGCCTGCTTCCCCCGCACTCCGCGTGCACTCCCGCCCACCGCTCGCAGGCACAAATCGGCCAAACGACTGATCCGATTTTCTCGGCCGCCGACCTAACTGCTCCGATGCTTTTTCTGCTGCATCCCGAGCCGGAATCCGCCTTCTCGCGCTATAAAAACCCTCCCCGAGCCCTAATCTTTGTTTTCCTCCGCCGCCCGAGCTTCCCGTGCCCCCTAACGCGCTCGCCGCGCTCAGCCCACCCTCCGCCGCCGCCGACAAGCTTCGGTCGCGGTGCCGCGCTGCTCCGTGCGTCGCTATCTCACACCGAGGCCACCGTCGCCTTCCCCGCACACCCCACATCCCGACCGCCACTCCCCGCCTTCACGCCGTCGTCGCAATGCCCTACCGCCGTGTATCCCGAACACCCACCACCGATTGCCGCCTCCAGCCAGCAATCGCCACTGCTCTAGTCGTCACTGTCGCATGCTAAGGCCGCCGTTGACTTCAACGCATCCCGCCGCACCTCGACCATCACTTGCCACGCTTGGATCGCCGCCACCCGCCCCGCCGCCGTCCTCCCTTTCACTCCGGCCACCTCGGTGAGAACTCCCTCTCTCCCCCTCGTTTTCCCCTCTCTCCCGCTCGTTCCCAAACACACTGCCCCTGTGCCACCGCGTTGCGCTTCGCCACCATCCGTGCCTGCACGCGCTTTTGCACGTGCGTCCTCCACCGCTCGTCGGGGGGGCCTTTTGGCCCCTTGCGCCGCCCAGCACCATCGCCGGTCGCCGCGCCGCCTCACCGTCGGCCCGGCCTTGCCTCCCGGCCGTTGGATCGGTCCCGAACCGATCCGGGTGGTCGGTTCCCCGTGGCCACTTGATCCCCTTCGGGGTGATCTGGGCTGTCCACGTGGTGGACCCGTGGACCGGTCCCCGTGGACTGAGTCCACCGTGGATGCCATGCGCAGCCGCCACGGCTGACATTAGCCTCTGGCCGCCGACGCCGCCCTAGCCGCCGACGCGCCCGCTTGCATCAAGAATCGACGTTAGCTCCTCGCCTAGTGACGCGCATTCGGTTTGCCGACGCCATGCCGTGCCGTGCTACTGACATCAGCCCTTGTTTTGCTAACATCATCCTGAGCCTTTTTCTTTGTGAAAATAATTAAAAATTATGCAATAAATCATTTTAATTTTTAGAATTCATTTAAATGGTCCAAAAGTTCTAGAATTCATATCTAATCCAAACGAACTCCAAATTGGGCCATTCAAATTGCAAAATTCATCTAAAATTGAGCTCTACATATTTGTTTACTTTTATGTACAGTTATTTGGTTTTTATTAGGATTTTTCCTCGTTTTGTGTGCCAACGTGTAGATTTCACCGTCTCCGGAGTTCCTGCTCGCTCGGAAAAGTGTCTAGAAGTTTGTTTGAAGACGCAAGGCAAGTCACACTTCCCTTGAAGCATGTTGATCCTATTTTTACAAATGTTTTACATTTGCAAATACAATTGCATTGTTTTGCTAATTACATGGAATGATGGATTACCTATCTGCTTGTTTGTACCTTATTTACTTGTTATCCGTCCTTTGTTAACTTTGGTGTTAATTTGACTAGCTTAAGTCACTGATATTTATTTTAGCTAGAATTATATGCTTATACATGCTTAATTACCACTAGCTCACTATATGGGATAATTATACTATTGATTCTAGTCTCTGATAAGCTACAAGCTTGAAACACCTGGCCATGTCTCATTGGTCATAATTGTCTCAACTAAAATATGACATAATGATGGGCTGTGGGTGCATGGTTTCGGATTGTCACACCCATAGCAATTAAGGACCGGTTCATGGGAAACCCTGGAAGAATTACAGCGCTTACCACAAGCAAGAATCGGCAACTGCTTGACTTGTAGTATAGCTTTCCTCTGGCCAACGTACCCTAGTGAGGGTGGGCATGATGGAGTTGGGTCAGCCCTGGTTTTAAGGGTTGATCAGCTTTCGGATTCACCGTGGCACAGGAGGCTGCCCATTAACCTTAGGGGAGTGGGGGCGAAACTTTGGTGTGGTATCGCTTTGTTAGAGGGAGTTATGCGAAAGGTCTTACCACGATTTGTCCCTTTGCAGTATCATGGTGGTACTTCAGGGCATGATAACATGTGTGAAATTGTGTATTGTGGGTAAAGTTGTGCACCTCTAATCAGAGTAAAACTATTCGAATAGTCGTGCCCATGGTTATGGATAATCGACCAGATTCACTATGATTAGTCCCACACTACTAAATAATCTGATTTAATGAAACTGGTTTAGTTTAGGTGGAATGGTTGGGCCTGTTCAACATGGGGATAATGTTGTTGAGTGAAGATTTAACATTGCCTAAATAGTCAACTGTTGTCACACCCAGAAATTCAAACCAGAATTTCCGTAGCTAATTTGTGCATTAATTCCTCGTCCAGGCATCAGCTGAGGTACACAAATCAACAATTATTGATATTACAGAATCCACGTCTTAGAAACAATATAAAGGAATTACACAAATGCAGCAGAAAAGAAAAAGACTGACTAAACTGAAACTAACACCGTGACGGAACTCCAAAACACCACAGGCAACCTTGACGGCAAACACAAGCCTAAACTTTGACGGAACATTCTTCCTCTGCAACCTCTGGCTCTGGAGGGGGAAAAATTAAGCAAGACCGAGTATTCCCACCATACTCAACAAGTCATACTAGAAAAGAAGGTATGATGCAGGATAATTCACAAGGAAGGAATACAGTCTCATTTGCATAAACAACATTTTAGAAATATCAATAGTTGGAAGCAGTAAAACAGTAATATTAACTAAGCAATATTAAATAAACACTGTCCAATGTTAAACCCACGTTGCTACAGGCCCAACCATCCATCCATACTAGTCAAGTTCCATTGGTCAAACCATTACTTAGGTGAGACTAATCACAGTGAATCTGGTTGATCGCTCGTAACTATGGGCACGACTATTCAAATAGTTTTACTCTGATCAGAGGTGTACAACTGTACCCACAAGACACAATCCCACAACATGTGACCGTATGCCGGTGTACCACCACGATACCCAGGAAAGGAACTGTGACAGAACCCTTCACATAACCCCCTCTAACCAATCGTACCACACCAAGGTTTCACCCCCACTCCCATCGGGGTAATGGGCAGCCCCCTCTCGTGCCGCGGTGAATCCGGTAGCCGATCAACCCTTAAAACCGGGGCCGACCCAACTCCATCACTCCCACCCTCACTAGGGTACGTCGGCTAGAGACAACTACACTATAGATCTAGCCATTACCTATGCTGACTTGTGGTATGCATGATAATTCTTCCAGGGTTTCCCGAGAATCGGTCCTTAATTGTCATGAGCACTATAATCAATATCCAACCATGTGCTCACAACCCACCATTATCATATTTCAGTATTATTAGAATAGGGTCACATTCTTGACATCATCTTAGTATTAGTCTCTAATGTAATATTTGATTAATGTGATTCCCTTAAGTGAGCTAGTCGATCTAAGCCAGGCTAAGCATGTTCTAAACCAACATCTAGTCATATTGAACCCAAGTTATCAAAGGTATAAGGTATTCAATTCCTATGGCTCAGTACAATAGGTATAAATAGTCCCATGAAATGACATTCTAAAACATATGCAATATATGAGAGATGAGGGATATTTAAATAAAATAGGTACAACATGATCAATATAAAGTATGACTTTCTTTGCTCTGGAGACAGGGGAACCTCGACAACTACTTCGAAGTAAACAGGATCGTCAGAATTATAGGAATCTACACGACAAACAAAACATGCTGAAAGACTACTGAAACAACACAAGAAACTATTTTTAATGGATTATTGACATTTTTCTGGATTTAATGAAAGTGAATGGACTAAAACGGAGCTCAGATTAAAAATATATGAATTTTAGAAGTTTAATTATGATTTTTAAACTAAACAAAAAAGACTAATTAAATTATTGCGCAATTAAGTCCCTTTCTCATGCAAGCATGCGCGGGGTCGGGTAGCGCTGATGTCAGCATAATGTCATGCTGATGCAAGCGACGGGCACGGTCAGGGCTGACGTCAGGAGCTGGTGTGAGCACCTAGGGCTGACGTCAACAGGGCTGATGCAAGCGGTGTGGCGGCGGCGGGGCGCCACGTGGCATCCATCCGGGTGGGACGGCGGCCAGATCCGACAGCACGGGACGGGCGGGATCGAACGGCTCGGATGCGCCCGATCCGAGCGATCAGACTACTGTGGCGGTGGCCGAGCTAGGGTTAGGGTTTGCGACGATGGCCGTGACGCTAGCTCGCCGGCTAGCTCACCGGCAACGCGGGACAGTACGGCGGACGGCGGCAGAAGCAACGGTGGGCACGGGATGGCTCGACAACGATGACGCGGGCGACGACGGGCACGGGTTTGCGCGGGATTGAAGAAGAGAGGGAGAGGAAGGCCTCACCGGTGATGGAGACGATGACGGCGGCCTACGGCGGCGAGATTTGGGAGTTGGCATTCTAGGGGCTAAAACCTAGCGGCGTCAAAGGGAAAACACAACGGGGATCTGTGTGGATTTTATAGGGGTGAATGGAGACCGGATTGCGCATGGGATAGGGCTGAATTCCTCGCTGACGAACTCGGACTCAGAGAGAGAGAGAGAGAGGAAAATACGGCGGCGGTTCGGATACAGCTTCTGCTGTTGCGGGACGCGAGGAGAGTGGCACGTGGCACGGGGAGGGCGGCCTGGGCCCGGTGCAGCGGCGGCGCGTGGCGCAGAGAGGGCGGGGCGTGGCGACGGTGCGAGGTGTGGCGGCGGCGGCCCGTGGGTCACGGGGAAGGCGGCCCGGACAGGTGGGGCCCACCTATCGGTGGCCCGAGGGAGCGAGGGAGGGGCTACGGACTTTCCGCATGGAGCGGCCAGCTCGTGGGCCCTGGCCCATGACCGAAGGAGAGAGGGCGCGTGGGGAGAGCTGGGCCGACAGGAGGAGCTGGGCCGACAGCCCGATAGGAAATGGGCGGGAAAAGGATGGATGAATAGGAAAATAATTAGGAAAATTGGGAAAATAGAATAAGGGACTTAATTTAATTGCTGGTTATTCATTTAATTGATTAAAAATATTTCTAGTGCTCTAAAGATTCCCATAAAAATCCTATAAATTTAAGAAAAATGCTAACATGCCATTTCCACTTATTAATTGCATTTTGAAATTACTTGTTGGCTCCAGATTAATTCTAAAAATTTTGATTATTTCAGGGTGAATTATTTAAATGATTTAGGGGCAAAACTCGGGGTGCGACAAACCTACCCTCTTAAACGGAATCTCGACCCCGAGATTCAAAGGCACTGGCGAAGAGGTGCGGGTGCACGGCCTTCAACTCATCTTCTCTTTTCCAGGTAGCTTCTTCTTCTGAGTGATGAGTCCACTAAACTTTGCAAAATTTGATAACCTTGTTTCGAGTCCTTCTTACACTGGTCTCGAGGATACGAGCTGGTTTCTCCACATAGGTCAAGTCCTCTTGAATTCAATCTGGTCTGGACTCGCCTGCTCTTCTGGTACCCTCAAACATTTCTTTAACTGAGACACATGGAACACGTCATGAATACCATCCAGGTTGGATGGATGTTCAAGCTGATAGGCTACTTCTCCTCGACGTTCCTAAATTCTGTATGGTCCCACAAAATGTGGTGCCAACTTGCTTTTGGTTTGAAAATGGTGTACTCCCCGGAGTGGTGTAACATGAAGGTACACATAATCCCCTGCTTCAAAAGCAAGATCTCTTCGACGATTGTCTGCGTAGCTCTTCTGCCGAGACTACGCAATCCTCAATCTTTCCCAAATTGTTTGGACTTTTGCTTCTGCTTCACTTATCACTTATGTGCCAAACAACTGACACTCACCAGTCCGATCCAAGTAAAGGGGTGTGCGGCACTTCTGTCCATAGAACACCTCATAGGGTGCCATTTGAATGCTGGCTTGATAACTGTTATTATAGGAGAATTCCGCATAAGGCAAACTCTTGTCCCATGCTTTACCAAATTCAAGCGCACACGCTCTCAACATATCTTCCAGAATTTGATTCACCCTCTCGGTTTGACCATCTGTCTGCGGGTGATAGGTTGTACTAAAGTTCAAACGGGTACCAAGCTCTTCTTGCAACTTCTGCCAGAACTTGGAAGTAAACTGACTTCCTAGGCACTCCATGTAAACACATGATTCTAGCAAGGTATAGCTCTGCTAGTTTCTTTCCTGAGTAGGTGGTATGCACTGGTATAAAGTGAGCCACCTTCGTAAGTCGATCCACGACGACCCAAATTGAATCATACCCTGACGATGTGTGGGGTAAACCCGTGATGAAGTCCATTCCAATCTGTTCCCATTTCCATTCTGGAATTTGGAGGGGTTGCAACAATCCTGCAGGTCGTTGATGTTCTGCCTTGACTCGCTGACAAACATCATAGAGTATGACAAATTCAGCTATCTCTCTCCTCATACTGACCCACCAGAACTTCTCTTTGAGATCTTGATACATCTTTGTATTGCCCGGATGGATCGAATATTGGGTTTGGTGAGCTTCCGTAAGAATTAGCTTCTTCAATTCTTTATCTTCTGGCACACACAATCTCTTTCCCATCCAGATTGTTCCATGCTCGTCTTCTGTAAAATTGCGAGCTTTTCCGACTCTCATGTTCTTCTTGAGTTCGGCTATCTCGGGATCTGATGCCTGAGGTGCCAGAATTTGATCAACGAGAGTGGGTTGAGCTTCCAGAGCGGCCACAAAACCAAAATCCACAACCTGCAGGTTCAGGCGCTCAAATTCTCGCTGCAACTGGTTACACATTCTTTCTGCGTTAATGGTGTTGTAGTAACTCTTCCAGCTCAAAGCATCTGCTACCACATTAGCTTTGCCGGGATAATAGTGTATCCCCAAATCATAATCTTTGATCAATTCCATCCATCTTTGTTGACGAAGGTTCAAGTCCGGTTGGGTGAAGATATACTTGAGACTTTTATGATCTGTGTACACTTCACAACGATTGCCGATTAGGTAGTGTCGCCAGATTTTCAATGCATGGACAAGTGCGGCTAACTCCAGATCATGGGTTGGATAGTTGTTCTCATGCGGACGCAACTGACGTAAGGTGTATGCGACCACTTTGCCTTCTTGCATCAACACATGTCCCAGCCCTTGACGGGATGCATCACAATAAATTTGGAAATCTTTCGTTAGATCCGGCAGTATCAAGACTGGCGCAGGCACCAACTTCTTCTTAAGCTCTTCAAAACTCTTATGACATTCCGCTGACCACTTGAATTTCTCATCTTTCTTCAACAATTGTGTCATCGGCTTGGCAATTCTGGAGAAATTCTCAATGAAACGCCGGTAATAACCCGCAAGTCCAAGAAAACTTCTAATCTGGGTGACTGTCTTAGGCGGAGTCCACTTGGTAACTGATTCCACATTCGACAGATCCACGGTGACTCCTTGGGTATTCACAATGTGGCCGAGGAACTATACTTCCTTTAACCGAAAAGCACATTTGCTAAACTTGGCATAGAGTTGATGATCCCTCAACTTCTCGAGCACTAACAGGAGATGATGCTCGTGTTCCCTCTCGGTCTTGGAGTAGATCAAAATGTCATTAATGAATACCACGACAAATTTGTCCAAGAATTCCATAAACACCTTATTCATTAGATTCATGAAGAAAGCCGGTGTGTTCATCAATCCAAAAGACATGGTCGTACACTCATACAAACCGTATCGAGTGATGAAAGCAATCTTGGGAATGTCCTCTTCCCGAATTCCCAATTGATGGTAGCTTGATCGTAGGTCTATCTTGGAGAATACCTTTGCCCCCTTGAATTGATCAAACAAATCATCAATCCGTGGTAGAGGATACTTGTTCTTGATAGTGACCTCATTGAGTGCATGATAATCGACACACATTCTCTTGGTCTTGTCTTTCTTCTCTACAAATATCACCATAGCTCCCCAAGGTGACGTGCTCGGGCAGATATAACATTTCTGCAACTGTTCATCCACTTGCTTCTTGACTTCTGCCAACTCGTTGGCTCCCATTCTATACGACCTCTTGTGAATTGGGGCGGTCCCGGGTACTAGATCAATCTGGAATTCAATTTCTCTTTCTGGTGGCATCTTGGTTAATCTTCTGGAAAAACTTCAGGGTATTCTCTGACTATGGGGATATCTTCTAATTTCATACGGATCTTTGCTGCTACTTCAGACGATTCCCGATAGAAACATGATTCAAACTTACTACAGTCTTGGCTTGCATGGGAGAATGAAAAACAATCTCTTCTCCTTTTCCATTGATTAAAGTGATTGTGCGACTAGCACAGTCAATTACTCCCATATGTCTTGACAACCAATCCATCCCAAGAATGACATCTAGGCCTTTGGATTTAAGAAGGATAAGATTGGGTAAAAATTGGGATCCTTGGATTTCTATTGCCACCGAGGGACAGTACTAAGCGGTGTCCAAATGGTTTCCAGGGGTTTGAACCCTAGGTATCTTAAGTTCCACTACTGATAACCCATGTGTCCCAACAAACTGCTTGGAAATAAATGAATGTGTAGCACCAGAATCAAAAAATACTGTAGCAGGAGTGAGATTCACAGGAATCATACCTAGTATAACTTCAGGAGCTGCCTGCGCCTCCTCTGCGGACGCATGATTGACACGAGCCTGGATGAATCTGGGTCAAGCTCGCTTCAGCTTCGGACACTTGTCTGCAAAGTGCCCAGGGTCACCACAGTTGAAGCAGACTCCTGGCTTCCCTCTGGAGTCCTTTCTTGGAGGTGGTGGCTTGGACTGCTGCTGGGGTGGCGCTGTTGGAGGACGCATAGCTGGATTGCGTTGCTACTGTCCACTGCCACTGCCACTACCACTACTGTCTGCTTGAAAATTCCCTGGGTGATAAGGCCGATGCTGACGAACAATCATGGTGGTAGGTCCACCCTATCCTCCGGACAAGAAGCGTGGCCTCTGCTGATTTCCCTGCTGTTGAGGAGGCCTGAACTGTACTGCCTTTCTTTTCTTGATCATCTTGTTGCGCTGGTCTTCCTGCCGAATGGCCTTTTCAACCAGCTTCTCAAAGTTAGCATACTCCCCTGAGATCAGCTTGTCAGTGAGTTCATCATCCAAACCAGTCAAGAACTTCTCTTGTCTTTCCGCATCGGTGTGCACGTCGTCTGGGGCGTAACATGCAGGACGGTTGAAGTCATGCAGGTACTCAGTAACCGACCTGTTGCCCTGCTCAAGAGAACGAAACTCACGCTTCTTCTGCATGACTATTCCTGCAGGAATATGTACTGTCCTGAAACTGCGACAAAATTCTTCCCATGTGGCTGCTCCTCCAGCTAGGCGAGTGACCAAGTAGTTGTCCCACCAAACAGAAGCGAGACCCTGCAACTGATGTGTAGCAAAAGAGACTTTCTCCTGGTCCGTGCACTGCAGTAGATCTAGCTTCTTTTCAATAGCATGAAGCCAGTCATTTGCCTCCATAGGATTGGTGGTGCTGGAGAAGGTCGGCAGCCGGATGCGAAGAAACTCTGGCAACTTAGACTAGGGTGGTGGGGGAGCAAATTGGTTATTCTATTGCTGCTGCATCTGTTGCAACATCTATTGTTGCATCTGCTAGTGCTATTGTTGCATCTGTTGCATCATCGCAACCATCATCTGCGTCTGTGAAGCAAGCACCTGAGCAATAGTGGGATTCTCAGGTGGCGGCGGAGGAGCATTGCCGTTGACATTGTGATTGTCATGGTTGTTGCCTGACTGCCCATTGTCGTTGTTTGGTCCGCTGGTCCTAGTGTTCACCATCTAGAGAAGACGACCGAACATAAAAGAGAAAAGAAGAAAAACAGGCTGACTTAGAAATTAAACTTTATTATTGGAATTCAAATGGACTGTTCTGATCTTGATTTAAACAAGGAAAAGCATGAAACATCTTTAATTGGTCAGTCATACCACACTCGATATAGACTGCCAGCAAATCCACGCACAGCAAACCTAACACACAGCAACTACCAAGCAAACAAACTAAGCAAATCGATAAAACTAAGAGTGGCGACTAGAACGATCCGTGAGCTGTGGAGTCAAAACTGCTCCCTTCAGAGAGTTCCCAAACCCCGGGGTGACTCTTGAAATTCTCCGTCTTCGTGTCGATCTTCGACTCTTCCGAATTGGTGGCAGTGCCCCATCCAATCCTACCCCTTTCCTTGGAAGAGCTCCGTGTTTATTCTAAATCCATGTCTTTAGTTGAATTCTCAGAGCTTGAATCACTTGAATCATTGGAGATAGAGATCCAACCGTTGTTGCCACCTTCGCGCTGGTATGCCGAAGCCGGGGCGAAAGTGAGAGCGGGTCCTGCAACAGGAGAAACTGAGGCAGGCGTCGGAACTGGAATTGGTGGAGTGGGAGGAGCTGGAGGAGCTGGTGGAGACGCAGGAGGGGTTGGTGGAGGAATCCGGGGCGCCAACTAGATACGCATCGATGCAGTGGTGGTCTTTTGGGGCGTAGTGCAAATCCAGACGCCACCTAGTGCTGGGACTCCTTTCAACTTAGTGACTTCCTTCTTGAGACGGACCACTTCGTCTTGCAGACTCACAATCCTCATCATCTTCCTGTCGTTCAGCGCCTTGGTTGCCTTGTGCAAGTCAGAGTGCATCTTGTCCAGTCCCCTGATCACTGTGCACATGCGGCCAAAAGTAGAGTCGTTCTCATCCGCTATAGACTTGAAAGCGCTGACGTCGGAGGAACTGCCACGACGGGGATGGTAGCGATAAGCGGAGCTGCGAAGGTCGCCGTCGTGCAACTCCCTCATCCTAGCCATCATCAGATACGCGACTTCTTGACAGGCATGCTCAGCTGTGCCTCCTGAAGCGATGACTTCCATATTGGGAATACAAGTCCCCACAAAGCCGTGAACCTCTAGATGGACACGGTGAGGCAACTCGCCACTGAGAGGTGCGATGGTAGTGTACTTCGGCGCTCCAGGGTACCCAATTGCCAGGGCCATACGTGTCAGCTCTGCGACGAAACCCACCATACCTTTTTCACAGTGCGTAGCTGGGGAACCTGCCATCTATACAAACAAAGGAGTGTGAATCAAAGCATGCTCAAAACCAAAGACCCACTTTTGCAAATTCTAAAACCCTAGACTGACTTTACATTTTAAAGCATCCCCTTTTTTCAAACTCATGCAAATGAAAAGATTTTAGAGGGCTCTTAGGGTTTCCAGTGGGCTTGTCCTATAGTCAAGGTTGGCTCTCGTACCAACTTGTCACGCCCAGAAATTTAAACCAGAATTTCCGTACCTTATTTGTGCATTAATTCCTCGTCCAGGCATCAGCCGAGGTACACAAATTGACAATTATTGATATATAGAATCCACGTCTTAGAAACAATATAAAAGAATTACACAAATGTAGCGGAAAATAAAAAGACTGACTAAACTAAAACTAACACCAAGATAGAACTCCAAAACACCACAGGCAACCTTGACGGCGGACGCAAGCCTAAACTTCAACGGAACTTTCTTCCTCTACAACCCCTGGCTCTGGAGGGGGGAAAAATTAAGCAAGACTGAGTACTCCCACCGTACTCAACAAGTCATACCGGAAAAGAAGGTATGATGCAGGATAATTCACAAAGAAGGAATACAGTTTCATTTGCTTAAACAGCATTTCAGAAATAGCAATAGTTGGAAGCAGTAAAACAGTAATATTAATTAAGCAATATTAAATAAACACTATCCAACGTTAAACCCATGTTGCTACAGGCCCAACCATCCATCCATACTAGTCAAGTTCCCTTGGTCAAACCATTACTTAATGTGATTCCCTTAAGTGAGCTAGTGGATCTAAGCCAGACTAAGCATGTTATAAACCAATATCTAGTCATATTGAACCCAAGTTATTAATGATATAAGGTATTCAATTCCTATGGCTGAGTACAATAGGTATAAATAGTCCCATGAAATAACATTCTAAAACATATGCAGTACTTGAGAGAAGAGGGATATTTAAATAAAATAGGTACAACATGATCAATGTAAAGTATGACTTGCCTTGCTCTGGAGACTGAGGAACCTCGGCGACTACTTTGAAGTAAACGGGATTGCCGGAATTATCGGAATCTACACGAAAGCACTTCAACAAAACATGCTGAAAGACTACTGAAACAGCACACGAAACTATTTTTAATGGATTCTTGACATTTTTCTGGATTTAATAAAATTTGAATGGACTAAAACGGAGCTCGGATTAAAAAGATATGAATTTTAGAAGTTTAATTGTGATTTTTAAACTAAACTTAAAAGACTAATTAAATTACTGCGCAATTAAGTCCCTTGCTGACGCAAGCATGTGCGGGTTGGGTAGGGCTGACATCAGCATGACGTCATGCCGACGGCGGCGGGCGTGGTCGGCGCGTCGGCACCTAGGGCCGACATCGCAGGCGACGCAAGCGGCGTGGCGGGACGGGCGACCGGATTGGACGACACGGGACGGGCGAGATCGGACAGCTCGGATGCGCCCGATCCGAGAGATCGGACGGCTGCGGCCGCGACCGGGCTAGGGTTAGGGTTTGCGGCGGCGGCGGCAGCGCTAGCTCACGGCCATGGCCACGTGGCGGCCGGCCAACTCACCGGTGACGTGGGACGGCGCGGCGGACGGCGGCACAAGCGGCGGCGGGCACAGGATGGCTCAGCAACGACGACGCGGGTGACAACGGGCACGGGTTTGCGCGGGATTGTAGAAGGGAGGGAGAGGGAGGCCTCACCGGTGATGGAGATGATGACGGCGGCCGATGGCGACGAGATTTGGGCGTCGACGTTCTAGGGCCTAAAACCTACGCGGCATCAAAAGGAAAACACGACGGGATCGTGCGGGTTTTATAGGGGTGAATAGAGACTGGATTGCGCACGGGATAGGGCCGAATTCCTTGCCGACGAACTCGGACTCGGAGAGAGAGAGAGAGGAAAATGTGGCGGCGGTTCGGATATGGCTCCGGCCGTTGCGGGACGCGGGGAGAGCAGCGGGTGGCGCGAGGTACAACGGCGGCGGCGGAGAGGGCGGGGCGCGGCGACGGTGCGAGGTATGGCGGCGATGGCTCGTCAAGCGCGGGAAAGGCGGCCCTGACAGGTGGGGCCCACCTGTCGGTGGCCCGAGGGAGCGAGGGAGGGGCCGCGGACTTTCCGCGTGGGCCGGCCGGCTTGTGGGCCTCGGCCCACGACCGAAGGAGAGAGGGCGCGCGGGGAGAACTGGGCCTACGGGAGGAGCTGGGCCGACGGCCCGATAGGAAAAGGGCGGGAAAAGGACGGATGAATAGGAAAATAATTAGGAAAATTGGGAAAATGGAATAAGGGGCTTAATTTAACTGCTAGTTATTCATTTAATTGATTAAAATATTTCTAATGCTCTGAAAATTCTCATAAAAATCCTGTTAATTGTATTTTGACATGTAGAATTTAAGAAAAATCCTACCATGCCATTTCCACTTATTAATTGCATTTTAAAATTACTTGTTAACTCCAGATTAATTCTAGAAATTCTGATTATTTAGAGTGAATTATTTAAATGATTTAGGGGCAAAACTCGGGGTCCGACATCTATTTTACTGTTTTTAAATATTAAATTTTTATAACTACATTTATGCAAAATAGCCCAAGCCAATCTTGTCTCCCTTTGCACGTCCGCATTTTCTCGTGTGGCTTATTGAGTATGGTGGTTGTACTCAGCCTTGCGATTTTTCCCCCTTTCAGAAGTGTAGTGCTTCTGAAGTGAAGATAGTGTTAGAAGACCAAGGCTCAGACCCTAATTGAGTTTGCCTATGGAGTGAAGCTGAAGTCGCTTGGATCGTCTTTCTTTTCTGCTGCAGTCCCTTTTGAGTGTGAGGACTAAGTGCCTTTTCAGTAAGTGTTTTTATTTTACACTTTATTTTACGTTTGGATCTATGTATTAATTTCTCATTTTTTGTACCTTGGTTGATTTCTGGACAAGGATTTAATACGCAAAATATCTGGAAATTTAGAATGAATTTCTGGACGTGACAAACATCTAGTCATATTGAATCCCAAGTTATCAATGACACAGAGTATCGATCTAGGCTGCACACTATAGTCCCACATGACATTATGAAATAATGCAATTTAATAGAAAAGCGAGGTACTTTGCAATTAGGTACAATATGATAAAAAGGAACACACAACTTGCCTTGCTCTTGCTCTTGCTCTTGAGGGACTTCTGCGACTAGTTCAAAGTAAACAGGGATGTCGAAGGTACCAGAATGTAAGCAACAAATAAAGCACCACATAAACAGGCTATAGGACTACTAAAACAAGCATCAAAACTATTTTTAATCGATTCTAGGTTTTTTTATGAGTCGTCCACAACTTGAACGGACTCAAACGGAGTTCAGATGAATTTTCTATGAATTTTAGAAGTTTCATTGTATTCACTAATAAAAAGAAAAATGAAATTAACGAAATATTGCGCCATCATCCTTAGGGCTGACATCAGCGCGAGGTCAGGCCGACGCTGACAGGCGAGGCCCACCTAGCGGTGCCGCGTGGGAGGACGGTGCATGGTGGATTGGGTCCATGGGCCAGGGTGCACGTGCGCACCACGTGGCGCACACGTGGCGCCGACGTGGCAACCACGCGGCGGACATGCGGGCGGCCGACGCTGACTCGGCGCCAAGGTGGCACCGATACGAGGACGGCCTAGATTCACATACGGGTGAATCCGATGGCGTGGAAAGGGGGAGGCACAGCTCGCTAGCGAGCAAGACACAGCGGCACACAGGCCGATGCGAGCGGGCGGAGCAAGGAGTGCCCAGCCAAGGAAAAGAAGGGAAAAAGAGGAAAGAGGAGCTCACCACGGTGACGGCGACCGGCACAGAGAGGAGACGGCGCGGTGGCTAATGCGGCAGCAAACTGAGACGAGGACAGGAGGATGAGGCTCTGCACGAGATGGCGAATGTGAGGGAGGAGAAGGGAGAGAGGGAGAGGGCTTGCGGTGGCGGGAAACACCGGCCGGAGAGGGGATTAATGGCAGGACTCACAGGCGCACGAAGGCGGACGGGTTCCGGCGGCATGGGGTGAAATCCAAGCCGCGGTCGGGGTTCGTGAGCTTGCGAAGCTGGCGGTGGCGGCGGAATTGCTTGGACACCGACGGAGCGGCGGTATTTGGCGGCCAAAGGAGATGAACGGCGACGAAGCTAGTGTTTTGCGGCGCGCGATTGATGGCTCAGGAGCTACAATTGAGTTGGGAAAAAGGATGGTCGGCGCATGGGGTGGCGTTTCATAGGTATGGCGGGCACGGACGTGGGCCGAGGGCCACGGAAATGGCGGCGACAACGTGCGGGGAGAGAAACGGGTGGCTAGGGTCTTCGGATTCGACCATTCGTGTGTAACGGCCTCAAAAATCCGTATTTTGAAAAAGTATGTAAATTTACATAGAAAAATTTTGCGAATAAAGTTTATTGTGTGTTTTGTTTTAAACCATTTAAAAACTCTTAAAATTTGTTTGCATTTGTATTTATTCTCTTTATTTTAATTAAAATCTCAAATTGTATAGATTCTTACTCTTATTTTTGAAAAATCCCAATTTAATATTTAATTCAAGGAAATTCCCCAACAATGAATTTAAATCAATTTCAAACACACCATTAAATCCTTTCTAAAATTTTCTTTAATTCTAATTAAAAAAATCAAACATGAAATAAATCCTTACTTTCTATTTTTTGAAAAATCCCGATTTAACCTTTAAATTGAGAAAAATTCTAAAATTTAAGCTTAATTAATTTTTAAAATTCTAAATCAAAATATTTTCTAAAATTTTCCCTAAATTGTACATCCCATTTATTTTTCCTTTTTCCTTTATATTTATCCTTTTCTTTTTCCTCTTTTCTTTTTTTCTTCCTTCCTTCTTTTCTCTCCTTCTCCTTCCTTCTCTCTTGCTACACCGCCTTCCGAGCTAGCCAAGCCCAAAAATGGGTTCACCATAGCCTGTAGATGCATAAACCCCTTAGCCTTCGAGGTCCGCCGCCCTCGTCGCCGTTTGCCCTTGCTCCCACCGTTGGCCGGCTCGAGAGAGAAAGAAGAACAGTAGGGGAGAGAGAGAAAGGAGAGAAGAAAACAAAATAAATGAAATATGAAACAAAAAAGGAAAATCTAGCACAGTTGTTGATGAGTTGAGGTGGGGAGTGAAAGGTCCCTCGTTCAAATCCAGTCTTAGGCAATTTTTTTCATTTATTTTTATTAAAAAGAAGAGATAGGAAAGAGAGAGAAAACTAGAAAAATGTAGGAAAAACCCTAGAAAAATAGGTTGATTATTTTGATCTCTTTCAAAATGTTATTCTAAATTTTTATTCTTTTTAAAAGCTTATTTATTTACCATTTTAAAGCCTTTAAAAATATTTGTTTCAAAACCCTTTTATATTATATTATTCAAACTTAAATTTTAAACCTAAAAATATAGCCTTTTAAAACTCCAAAAATCATCTTTTTTAAAAAAACCTTTTTGAATTCTTTTATGTGATAACTTTTTGATGTTTATTTGAACTTATTCAATAATTTCTAGAAAATTAGTTTATTCCCTAGTGACCGATAGATCATCTTACTCTCTTCAAAACTCCATAAATTCTCCTATTTCTTTCAAATTTATATATATTCCTTTTTAAAAACATTCTTAACCTTTGATTCTTTATAAATTATTTTAAGACAAATCCAAATTTTAATCTTTAGAATTTAACAAATAATTTTCCTATTTATCTTCCTTTTAAAAATACTCTAAATATTCCTTTTAACTATTTTATTTCAATATAAGCTCAAAGTGCAAATCCTAAAATCTAGCAAATAATCTTCTTATTTAAAATTCTAAAAACTATCCCTTTTTCTCTCTAAAATATTTTAAATACTCTTTTTATTTTTCTTTATTCTATTCAAGCCTAAATTTTAAGTTTTAGGACCTAACAAATAACTTTCCCTTTAAAACTTCAAAAATCACCCTTTAAAACTCTTTTTGAATCTCTATATTTCTTTGATCTATTTTTCTTTGAGTTGTTCGTTTGATTTATTTTATCAATTATCGATAGAATGCAATGTCAAGTTTGTAGAGGTAACTAAACTCAAACTTATCGTCGACATAACACCTTCACTACTATTGAAAGAGAAGAAGAGTTTGAGACCATTGGTTCCAAGTCAAGTCAAACTGTCTTTGATCATTTATAAAGTTCAAAAACAATAACTTATCATGTTTTAAATAATATATTTAGACATAAATGTTTTGTGGGATGGGTTAGCTAAGTTAGATAGTCATAATCTATCATTTCATGTGGTTTTAGATATTCTAGAGATTCTATCATTTCATGTGGTTCTAGATATTCTTTAGATTATATATGTTAATATTTCATGTGAATATAAGGACTTCTTTAGTTCATATTAGTTATTATTTCATGGATTAGAAATATCCTATCATTTTATGTATAGAAAAGGAGAAGCTTAGTATTTCACATGATTAGATATATTCTCCTTCTCCTTAGACAACATTCTGATAGCCTGCATTAAGTATAAAATCATGAGAATAATAAAATGAGCATTATCATATGCATTAATATTTCATGCAATGGTCATATGGAATTATATTATTATTTCATACAATAGAATGGACAAATGATCCATTATTTCATGTGATAGTTAAATGAAATTCCTGTCAATTCATATAACACAAATGATTTTGGCTATATGCCAGAAAAATATAAAAACTCTTGTGCCAGAATAAAGACATAGTTTCGCCCATCCGATGGACCGGTTATACCGGCATAGCATTTATATATTTCTCTCCGATCTCCCTAGGGACTCAGAAGATTTATTTATGCGCATAACAGCATTGGAGATTTGTAGTGTTGATCAAGTCTTATTGGTGAACAGTTGTGTAAATAGCGGATAACAACGCCAATACTAACCAGATCGGTACCGTCTGTTAAGATAGCCCCATGTCTCACCAAGCAGGGGCAAGTGTGTGACGAACAACTATTAAATAGGAGATGAATCTACTAGTTACTGGTTAGAATTGATGCTCCTATTAAGATATGCCACAGGTCTCATTCACACATAAGAAAAGGTTAGAACTATATAAATGCTATGTTACCCTTAGTCGGGCTAACTACTGTTAATCCTCGGGTAAAGCTGGGCAAACACTGCAGAGTTTATTGTATTCGAATACGCCGTACTCCCGGTTAATGGAGTTGTGTCTATGGGTGAGTCCAGTATAATGTCATAAGCATCTTTTCTTAAATGCCATCCTAAAATTTGAATATTCATAGGTAAGTAAATGTAAAAGGGGGTAGAATATAGAATAAAGTTAAAGTTAAGTTCATGATTAATGCTCTTAGGTGTGTACATAAAATATCCTATAAAAGGATAGGATATATTATCCTGCTAAAGATTAATTTATAATTCATGTTCCTCTTTAAAATATCATCCATGTTTACCCATATATAGTTGAATTCAGTTTGGTTTGTTGAGTTAAGGCTAGGTTTATATTATTCCTTTTTAGATATCATGCATATCCATTTATATGTAGCATAGAATCATGTTAGAGCTAGGCTTATGTTACTCTTTTTAAGATATCTTGCATAGTTATTTGTTTATATAGTTTGAGTTCAGTTTGGCTTGCTGAGTACCATTGGTGCTCATCCTTGCATATAATATTTTTAGGAAACCCTGAAGACAAAGAATAAACTCCTAGTGCACTAGTGGACTGGGAGAACGAGTATGATTCCTAGGTCAACTCTACACTCAGGCTATCCCTGTGGAAGTGTCATGTCTTTTTGTATTTTCTAACTTGTACTTGTACATTATTATTTGTAATAATAAACTAAGTTCATATATCTGTACTATTTCACGTATAACCGGACTCCTAGGAGGTTATGTGGTATCGTGGGAGTTGACCTCCCCGAAGGAGACCCCACAGAAATGGTATCAAAGCAGAGCTTGACTGTAGGTTGACCTAGGTAAGTTAGATTGAATTGAAATATTGTTTTCAAAAACTAAAATTATGTGCAAAAACTTTCTATCTATTCTTATCTCAAATTCTTGGCCCCTCTTATATATTTCTTTCCTTCGTACCTTCCCTCTATTAAATAGGATTTTGTTTTATTCTCCTACTCAACTATTTCAAAAATATTGGGAGACGCTAGGGAATAGTAAGGTTGAATAGTTGAATAGGAGTTAGTATTAGCTAACCTTTTAGGATAGGGTCACTGATAGGTTAGGTCAATCCAAAGTCAGTTGACGGTTTATCCATCAAGATAAAGCGATGAGTCATGTATTGTATTTTTATTTGTGACTCCTAGTTGAAGCATGGGACTTTCAAGTTCCATAGCAATTAGTGTAATCTCTCGTTTTAAGAAAAAGTTTTAAAAAGAAAAATTTTAAACATGACTTTGTCTATCGCCCTTTTCTATTTCCTTGCTTCTTATTTTCATGCTAAGTTCTTATCTTGTCTATTCAATTCTTGTCTTTAAACACTATAATTAATAATTTTATAAATAAACTGTTACAGATCTACCTAAAGAATAAGATAGGATGTTGGGAACAGAAGGAGATGGAGCTGCAGAGCAGCAGACCACAAAGCAGCTAACTATAGAACAACAGACCATGGTCAACCAGGTTAATGTTCTGAGGCTCATGGAAACCATGGATCAGAACTACATCAGGTTATTTGAACAAGTTATCAGTCGTATGGCACAACCCGGAGTACCTGGTGTAGAAGGATCAGTTATAAGGTCCTCGGGTAAAGCTGAGCAAATACTGCAGAGTTTATTGTATTCGAATACGCCGTACTCCCGGTTAATGGAGTTGTGTCTATGGGTGAGTCCAGTATAATGGCATAAGCATCTTTTCTTAAATGCCATCCTAAAATTTGAATATTCATAGGTAAGTAAATGTAAAAGGGGGTTGAATATAGAATAAAGTTAAAGTTAAGTTCATGATTAATGCTCTTAGGTGTGTACATAAAATATCCTATAAAAGGATAGGATATATCATCATGCTAAAGATTAATCTATAATTCATGTTCCTCTTTAAACTATCATCCATGTTTACCCATATATAGTTGAATTAAGTTTGGTTTGTTGAGTTAAGGCTAGGTTTATATTATTCCTTTTTAGATATCATGCATATCCATTTATATGTAGCATATAATCACGTTAGAGCTAGGCTTATGTTACTCTTTTTAAGATATCTTGCATATTTATTTGTTGGCTTGCTGAGCACCATTTGTGCTCATCCTTGCATATAATATTTTTAGAAACCCTGAAGACAAAGAAGACACATAACTGGACTCCTGGGAGGTTATGTGGTATTGTGGGAGTTGACCTCTCCGGAGGAGACCCCACATCCAGATATTTGCATAGGAGGGGGAGAGGGAGGAGTGGCGCACGGTGTGTGGGGCGGCACGGAGTGGTGCGGGATACACGGGGGCGCGTGAGAGAGGTGTTGACGTGGGCTGACGTCAGCCCGCGTATCCTGGCCGGAGGTCAGGGACGAAGCTAACAAGTGGGGCCCACCTGTCAGCACCTTGGATCGGCGGAGGAGGGGCGATGGACTTTTGCGCAGGCGGCTGGGCCGCGGCCTCGGTCCGACCTAGCAAGGAGAGGGAGGGGCATGCACGTGGCAACACTGGAGTGGGCCGGGACTGCCCACGGCCTAGAGGGAGCAAAAAAGAAAAAAAAGAAAGAAAGAAAAGGGTTTTCCAGATTTATCTTAATTCTGCTAATTTGATTTTTAAAATTATTTCCATTGCTCTGGAAATTCCAATAAAAACATGTTAATGTATTTTGACGTGGGGAATTTAAAAAATCCACCAAGCCCATTCCATTTATTAAATGGATTTACTTAATAGGGTTTCTCTCGAGTTAATTCTTGGTATTTTCTTTTCTCCAAATTCTCGATGAATTTTAGAACTAAGGGAGAAATTTGGGGTGTGACATTCGGCCGGGGTCCAATATGCCACCCGATTCCACCATCTCTCGAGCCAAATCTGGTCACCTCCATTGCTGACACGCCTCACTTTTTCCCATAGCATAAAATTCATATGTGAAAATGCACAAAAGAAATCGCCGGAGAATTAAAGTAATTGCAAGAAATAATTATTAAAATCCATTTAATAAATGGTAAAGGCTTGGTGGGATTTTTCTTAAATTTCACACGTCAAAATACATTAACATGATTTTTATCGGAATTTTCACTGCAAGAAAAACAATTTTAAAATTTGAATTAGGCTAATCGGAATTAAATTCCGATGGAAAAATTCTTTTTTTCCCTTTTTCCTTTCTTTTTTCACCCCGTGGGCCACTGGCCCACTCCCATTTCTCTCCCCGCGCGACCTCCCCTCCCTCAGCTGGGTTGACTCGAGCCTACGCCCAGAGCCGTGCAAGCCGCTGAACTCCGAAATCTGCCCCTCTCGATTGGGACACTGATAGGTGGGGCCTACCTGTAAGCATCGTCCCCAACCTCCGATCGTGGATCTCGGTCGCCGCCGTGCCACGTCGCCGCCTTCCCCAGCCATCCCGCGCGCTCCCGCCACACTCGCGCCATCCCGTGCCGTCACACCCTGAGCTCCGGCCGCCAAATTCGCGCTTTTTGCCACATGCCATGCCAAATTGCCACCACCGCCGCGTTCGCCGCCGTTAGTAGAGCGCCGACCGCCCCTTTTTCCTAAAAATCTGTCGCCGATTCGCCTCGTCGTCGTCTTCTTCTCCAAGTCCGGCCAACCCCTCTCTCTCCTCTCTCATTCCTTTTCTTTTCAAATCGTTCCCGAGCCGCATCGCGCCTTGCCGCCTCCTCGCGAGCGCTTGTGCGCGTGCCCTTCCGCAACTCGCCAGTGACCTTTTGGTCCCGTGCGTCGCTCGCACCGCTGCGTGCCACCGTGCCACCTCGCCACCAGACGCTCACGCTGCCGCTCCTTTCCCGGCGGATGGATCTGAGCTGTCCACCTAGCCGTGCCACTGTGGCACTGTCGCCCACGTGGTCGCGCACGTGGCTGCCGCGTAGGCGCCATGCCAGCGCCATGTGGTGCACTCTCGCCCGTGGCCGGTAGACCGAGTCCACCCCACGCCCTCTCTCCCGTGTGCCATTGAACTGTGGGTCCTGCCTATCGGCGTCCGTCCGTCGGTCGGCTGACGTTAGCCCTAGCTGACGTTGGCGTAATAAATCGTTAAATTCAATTTTTCTTTATTAGTAATCCACTAAAACTTCTAAAAATCATATAAAATTCATCCGAAATCCGTTTGAGTCCGTTCAAGTTGCAGTGGACTCCAAAAATGTTTAGAATCCATTAAAAATAGTTTAATTATATGTTTTAGTCTTCTTATAGCCTTTTTTCCATGCTTTGTTTGTTGAGTAGATTTCGGTGCCACCGACGCCCCGCTGTACTTTGAAGTGTCGCAGAGGTTCAGCCGATGCAAGATCAAGGCAAGTCATATTACCTTTTGATTGTATTGTTCCTATTTTACAAAGTTATCTCGCTTTATCTATTAAATTGCATTGTTTTATAATGTCATGTGGATGGGACCCATAGTACTCAGCCTAGGTTGTTTATTCTAATTCATTGATCAACTGGGAACTAATATGATTAGATGTTTGGGTTAGGATATGCTTAGCCCCGCTTAGTTCAACTAGCTCATTATTGGGAGAACTCTACTACTAGTTTATAGTGACATGAAATGATGGTCATAGACCTGTGATACTTTGGTATAGATGATAAATAAAATATGACCAAATGGTGGGCTGTGGGTGCACGGTTTTCATAGACACACCCATGGCAATTAAGGACCGGTTCACGAAAAATCCTGGAAGAACTAAACGTGCGTACCACAAGCCAGCGTGGACAACGGCTGGGCTTGTAGTGTAGATCGCTCCTGTCCGACGCACCCAGGCAAGGGTGAGCGTGATGGAGTTTGGATGGACCAAGAAAGGTCTTTGCGGCTTCCGGATTCACCAAGGCACAAGAGGGGGCTGCCTACCCTGGATTTAGGGGTAGGGGCGAAACCAGAAGTGTGGTGTCGCTTGGTCCGGGAGGGTTATGCGAATGGTCCTGTCATAGACCCCTTTTCGATATGTAGTGGTGGCATGTCGATGCACAGGAATGTGTCGTGGGGCTGTGTCTTGTGGGTACAGACGTACATCTCTTATCAGAGTAGAATTATTCGGATAGCCGTGCCCACGGTTATGGGCGGTTAACCAGATTCACCGTGATTAGTCCCACTTAAGGATAATTTAAATTAATGGAACTGGTTAGAATAGTGGGATGGTTTGGGCCTGTCTCAATGTGGTGTAACGTTGAGTAGAGATGATTAATCTTGCTTAATTAAACTTAATTATTATTTTACTGCTTTTAACTTAATCTTTGTGAAATGCTCGCCTTATGCAAAATTAACCCTAGCCTTCCCTTGAAATAACCTGCATCATACCTTCCTTTGGTGTGACTTGCTAAGTACCATGGAATGTACTCAGTCTTGCTTCCTTTTCCCCCACCTCAGAGCAGGAGGATGAAGCTGCAGATGAGTTCGCCGACGAGTAGACTTATCGCTGCCATCAAGGAGCCTATGGAGTGGAGTCGCCACGCCGCGAATGTCAAGTCTAGTGGTTTAACTAGTTTATTTTCCCCTTTTTCCACTGCATTTCTGTAAGAATTTTTGTATGTTTCTAAGACATGGATTCTATATATACAATTTATCATTTGTGTACCCTGGCTAGTCCTGGAAAGGGAATTTAATACACATTAAGCTGCGGAAATTTTGAGTAGGAATTTTTGGGCGTGACAATTGCCCTTTTCTAAAATTTGTTGAGGGGTTTTGATCTTTATCACTTTCTCTATCTTGCCCCTCAAGAATCCCCAAAAATCCCCAATGAAATTGTGTGGATTTGACACAGTTTTGAGCTCCACTGTTCCTAGTGAACCCTAGTTCTTCTGTCGGCAAAATCCTCCAGTGTAGAGCTCGATCTTCTCCTCCTTTGGCTATAAATAGAACACCCTTGGTCCCCTCTTTCGTTTTCCCTGTTTTCTTGAGTTGCTCGTGCCCTAGCCACCGCTTTCCATGCTCGCCTTCTATCTCTACCGATGGCCACCGCTTTTAGCCGCGCCATGTCATCGCCTTGGTCATCGTCGTGCTGCGCCATCTCCTCCATTGGCATTGGAGGACTCAGGGAAGCCTGGCCATCACCACTGTGTTGGCGCCTTTTCTGACAAACATAGACTCACCTAAAGATTTTTGGTCTTAACGGAGTCACCAACCACCTTGATCCGAAAAACCTCTCGACCAAGATGGGTTCAGAAAAGAGCAAAACCGACTAGCTGAACTGATTTAGAGATCAAACCAGCCGATTTAGATCAATATGGGGTAAATACCCATTTCGTGGGTGAATCGAAAGGTTTATGGGACAAACCTACAAAGAGCATCGCACTCTCGCAATGAAAGGCAGGCAATTTACAACACAAATCGACAAAGATGGACGAAACTAGGGTAAACTAGAAAACATATCTGAAAAGTAAAGGTAAAAGAACAATTCGATAGATTGTAGGGTGTGGGGGTGTCACCCCGGGGTAGCACTTGGACCAGAGTTGAAGTCAAGCTGAAGTTGGATTATGAGTCCTCGGGACGTGGTCGAGAGCCTGACCTCCTTCGGGGTCGGCCGTCCCGACCTCCCCCTAGGTCCGACCTCGGCACTCCTTTCTCGACCTTGACTCTTCGACTCAACCTCCGGCCTCCTCGGGACAAGACTTGGTTTGCAAGGATATCTGAAGGAGGCAAGAAGGGGACGACCTGGCAAGGAATGACGTCACCCGATAGCACAGTACAGGTGGTGCCTATAGAGGATGGATCCCAAGGCAAGATAAGGCACAAGACACCCATGACGCGCAAGACCCGGAGAGCATCCCATATACCTTTTTAGATGTTGTTTGTACTTACTTTTTAGATCTTTAGTCTTAGCTTTCTTCACCCTCAAGTCCCTTGTAATTGCCCTCCTTGGACTATAAAAGGGAGGGCAGGATGGGCCGAGAGGGGGGAAACACAAACAAACAGAGAGAAATCGTCCATATCTTAGCCTGTTCTTGGCCAGCTTACTCTAAGCCCCAAAAACTCACACTTGTAATCCCAGTTCATCATCCACCCCAACAAAGAACAATGGACATAAGCTTATTATCCTTTGGGAGGACTGAACCAGTATAAATCTTGTGTCCCTTATTTTCTTGGCTCGTCTTAGTGACTCGAGTTGACCATCAGATCCAGAGAGGAAGCGTCTTCCCGACCAAACTCACTTACCTCCTTGGACACCCCCCTTGGAGGACTGCCGACCCACCCGTCGACATAGGTATTGTGGTCAAGGGGTTAGATGTGACACCCCAAGCTACAAAACCTTGGGATATCACTAAAACCCACTAAGCGACTAGCTGCTTTACTAACTAGTAGCAGAAAAAATTTAGCAACAACTCCCTTGTAATTTTAATAACACGGAAGCAGAATAATTAATAGATAAGTTGTAAGCAACCGAAACCATAAAGAATCATCCTAACAGTTCATCGGAGATGGAAATTTGAAATTACATCATCAACACTAGCCTTCCACCACCAAAATTAACCACAAGCTTTAAGGGATAACATTTTTTCAAGATTAGCAAATAAGATATTTGGAGAATCATGAAGTGTGGATCCGTGCAGCTACATCCCTTCCCCACATGACATGCCTCAGGTACCTGGTTGAGGAATACAAGAGTGAGATTCAAAAATCTCAGCAAGTAAACTTATTTTTACAAGCTATTTAAATCACAGTTTGATTAGGCCTCGGCTTAAAACTTTCATAATTGACAAATCGTTATTAGAATATCAAGTGTCATATCATTTCTACCATTAAGTCATATTTCATTCTTTGTCATCACAACAAACAGTTACTACTAGAACAACTATTATAATATTGGAGAATCATTAGGATACTAACAACTCAATATCTGAGCAAATAATATCAAAGATATCATGATAAGAACAAACAATATTTGACCAACCCAAAATTACCACCATTTAGGTATTATAGATCAGTCATGGAAAACACACAAGGAGTCCATGTCAAAAATAGCAAAGGACTAGAATAAGGGATCCGGTGATCCCTTTCATACTAATTCCAAACACAATAATAATTATAAGACGAATGAAGTGCATAACAAACAATGCAAATCCACACAAAATCCTTCACAACCTCATCGATACAAACACAGTGCATACAAAATGCCATTCAAAACCACGCATTACGTACACAGTCCTTGAGAAGCATCAATTCTCATGATTACTTCCAATGTTTATGCAATGCATAAAACAATCACTTTCATGCATCAAGTGCACATGAATGCATATGAATACATATGAACGCCTGCCTGCATACCAACAAGGTATGGAGCCGCATCCATGGGTGTTGTACCGGTACGGTCGTAACCTAAGATCACGACATAACTTCCAATACAATGCATATACAAATGCACATGCATATAATATGGTGCATTGATAATTCCACCAATAAATCTTTAACTTTCTTCTAAAGTGTGGATTAGCCACACACCACATGATAATACCACCAACTAATATTTTAATCCCTTTCCGAAGTGGGGAATTCACAACATACCACAGCCATCACATATAGCAAGAATATTATAACTTACTTTAATGCATATCAAAATCCACACGTATATGCGTAAGATACTTGTATTGCCAATATCACAAATAACACTTCAATATGTCCAAAACATACTTCAAACACGAAACCACAGGATGAAACTCACCTCTAGAATCCAAGTCTCCACCACATAATGCCCCTTCTTAAGATGCCAACCATATAAGCCAACAATCCATAGTACATTAATGCGTAATACTATTTTAAATATAAACATATTTGTACATAGATTGAACTATGAAAATTCATACCAAGGCTAAGGGAACATGTACCTATAATTTTCACACACCATCCAACCACAATATTAGTCATATATGGGCATAACCAAGAAGTGAAGTCCATTTTTGAACAGGAGTCGGATTCTAGTTCGACCTCAGTGCTATCACATCACGATGATTCAATAACAATTGATTAAATCCAAATAAACTCCTAAAGTAATGACAGATTCTCTAATCTTTATATTTTGATAAAGCACAAGGTGCATGACTGAACCTCATTTATGAATAATATCACTTAAGCGTGAAATTATATCTATTCACCGAAAATACCAACATAAACCCTAGATTATTCATCATATTGAATTTAACTTCATTTTGTTAGATTACTTCACCAAGCAAATAAATCATGTCCAATCTTTCAATTATTAAGTATAGTCATATGTGCTAAGTTTTATACATTTAAGGTGGTAAAAATAACATGTCAAAGCGGTAGCAAATCACCGCTAGTTTACTTGCCTGTAACTTGGTATAGATGAGCGTCCTAGGCACGACCTGGAGCAATACCACCTGTTGAACATCCCACAATCTCAGCATACAACATGGAATAAACATACACAATCATTATCCAATTCCCACCTATGTCCAACACCCCAAATAGACAAGCAAAGACAAAAGAACACATCCTGAAATATTCAGTTAGAGCAGCAAATCTTATATTTTTCATATCTCCTGATTCTTATGGATATAAGTTCTCAAATTTTGTTGTGAGTAAGATAACTTCATAATCTACAATTCTTTAGTTATTATTATCTCCAACAAAAGTCAGTAAAGTTGTCAAACCTTCCGTATAAACTCAGCCTGACAGTCTGCCCCAAACTGCAGAGCAGTCACACTAAAACAGTAATATCTTTTGATACAAAACTCCAATGAACATGTGCTTTACCGATATGGAAATCTTATGAAATAATCCACGATTTCTACAAATGCAACAAAGTCTGATTCGGCCTATAAACAGGATTAATCTGCAGTTGAACAGATACTGCCCAAATTCACAGGAAAGAAAAATAGTCGGAAAGAAACATCCATATCTCACCAACCACAAATCCGATTGAGGTGTTCTTTGCAGTCATGGAAAGATCTTTACATCCCCTATAACTTTTAGAAAGGCTTATTATTATTTTGGGAGTGTCTCACTACGCCGGCACCGGCTATATCTCTAACGGGCATTAACCCTCATCTCTATCGGGTTGGCCCCCCGTCACTGTGAAAATGTCACTGATGTGAGAAAATATCTCTAATGGGCACAAGGTCGTCACAGATGCACATTATCTCAATCGGGCCATAAAAAATGCCCGTCACAGATAAGTTTGAAAGTCAAACCAGTGGGGTTGAACGCCCATCATGGATGACACATCTCAATCGGGCCTAGTTATAAGCTCGTCACAGATGACAACTCATCTCTAACGAGCCGTGGTTACCGGGCCGTTACCAATAGGGTTGACCAAACATGAGGAAAAATAATGTCCCGGTTTGTTGCCCGTCACGGATGACATATCTCTAACGGGCTTAAGTAGCCCATCACGGATGTCCTATCTATCTCTATCGGGCTTTTAGGTTGAGACCATTACGGATGTCCTATCTCTATCGGGCTTTTCCACAATGCCCGTCAGGGATGAGTTTATTATCCAAAAAATAATATTTGTTTTTGGCTAGCCTCAGGCCTTTGCTAGCCATGCCCGCTGCAAAAAATAGACAGATATCATCATAGCCAATTTCTAAGACGCCCAAAATAGCCAATTTCTGAGACTGCATAGATTGACGAGTTTCAGATCAAGGATAAAACTGCATTTCGGGAGCATCTCCTCTAATCCCATCCCCTAACCACGGATCTAACCCACAAAACATCATCCAGATAGAGGGATTAGAGTTTCTCGCCTTGCCTTGAGTAGGAGCAGAAAAAACACTAGGTTCCCCACCTCCTTTTCTCCCCCATCCTCTTCTTCCTTCTTCTCCTTCTTTCCTCTTCTTCCCTTTCCTCTCTCCTTTCTCTACTTTGGGGCAAGAGCAGCAGCAAGCAAGGATAGAAAAAGTGGGCTGGGGTTGGAAGAAGCTAGGGTTAGGTGCCCTTTTATACTAGAGTTCTCTAGACACACATTCAACGGTTCACAATTACTCGGATTGCCGGAGGGGCAATACTTAGCCGAATTGGGCGAGTGAGTAGTCAAACGCACTCGTCTCGATGAGTTCTACGCAACCACAGTGTCCGATTGTCCATCCGAGCAACGGATTTAAAAGTCAACTATTACCCCTCTCGGGAGTAATTAGTCAACTCTCTCCATTTTCTCCAATTATTATGGATTACGGGTATTACATTAGAATCGAATCGGCCATATGATGTGACCATGCCTACTATGGATAAAACTATTGTTCACATTATGGATCAACAAGAAGACGTCAAGATCAAGCCATCCATGTGTTGGAATCTGATTCGGCCACCTGCTACTAGGGATGTCAACGAGCCGAGCTCGAGCGAGCTTGCTTGTCTAGGCTCGACACAAGCTCGAGCCAAGCTTAATCCGCCTTCGAGCTTTCAAGTTGGCTCGGCTCAAGCTTGGTTAGGCTCGCGAGCTCGGCTGAGTATATGATAATGTGTATTTTGATGATAATATTTCTTAAAATATTAATTATTTTAAGTTAATAATTCTAAATAAAAAGGTTAAGTGAACTTAAGATTAATATATGATACCAACATACAAAATTTTTAAAAAAATGTATACTAATTTGTCCTTAACCTACTAGTTTATCATATAAAAGATAAAAATTATACATACACAGCTCAAGATCGGCTCGACACAGCTCGCAAGCTTGAGGTTGGGCTCGACTTGTTAAGAGCTCGATCGAGCTCGAATTGACTCTGAGACGAGCAAAGCTCGAGCAGCTCACGAGCCTCAAGCCTTTTTAATAGCCCTACCTCATACATTGCTAACTTCAAACGGCTGCCAAATGTGCATACGAGCTTCATTTTGGGCTGAGTACTTGATGGAAAGCCCTCGGAGTCCTGTTTTCAACGGATCCAGCCTTGTCTCCAAATTCCATCAAAGCCAGCTGCAATCACAGAAACAAGGTGTTGCATCACCTATAATGGGCTTATGAGCTTGTAATTTCATATGGGACCTCGGCCCAAGTGAGGCCCATGTGGGGTGCACCCCAACCTAGTGGAGCACGACCCTAGAGACCCCTTGGTCATCCTCCAACCTCCTTAAATAGATAGGTACCACTTCAGGGTTTCTCGGGTTTTGTTAGATTAAAGATTAGCAATTGCTAATTTACCTTGTAGTTGCGTGTGTCGGCTAGACCGCCTAAACTCGTCTTTGAAACCCTAACTTATTGTGTGTATTCAATTTCTATTTCCAATATCATATTGCTTTTATCTTGTTCTTGCTTGTTTCTTTGATTTGCTTATAGGAATAAGGTTGAACTGCACCGACGAGCTCCTGACTCGTAACAGTGCCAAACACATTCCCATATGCCCAAAACTCTTTTGAGTGTTTTCAAGCGGTTTTATTTTTGAACCACATATACTTTTAGGCGGGCCCACCGACTGTTGTAAAAATTAGTTTTCACAACCAATGGGGCAAAACACATTCCTAGATGCCCCAAAACACTTTTGAGTTGTTTTGAGCGGCTTCGTTTTCGCACCACACAAACTTCTAGGCGGCCCACTGACTCGTGTAAAAATTAATTTTCACAACCAATGGTGCCAAACACATTCCTGGATACCCAAAACACTTTTGATTTGTTTCAAGTGGTTTCATTTTCGCACCACACAAACTTTCAAGTGGGCTCACTGACTCGCGTAAAAACTAATTTTCACAACCAATGGTGCCAAACACATCCCAAATGACCAAAAACACTTTTGACTTGTTTTGAGCGGTTTTGTTTTCGCACCCCACAAACTTTCCGGCATGCCTACTAACTTGTGTAAAAATTAATTTTCACAACCAATAGTGCCAAACAAATTCCTTATGCCCTTAAACACTTTTGAGTGGTTTCGAGCAGTTTCGTTTTTGCACCACACATATTTTCAGGTGGGCCCATCGACTCGTGTAAAAACTAATTTTCACAACCAATGGTGTCAATCACATTACATATGTCCAAAAACACTTTTGAGATGTTTCGAGCGGTTTCGTTTTCGCACTACACAAACTTTTCGGCGAGCTCACCAACTATGTAAAAAATAATTTTGCAACCAATGCTGCAAAACACATTCCCATATGCCCAAAAACACTTTTGAGTTGTTCCGAGCGGTTTTGTTTTCACACACTGCAAACTATCTAGTGGCCCATTGAACCAAGTAAAAATTAATTTTCGCAACCAATGGTGCTAAACACATTCCCATATGCCCTAAAACACTTTTGAGTGATTTTGAGCGGATTCATTTTCTCACCACACAAACTTTTCGGCGAGCTCACCGACTCATGTAAAAAATAATTTTTGCAACCAACGGTGCCAAACATATTCCCATATACCCCAAAACACTTTTGAGTGGTTTCAAGCGATTTCATTTTTGTACCACACAAAGTTTCAGGCGGGCCCACAAACTCTTGTAAAAAATAATTTTCACAACCAATGGTACAAAACACATTCCCAAATGCCCCAAAACACTTTTGAGTTGTTTCGAACGGTTTCGTTTCGCACCACATAAACTTTCAGTGGGGCCACCGACTCGTGTAAAAATTAATTTTCGCAACTAGTGGTGCCAAACATGTTCCCATATGCCCATAAACACTTTTGACTTGTTTTTAGCGGTTTCGTTTTCGCACCCTATGAACTTTCGGCAGGCCCACCATCTCTTGCAAAAATTAATTTTTGCAACCAATTGCGCCAAACAGATTCCCATATGCCCTTAAACACTTTTTTCTAGTTTCGAGCGGTTTTGTTTTCGCACCACACAAACTTTCGGTGGGCTCACCGATTCGTGTAAAATCTAATTTTTGCAACCAATGGTACCAACACATTCCATATGCCGAAAAGGACTGTTGACTTGTTTTGAGCGGTTTTGTTTTTGCACCCTACAAAGTTTTTGGCGGGCCTACCGACTCGTGTAAAAATTAATTTTTGCAACCAATGGTGTCAAACAAATTCCCATATGCCAAAAACACTTTTGAGTGGTTTTGATCAATTTAGTTTTCGTGCCTTGCAAACTTTTTGACAGGCCCACCTACTCAAGTAAAAATTAATTTTCTCAACCATTGGTGCCAAACACATTCCCATATGTCCTAAGACACTTTTGTATGGTTTCGAGCGTTTCTTTTTCACACCCTACAAACATTTTTGCGGGTCCTCCGACTCGTGTAAAAAAATAATTTTCGCAACCAGTGCCAAACACATTCTCATATACCCATAAACATTTTAAAGTTGTTCAAGCGGTTTCGTTTTCTCATCACACAAACTATCCGATGAGCTCATTGACTCTTGCAAAAATTAACTTTCACAACAAATGATGCAAAACACATTCACAGATGCCCCAGAACAGTTTTGAGTTGTTTCAAGCAGTTATGTTTTCGCACCACACAAACTTTTAGGTGGGCCCACCGACTTAGGTAAAAATTAATTTTTGCAACCAATGGTGCCAAATGAATTTTCATATGCCCAACAACACTTTTGAGTTGTTTTGAGCGGTTTTCGCATCCTGCAAACTTTTCGGGGCCCACCAACTCAAGTAAAAATTAAATTTTCACAACCAATGGTGCCAAACATATTACCATATGCCCTTAAACACTTTTGAGTGGTTTCGAGCAGTTTCGTTTTGCACCACACAAACTTTTAGGTGGGCCCTCCGACTGATGTAAAAAATAATTTTTGCAACCAATGGTGCCAAACACATTCCATATGCCCAAAACACCTTTGAGTTATTTCGAGCGGTTTCGTTTTCACACCACAAACTTTCAGGTGGGGCCGATCGATTCGTGTAAAAATTAATTTTTGCAACCAATGGTGCCAAACAAATTCCCACATGTTAAAAACACTTTTGATTTGTTTTGAACGGTTTCATTTCATGCCTTGCAAATTTTTTGGCGGGCCCACTGACTCGTGTAAAAATTAATTTTCGTAACCAATGGTGCCAAACACATTCCCTTTCCTCTCTCCCTCCTGCTTTATCTGCTCCCTGACCTTTCTCACCGTCGGCGTGCATAGCGTCCACTCCATCGCCATTCGCATGTGTGCCCTCCATAGGCACCCACCATTCACACCCTTTCGCTTCCGGCTCGCCGCCGCCGCCTCCACGGCTAGCCGCTTGTTCAATTCATTAAAGGAACAAGGGTAGCCATGGCTGAGGCACTATGGAGCGGCAGCGTGGCATACTGTCAGCGTCGGCAGCTATGGCTCAAGTACGTGCAGGCACGACACCCGAGATGGTTATCGTCGGTGTCCTGTCGCCTAGGGCCTTGGCGATGCTGGCCGCCTCGGCCTTGCCAAGCTCGTGCCGCCGCCACGTGGAGAGAGAGAGGGAAAGAGATAGGAGAGGTTAGGGTGATGATATGAGGATGATATGTGGGTCCCTGCCATGCGAACCATGGCCAACACCGGTCAACCTGTCATATCAGCGAAAACCACTTCACAAACTGTCGAAGGAGTCGATTTGCATCGGTTTTCAAAGATAGAAAAGATGTTATATCCGATTTTATTGTTGGGAGGGACGATTTAATTAGAAGAAAGAGATGAGGGAAGGACTCGTGCATTCGAGCAATTCTTACTGTTGGCACCTTTTTTGGCAAAAGGCATGAACACGATCGAATCACCTAAAGATTTGTGGTGGTTCTTGGTATGGAGTCGCCAACCACTTCAATCTAGCAAAAACTAGAACAAAGTGGGTTTTTGTAGATTAAATTGGCTAGCGGAACCGATTTAGATAGATAGATCGATAAATACCCGTCTCGTGGGCGAACGAAAGGTTTTCGGGACAAACCTACAAAGAGATGTCGCACTCTCGTAGCGGCGGCGGACGGTTTACGGCGCAAACCGATAAAGATGGACTAAACTAGGGCAAAGTAGAAAAATATGGCTGAAAAGTAAATAACATTGAAAAAACGATTCTAGATTGTATTGTATATTGTGTGTTGATTCTTTTTTACAATTGAACCGGCCTTGGCCCTTAAATAGGGGTTGGTCTTGCCCTCCACAGGCCCTTCTCCACGTCCAATTTGGGATAGACGCGTTTGGAAACCCGAGACATATCGTATGGAGGAAGGAAACCTGAGTACCGACGAAGTCGTCTAGGTTTCGAACTCTGCCAATCAGACCGGCCACATGCCTCCGGTCTGACCGACCCCACTGCCCAGTCTAACTGGCCTATACACGCCGGTCAGACCGGCCTTTCCGAAAGAAACCGACAGATTTCCAAATATTGGCAACTTTCCCTATTTTGATTCCTAAGTGCCAATTTTGGGTGTAAACACATGCCCCTGCCTTTTATGATGAACATCGTGAATCTAAAAGCACAAGACATGTTCATACTTAGGACGATAACTCAATTATCGGCCACAAAATTCCCTAAGCACCTTGCCAAACACTTGGGAAGTATTTCTTCAAATATTTACCGTTGATAGCCCGCTGAAACCGCTCTCCTTGAAGCATCTCCAAGAAATACGCATTGCCCCGAATGATTCCATATATCCGATAAGGTCCCTCCCAACTCTGCGACCACTTACTGAATTCTTTAGATCGGGAGCCTAAAGGCAAAATAGTCTTCCATACTAGATCTCCCACTTGGAACGTCTTTGCCTTCACCCTTTTGTTGTATGCTTTAGCCACTCTCTTCTTTTCTTTTTCTATCTCTTCCAAAGCCTTCAAACGTTTGTCGACCACTTCTTCAAGGTTATCACCCATCAAGAACTTATAGTCTTCAGCTGACAAATCGTCTTGCTTTATATATCGAAGAGAGCCAAGATTTACCTCAACTGGTAAAACGGCTTCTTGTCCATAAACTAGCTCAAAAGGGGTCACCTTGGTGGCACCATGCTTGGATATCCTGTGTGCCCATAAAGCTTCAGAAAGCATCTCATGCCACCTTCTCGGATGTTCCTCAATCTTTTTCTTGATTAGTTTCAACAATGTCTTATTACTTGACTCAGCTTGTCCATTAGCCTGAGCATAGTAAGGAGACGAACTCAACAACTTAATTCATAGGATTCGGCAACATTTTTCACTTCTTTAGACATAAAAAAAGCTCCTTGATCTGTAGTTAATGTTTGAGGAATGCCAAATCTATGGATAATATGCTTCAGAATAAAATCAGTTACCTCCTTATGCGTCATATTCCTGAGCGACACGGCTTCGGCCCACTTGGTGAAGTAATCCATCGCAACTAGCACGAACCGATGCCCCTTTGACGACGGAGGATAAATCTGACCAACAAAATCTAAAACCCACCCCCGGAACAGCCATGGTTTAATAATAGAATTCAACACCGAAGCCGGTGCCAATTGGACATTGCCAAACCGTTGACAAGCTTCACAACCTTTATAGTATCTGAAGCAATCATCAATCATTCTCGGCCAATAGAACCCCACTCTCCTAAACAGCCAGTTCATTTTATGGGCCAATTGATGAGTCCTGCAAATTCCCTCGTGAACTTCACCCACAGCAACTTTAGATTGATCGGTATCTAAACATTTTAATAGTACACCATCTATATTTTGGAGATATAGCTTTTCATCAAGCAAAGTATACTTATACGCTTGCCGCCGAATTTTCCGATCAACCCTAAGACTAGGATCCTTCAAATAGCTAATCAAAGGAATTCGCCAATTATTTACTGTTTCCAGGGCACACATGTCCGAATTTTCACTTAATTCGGCCTCTGTATTGAGAAGATTGTGCCCCCAGCACCTTCTGTGAAGTCGGTCTGACTGGTCAAGCAACGCCGGTCAGACCAGTAACCATCCGCAGTCAGACCGGCCATATAACGCCGGTCAGACAGGATGCCATCCACGGTCAGACCGGCGACAATGCGCCGGTCAGACCGCCTACGGTCTGCCTCTTTGCCAATTTCGCCCAAAAAATTATAATCAAGCACCGGTTGATCTAATATGAAAAATAAACCTCTTTTGATGCTATAACCAGATGCTTGTTGAGCTAAGTCATTTGCCCTAGAATTTTCATTCCTAGCAATATGCTTAATAGTGAAATCATCGAAACTGGCAATAATATCTGCATTGATCTAAATACTTGTTAAACGATCCATCGAAGCATTTGTAGACCCCGGCAACTTGTTGCACCACCAATTCTGAATCACCGAACGCTTCTACATGTGTAGCTCCAACGATTTCCATCACTTGTAAACCAAATAACAAAGCATTGTATTCGGCTTGATTATTTGTACAATAATATTCTAAACGAACCGATGCTTCAAAGAATTGTCCATTAGGCGAAACTAAAACTACACCTATGCCTTGACCCTCCTTACATGAACAGCCATCAAAATAAACATTCCAAGGTGTAACACTAACTAAACGGACTTCATCTCCACAATCAACGTCTATATGATGATCTACTATAAAGTCCGCTACAATCTGGCCCTTCATAGACTTCAACGATTCATAGGCCAAATCATATTCAATTAATGTATACGCCCACTTGCCAATTCTCATACTTAGAATTGGCCTCTGCAACATGTGCTTAACAACATCGGTCTGACAAGCAACTATGCATGTACTAGATAACAAGTAATGACGCAACTTGGTACAAGCATAGTATAAGCAAAGACAAAGTATTTCTACAAATACATACCTCGTTTCGGCATCCAGAAGACGGCGACTTAAATAAGTAATTATGTACTCCTTGCCGTCTTCCTCTTGTGTCAAAACGGCTCCAATAACTTTGTCTTTAGCAGCAATATACAGCCGAAACGGAATTTCGGCTTTAGGAGCTCGCATCACGGGCAGAGTAGATAAATATTTTTTCAAACCTTCAAACGCCTCCTGTTGTGCTGCCCCCCAAGTAAAATCGGCCTCTTTCTTCAAGCGTCGAATAGGCACAAAAGCATCGATTTTACCTGCTAGGTTAGATATGAATCTTCTCAAATAGTTTACTTTACCTAGCAACCTCTGAACTTTCCTCTTGCATGTCGGCGCTTTGAAGTCTTGAATCTTCTCAACCTTCTTAGGTTCGATCTCAATTTCTTTCTCATGAATCCTAAGAATTTTCCCGCCGACACACCGAAGGCACACTTGAGTGGGTTCATCTTCAAACCATACCGACGCATCCTCTCAAAAGCTAACCTCAAATCGGCCATATGTCCATCCATATCATCCGATTTGACTACAATATCATCAATGTAAATCTCTAGGATGAAACCTAACAAATCATGAAAAATTAAGTTCATCGCTCTTTGATACGTTGCACCGGCATTCTTTAACCCGAATGTCATGACTACCCACTCAAACAGCCCGACAAATCCTGGACATCTAAAGGCTGTCTTATACATATCCTCCTCTGCCATGAAGATTTGGTTGTAGTCGGCATTGCCATCTAAAAAGCTAATCACTCTATGACCTGAAGCATCATTTATTAGCATGTCGGCTATAGGCATAGGATACTCATCTTTAGGAGTGGCTTTATTTAAATCTCTAAAATCTATGCAAACCCTAATTTTTCCGCTCCCCTTCTTTTCTACCGGTACTATGTTAGACACCCACTCCGCATATCGGCACGGCCTAATAAACCTTGCTTTCAATAATCAGTCTATCTCTTCTTTGACACGATCATATATAAGTGGGTTAAACCGACGAGGAGGTTGTTTATGAGGCCTAAATCCTGGCTTTATTGGAAGTCGATGCTCAACAAGATCACGGCTGAGTCCAGGCATTCATGGTATTCCCATGCAAAGCAATCACTATATTCTCTAAGCAACTCGATCATCTTAACTCTATGATCGACTCTCATGTTTTTATTTATAAAGGTCGGTCTTGGTACGCTCCCATCTCCTATGTCTATTTCTTCTAATGGGTCGGCTGATGTGAACCCTTGACCGAGCTTCCCTACCTCGTCAAAATCCTCTATAGTCTCTCCGATATTATTCTTTGTTGACCGATATTCTTGAACTCTTTTTCGTAACCATTCCAAATTGACTGTTTTATTCATCATATAAAGTAATGTCACCCAGTCGTGCTAAACTAGCCGGCTTTACAGAAATGGGTACAAAGCCTTCTTTGAAAACACTAATAAAATCAAAACTAGAAAGATCTAGCCCTGATAAGCACTGCATGTCTCCATGTTTCCATCCTATAGAAACATCGGCCATGGCAACCTCAGCTGATGGATCTGCTTGAACTACCTCAACCTCATCACCATCCCACTGTACTAGGCACTGATGTAAAGTAGAGGGAATGCAGCAGTTGGCATGAATCCAATAACGCCCCAAGATGACACTATAGTTACCTTGTACATCGACGATGAAGAAGGCCATAGGTAACGTCTTGTTCCCCACCATAAGCTCCACGGACAGGATTCCCTTCGCCTCTGTTGACTCGCCATTGAAGCCGTTGAGAAACATGTTGGTCTTCTTCAGCTCCGCTTCTTCGTGACCCAACTTCTTGAAGAGAGAGTAAGGCATCAGCTTCACCGCCGCGCCTCCATCCACTAGCATCCTCGAGACTAGCTTCCCATCAATGTGGCCCTTCAAATAGAGAGGCCTCATGTGATGGTTGGACTCGTCGGGCTTCTCGAAAACCGCATCCTTTGGACCTAGTGACATTTGAGCGACCTCGACCTCGTCCATGGCGCAAAACTCCATGGGCAACATGCAAACCATGCTGATATACATGTTTTCGCTGGACGATGCCTCTAAGCCGGCTGTTCATCCTTTTGAACAACTACCGGCTTCTCAACATTTGATGACTTACGCATCCACTCCTTCGCAAGCGGTGGCCGCAACTCATTGAACTCCCTGTCTCTCCTCTCTTCGGCTTCCTTCTCCTTTAACTAAGAAGCACGAAGACGTTGCAACCTCCTCTTCTGGGTAGACGTCAAATCCTCAGGCATCCACCTAGGATTCGGCTCTGTTCCAGGAGGCAAATAATGTCCCCCGCTACCTTTGCCCGAAGAGGGAACTGCCCTGGTATTCTCCTTACCAGAACGGCAGTTAGATCGGCCACAGTGGCCGGTCGGCCGTCTGTGCTGCGATCGCAGGACCGGTGGCTAGGCCCGGTCGGACCGAGCGAGTATCGACCGTCCGGATGGCGCGATCGACCACTCACGAAGCTGCAGCCGACCGGCCAAAAGGCACGGTCGGCCGTCCACAGCACCTGCGGTCGACCGGCGAAAGGCTCGGTCCGACCGGCTAATGAGCTGCGGTCAGACCGGCCAAGACGTCCGATCTGACTATCCTCCTGTGCAGTACCCTTCGCGGCTTCGGCTCGATTGCCAAATACCATCCTAGCCTATTCTCCAGATGGTATTGGCACATCATAGGATCCTATCTTGACGGTAATCGCCTCCGAAGCCCTCTCCTCGGGTTTGGCGCGCTTGTACGCCCTTTTCTCGCCATTAAACCGATCCTTTGCGGGGACCCGACTTCCACTAGAAGTAGACGCATGCCCTCGCGACGATCTCCTCTCCCTTTTCCATCCTTGGTGACCCTGCATCGGAGGCATGTTGTACATAGGCGGGGGTGCCCCCCAAGGCATAAAGTAAGGGAACGGATAACCTAGAGGCGGCATCAGACATGGTCCCCATGGCATGACTTGAGGGCAATGGGGGAATGGTGGCTCCAAAACCCTTGACGAAGGACCAAATCGCTCCTTAGGGGGCGATCTTGATCTCTTTCCCTTGGCACGCTCCTTCTCGGCACTCTTCTTCTTGTACTTGTCTAGGAGCATGTCGAAGGTCACCTTGGGCTTGTGGGGCTTCTTCGATGTGGATGCCTTGGCCTTGTTCTCTTTTCATGTCCCAACCTCTGGGCTCTTCGGCACAAGCATCTTGGGCCTAGGTTCCCCAATGACGACTTCCTTCCCCTTAGCCGATTCGGCTTGCTCCGGCCAAATCAACACCTTCTTGCCATCAAGGTCGATGGCATTCACCGGGAAAGGATCGCTGTCAAGCTTCATCTTCGGGCCCTCGGTGAATTTCAATCATCCTTCCTCTATGGCCGATTGAACATGTCGACGAAAAACATTACACTCATTAGTAGAATGAGAATAAGAGTCATGCCACTTACAATAAGAACGACGCTTTAATTCTTCTAATGAGGGTATGATGTGGCCTTTAGGCAATCTAATTTTGCTTCTCCTGCAAAAGATAATCAAAAATCCTATCACACTTGGCCACATCAAAGTTGTACTTAATCTCACTTTGCCGATCCTTGCGAGGAGACGGCGTCAAGCTAGAACAAACAAAGGGTTTGTTCTTGTTTGTCCAAGACCACTCAGTGACATACATGTCATGATCGCCCTCATCAGAATCAGAATCACTATTAGGACAGTCGATCATGCTAACGTGAGGTTTCTTGTCACTGGGCCTAACAAACTTTTTAGCATCCCTGACTCGGCTTTCCTGAGCCAGAGCCTTCTGCATCACTTGGCTAACATCCAGAAATTGTTGGCCATCTAACCTTTCTTTAATGGGAGCAAGCAACTCATTAAAGGCGAGGTCGGCCAAATCTCTCTCGGTTATGCTCAAGCTAAAACACCGGTTTTTAGCATCTCTAAACCTCTTAATGTAATCTGCAACAGATTCATTATACTTTTGCCTAACCGATGTCAGATCACAAAGTCTAAGCTCAGTCTCACCAGTGTAAAAATAATCATGAAACTTTTGTTCTAGCTGAGCCCAAGTATGAATAGAGTTAGCCGGTAAAGATGTAAACCAAGTAAAAGCAGTACCGGATAGAGATAAAGAAAATAAGCGCAATTTGAAAGCATCCGAAGTGCTAGCCTCCCCACATTGCGCTAAGAATTGGCCAATATGCTCCCATGTGGTCCTATTATCATCTCCACTGAATTTGGTGAACTCAGGGACTCTATAACCATGAGGATATGGGATGTTATCAAAATAGTCAGGATACGGCTTTTGGTAAACCTTAGCACAATTCCTGGGCTCAATTCCGAACGACTCTCTAATAATGTTCCTAATTTGGTCCTCCATATTTCAGGCCTAGGCGGGTCGGGCAAGACCGGCGGCCTGAAAGGTGGCTGTCGCGGCGCAATATTATCATATTGGCCATGCCCCATGTCGCAGGGGTATCCCCTATTAGGATCGTTGTATTGATTGGGAACGTGTGGGGGAATTTGTGCATGAACAGTAGCCACAGGGGAGTCATGTGCGGGAACGTGGCATAGAACCGAGTTGCCCGTAATAGAATCTACTTCCTGTACTAGCACCAGAGCGCCGGTCTGACCGGCCAGGGGCCTGGTCTGACCGGCTATGTAAGGCGTGGTCTGACCGGCCATATAGCCGCCAGTCAGACCGGTGTAGTACGGGTTCGGGCGGCCCGACGGCCGGTCGACCGATGTATGGCAGCCGACAGACCGGCCGCTTGGCGGTCAAACCGACGTAAGGCGACCCGCCGACCGGACATGGGGCCGGCCGACCGCCATATTGTGCTCGGTCAGACCGCCGTCGGGCCGGTCGATCGAGATATGGTGGGCCGGCCGATCGACGTGGTGAGAGCCGGCCGACCGGCCGTAGGGCCTGGCCGACCGACGAAGGCGGCAAAACTGTTTTCGCCAAGGCCTTGGGCAATCGCCCCGTCGGTTTTGCTAAATATGTGGTTCACAGGGGGCTGGCTCCCACTTGCAATCAAGGTAGGCAGTGAATCGGTCGCGGGAAGACTGAATTTGCCGCTCATGTGCGCCTTAAACATCCTATTAAAACAAGCCTCCATAGCGGATTCAATCTTATTGTTTACGACGGCGGTAACGGACTCATCCACCGTACTAGCAACAAGTTTTTGAATAGGAATAGAGATGTTATCAGCGCTTACCTCGCCGCGAGTTACCTTGAGCGGGCTCCCAGGCTTGATGATGACGCCTTATCGCGTTTTGGTGCAAGATTGATCTAGCACCTCTTGAGTGATCTCACGAATGTGCTCCTTCATGATTTGGCGAGCCTCCCCATCCAAGTTGTCCAACGATATGTGGACAACGTTGGATGGCTCCACTTCTTGCGCCGCTTGCTTGGACATGGCGGCGTCGAATCTGAGTTGGCGTCGTGTCTTCCCCAGCGAAGTCGCTAAAAATCATGTTGGCACCTTTTTTAGCAAAAGGCACGAACACGATCGAATCACCTAAAGATTTGCGGTGGTTCTTGGTATGGAGTCGCCAACCACTTCAATCTAGCAAAAACTAGAACAAAGTGGGTTTTGTAGATTAAATCGGCTAGCGGAACCGATTTAGATAGATAGATCGATAAATACCCGTCTCGTGGGCGAACGGAAGGTTTTCGGGACAAACCTACAAAGAGATGTCGCACTCTCGCAGCGGCGGCGGACGGTTTACGGCGCAAACCGACAAAGATGGATTAAACTAGGGCAAAGTAAAAAAATATGGCTAAAAAGTAAAGAACATTGAAAAAACGATTCTAGATTGTATTGTATGTTCTGTGTTGATTCTTTTTTACAATTGAACTGGTCTTGGCCCTTAAATAGGGGTTGGTCTTGCCCTCCACAGGCTCTTCTCCACGTCCAATTCGGGATAGACACGTTTGGAAACCCGAGACATACCGTATGGAAGAAGAAAACCCGAGTACCGACGAAGTCGTCTAGGTTTCAGACTCTACCGGTCAGACCGGCCACATGCCTCTGGTCTGACCGGCCTATACACGGCGGTCAGACCGGCCTTTCCAAAAGAAACCGGCAGATTTTCAAATATTGTCAACTTTTCCTATTTTGATTCCTAGATGTTAATTTTGGGTGTAAACAGTTATCATCCTTTTATGTGGTGTAAAAATTTTACACAGAAAAATCAAGCATGAAAGCAGGGGTATTTTGAGGAAATATTTTTACTATGAAGTCAATGAGTATCTACTTTGATCACTTTTTTTCTCGTATATAGAATATACTTCAATTTTCAAATTTATAACACTTGTAAAATTTGATCAACAAATTAAAAGTACATTTTGTATACATCTTGTTAATTAAGTTAGATTGAAACTTACATCAACATCTCGGTTATAGTTTAAATCAGAATCAATAATCGATAGGAAGATTCTGTACGGGTTTAGCTTTCTAGATGGTCTATTGCATTATGCCTCTGCCTACGTCAACTAAAAACTGCTGAAACATTTAGTCTTTTTACATGTGAAGTTATCTTCTGCATTAGACCCTAGATGGCTTGATGAGTAATTAATGGAAAGCAATTGAGTAGGTTATCAACTTTAAGTGTGTTTTTGGTATTATTTGGTATTTATTTCTGCAAACCCTAAATTATAGTAAAAAGATTATTTTTCTTTTGCTTAACTGTATTCAACGCCACAGCTGCTCCTCCTTCCTTTTTTTCTATCATCACGGGCAGTAGAAACTCTTTTTCTCGCTACGAAAGAGGTAGTGGAAGGAGCTTGGATGACGTACGCCGGTTTTTAGGCTGTTAGTCTCATTGTCTCTCTGCCGTGTGAGGCTCCTCGATGGCTTGACCTCGGTGGTCTCGATTCAGCGCCAAGAAACCAGCAGAAATTTTAGCATTTTTAATTATTTTTTTTAAAGATTTGCAAAAATATTTTTTGGTTTCGAAAAATTACAAAAGTAATCTCCCAGGAGGACGAGATTTAAAAATCATTCTCTCAGAGGACGATTTTGCTGATGTGGCTGTTGGGCGCCGTCTGCCGCGCCGCGACTTTTTTGCAAAATCGTCCCTTGCCGCCCTCGGCAAGGGCGATATTGCACTATAGATCTGGGGGACCGCTTGCAAAAGGGCGGCGGCCCGGCAATTTTGCAGCCGGCCCCTTGTCCCCTTGCAGAGGGCGATTTTTGTCAAATCTCGCCCTCTGCAAGGGCGATTTTTCGCCGTCGCCACATATAAGCACACTCCACCGAGGAAGCCATCATTTGCACCGCACGCGACTCCAGAAAAAAATAGAGAGAGGGGTAAGGAAGAAGAAGGAATCGAAGCCCTATCGGTGTGCCTACTCGATCGCAGGTAAATACAATGTCCCGCATTCAATGAGTTTGTGTTATTTTTTTAGAATATTATAAAAAATAGAATATTTTTTGAATATTTGAATAGTTGTTTAGTAGTTAGATCTAGATTTATAAATTAGGGCATGATTTAATTTAGGGAGTTTGACCTAGGACAAACCGATTTAGATGAACATACATAGAATATATTCTAATCTATGTTTATATTATTTGAATAGATGTGTAGCAATATGATCTAGATATAAAAATTAGGGCATGATTTATTTTAGGCAATTTGACCTAGGACAAACCGATTTGGATGAACATATGTAGGATATATCTTTATCTATGTATACATTACTTTGTGTAGAATTTTGTCAAATATGTAAATATATGTGTAGCACTTAGTTCTTGATTTATAAATTACGACATGATTTATTTGAGCTAATTTGACAGATTTGGATGAACATATATAGAAAATAAGTACGATTGGTCGTAGATCTACATGGTCAAACCGATTCGGTATATTTTAAGATGTAGAACAGAGAACATAATGTTAAAGAATTTAACTTAGGCACAGATTGATCTAGGCGACATATTCGTAGTATGAAATAAAATCAGTTTCAATCTGTTTATCAGGCACAATGGCAAGTAAGGTCATATCCAGATAGTTCATGGTGAAGGCAACAATAGATATGGTCCAGATGGCGTCGATCTGTCAGAATTTAGGATGCAATTGAAGGGCATTGATAGGCCAGCGATAAAACATTTGAGTTAGTCTATAGTTGGTTGCTACATGGATTTAAAGTGGATACAAGAGTGAACACAATGTCCATATCCGTTGTAGTCAGTCATGCAACAGAAGGATATTATTGGGAACTAATGCCTATAGATAACACTGAGTACTGGAGACGTTATGTGGACATGGCTTTTGAAAGGTCCTGGCCCCTTGTTATTTTTGTACCATTGCACGAAATCGATAGCAGTACTACAGTGCAAACAAAGTATGGTGAAGGTCCTAGCAATGTCGTGGAGAATGTTGGACCATCGATGCAAACTGGAGGTAATGAAGCAAGGTTGGAGGAGGCGATTGGTGTGGCAGACGAGGGGGAGAGAATCAGAGCAATTGTTGACGAAATGGAGAGGAAAGATTCTGAAAATGAGCAAGCGGAGGGCGATGAATCCTCGGACGAGAAAGAGGATGTAATGTCCGTTAATTGGACAAAAGCTAATTTCTCTCAACTTGTTATCTCGGAGGGACAGCAGGTATCCTTTGAATATAAGGATAACGAGATAATCCAGGGTGCCAGATATGCTCATAAGGAAGACATGAAAGAGGCGGTGAAGCATTGGGCGGTCTCCTTGCATAGAGAGTTTACGGTGGTAAAGTCTACCAACTATGTGTATGATGTGAAGTGCATGAAGGATGATTGTCCGTGGCGTGTTCATGCATATAAGAGAAAATGAATTGACTATTGGAAAGTGAGCATTGTTGGTGAGCACACATGTTGGTTGCTAGGGGTTGATAAGTATCACCGCAACATCACCTCAGCGTTTGTTGCAGGTGAGATATACAACGATGTTCTTTGTAACACGAACTTTGAACCAGGCTTCATTATTAGGCACATTGAAAACAAATTCAAGTACACTATAAGCTATTCCAAGGCCTGGAGGGCGAAACAAAAGATATTGGAGATGAGGTATGGCACATTTGAAGCATCCTATGACAATTTGCCTCGTCTTTTGGCCACCATTGCTCAGAGAAACCCCAATACCTACTATGACATTTAGAAATTTCTATCATCTAATGACCCGAGCAAGAGCGTGCTGCAAAGAGCCTTTTTTCGCTAGAGTGCTTGCATCAACACATTTATGCACTGTCGCCCTGTGTTGTGCATAGATGGAACCTTTCTGACAGGCAATTACAGAGGTTAGATACTGACAGCGATTGGAGTAGATGGGAACAATCAGGTGCTACCTATGGCATTTGCATTTGTCGAGAGTGAGAACACCAAAGGCTGGTATTGGTTCTTGGAGAGAGTTCGTTGCCAAGTCGTGCGTATGAGGCCCTATGTTTATCTCATTCATGATCGTCATGCAGGCATGTTGAAGGCAATTGACTACCTGCAGAATGGTTGGCCGGAGAGGGGACTTCCAGCTAGGTGGCATGATGTTCGGAGTAGGTGGTGCATGCGTCATATGGGAGCCAATTTCTACAAGCAATTCAAGAACAAACACCTGATGGATCTCTTCAAGAGGCTATGTGGTCAGAATCAAGAGAAAAAATTCAATGAGTTATGGAGAAGGTTGGATGAGCTGACAATGAAGCAAACCGACGAGCAATCTCGTCGGCCACAGGATAACGAGACTCCAGTACCTCTTGGTCCTCTACATGATGACCCTGCCAACAATGAGAAGGAGGTCCGCATCATCAATACGTAATTTCTCGCACTGGATAGAGAATGAACCGAAAGAAAAGTGGTCTTTGTTGTATGACAATGATGGGTCTCGATATGGTATAATGACAACCAACCTGGCCGAGGTGTACAACAGGGTGATGCGAGGAGTGCAAGGGCTCCCACTAGTCGGTATTGTGGAATTTATCCTTCATGGCACTCAGGCATACTTCAGGGACAGATACAAGAAAATTGCCCCTTTGATGGCTGATAACAACATTGTATTTGGGGATGTGGTGACGAAGTATATGCAAGACAAAATATCTAAGGCTATGAAGCACAGAGTTATTCCCCAAGGTACCCAAGTTCATAGGTACGAGATCATGTGTGTCACAGGAGAAGGCGCGACATCAACTGCGTGCAAGCTATGCAGGAACGATGCTTCATGCGAAGGGCGGTTGCAGTTGCAGCTGCATGAAGTCCAAGCTTAGACATCTGCCTTGCTCACACGTACTTACAGCAGCTGGGGATTGCGGCATACTTCCCGATATTTATGTGTCATCCTACTATAGGAAACAAGCAATATTTCATACATGGAAGGAGGAGATATATGGGTTCAAGATATCTGGATCTTACACAACTCTGAGCCCACAAGTGTTCTACATTCCAGATCCATTGAAGTTAAGGATGAAAAAGGGACGGCATCAGTCTAGACACATCAGAAACGACATGGACGAGTCGGAGGCTGGGGGAGGACTCTACGTTGCAGCAAATGCGATGAGCGCGGACATACATACAAGAAATGCCCGAAGAATTCGGAAGCTCAAACCGTCGCAAGTGCGGGTCTGTTTGGACAGGCAACTGATGGCACACGCCCATCGGGAGAAGGAACAACAACGAGGCGACGACGTCCTAGACGTTCTCGTGCTGCGACTCCGTCGTCGGCTGGGGATGGAATGGCTTGATTATTTCTGTCAGTCGTTCAGTGTAGTAGTAATCCAATTGTTGTAATATTTATAATGTTTTTGGCATCTCTCGTGCATGTAATATTTATCGTTGTGAGACATGAACTATTGTAATGTTATTATCATATTTCTAATGTGTCTTTAGCAGTTTGAATTACCATTTAAATGAACAATTTCTGTCATGTTTTCATGTTGTTTTGTTTTTTGTTATCAATTGCTTGTTTATAATCTTATGTATGCAGGCATGGTGGATGATACACCAGCTCTCCTCAACAGGGGACTGGACAAGAACCACCGGTCGTACTTGTTGGCGGTGCAGGGTGCACAGCTTACCACCTTTCGTCCACGCCCATTGCGCGAGTTGTTGCGTGTCGATCCGTGACACGTTCCGTGGTACGATCAAACTTATTTACTTCATGGCAATTTTTGGCTTCACTGCACATGGTACTAATGTTAAACTTGACGGTATGCAGGTTGCATGAGGCAGGCCTAATCGCGATATGCAGGCTTGTTGAGGCGCGGGCGGACGAGAACGACCCGGCGAATCGCTGGTATGCGGACCGGTCCCTACTAGCTTCTTTGGTAGATCGGTGGCGGCCGGAGACGCACACCTTCCATCTACCCTGCGGGGAGATGGCACCCACTCTGTAGGACGCTACGTACCTGCTAGGGCTTCCACTAGCCAGAGAGGCTGTTGGCCCCATGGATGGTCTGGGTGGATGGAGGGAGGATATCACGGAGTGATTCGCTCCCGTGATGAGGCTACCGGGGATCCCGGCTGTTCAGGCGCTGAACCCGTACACCACCGTCGGGCCTACAAAGGCTTGGTTGCTGCAGTTCACAGTAAGTTAACTTGTACACTGTTATTTTTTGAAATCTTAGGAGTGTTAACATCGTTTGCTTATGTTGTAGACCGACAAGCTCCACCCCAACACTGATGAGTACTCGTTGAGACGCTCGTTAGAGGCCTACCTACTCTGGATGTTCGGCTGGGTGATGTTCACCAGCACGACAGGCCACGCAGTAGACAAGGGCATGATCCACTATGCCCGGGTGATCACGGATGCGAACATAGGCTGAGTGCCGCAGTGGAGCTGGGGTTCGGCAGTCCTCGTCACTTACCGTGCGCTGTGCGAGGCTTGCTGCAAGACTGATCCTGGAGTGATATTCATGGGTTGCCCCCTCCTTATACACCTCTGGGCAACTGAGCGGTTCGTGATTGGCTGACCGATCGTGGACACCATGGCGTACGATTCAGGACCCGCAGCCGACAACCCAGCCGACGGGCCAACAATGGGCACATACTGGTGCCGCCGCAACGTAAGTACAAATTGTTTTGATTTCAAATTTGACATTATGTGCAACTTAACTTCTAACCAGTTGGTTATCTATTTGTCGCAGCGCCGGTACGCCCACGTCCAGGTCAGACGGAGCTACCCGGAGTTTGTCTTTGAGTTCGACCGTCTGCAACCTTCGGACGTTGTCTGGGAGCCCTACACACAGCAGGCGGTCGCGGCTAGAGCGCCTCTAGGCCTGTCTTCCTTGTGCACACGTGACGCGGCATATTGGTTGACCGTGGTGCCGATGGTGTTCGACATATACATCGAGCCTCACTACCCTTACCGAGTTATGAGGCAGTTCGGACTACGGCAGGGGTTTCCAGTGAATGTACCGCTTCCTGTTCCACCGCCAGGACCACCAGTGAGTACTTCTCTTTCACCTTTACTACTATTATGTCGAATGCTTTTGAACGATCGGTAACCATTATTTTCTTTGTAGGTTGACTCGACGGGAACAGCAGGCAGAGACCCTGTGGGAACCTCGGATCAACCCGTACGTGGCGGACTGGTTGATAGCCACCGAGGAGGTGATTGTCGAGCTCTTCCCCCACACAGAGGAGAACTACACTGCTTATCTTTGGTGGTACTTGCCGCGGACGCGTGCCCGCATGACCTTCACCCCGGCCGCTCTGCAGCATCACCAGGCAGGCATCATGGACACCTACCCCGCGCACCGAGACCAAGACTATTTCCTAGGGGTATGTCAATCTTTCTCGGACTTCTTACCTTCGTAATACGCATTTGGTATATATTAGAGTGATGAACCTAATTAATAATGATTTCCACAGGCCGACGCTACACGCGCCATGAATGCCGACATCAACGCGGTGATGCTGAGGTTGGACGCAGGACTGCACCTGAACGACGTGGAGCAGAGGTTGACATTCGAGCGGATGCAGATGAAGATGCGTTCCATCTTGCACGTCTTCTCCTGTCGTTTGGTCATGGACGCGATACCTCCGCCGGCTGCTGCAGTTCCACGTCCATGCAGCCTAACACCAGGATTGATAGTGCACGGTGCTGGTCCCTCCATAGGTTAGTTCCGTACAATTTCACTATGCGAAACCTTCACTGTGATATAGCAAACTGAATGTCTCATAGGTCTGACGCTGCCGATAGGAGATTTTGCTGGAGCAAGTGGATCGTTGATCCCTCGGCCGTTCACGACTCGGCCGAGCACATCGGCCTTTGTTGGAGTGAGCGGTTCCTCCATCCCTCGTCCCTTCAGTCAGCCGCGAGGTGAGCAAGCGTCTTCCGATGAGTACTACAAACTTATTAGTTTTCATGATTGTTGCTTCACATTTGATATATCCAGGAGGATTCTACTCGGCGGGGATTTTCTGTTCGGGGGAATCATCGTTGCAGGCGGGCGGGTCCGGTGTGGGCGACGCGGAGGGGTCCGGTACGAGCGATGACTTCGACGACCTGGAGGACCCAGAGAAGGATGTTATCGGCACCTCTCGGCTTGGTGGAGCACCACTACCACGAGCCGGAGCAGCCACAAGAGACGCCCGCACCAGATGTCCGCGTTGGTCGTGTCGTGCCCCCTGACAGGCTTACGTACTCTCAAGGGCACGTTAGAGCGCAGACTAGGAGGGGTAGGGGTAAGAGACCTCACCAGTAGGTTATGAGTGCTACATGTTTGTAATATTTACACTTATTAACTTTGTGTTACCTCTTTGTATATAACTCTGTTCGTTCGTCGCACTCACATGTCATGAGAACCTTTCATGTCATTCACTACAGGATACTCATCAAAACGACAAAATACTTTCGGCGCATGACAAACGTGTACGATTGGTCGCTATCAGCTTTTGTCCCATGACAAACATATACGATACGTTGCTGTCATCTTTCGGCGCGTGAAGACATCCTCACTCAGCTTTTGCTGATGCTTTCTTCGACAGAATCTTTCAATTTGCGCTGCCGCGTGAACGCCTTGTCAAATCCGTGCAATAAGTGAACTCAAGTTACATGGAGATGAGCCTCTGCTTCCTCCACTATATATTACGTAGGTCCGAATACAACCTCTTCATATCTTCCTTCTGTTTCCTACACTTCTACGCACAATGGAGCATCCATTTGCTGAGCGTCTCGACTAGCGACTCCATCCTTTGGGCGGTTTGATTCCACTATGATGTGACCGTCTGTTATGCCATTGTGGGGATGCCTGCATACTTACGTCGTCCCTCACCACAGAAACTCGAGGAAGGCGATTCTTCCAATGCGCCAACATGGATCGGGTATGGCTTATCTTCAATGCTTTCTAGTAAAAATTCTGTACACACAAAACGCTAACTTCATCTACATCATGGTAACATGTTACGCAGGCATATCGTCGGGTGTGCAACTTCGTTGAGTGGATAGAAACGGTGAATCCACGAACCAACGGAACACTTTACTACCCACTTAGCGAAACAAGGTCAAACTACCTTCGGCGAAAGGCTGAGTACCAACATCGAGTTGCTGCGGAAGCTTTGGATTGGCCTTTGGATCAGCTCGCACTTCCCACATGGCAAGAACGTCCAAAATGCCATTGTGGTCTCCGTTGCCAGGTGATAAGGTCCATTAGACATGAAACTCGAGGACAAAGATGCTTCGTGTGTCCTGAGATTGTGGACGACGATTTTGTCGTGAGTATCATTTTTTTCCTGGTGAACCTAATCGTTTGTTTCATTTTCAAATTCCTTACATCACAAATGTATAACCAGGAGGATGTACGTCAGTGTCGATTCAAAGAGTGGATCGATACGGTTAGACCTGCTTTGATCGGTCCGACAGTAAGGCAACCTGAGTCGACCGAACAATTCATTCAAGCATGGATGGAGTACGAACGTCGGACCAAAATCACAATCTTAGATTGGATGAACAACCCACTAGGTTTCCCTAAATGGTCGGAGCGTACCCAGGTGCGGTTGTAGGATCGTTGCAAGATGGCTACCTCCTTTGAACCACGAACATATGGCAGGAGATATTTCATTTGCCCCAACTTAGACAACAACTTCGTTGTACGTCTTTCATTTTATCAATCCCACTAACATCTTCACTCTATTGCCACTCTAACTGATTACATGTGTTTCTTTACCAGGGCATTCAAAGGAGGTGCAGATTTACTATGTGGATCGACAATGTCATTCCGCAATATAACGGCCTAAAAGTAACTGAATGTGAAACACAAAAGGAGTACAACGCCAAAAAGGAAAGGTAAAATGGAAGACACACTGAATGTTGTAGAAGGGTTCCGTAGAAAAGCCGAGCTTCTACTCGTCAGGTCCAATTAATTTGTATCATGTATGCATGGCATAGGTTCCACAGTTTAATTACGTGCAATAATTCTTATGAAACATATGTCATGTATTGTATCATCCATATATGATAAGTTATGCAACAATGTGGCACACCGCTGCTTAACCATTACTTCCAAGTTAACTTGGTTACAACGATATATTATGAGTGTGTACAGTGCTGAGCTATGAGGCGAACTCTGAGTTATGTAGCTATTGTTGCCCAAATTAGAATAATACTTAACTCATACAAAACCTGTTAAATATTGTACATGTTATCCTCTACTTTATTCATATAAATGACATGGCCAAACTTCCTTTAGATTTGGAATAATACATATTATGGACGAATCCTTGGGAAAAATGATCCATAGAGGCCATTTAGGGTTTAGGGTTTCATGTGGCCCCGCCAGAAAAATCGCCCTTGCAGGGGCAAGATTTGGAAAAATCACCCCTGCAAGGACGGCAAGGGGGCCGCCTGCAAAATTGCCAGGGCGGCCACCCTTTTGCAGGCGGCCCCCAGATCTACAGTGCAAAATCACCCTTGCTGAGGGCGGCAAGGGACGATTTTGCAAAAGCCACCGCGAGGCGGACGGTGCCCAACGGCCGCCGCCCACGTCGGCAAAATTGCCCTCGGGAGGGTGATTTTAAATCTCGCCTCCCAAAGAGCAATGGAAGATTACTTTTGCAATTTTTTGAAACCAAAAATTATTTTTGCAAATCTTTAAAAAATGCTAAAAATTCCAATACAACGTGACTAGAGGCAACAATGATTTTTTCTTTTTTTTCGGTGGCCTTTGATTTTCTCCCGGTGGATCAGGAGGCTTCCAGTAGAATCCTCCTTATCTTAATTTGGATCCGGAGGGCGACTGCGATCCTGATCTCCATCTAGGGCATCGACCTCCGGTGACCTAGATTGCAACGCCGTCCACCGCTCGGGAATGGTGTCCAAGCCACGTCGTTGATCCTCGTCGATGACGGCCACCCATATATCGGCGGTTAGCCGCTCCGGCGCCGTCGAACAGAAAACTTCCCACTAGGGGATAGCCGCTGCTAGGACCCTGGGTCGGGATCGCTGGTGACTCGTGTTTTTGTCTTCCCTCTGAAGCGCGTGAGTCAATTCTGTTTTATCTTCGCCAGATTGCGCCAATGGACACGACGGGCAAGGAGAAAGCTTTCAATTCAGATGAAACCGTTGCCGATATGATGCGACATTTAAACCTTACTACTGAAGAAGGGGATGTGGTAGAGTTCAGTGATGATGAAACCGAATAGGACATCGGTCTGGAGGAGTGGATTATCGTGGGCAAGATTCTTTTGCCCTCCATGGTACATCCGACCACCATCTTCCATGCGATGAAACCGGCTTGGGGTAACACAGCGGGTCTGAAGATCCGGGCAATTGGAGATAGGGAGGATAACTTGTTCCTGGCAGAGTTTGATTTCCAACAGGATATGGACCGTGCTCTGGCTGGATCGCCTTGGATGGTAGGGAAACATGCCCTTATTCTGCAAGCCTATGATGAATGCTTAAGGCCGTCAGAAATTCGTTTCGATAGTATGGATATCTGGGTGAGGATTTTGAATCTACCTCTAGGGTGGATGAACCGCAACCGGGGGGAAAGAGCTATGGGGTTAATTGGAGTGGTTAAGAAAGTTGAGCCTGATAAAGATGGGAAAGCCAGTGGATCTTTTCTCCGAGCCCTAGTGGCCATTGACATAGGCAAACCTTTGGGAAGAGGGGTGCTTTTGAAGACTAAGAAGGAATGCAACCCAGAGTGGTTCGATATACAGTACGAAAAGCTCCCTTTCTTCTGTATGTCGTGTGGAATTATGGGTTACTCGGAATTAGGGTGCGACAAACCCTTAATCTGGGATGCAAATGGCAAACTCCCATATGACTTTAAACTCCAGACGCGGAGACTAGAAAGAAAAAACTTCAAAGTTTTCCAGAAGCAGCTGCGGAATCTTTTGGCAGTGGGACCTCCTCTGGATTGAAGCAGCAGAGAAACTCGGGCCCAAGGTCGGAGGAAAGCCGATCACAGCACCCAACACAGGATGGTGTGAGAAGGGATGGGGATGAAGTTACCTCCCCTATGAAAAGGCCCGAGCGAACATCTCAACAAGAGATGCACTTGATGACAAAAACCAACAGACAGTTGTTTACTGAGGGCCGGGGAGGTGTGTCTCACAGTCAAAGGAAAAGGAAATCTAAAGGAGTGGAGCCTCAAACAACTCTGGATTTAAATCTGCCTCTTAACGACACTGCCGCCCTAATTCCTCTAGGGCTGGTCACGACAAGGGTCCTGCAAATTGCGAAGGATGCTGATGGTGTGGGGGTAAGTGAAGTGGAACTAGCTAAGAAACAAAAATGTGCTTCTAGCAAAGCAGAGAAGAGATCGACGGCGGCTGCACGTAGCAGCCCCCGCCGGGAGCCATGAAAATGCGAAGCCTGAATTGCCGGGGCTTGGGGCAGCCTGAGGCAGTTCTAGAGCTTAGGTGCCTTGTTCAGACACATCGACCAAGTTTATTGTTCCTGTCAGAAACGCGTTTGTTCAATGACAATATAGTGGCTCTCAGGCGGAAATTGGGATTCCCAAATGGAATTGGTGTTGGATCTTTATGGCCGAGGGGGTGGTTTAGCACTTCTTTGGACCAGTGAGATTAGTGTGAGTCTGAGAACGTACAACAAATCCCATATTGTAATGGTGGTGGACCCAAGCTCGGAAGCAGAACTTTGGCGCTTCACTGGTTTCTATGGGGAAGCGAGAAGAGAACATCGTTTTCGAAGTTGGGAACTTCTGAAAATCCTTGGAGAATAGCAGGACACCCCATGGTTATGCACGGGGGATTTCAATGAGGCGCTACATGCGAGCGAATAGATGGGTGGAATGGTAAGATCAGAGAGGCAGATGAATGGCTTCCGGGATGCGGTGCAGTATTATGGTCTCGTGGACATGGGATTCCTGGGGCTACCATACACGTGGGATAATAGACAGTGGGGAGATCAAAACATAAAAGTTCGTTTGGACCGGGCTTTGGCTAACCAAGCTTTTCTTGGCCTGTTCAGGAACTCTAAAGTTTGGCATGTACAAACAACGGAGTCAGATCACTGTTGTTTACTGATCGAGTGCTTGAGTAACAGGAGATGCAGCAAACAAAGAGCTTTTAGGTATGAAAATATGTGGCATCAGGATCATTCATATACAAGATTCGTGGAAGATTCATGGGGTGCGTTGGAGACTATTAGTAACCTCAGCAATCTTTAGTCGAAGCTAGGAAGGATGAAAGGAGGTTTCCAAGAATGGGAACGGGTGGTGTTTGGATCGGTTAAAAAAGAACTTAAACGGCTCAGGCGATGCCTGGAAGAAGAGAGGAATTGAGCCATGAGATCGGGACCTTCTCCAGAGGAACGGAGACTAATGTTGAGGATCTCTGAAATCCTAGCTAGAGAAGAAGTCATGGAGAAACAACGAGCCCGCGTCATGTGGCTAAAGGAGGGCGACCAAAATACAAAGCTATTTCAGGCTAAGGCGAGGGAGAGGGCGAAGAGGAACAAATAGATGGTTTGTGGACGCCAGAAGGTGAATACATCACTGATCAGGAATCCCTGGAAGTGATGATTTCTAGCTTCTATAAGGATTTATTTACTGCCCAACCGCGGTTGCAGATAGAAGAAATCTTGAGCTGGGTGCCAAGGAGAGTAACAGCGGAGATGAATTATGCTTTGGTGGAACAATTTACCGCCCAAGAAGTGAAAAGGGCTCTGTTCATGATGGAGGCAAACAAAGCTCCGGGCTCGGACAGGTTTACAGCAGGTTTTTATCAGTTTCACTGGAACGTTGTCGGAAACAAAATAGTGAACGTGGTACTGGACTTCCTTAATGGAGGGTGTTTACCAGAGGGGATCAACCATACAACTATAGTGTTGATTCCAAAAACCCAGCATCCACAAGAGATCAAGCAATTCCGGCCAATCTCACTCTGCAATGTAATATACAAAATTTGTTCCAAAGTTCTGGCAAACAGACTTCGGGTGGCCCTAGATGAAATCATCTCACCGGAGCAGAGTGCCTTTGTTCCGGGTCGCCTGATAACGGACAACGTGTTAATTGCCTATGAATGCATCCACTACCTCAAACGCCGAAAAGGAAAATCAGGAGCTTGTGCAGTGAAGCTAGATATGGCCAAGGCGTATGACTGGGTGGAATGGAGTTACCTTCAGGGTATCATGCGACGGCTGGGTTTTGCAGAGAGTTTTGTCACCAAGATTATGCGATGTGTTTCTTTGGTGGTGTTCTCAATGAAGGTGAATGACCAACTCATGCAGCCGTTTAGTCCAACTCGAGGGATTCGCCAAGGTGACCCGATCTCCCCATACCTCTTCCTGTTGTGCTCAGAAGGTTTATCATGTCTTCTGAAAAATGTTGGGTCGATGTTTTTATCTCAAGGGGTGAGGGTTGGAATTCATGCGCCTTGGATTTCTCACTTACTATTTGCGGATGATTGTATTGTGTTCATGGAGGCATCGCAGTGAGGTGTGGAGTGTTTACTCACTGTGTTAGACACATACAGTAGAGGATCGGGTCAGCTGGTGAACAAGAACAAGTCGACAATGTTTTTAGTGCAAATTGTGATGATATAGCTAGAGACTTAGTTCAGTCAGTGCTGCAGATTGAAAATGAGGCGTTAGCTCAGAAATATTTGGGGCTCCCTATGGCACTGGGAAAATCTACTACGGGGATCTTTAAAACTTTGCCGAATAAAGTCATGGGGTTAGTGGGAAACTGGAGCGGTAAGGAAGCAAGCAGCGCCGGCCGGGAAGTTTTACTAAAATCAGTAGCACAAGCAATTCCAACCTATACAATGAGTTGTTTTCTTATACCGAAGGAAACTTGCAGGAAGATGAAGTCTACCATAGCCAATTTTTGGTGGGGAGGATCGGCAAATAACAAACATCTTCACTGGCAGAGCTGGGACATGTTGACAAGGCCAAAGATACATGGTGGCATGGGATTCAGAGAGCTAAGGTGTTTTAATCTGGACCTCCTAGGAAAACAAGGGTGGCGATTACTAGAGAACCCGGACACTTTGTGTGCAAAGGTGCTGAAAGGGAGATACTACCATGATATGGATTTCTTGTCAGCTACCCGAAAGAAACACTCGAGCCATACGTGGAGAGCAATCCTAGAAGGGAAGGAAGCTTTGTTGCAAGGCTTGATTCGGAGAATCGGGGATGGAAGCACAACGACAATCGGAAGGGACCGATGGATTCTAGGACATTTCGCAAGTAAACCGGTGGCTGTGCCGGACGAGCTACAGTCCCAACCGATTGCCAGCCTGTTAAGCCCGGAAGGTGTTTGGAACAAAGACCTCATCAGACAGAAGTTTATGCACTTAGACGCCCAGGCCATCTTACAAACACCGATTAGAGGCCTCGAGGATGATTTTTGGGCTTGGGAGCCGGAGAAGTTTGGAGTTTACACTGTAAAATCAGCTTACAGAATTTTGTATGCAGCACAAGATCAAAGAAGAAATGAGGAGAGAGCTTCGTCATCTGACAATAGCTTTTGGAAGCAGATTTGGGGCCTGTGCACGCCTCCAAAAGTAAGGGTGTTCTGGTGGAGAGTGGTGAACGGATATCTTGCAACAAAGAGTGAATTGTTTCGCAGACACTTGGAACAGAGGCCTAACTGTGATACCTATGGTGCAGAGGTAGAAACCATATATCATACTTTGACAAAATGCCCTATAGCTAAGATGTTCTGGGCAGCAACAGAGGAAATTACTGCGGCAAAATTGCCGACTCTGCACCGGGAGACATGGACGAGGGATTTGGTCGATCCAAACCTCTGTCCACCAAAGGAGTCTGCTATCTTTATCTGTGGGATGTGGGCCTTGTGGCTGGGAAGAAATCAGTGGCGCCACGGCGACAAAGAATGGCCAATGCGGTCATTGGTTTAGTGGTTAATGGACACGGCCTTCGACTTGTGGCAATGGAAACACCCGAGCAAGAAGGAGCAAGCATAAGTTGCAAACACCGCCCGCTGGAGCAGGCCGGAGGAAGGTTGGATTAAATGCAACCTTGATGCTTCTTTCTCTGACACAAGATGCAATGGAACGACGAGAGCCGTCTTGCAGGATCATAACGGGCAGGTGTGTTGTGCGATAACTAAATGGTAGGAAGTGTTGAAGAATGCACTGGTGGCCAAAGCTTTAGCGTGCCGGGACGGTCTACAGTATGCGCTCAGAGGATCAGCAAACAAAATCATCATAGAATCCGATTGCCAAGTGCTGGTGAAGCTTTGGGAAAATCGTGGAAGAAATAAATCAGAGATTCAACCAATCCTCAGTCAAATTGAAGAATTAAGCCGACATCTCCAGTCTTTTAGCATCCGCTATGTGAGCAGGATGTCAAATGGGTTGGCGCATGAATGTGCCCGCAAGGCCTATGAAGATAACAGGTTTGTAGAATGGGATGTTCTCCCGTCTGAACTGGCCGTTATGGCTATGAAAGATTGTAACCAGTCTCAAAGTTAATATAAACGGCCGTTTCTCCCTCTCAAAAAAAATTGGGTCCAACAGCTCATCTTTCTTCCCACTATTTTGTTGTTTTCTGGATCTGATCCATACTTTTTTGGTTACATGGCTTAACCTAGTTGCATAAGAGCATCTTCAAGGGATAAACCAAATGAATTTTGAAACTAAATTTGGTCAGCCAAATAAAAAAGATGCTCTAATGGAATCACCAACAAACCATCCAAAAAAGGTTATATCTAAACCGGATTTTGCGGTCGCCAGGTCTGACAAGGGCACTGGAGTCATCAAATCGCCCGCAAGCATGATTTCGCGTGACCGCCACTGATCTCCCGCGTCAAGTTCCCTTCCCATCGTCGACACGTCACAGTCCACCAGGCCTAGGCCTGCGGTGAGCCCGGCCACGGCGCTGGACTTCGTGCATCTTTCCTGTCGCACGACGCGGTACCTGCAGGTGTGCGAGCGGAGCCTAATGCCATAGGCCCTCGCCGTGGGACGCAGCCCGCGTCTCCATCAGCGCGGCGCTCACCGATGCGTCCACCTGCCTCGACTCCCTCGCCACCTACGCAGCCCCAGCGTCGATGTGGATGCCCTCAGGAAGCGGGTGGTCACCGTCTCGCAGGCCACCAGCAACGCCCTCGCCCTCGTCAAGGAGATGACCTATCTCCCACCAGCGCACATGGCAAGGAGATGATCTATCTCCCACTGGCACACAAGGCAAGGATGCAGCGCCGCACAGATGAGACGTCACCGCGCTGGCGCACAGGGCAAGTAGATGATCTATCTCCCACCAGCGCACATGCAATGATGCAGCGTCGCACTGATGAGATGGAACCGCACAAGGAAAACCACTGAAGAAGGAAGTCGGTGCAAGCTAGAGGCGTCGGCGTGTCGGCTCCAAGGCCTTGGTGGCGTCACCATGCAATTGGGCTGACGTGGCCCAATTCAAAAATTAGATATATTTTATTATTGGGCTTCCACTGCAAAAAAACACATAAGTTTTACGATATCTATTTTTGGTGAGGGTGTAAATAGAGATCTATTTGAAGGCTCAAAGTTAAGAGCATGCCCAACAAATTCTCAAAACGTAATTATCAAAAAATCTCATTTAGAGAATTCCTAAAAAGTTTAGAGAATAAAATCAAAAATTGATACGACATATTCTCAAAACTGATTCTCTATTTTTAACCACCAGGACACATCAACCGCTAGGGTATCCATCTCTTTTGGGACGCGACAAGTAGATGTGTGGGTGCGGGTACAAGGCGCAGGCGCACTAAAAAGTGCAACAGGCATGGCGACAAGCAAATGGGTGCAGGCGACTAGCAAGCCCAATGCAAAGGCGGCTGCAACAATGCGGCACTGTGCATATCTTCTCTCTTTTTCTCAAGCAAACTAGCAATGCAACAGGGCAGCCATGCGGCAAGGTGCAGACAAGGATGTCGTGCGGTAGGATGCAGGGCCGACAAATGCAGGCGGCGATAGTGCGGCAAGATGAGTTTCGGCGAGATGCAGGCGCTTAGGCCAACTGATGCAGTGGCGAGATGCGTTGGCGGCAGGCAGCGTAGGTGGCATGGCAGACTCCCAAATATGTTTTTTTCACGTGTGCCTCACGGTTAAATAATCCTCATGGTGGCGGAAGCTATTTTAGAGAACTAGAACTCTATTCTCAGTTTTGAGGACGAGATTCTAATTTTAGAGAACCCATAATTTTAGAGATCCATATGAAGTCTCTGTTGGAGTGAGTTTTTTAAAGGAAATTTTCCAAAACAGAATTAAAGATTCATTTAGAGACACTATTGGATATGCTCTAATGATGCTTTTATTGATGGGATTCACTTTTCACTTGAAGAGATATCGATACTCGGATAACGGCCTCCGCACGACCCACGTGCCCTAATCATGCCCAGGTTGGCACGCAGCACCTCACGGGGTTTAGAGGTGACTTAGGTGGCCAAACGGGCGGCCGCCCAGCACGACACGGCACAGCGCGGCACGACCGCTTTCGCATGGCCCGTTAGGCACCTGGCTTGCGTAATGGGCCGTGCCGTGCCGGTCCGGGCACGCTTAAGGCCCACGTGCCGGAAACCGACCCACGAGCCAAAACCACCGGCGGCGGCAGAGGGAGACTATAAAATGAAAAAAAATAAAAAACCCTAACCTAACCCTATATCGGACGACCCGTCGCCTCTCCTCTCCCTTCCCCACGCGACACCGGCGCCACCGCGGCGACGCCGCTCACCCTTCGCATCGGCGTCGCCGCCTCCGACCTCCATGCCGGCGCCACCGAGGACCGCCGCACTCGCCGTCGACCTCCCGCGCCGCGTGCGCCCCGCCACCGACCTCGCGCCCGCCACCGACCTCGCGCGGCCGCGCCGTGCCGCTCCGCCTCCCCGACGCGCCTCCTCTCCCGTCGCCCTCACCGACCACCGCCACCGTCGCCTCCGCCTAAACCCTATCCCTAGCCACGCGCCGCGCCTTGCCTTGCCGGCCGGTGGCGTGCCGTGCCGCCCACAGCTCGGCCGGCAGCCAAGCACGCACGTCCAATCATGTCGTGCCGACCAGCCCGTTTGCATCCGTGTCATGTCGTGTCCATGCCATGAATTATACACGCGTACCCATGTCGGCCCACTATGACCCGGCCGATCTGACCACCTATGGAGGTGACTGGGCCGGGCCAGGCGGTGCGGTGCGGCACCTATACCGCGGACCACGGAGGCCGCGAAATCACATCATGGCTTCTTCCTACGTTCTATCGCTCCTCCGTCGCCGCCGCCGCCGCCGCACCATCCCCACCCTTTCCCTGCTCCTCCCCCACCTCCTTTCCTCCTCCTCCTCCTCCCCCACTCCCCTTCGCCCCTCTCACCGGCGAAGCCCCCTCCCTCTCCGCCCGCCTCTCCTTCGTGTTCGACCAACTCGATGCCCTCGAGCGCTCCAGCTTCTCCGACCACTCCGCCCGCGACGCGGCCCTCCGCCGCATCCAGTCCTGGCGCCGCCCCCGCGCTCCCCGACGTGCCTCCGGCGGAGGCGGAACTGCGACCGGCACCCGAACCGGGCGAGCCGGAGAAGAAGGAACCTGAGGCGGTGGACGTCGCCGGAAAGGAGGAGCTGGAGGGGATGAGCGTGGCGGAGGTGCTAAGGAAGGAAGTGGAGCTCGTGCATCCCTGGCCGGAGTGGATCGAGCTGATGGATCGTCTGGCGCAGCAGAAATACTTCGACCTTGGGGGCACCGGCGGCGCCGACGAGGGCTGCGTCGCCGCCGCCGTGCCAATGGACCTAGCGGAAGTCACTCAAGAGACTGGTTTCGACTTCTCTAGGGACTGGACCACTGTCAAGAATGCCTGTATGAACTTCGGCCGTGACCGATTCGACATCCTCAAGTAAGTTTGCATTGTTTGTTGGATTCTAAAATCGTGGGTTGTTCCACGGAGAAACCTTTTAGCACTAACAAAAATGATCTTTCTTTAGAGACAGATGCGAGTTTGCTTGCTGCTGCGGAATTTGTGTAGGCAGGTTGAGGACTTACTTGGGGTGAAATACCTCTAGATAGGAGGCATAAGAAAATCTCTACATTGCAATCTGTTGAAACTAACAAGATACTTCCACGAAAGCATAATTCTTGAACGTCTTCACTGACTCAACTCTTTATTTATGTGTGGAGAATCCCTCCTACCATGCTCGGTACTAGCAATTCATTCCCTTTGAAATATCTCCTTGTTTTTTCTTTTAGTTTGCTTAAAATTCTGGACAGCGTCCTTTACATTTTATTCCTATGCTCAGAACACTGAACAAATATTAAACACTAATTGAGTTCTCCATGTCCCTACACGGATGGGGATCAGGTGCAGTCAACTTTAGAAGTAGCCCCTTCCAAAAGAAATCAAACAGCAAGTCCTTCCTTAGGGACAACATGTCAATCCCACCTGGTCCACTCCAGAGAGCTCTGTCAGGCAGCAAACCCAATGCCCATGCATCCTTAACCAGCGTGATCTGATCTCTTGAAGGAGCTCACAATGGCGCTTCTGCTGCGATGCAGAGACAGTTTCAAGCGCAGATCAATGAGCTTCATATCAATGAGCACCTTGCTGCCACTGGCAAGCGCTTGTCCGGCCTCATTGTTGAACGTGGCATCGACGAGCCCCTCAAGCATACGACTGTGAACTGTATGTTGATGACGACTTCACTGCCACTGGCTTCAAGATGCTTGCACCCTGCAGGGCTCAGCTTGAGCGTGACCATGAAATCATGGCTGAGTTTGGTGCTTCATGGAACTTTGAGGGTGGTGAACAAAGGGGGAAAAGGTGTGGACAGTGAATCCTAGACGATTTATGGATGACATAGATGGGCTCCTACTGCTTAAATCACAGTAAAAGCAAGGACTGCACCTGATCACGAGTTCACAACCCTCTGTAACCATTATCATACTTTCCGCTTGATAAATTCCTATATGGTTGTGTGAACTACTTGTAATAATCAGACTCCAAAGATTGCTGGAAACACATGCAAATTATATAAACTGTGTTGTGTATATTCTTGCCTAAAGCACATCCAAACAGAGATACAAATCTTTCCTATGTAGTACTTGAGAATTAGTAAAGACCACTTGCACAGAATTTGGGATTTTGTTTTGAAAATCTAAGAGAATTTTCATTCCATTTTATGGAAAACAGGCAATTAATTTCCTTTAGCATGGAAAATATGGTACCGGAATGACAGCCGATAGATGTAACAAATAATCATATAATAATGTATTAACACCATTATTAATTGTTCCTTAATCTTATCAATCCAGGTCATTGCCTAGGAAGGATCTTCAGGTATTGGTTGGCCATGGGTGCCCTAGCATGGATCTGAAAGTTGTGTTTTCTGCAAAGCTGATAAGAAAACTTGTCCATCTTGATGAGGGGGATGTAAGTTGCTCCTAAACCAAAATTTTATTTCCTATTGTTCAAAAATTACCATATTGCGCGCTTTTTATATTGCTGTTTGAGTAAAAATTGTTTTGCCCAGTTGATATGGCATGTAAAGTAACAGAAATAGGAAAAACAAACTGGGGAGGATCAATTCTCTCAATTTATCGATATAAATAGAGATACTGTTGAGTTTTTAGGGATAAGTGTAATTTCTCCCTTGCATAGCTACCTGAAATGTTTTCTCAAGCTGTCCTGTAATTATTTGCCTCTTCTTGGCCATGTTTGTCTCCAATGTAATTTAATGATTCACCCAGGACAATATTTTAAGAGGTTGTAAGAAGATGATAATGTTGCTAGCCTCACTATCATCACCTTTGCTACCTGGTAATTTTTCCTAGACACTAGGTAGCTAGGCACCAAGAAGAGTGCCACCTAGGTGACCGATTTGCATGCTGGCAAGCAGGGAATGGGCACATGCAGGAAGACAGGGAAGGTAATACCTGGAGGCTGGTGCATTGGTGCAGTAGAGCCAGAGTTTGGTGTCTGTGAAGTACAGTTGTGAAACAAGTGGTGTTCATGCAAAATTAATGGTGTTCATTGGGGGCAAATTTGTCTGTCTGAGGTGTACTCAGTATCAGGAGGTGAAACATACCCATTGGCAGTGATGGCAGATCTGCCAGCATGAAAGTTGAGATGTGGAGCTGAACATCGCTAGCATGAGCCCACATTGATGAGGACAGTTTGGACATGCTCGCCTGTCACGAAGGCCTTTACTAGCTCTGCCTTGCTGCCTCGTTGGCACCACTGACCAAAGTATGACTGATCTCCAAAGTCCAAATTAGATTCCAGAACACAGATTATCTCTAGCTCCACTAGGACCACGTGTGACATGTTCACACTCCATGTACGACACCATGCACATCCATATAACATCTAAACATATAAGAGACATGTATGTCTAACTTTAGGTAGCAATTCAAACTGAAGTTCATAAGGAAACAAAGCTGCTTGGCTTTTGTTTTTTTTCTGGAACAGTAAAAGTATCTTGACTGCATGTTTGTAGGGGGCTGTGGTAATGAGCATGGGTAGCATAGTCACATCAAAGTCCCACTTGACCTCCATTTTCTTGGCCTTTTTCATTAGCATCAATATCCATTCTCTCTTTTCTATGCTCAGTTGAATGTGAAGTACGGGATGGCCAGATGGTCTGGTTCCAGATGAGAACCTACATGGTAGTGGAGACTCATCCTTTCATGTTATGTGATTATGTTGAGGCTCTCAGATTCTTATCCATGCACAGTTTCCCAGTTTGTTAAACAAACTCCCGAACAAATAAGGATACTAAATAATATAGATATTAATGAAATATGCATTACAACTAATCGATGGATAACTATGCCATAGAGTTGGCCATTAAGTCCATGGTCCAGTATGCCTGTTGCCTATCGGTTGGTGGTCCATGAATGCACAATTCTTATTTGCTTGCTTTGGAAATAACTGTAGTCTTTGGTCTGGAACGTTGGAGAACACATCTTGAAGTGAGCTGCTAGCATTCAGGAGGCATGAGCTGCTATGATGTTTTGTTAATATACCTGAACCTCTCTCCCCCCTCCCCCGACCCTATTCTCTATCCCCCTATTCAAATGTGCATGAATGAACTGAAGGAAAAACCATGTAACCATGTAGCACTGAAGGAGAGGTTGGCCTCACCATGTAAATGCAGTCTGGGATATGACCTGTCCAATAACGTCTACATCCTTGTATGGGCTGTAGAAGCAGTGTGCTAGCTGCTGCAGAGATGAAACCAGCAACAAATACTTGTGCAACATATATTGACTTACTAATAAAACCATTAACCTGAAACAAACTAGACTTCTCAACAATATAAATATTCATCTACACCTAACTTGCTCCAGTACGGTAAACTGGTGCTGCCTCCTGCGCTGCTTATCAATGGATTCCGGACCAAATTGTTTTTTACCTGAATTGATTGAGTTACTGTTGGTAGGGAACACCACTCAGTTCTATAAAACACTTGGAAATGAAAGGCAGGTATAGTTGACACCACCCTGCTTGCTGCGGAAGTAGCTTGGGCCAATTTCAAAAATTTCTGAGGCTTAACCATGTACATCTATTAATATAGATAACTAAGATTCTGCCCTGTAAAACTGTTGGCAATACTAAATGTCAGGTGTCTTTCTATGCTAAGGTGTATTCCCTTGTGGATTTCAATTATACATGAAATTTATCTTTTAGATAATGACTTGAAATTTATAGGGAGCCAATGTTTCTAGATGTAGAATTGTTCTTCATACTCCTTGTTGGATTATTCAGTTCTCAGTGACTGATTTCATGGTTGGCCATCTTTAACTAGCCATGAATTTATGATGGGGTTTTCTATGATATAACAAAAATATGCATTAAGACATACTACCTCTGTCCATAAAAAAGTGTCTTTTTAGCTATGAACATAGACATTACCAATGTCCAGGTTCATATCTAAAAGGCACTCTTTTAGGGACAGAGGAAGTACATGATATGGAGTAGAGTCCATATTATGTTTGAAACACATGCCTCAGTTTTACTGATACAAATTCTTGCAGCCTTATCTTCTCAGGTTCCAAGCAGATTGTAAAAGCTAAGCTAGACAATTTGTTTAGTTAAATAATCCAAAGTTAGATGCTAACCTAAAAATCTTTAAATGTAAGTGAAGATGGTAACACTAGGAACATGTGACATTCTGAATTTCTTGCTTTCCTTCTAATTTGCAGGTGTGCAGTTCTTGCAATTTACGAAATCTATGCTCAAGGGGCTACATTCTTACACGCAAAGAAGATGAAGCTCGAACTCTTGATGTTATGCGTATTTTGTTGGTCTATGGTTTTGATCATGTAAAGGAAACTGTGGAGAACAAGCCACTCCTCAAACTGAAATCTGTGAAGACAGTTGTTCGTAAATTGATACATGACATTACCAAGCTGAGCGCTATCCCCATTGATCCCAATCTTCCGCCCCCTATAATCAGAAAGCCACCACCTAAGGTGAAACAACAACCTCCACCAAAGAAACGAGTGGGACGTGATGATGTAGAGATGAAGAAAGGAGATTGGCTCTGCCCAAAGTACTTATAGCAGCTTCCTCCTGTGTTCTGTAGAATCTTGTTGAGCTCAGAATTTTGTTCTCATCTTCTGGAATTTGGCTGCAGGTGTGACTTCATGAACTTTGCAAAAAACACTATTTGCTTGCAATGCGATGCTAAACGTCCCAAAAGGCAACTTCTCCCTGGAGAGTGGGAGTGTCCTCGGTTAGTTTACTCAACCACAGCTTTTTGTCAATTTAATATTTACTAGATCATGCAAAACACACTAGTGACCCCTAATTCATTTCAACATATATTTTTTTCCACACACTTGTTTTATTGTCTGTGAATTGAAACAAGTCTTTACTTGTCTGATCATCGTCTTTTTCTTTTTCTTTTTGAGAACCCCCATTTCTATTATCAGAAATGGCAACAAAACTGGAGTTCAAACAGAGTAACTACCTACAGACGATCATCTTCCAGGGCATTTGCAAATTGATATGCCATCCATCTCAATTTGCAGGAAAAAGCCCTCTAAACATCATCTAAGCTAGGTTTTACTGCTCATGGTTGCCAACAAAAGAGTCTTCTGCAAAAGGCAAACAGAAGCCAAAGATATACAGCCACACTATCTCATCCTCCATCCTGGTTGTCTCACCATCCTCAATCTTCATCCTTCGAGTCCTCCAGTCCTAAAGCTGCCAACCATGCTGAGCATCATATACCTCCTTTGCCACCTGCTTGAGTTGAGTGACTCCCTCTGGCAGTTTTCCTTCCTTTCCCTCCAACCCCTGCAAAATGGACCAAGTAGAAATCCAATGACAAACATAGAAGATACACCTGCAGGGTCTTTGGGTAGTGTATTCCTGAAACAAGTTCTGTTCCTAGTTTTCCAGATGCACCAAGTTCTGTGTTTCTGTATCAAACTTCTTAAGCCAAGGGCCAAAAAGATGATTCATATTATCTATGGGACCAATATCAAACGCACATTAAGTCAGGCTAGAGAATAGTTTATAAACAAGTGATCAATTGTTCTTATTTGCTACAAAAACTGACATTTATTGTCTGCTTTCCTCCAGCCTCTTTTATATAAGTTATCCTTTGTCAGGATACTGCTTCTTAGGTACAACAGAGTTTTTTTTAAAATACTTTCAACGGCATTTTATATTTCCACGCTTCCTTGAAGGGAAAAGCTATTTCATGTATTTTCAGACCTTTGTAGAAGGATCTGACAGTGAAATTGCCATCCTTTCATCTTATTTTTCTTTCTCATTGTTTAGAACAATTGACTAGCATCCATTATTTACCTTATGAAGCTATCAACCAGTACCCTAACAAAGTTTTTATGAATTTAAAATAACCCCAATCAGTCGAAAGAGTTTTTGCCATTGTGATGTTTTTGGTAAAGGTGATATTATAACCATCTTTTTCATTACATAACCATGGTTAAAATGTTCTATATCGTCATTATTCTGAAGAAACATTCTGGTAATCATGGAAGGGAAAAATGAAGGAATGCATATGTTTCAACAGTTGATGTGCATGGTATTATCTGCATAAGCTAATGTGTCCTTCAAATTTCAGGTGCAACTTTTTGAACTACAGGCGGAATATGTCATGCTTCCATTGTGAACACAAGCGTCCACCAGATGAATACACCAACAGCCAAATGGAAGCTAATCAATCTGTGCCACGAAAGCGATTGGAAAGACCTGCTCACAGATCTGAAGTTTGTAATGCATGGAACTTTGATTTTGATGACAATGAATCAGATGGCGCTGATGTTGCTGCATTTGAGTTTGCTGATTCATCAAAGGCCAGGGATAGCTTGTCTGTGGACAACACCTCTTCCAGAGGTGGTTCTAAGTTCTCTGAGGACAACGAATTTGGAATTAATGAAACATGGAGAGAGGGAACAGAGAGAAGGTTTTCAGAAAGAGAGAGATTGTGCTCATCGAGAGTTGGTTTTGATGATTTTGATGACGAAGAGGATGATATTGACAGTTACGAGCTTGATACACCAAAAGATGGTCAGACAGATGGAATGTCAAGGATGAGTTATTCTGACTTTGAAGATGCTTCTGACTCAGCAGACCTAAATGGACGTGCTAACACTAGGAACTCCAAGCACGGCGAAAAGGAGGATATAATAGGGTCTCCTGAGGATGAGGAATTTGATCACCCTTCCCTGAGACCTAGTCATCTTGCTGCTTCTTGGCGGAAACCTGTAAGCTGGACTGGTTCCAATGACCACAGAGGGGAATCTTTTGGCTCGGAGAGTGATGATGGGGTTATTTCTGATTTGGATGGGGATATTAAATGTAAAGGAGGCTATAACAAGCATTATCTTAGAAGAGCTGTTGTTAGGCATAGTGAAGTTGATGATGTACCATTTTCGGATATGGATTGTGACATTGGTGGCCGTGTTCAGTCAGATAGGAGGAACAGGTTCTCAAGAAAGTTCAGTGATGAATTCCCTGCCAGGGCCTCCAATTCAAATAGGAAGAAAATGAATGAACGATTCAAGAGTTCTGATATGCGTGATGGTCGCCCCCCCTTTGATAGGACTCGTAGGAGAGGTACTACTGAACTACATAGTGGCTCAAGAGATCTACAGAGTAACGCAAGAAGAAACTGGGTTAAAAGTGGTGGATTTGATGATAACAACAGGCCGCTCAGGCGTTTGAACAGAAGATAGGGGAATCCAGTTACTGTGCAGTCCTTCCAACTAGCGGTCATATTAGTGCTGTCCGATGTAAGGTGCAGATTTTTCAAATCACTTCTCATCCAGGGGAAGCCTGTAGCATCGGATCTCTCAAACCTTTATTTAATTGGAAACATAGAACGATGAGATTGCATGCAGAGCTGCAGCTGATCTCAATCCCAAGATAGACATGCCAATTTCCTGCATTACGGGATTGATGCCATTGAATCCCAAGGTCCGGCTAAAATGTGTGCCTAGAATATATTTCTAGCCATTTCTCCCCGATTAAGCATTTCTGGTCTTGAGAAAAAATGTTTAAGCATTCCCAGTAAAATAAATGTGTAAGCATTCATCATGGTTACGGTCATATGAAAAGAACTGTTCTCAATTTTGTACCAATTTCTGTTCCATCGTACTTTCAAGGAGAGGGCGATATGGGTAAGCGTTTATTCACATGATCACATCATATGCTTCAAAGTGATGTGTCCCCGGTTGCTTCTTGTGATAAATCTGCAATGGAAGTACTTGTAATGTGTGGTGATGTGGCGACTAATGTGGCAAGCATTTTAAACTTACCAATGAGGTACTTGTGTTGTGTGGTGATGTGGCGACTAACGTGGCAAGCATGGGTTTTAGGGGTGAAAATGGGCTGAGAATTTTCCGTCTGCTCAATCCGAGGCTTGTGGAAGGATATGGGAGAGAAAAATGGGATATCTGGTAATATCTGAGTTTGATTCTGAAATATAGGGAGAGAAAAAAGATACACGGTAATATTGGAGTTTGAATCTAAATTCGAAATAAAAATATAAGTTAGAATATGAGGAAGAGTTGTATTCTGTCCTATATTATTATTATCAAACATATATAAAAATTTATTTTGAATCTACCTACATGATAAAAAATTAACCCACAAGTAATATTGTATTTTTTCTTGATGAATTATTTTAATACTCTAATTGTATTTCTAGATTTAATACATATGAACTACAAATACAAATAGATTGGATTACGAGAAATAAATATGAGATAGAACACGAGATAAGTGATGTGTTATTCAACACTATTCCTACTCGAGTTTGAATTTTAAAAAAATATCAGTTAGGATCCGATATTACTCGATCTGATTTCACCCTAACTAACCGTATAGTCACGCTTTCCGCGACTTTAAATGCTCTTATATGGCTCATAATCCATATATGATAATTAGAAGGTGGAGCAAACCCACATGGAAGCCTATCAAGCTGGAGGCCTGCGTTGGTCAAAAACTAACATAGAAGAGATTATATCCTATTTAAGAAATACCCATGAGCATTATCCATAAAGTGATTCTAGATGCAAGGCAGCAATTTGATTAGAGCGAGAGATGTCTCAATAGAGATTTGAAAAGTGAAACCATGATTTTTTTTTGATAAATTTGGAATCTTATTTATTTCAGGTAAAGACCAACATTGCAAATCCAATCTCAACAACTACTTGTATATGTACCTGCAGCGTTAATTTTTCATATAGGATACTTACATTAAACCCAATGTAGTACTGATATTACAAAGAGTACAGCATTTCTTTTTCAATGCCAATACAGAATAAGGCACTTATGTTCCAAGCCTTGTTAAGACATAATGTTGAGTTGTGTACATCTGATAGATGGTAAAGGACCTAGTGTAACTCTGTAGGCAATCATGGAGCCTAAATCATTTTGTTTTTTGGGGCTTATGAAATAAAGGAGAAGTTAGCAAACGTTAGAATTTATATGGTGTATGTCGAAACTCAGTTTCGGCAATAGAAATTTGGGGGTGCAGTCAAGATCGCCAAACACAATGGGTTAGGTGAAAAACTAGGTTTAGACAGGTTCAGGCCCTCTCGTGAGGTAATACCCTACTCCTGTTTAGGGGATTCGATCCGCCGAGTGTTTATTGATCTCAAGATCTGTAGCTCAGAAAACTCATATGTCTGATCTCTTGCTCCTAAAGCTTATATCCCTCAAGGGACGCCACTTACCCCCGTTATATAGTCTTGGGAGGCGGGCTTACAAATCGAAAACCCTATCTTACTCTAAGTCGGTTTTCTCAATATTACCAAACCGTGACTATGAGTCGTTGCCTTATCTAATCGACAACGTGACACCCAAGTCATAGTTGGTTTACATATTTGGAAGGCGCAACCTATCCCTATCTCTAGTCGGATAAGTTTGCCATGTGGATATTCGATTGCCACAATCTTCACAGTAGCCCCCGAGTCCTTTGCAGTCGACGAGAAAACTCAGCCTCGAACCAAAGTAGCACGCAACCAAACAACTCTTTGGCCAAGTGCTTCTGGCGCCGAGTGATTCCATCACCTCTGCCTGAATCTCCTGAGTGGCTCCAAAGACTGTGAAGGGCTGGAAAATATCCAAAAAATAAACACCTAGGTGTATCTCTTGATGCACCTAATTAGGTGTAGCCCTCGACTATGTGGTTAGCCATAAACAGACTAAACATATAGTCCAGAACTATAAAAAATTATGCTTAGCTCAAGCTAAAGCAACCATAAAAAATCTCATCACTTGGCAAGCTCGTACTTATCCAAGTGAATTTGCCCGAATCATCTCAGAATAAATAACTCGATCAACCCTCGTGGGTGAAAAGCACTTGGTTAGCTCATGTTTATCCGAGTGGATCTGCCCGAGTTATCTCGGAAAAAAAATTTAATCATCCCTCATGGGTAAACAAGTTTTTCAGTCATCTAAAAAATATGACCAAAATATTAAATAGCTCCTGCCATAATATTGGTCTCATTCTAAAAAAGATCTTCACCAAGGTGGAAAGATAGCATTGATATAATTATTTAATCAAATGCTTAAGAATCAAACAGTCCTTGTCATCAAGGCAGCTATGAAAAGCTTCACTGTTTGTCACCTTTCAAATTGCATTGTGCCAACTTCTAATGAAGTTATGCAAACCACGGTATGAAAGGATTTCCAAAGGTACGGGGCACTCGGACACGCGCATATTGCCAAAGCAAATCTGCTTAAGTTCATCCACTTAAGTCCCTAAGGACACGTGTCAGGCCACACCTTAGCTAAGCCGCAAGTTTCTCATGGGCTCGGCCCAATCGTGAGAAAACCTAGCGCAACCCTCAAATCTTTGTACAAAGCCTCGAGGTCATCCCCGCCACTTCGTCTTCTCAAAAAAATTCCCCATTCGCAACACTGTTCATCAGCTTGCAGCGAAGAATCCTAAGCTCTTGCACGCACCCAATCCACCGATCTAGAAGCTCACGCTTTGTCACCAGCCAGCCTCCGCATCCTCCTTCGCAGGTCCCCATCTCAAATCCCCATCTTCCAGGCCAGATCCACTTCCCCACAAACCACATTCATGGCGGGAGAGAAGAAGATCTCTTTTGAGCAGTGGGCTACCTCGGATGTCAGGGAGTCCACCCTCAAGGAGATGGTGAAACACGGAGACCTTTCTCCTAAGGAAATCGTGGGCTGGCGTCCGGCGGCCGGTGAGGAGTTCCCCACTCCAAACACCGGTGAGCTCGTTGTTTTCACTTCCTTCTTTTATTGCGGTTTCAGCCTCCCCATCTCTGAGTTCTTCAGGGGGCTTCTTGACTACTATGGTCTTCAGCTTTATCATTTGAACCCAAACTCCATGCTCCACATAGCCCCCTTTTCATCCATGTGTGTGAAGCTTTCCTTGGCATCCTTCCCCACTTTCAACTCTTCTGACGTATGCTCTACCTTAAGCCGTATCCAAATAAGGACCAGCCCTGCGTCGTCGGTGGGGCGGGCTTCCAACTCCGCGGATCCCTCCGCAAGGAGTATTTTTCTCTCCCTTTGAAATCTTCTAACAAGGGCTGGCATGCGAGCTGGTTCTATATCACCAACCTTGAACCCAGCCTACCAAACTTCGTTGGCCTTCCCCCTGTGCCTAGGCCCAACTGGAGTACCGTGCCAATAGCCCAAGATTGGGATGAAGCCAACAGGCTGCTAGCGAAGATCCTAGAGATGAAGCAGAAAGGTCTTTGGGGCGAGCGGATCACTCAGCACTTCATCAGGAGCCGACTGGCTCCGATCAAGGAGCGATCCAAGCCAGCCTTTGAGTACGAGGGCGAGAGGGACCCTAATCGGGAAGACCGCGACTCCCTCAGCTTTGAAATCTTGAAGATTCGCATGTACAAGGTCTTCTCGACTGGAATTGCAGTCGAACGCAGCCTCATGCTGCCAGTCTTCCCATACAGTCTATATCGCCCTCCTCCTCCAGTAAGCCGACTTAACTACTTCATTGCCTTGCAATCTTGATGTCACACTTCTTAGTGTTGTAAGAATCTTTCTTGCAGGAAAATGCCTCCATCATCTCAAAGCCGTACAAAATCCATCATGACGACGTGTCGGCTCGGCCTGCTAAGAAGCCAGCCGGTGGCATGTCTTAGTGATATGCCCTAGAGGCAACATAGAGATGTTAGATATCACGTCAATGTTTATGTATTTATGAATAAAGTGTTATTCGGTTCCATGAAATAGACATCTTGTATTGATCAATAAGTACGTGACTTATTTATGAGACTCTATATGTATGAATCTATTTCTAAATGATCCACGATCATATGTCATATTGTTGGAACAAATATGATTCTAAGATCGCATGTTTATTGATTGATGATCATGTCTCATAGATCATGGGTATGGAGATACCAAATCAATAAACATGGACACATGTGTTGGAGAACACATTGTTGGATAGACCCACCATGAGACACTACGGGAATTAATGTGCCATTAGTTGGTCTCGGGTAGTGTTGGTACAAAGTCCTTAGACCTGAGATCACCATGGATTCCAACATGTGTAGTAGCCTACTTTGGGACTACCAAACGCTATTCCGTAATGGGTAGTTATAAAAGTAGTCTTCGGGTTTGCTATGAAACATGGAGTGGGATGTGAGTGATCAAGATGGAATTTGCCCCTCCTTTGGAGAGATATCTCGGCCCCTCGAGGTAGTGGATTATGGAAATGCATGGCCATGCTAAGTTGATTGAGGAGTCAATCAACGGATGGATAATCCAATACGGTTCGAGTGAATGGTTAAGCTATTGAAGGGATGGCACACATCTTGCCTATAGCTTAAGCGGTATCGTGAGGCAAAGGGATTTGTGTACACATTACGGAGTTGAGCCGATATTATTCTTGTATACTATGGTGTCAATATGTGCTGCTAGGTGCCGTTGTTGACGGGTCGGCCGAGTTGGACTCGAGCCGACGGTCGGCTAAGTTAGACTAGCCGAAACCGAGTATACCTGAACCTACGTGGTCGCACGCTTAAGGGGATAGAATAGATATTCGAGTTGGACTCGGATATGGCTCGATCGGATAGGGATCCGATTGGATAGAGTCCTATAGGCCTACGACGTATGGGCGGCCAATCTATGAGATTCGGATAGGATCCGATTTGAAATAGAGTCCTGATCGGTCACTAGTCCCGTCGGCCAACTCTATATAAAGGGACGAGGGTGGAGAGCTGCGACACATCGGTTGGATCGCGTTGAACCGAATCCGCAACAAATGTCGTCGAGATCAATCTCCACGGAAACCCTCCCCACTTTCGAGCCAAACCCTAGCCTTGCATCGCGTGCTAGCACACGGGTGTACGGCGTTTTGTCCCCGGACGTGTGGATACCGGTAGAGGGGCTGCTACGTTGCGCGCTGTTGATCGGCTTCGGATCGGCTGCAATCGGAGCGATTGGCTGATTAGCGTATCGGTCGGCTTGTGGGAATCGCGCAGCGCAGTTCCGGATCGGATAGCCACGATTGGGCTTTTCTTGCACACTCCAATCGGTAACGATCTATCGGCCCTTACTTGCAAGTGTTCTGGTTTGCGCGGTAAACGTTTTTGTTTTCGGCTAGCGTAGCCTCCGCGTAACCCTTCGGTGGTATCGAGCTAATCTTGCTTAGTTCGGGTTTTAGATTGGATCTGGAACAAGTTTTGCGCACGGGTTGATTAGATCAATCGGTTTTACGGGATTTGTTGAGGAGAGTTCATGGTAATTGCGTTCCTTGATAGTGTATCGGAACGGCGTAATGTGATTACATCGAAGCAATATCCATAGAACTCGGTTTGAGTCGGCTTCGAGATAGCGTTCCTTGATAGTGTATCGGAACGGTATAATGTGATTATGCCGAAGCTATCTCGTAGTCCGATCTTGTTTGCTGCCTCGCGCCTGCGCAAACCATCTCCCTTGATAGTGTATCGGGACGGCATAATATGATTATGCCGACATGGTTTCCGTAAGCGATTTCATAGATTGGATCTATGAATTTTGTGTGGTGTTCCGGGCGCTGCCCCCTTATAGGTCGTCTCGATGCCGTATCTCTGCGATAGGTAGAAAAGTTTCTACGCCTAACTTGTTTTTGCAGAGAATGCTTTGAGATGGTATGGCCCTATTGTATGTATGAGATGCATGTGATACATGTAATATTCTTTCATATGTGCAATCCCCGTAATATTCTTTCATACGTGCAATGCTTGTAATATTCTTTCACGACCTGCGAGTCGATGTAATCTTCAATTAGAGCTTCTATAGTAGTAGCTTAGTTTAAAGAAATCAAGCATCATGCACATTGGAGGATGGTGCCGAAGATGGAGATCCTCGCCGACATGGAGATGGAGATCACCATGTGAAGGGGGTCATACTATTTCATTATATGCTATTCTACTGCTTTCATATATGTGATATGTTTGTTTGATAGGATAGCATCCCTCGCAAAATTAAGTAGTAATGATGCCCTTCCAAATGTTGCACCCACCGTTATGCTCGTCAATGGTGGGTCCGCCAAAGCGAGTGCCATTCTCTATCATAACACGAGGGGTATATGTCGGACATATACAAGCAGAGCATTTGGTTTACTTAACAAGGCTATCAAAATAGTTTTGGGCCTTGGGGCATAGGTTGGGGCCGGGGCATGGAGATGCCACACCAACAACAAGAGTCACATAGAGATGTGATTAGCAAGGAGTTGCTTATCGATGTTATTAATTTTCTAGCGTGATGCCAAAGCTCACTAGAAAATTAATTAACATGTGGATCTTGACCCAATACGTAACCTAGAGGGAAGGTGGAAAATACGTAATGGGAGTCTAATGTTAAATTATTTAACAATAGACTTAGCATAAACATTGTGCTAAACTTTGTTTTTTTTGTTGTAGAATAAATGGCGGCTAATACTACATCCAGTACCTTTAATTTGCGATCTATTCTCGAAAAGGAAAATTAAATGGAACAAACTTTATGGATTGGTATCGTAACTTGAGAATTGTTCTCAAGCAAGAGCGTAAGGAGTATGTTCTTGAAGTACCCTATCCCGAGGATTTGCCAAATAATGCCACTGCAACTGCACGGAGGGCTTATGAGAAGCACACTAATGATGCCCTAGATATAAATTGTCTCATGCTTGCTACAATGTCCCCTGAGCTTCAGAAGCAATATGAGAGCAGCGATGCTCACACTATTATTCGGGACTGCGTGGTATGTTTGAGAACCAAGCTCGGGCCGAGAGGTTCAACACCTCAAAGTCCTTGTTTGCGTGCGAGCTTGTTGAGGAGAATCCCGTCGATCCGCATGTGATAAAGATGATTGGCTATATCGAGAGTCTTGAGAAACTAGGTTTCCCTCTTAGCCAAGAGTTGGCTACGACGTGATTCTCCGTCGCTCCCTCCGAGCTTCGAGCCATTCATATTAAATTATCACATGAACAATATGGATAGAACCTTGGCTGAATTGCATGGGATGCTAAAGACAGTGAGGAGAGTATCCGGAAGAATGGTCATCATGTGATGATGATGCGAAGGCTAAGCGCAAACCACTGTCAAGAAACTTTGCACCAAGAGAAAGTTAACTCCCGATGAGATCGTGAGTGCCTCCAATGCAAAGAAGGGCAAGAAGGGGTCGGCGGCATCGATGCCGTTTGCTTCTATTGCAAGGAGACAGGCCACTGGAAGAGGAACGCAAGAAGTACATGAAGGATCTCAAAAAGAAGCAAAGTACGACTTACGCTCAGGTATTAATGTTATAGATATTAATCTTGCTACTTCACCTCCGACTCTTGGGTATTTGATACCGGATCGTAGCTCATATTTGCAAATCGTTGCGGGGAATGAGAAGAAGTAGAGGATTGAGAAGGGGCGAGGTGAACCCGCACGTCGGCAATGGAGCAAGCGTTGCTATAGTTCTTGTCGGACAGTACCACTTCATCTACCTTCAGGATTAGTTTTGGAACTGAATAATTGTTATTGTGTTCCAACACTATGTCAAAACGTTATTTCCGCTTCATGTTTGCAAGCGGAAGGATATGATTTTAGATCAATGGACAATGGTTGTTCAATATATCTTAGAGATATGTTCTATTTTCATGCTCCATTGGTGAATGGATTATACGTTTTGAATCTTGAAGCGTCTCCCATATATAACATTAATACGAAAGGCAACTCTCTAATGATATAAACCCCACGTTTATCCGGCATTGTCGCTTAGGCCATATAAATAAGAAACGCATGGAGAAGCTTCATAAGGATGGATTGCTTCACTCTTTTGATTTTGGAATCATTTGAGACATGTGAGTCTTGTTTACTTGGTAAGATGACAAAGGCACCTTTCACGGGACACAGTGAAAGAGCAAGTGACTTGTTGGCACTCATACATACTGATGTATGTGGACCAATGAGCTCAACGGCCAGAGGTGGTTATCAGTACTTCATTACCTTTACCGATGACTTTAGTAGATATGATTATATCTACTTAATGAGGCATAAGTCCGAATCCTTTGAAAAGTTCAAAGAATTCCAGAATGAAGTACAGAATCATTTAGGGAAAACAATCAAGTTTCTACGATCAGATCGTGGAGGAGAATACTTGAGCCAAGAATTTGGTAATCATCGAAAGATTGTGGAATTGTTCCACGTTGACTCCGTCGGGAACTCCACAATGGAATGGGGTGTCCGAACGGAGAAATCGCACCTTGTTGGACATGGTGCGGTCGATGATGAGCCAAAGTGATCTTCCGTTATCCTTACGGGGATATGCTCTTGAAACATTGCGCTCACACTAAATAGAGTTCTATCTAAGTCAGTTGAAAAGACACCATATGAGATATGGACGGGGCAACCCCTAGTTTGTCTTTTCTCAAAATTTGGGGATGCGAAGCTTATGTAAAACGTTTACGATCGACAAGCTCACACCCAAATCGACAAGTACTTCTTTGTGGGATATCCTAAGGAAACTAAGGGATAATACTTTTATAATCGGGAACAAGGCAAAGTGTTTGTCGCCCGACACGGTGTCTTCTTGGAGAAAGAGTTTCTTTCAAGAAGGGTTAGTGGGAGCAGGGTGCATCTTGAAGAAGTTCAAGAAACACCGAAAATGTTTCGGCGACCACGGAACCACAACAGAGGAGCAAAGTGTTGCGCCACCGGTTGTAGATACACCCGCCCACGAGAGTCGAAAGATCACGTCGTGCACCCGACAGTACACAGTGCGAAACAACGTGATATATTGTTGTTAGACAACGATGAACATAAGACCTATGAGGAAGCGATGGTGGGACCCGATTCCAACAAGTGGCTTGAGGCCATGAAATCCGAAATAGAATCCATGTACGACAATCAAGTTTGGAACATGGTTGATCCACCTGATGGTGTCAAAACCATTGAGTGTAAATGGGTTTTTAAGAAAAAGGCCGATATGGATGGAAATGTTCACATCTATAAGGCGCGATTGGTGGCGAAAGGTTTTAAACAGATTCAAGGAGTTGATTATGATGAAACCTTCTCTGTCGCAATGCTTAAATCTATTCGGATTATCCTAGCGATTGCTGCATATTTCGATTATAAGATATGGCGAGATGGATGTCAAAACGGCTTTCCTAAATGGAAACCTAAGCGAGGATGTATACATGATACAACCTCAGGGTTTTGTCGATCCAGAATCGCCTCGAAAGATATGCAAGCTACAGAAATCCATTTATAGATTAAAGCAAGCATCTCGAAGTTGGAATATTTGTTTTGATGAAGTAATCAAAGGGTTTGGTTTCATCAAAAACGAAGAAGAGGCCTTTGTTTACAAAAAGGTCAGTGGGAGTGCAATTGTATTTCTAATCTTATATGTGGATGGCATATTGTTGATCGGAAATGATATCCCTATGCTAGAATCCGTCAAGTCTTCATTGAAAAATAGTTTTTCATGAAAGACTTAGGGGAGGCAGCATACATAGTGGGCATTCGGATCTATAGAGATAGATCCAAGAGGCTAATTGGATTAAGCCAAAGTACATACATTGACAAGGTGTTGAAAAGGTTCAACATGCATGATTCCAAGAAAGGTTTCTTGCCCATGTCACATGGCATTAATCTTAGAAAGAATCGGTGTCCTCGGACACATGATGAGCGGAATAAGATGGGTATGGTTCCATATGCTTCGGCAATTGGATCCATCATGTATGACATGCTTTGTACACACCCGAGATGTCTCGTACGCTTTGAGTGCTACGAGCAGATACGTCGAGATCCGGTGAAGGTCACTGGATGCCGTAAAGAATATCCTTAAGTACTTGAGAAGAACTAAGGATATGTTCCTAGTCTATGGAGGTGAAGAAGAGCTCGTTGTAAGTGGTTACACCGATGCTAGCTTCCAAACGGACAAGGATGATTATAGATCGCAATCTGGGTTCGTGTTTTGCCGAACGGAGCGCGCAGTCTGGAAGAGTTTCAAGCGGGATACGTTGCTGATTCGACAACGGAGGCCGAGTACATTGCTGCTTCGGAAAGCTGCAAGGAGGCTGTTTGGATCAAGAAATTCGTTTCGAGCTTGGTGTGATGACTAGTATGACGGTCCAATGTCTCTCTATTGTGATAATAGTGGGCCATTGCACAAGCCAAGGAGCCGAGGTCACATCGAAGTCCAAACACATAATTCGGCGATATCATCTCATCCGCGAGATAGTGGACAGAGGTGATGTCAAGATATGCAAAGTGCACACGGATCTCAACATAGCCGATCCGCCGACAAAACCTCTCCCTCACCGAAGCATGAGGCGCACACAAGAGCAATGGGTATTAGATAATTACATGATTGACTCTAGTGCAAGTGGGAGATTGTTAGTGATATGCCCTAGAGGCAACATGGAGATGTTTGATATCACGTCAATGTTTATGTATAAATGAATAAAGTGTTATTCGGTTCCATGAAATAGACATCTTGTATTGCTCAATAAGTACGTGACTTATTTATGAGACTCTATATGTATGAATCTATTTCTAAATGATCCCGATCATATGTCATATTGTTGGAACAAATATGATTCTAAGATCAGCATGTTTATTGATTGATGATCATGTCTCATAGATCATGGGTATGGAGATACCAAATCAATAAACATGGACACATGTGTTGGAGAACACATTGTTGGATAGACCCACCATGAGACACTACAGGAATTAATGTGCCATTAGTTGGTCTCAGGTAGTGTTGGTACAAAGTCCTTAGACCTAAGATCACCATGGATTCCAACATGTGTAGTAGCCTACTTTGGGACTACCAAACGCTATTCTGAATGGGTAGTTATAAAAGTAGTCTTCGGGTTTGCTATGAAACATGGAGTGGGATGTGAGTGATCAAGATGGAATTTGCCCCTCCTTTGGAGAGATATCTCTGGGCCCTCGAGGTAGTGGATTATGGAAATGCATGGCCATGCTAAGTTGATTGAGGAGTCAATCAACGGACGGATAATCCAATACGGTTCGAGTGAATGGTTAAGCTATTGAAGGGATGGCACACATCTTGCCTATAGCTTAACCGGTATCGTGAGGCAAAGGGATTTGTGTACACATTACAGGTTTAGAGCCGATATTATTCTTGTATACTATGGTGCCAATATGTGCTGCTAGGTGCCGCGTTGACGGGTCGGTGAGTTGGACTCGAGCCGACGGTAGGCTAAGTTAGACTAGCCGAAACCGAGTATACCTGAACCTACAGGGTCGCACGCTTAAGGGGATAGAATAGATATTCGAGTTGGACTCGGATATGGCTCGATCGGATAGGGATCCAATTGGATAGAGTCCTATAGGCCTACGACGTATGGGCGGCCAACTCTATGAGATTCGAATAGGATCCGATTTGAAATAGAGTCCCGATCGGCCACTAGTCCCGTCGGCCAACTCTATATAAAGGGGCGAGGGTGGAGAGCTGCGACACATCGGTTGGATCGCGTTGAACCGAATCCGCAACAAAAGTCGCCGAGATCAATCTCCACGGAAACCCTCCCCACTTTCGAGCCAAACCTAGCCTTGCATCGCATGCTAGCACACGGGTGTACGGTGTTTTGTCCCCGGACGTGTGGATACCGGTAGAGGCGCTGCTACGTTGCGCGCTGTTGATCGGCTTCGGATCGGCTGCAATCGGAGCGATTGGCTGATTAGCGTATCGGCTGTCGGCTTGTGGGAATCGGCAGCGCAGTTCCAGATCGGATAGCCCTGATTGGCTGTTTCCGCTGCACACTCCAATCGGTAACGATCTATCGGCCCTTACTTGCAAGTGTTCCTGGTTTGCGCGGTAAAAAGTTTTTGTTTTCGGCTAGCGTAGCCTCCGCGTAACCCTTCAGCATGAAGATCCAAAGCGATCCAGCCGGGAAGAGGGCAGCCCCGAGTGAAGACATCAGTAAGCGGGCGAACAAGAGGAGGATGATCATTGATGACTCGGACGACGATGTCCCAGCCCCTCAAGCCGAAGCAACCCCTCCAAGGCCATCACCGAAAGCGGCGTCTAAGATCCGTCGATCGACCAGGTTCGTCTTATGACCAAAATCGAGCTCTTTGTTAAGAGTTTCTTCATCTTCATCCCGATTGCTCCTGTCCTTGTTTTTCAGGAGGCCTCAAAATATTGATCTCACTGGTCAAAGTGAGGGCCCAACACCAGCTGCAACGACCGAGGCATCAAAGCCTGCGGAGCCAAAACCCCGGAGCCCTCTCCCGAGCGAGAGTGCTCCGAGTGAGAGGCCCTCACCTCCCAGTGTGGATACCCCAAGGAAAGAGCCCCCGACCGCCAGCCGAGATCCCCCGACTGGAAACCAGTCGGCCACAGAAGAGCCCCCAGCTGCCACTCGAAGGGCCCCGACTGAGGATCAGTCGGGCAAGAGCCAAGGGGAGAAAAGCAGCCGGGAAGTGTCGGTTAAGGATCCAGCCACCAAAACCGGTAAGTCTTGAATCAATATCTAGCTTTTAATCTTCGGTTTAATCTTTCTGTATCTTCATCTGCTCCTTCTGACCCATTTAGCCAAAGTGGAAGAGATTCCCGGGTTGCAGTCCTCTGAAACCTAGGTTCCTGCGATCAGAATTGAGTGGCGAGATTCCGAAGGCCAGAAACAAGGTATCATCTTGAACAAACAAATGGAAAATGAAGAAAGAGATGCGCTTGTGGACAGCCTGAATGAAGCGACTCGGCTGTTAAATGTAAGTCCTGATCCTTTTCTGTTGTAGCTTCATCATCTCTTTTCAGTCGACCAACCTCAGAACTCGCATGCAGAGGGTATACTGCCAATCAATGGCTAAGTCTGATGCACTCGAGAAGTTGGTCCCACACCTGAACTCTCTGGAGAACATCCAGCAAGAGCTGAAGGCCAGTCGAGAAGAAGCCGCATCGAGGGAAGCAGCCCTAAGGAAAGAGATAGCCGCGCTCCGGAGGAGAATCTCGACCTCGGGCTCGTCGGGAGTAAGCTTAGCCCTCTTGGTCTCTTTATGTCTTCAATTGTAGTTTGTGCTAATCTTGGTCGTTGATAACTTTTCTTGTTGTAGAGAACTCGTCGGAGGTCCACTTGCTTCAGGCCCAGCTGGAAGAAACCAACATCACCAAGGCCGAGCTGGAGACCGAGTTTGAAGGTGAGTTCTTTCAAAGCTGCGTCTTTTGCTTTACTTCATCTTCGGGTATTTTGTGTGATCGTGTATCTTCGGCAGCTTACAAGATTAAGACCCGAGCTCAGTACACGTCTTGATTGAGAGGGTCAAAAAAGCTGAGAGCGTTAGGGAGGATGTTGCTAACGCGGCAACGCCGGTGTTGTTGTCGCTGTTCCATAACAGACTCGGGACCAGCTCGTTGGACCCGGTCGAGATCTTCGACAAGCTCCGGAGGGCCCCTGATCAATATCTACAAACATTTCTGAAGCAGCCGTCATGGGAGCGGGCTTCGCCCTTGCGCAGACCAAGTCGCTCTACCCCCGGGTAGATATTGATTCAATCGGGGAAGGGTTCGCCGACGGTACTTCAGATGAGCAGGCCCTGGACTTGATTAGTGAGGCACAGGAATCGGCCAAAAAGGTGGCCGCCGATGTAGTGAATCACTTCCGACCTTGATTGTCTTGTGAACATTGTATGCAACTTTCCGATGTAGACTTGTAAATATTCAGCTTATTTATGCCAATGCCTTGATCCGAGTTTTTATGTAAAATTTCTTAAGTAATTTTCGTCCGACTGTCACCAAGCCTAAGCTTGAGTAGGTCATCAAAAAATTCTCAGTCCTTATACATTGAACTCGAACCAAGGAACATTAAACAATGATAAACCGAATATGCATAAGTTGCTGAAGAAAACTATGCTTTATTGACATATGTACAGCCCCCGACTGCTAACTCAAGAAGTCATCTTGCTTGAGTTTGGCAGTCAAGAAGGGCATGAAACTTAAGGCAATTTAAGCATAGTATCGTCGAAGATGTTCGATGTTCCAGGAGTTCTCCACCATGGATCTGTCTTCACGTTTTAGTCGATATGCACCTGGCTGAGTCACCTCAGCGATTATATATGGTCCTTCCCATAGGGGAGATAACTTGTGATGGTCCTTGGTGGTCTGAATCTTGCGTAGAACCAGGTCGCCAACGATAAAAGCTCGTGATCGAACGTTGCGACTGTGGTATCGTCTGAGCCCTTGAAGATATTTTGCCGACTGGATGAGGGCTGTCTCACGGGCCTCTTCCAGTCGGGTGAGGTCATCCACTCGGTCTGGGTCGTAGCGTTCGTCGTTGAAGCTATGGACTCGGAGAGATTCGTACTTCATCTCGTTTGGCAACTGGCTTCCGTGCCATAGACCAAAAAGAAAGGAGTTTGGCCGGTAGCCCGACTGGGTGTGGTCCGCAGAGACCATAGAACCGAGGGAAGCTCTTGAACCCACTTGCCGGCATAAGGACTTAGGCGATCAAACACGCGGGCCTTGATGCCTTGAAGAACCATCCCGTTGGCACGCTCAACTTGTCCATTGCTTTTGGGACGTGCAACCGACGCATAGCAGATTTTGATCCCAAAGTCTTCGCAGAATTCCTTGAAGATGCCTCCAGTGAATTGAGTCTCATTGTCGATTATAATTCTGTTTGGGACGCCGAACCGGTGCACGATGTTGAGGATGAAGTCTTGTGCCTTGTCAGCAGTGATTGTAGCAACCGGCTTAGCCTCGATCCATTTGGAAAATTTGTCAATTGCGACGAATAGGTGTGTGAATCCTCCTGGAGCCTTCTTGAAAGGGTCGACCATGTCTAAGCCCCATACCGCAAACGGCCAGGATAATGGAATTGTTTGTAGCTCTTGGGCTGGGACATGGCTCTGTCGGGCGAAGAACTGGCAACCTTCACAAGTTCATACCACTTTGTCAGCGTCGGAGACCGCCGTGAGCCAGAAAAAACCTTGTCTGTAGGCTTTGCCCACCAAGGTGCGTGCTGCCGCGTGGCTTCCGCATATGCCCGAGTGGATGTCTTGGAGTAGCTGCCGTCCTTCCTCAGGTGTGATGCATCTCATTAGGACTCCGGAGGGACTTCTCTTGTATAAATCGGAGTCGACCATGATATAAGCCTGACAACGACGTCGGACACGTTCTGCCTCATCCCGGTCTTCCGGCAGCTCTTGCTGAGTTAAAAATTTGATGAGTGGTGTCCTCTAGTCGGCGTCGATCATGGCGGCTTCGTTTGCAGTTTGCTCGTTGGGAGTTGGTTTGGCTGTGACAGTTGGTTCGTAGAGATGCTCTACAAAAACGTCTGTTGGAGCGGCTTCTCGCTTGGATCCGAACTGCGCCAACTCGTCAGCTGCCTCATTATTGTGTCTTACGACATGGGATAGTTCCAGTCCATCAAACCTGTCTTCAAGTTTGCGAACTTCTTGTCGGTAGGCCTTCATGGTGTCGTTTAGACAGGACAAGTCCTTCATCACTTGGTTCACAACCAGCTGGGAATCCCCTATCACGACGAGCCGACGTATCCCGAGTGAAACTGCGAGCCGAAGTCCATGTAGCAGGGCTTCATACTCGGCGATGTTGTGTGAGGCCGAGAAGTGAAGGTGGAGAACATATCTTAGCCTTTCCCCAGTTGGGGAGATCAGCACGACTCCTGCTCCCAAGCCGGTGATCCTCTTGGATCCGTCGAAGTGCATGGTCCAGTATTGAAGGTCTTCCCGAGGTACGTCTTCTTGCTGTTCGGTCCACTCGGCCAAGAAGTCCGCCAGGGCTTGTGACTTCACAGACGTCCTCGCCTTGAAAGTTAAGTCCAGCGGCATCAGCTCCAGGGCCCACTTTGCGATGCGCCCAGTCGCCTTCCGGTTGGCATGCCTCTTTCGCCAAGTCGAGAGATGAATCGGCTTAGCGCCGCCATGCAGCCGGTGAGCTTCTGGACATCCTTCTGGTTACTCGGGGGCTTCATGCTCAAGATAGCATTGATTTTTTCTGGATTGGCTTCAATGCCGCGATGTGACACCATGAAGCCGAGCAGTTTGCCTGACGGGACGCCGAACGTGCACTTCTCCGGGTTCAACTTCATTCTGAAGGCCCGAATGTTTGCGAAGGTTTCTTCTTGGTCGGCAATCAGGTCTTCTTTCTGCTTGGTCTTGATGACGACATCGTTGACATAAGCTTCCACGTTCTTCCCAATCTACGTCTGAAAACATCTCTGGATCATGCGTTGGTACGTGGCCCCGGCGTTCTTCAGACCGAAAGGCATCGTGATGTAGCAGTAGGCCCCAAACGGCGTGATGAATGATGTTTTCAGGCAGTCGGATTCCTTCAAGCCGATTTGGTGGTAGCCCGAGTAACAGTCCAAAAAGCTTAAGAGTTGGCAGCCGGCTGTTGAGTCCACGACTTGGTCGATGCGAGGCAGCCCGAATGGATCTTTGGGGCAGGCTTTGTTGAGGTCGGTGTAGTCGACGCACATGCGCCATTGCCCCGTCTTTTTCCGGACCAGAACCGGGTTAGCCAACCAGTCGGGATGTAGGACTTCCTTGATAAAACCGGCGGCTAAGAGCTTTGTGAGTTCTTCCTTGATGGCATCTTTTCGATCCTGAGCGAACCTGCGCAATCGTTGTTTGATCAGTTTTGCGTCATCTTTGACGTGTAAAGAGTGCTCGATCACCTCCGTAGGAATTCTAGGCATATCAGATGGTTTCCAAGCAAAAACATCTTTATTATTTTGGAGGAAGGTGACGAGCGCGCTTTCCTATTTAGGATCTAGTTCAACACCGATTACAGTGGTTTTTGAGGGATCTGATGGATCAAGGAATATCTTCTTAGTTTTGGCGTCGCCTTGTCCTGATTTGGCTATCTTCTTCGTGGGGATTTCACCCTCTGCCGAAGTTGATGCGGCCAATCGGATTTCTTCCTAGCCACGCGATCGGGCCATGTCGCAGCTTTCCTTGTCGCAGGTGAAGGCTTGCTTTACGTCGCTGCACAAGGTGATGACGCCGTTTGGACCCGGCATCTTCATGCAGAGGTAAGTGTAATGGGGTATCGCCATGAATTTGACGAGTGCAGGCCTTCCGATGATCGCGTGGTAGGCCGTCTCGAAGTCGGCTACCTCGAAGGTGATATTCTTCGTCCGGAAATTCTCTCGAACTCCAAAGGTGACTGGAAGGGCGATGTGCCCGAGTGGCCTAGATGACAGCCCCGGGATAACTCCATGGAAGGGGGCTGAGCTTGCCTTCAGTTTGGCTCTCGGGATCTGCATCTCGTCCAAGGTCTTGGCGAAGAAAATATTAAGGGCGCTGCCCCCATCAATGAGGACGCGCTTGAGCTTGATGTTGCAGACCATCGGGTCCACACACCAGTGGATAGCGCCCCGGGTGAACCACTCGGTCAGGATGATTCGAGCGGTCAAACGTGATGGCCACCTCCGACCATCGTAGGTACTGTGGGACCTCGGGTTGCGCCGCGTTGACCTCGTAGTCAGTTAGCTTCTGTTTCCTCTTGGATTCATACGCTTGTGGCCCCCCGAAGATGTGATTCAGCTCGCCCACGGGGTCTTGAAAAGGCTCTGCGTTTCTAGCCGGGTTGTTCTTCTTGGTGCCCGATGGACTGGCTTCATCAGTCGGCTTCTTGTTGAGCTGTGCCGCATATTGCTCGGCGAACTGTTTATAAATAAAGCAGTCCTTAGTCGCGTGCTTGTGGTAGGGATGATGCGTGCACTGAGCGTTCATGATAGCGTCGTAGGCAGCGACTCGGGGGTGACGTTGGGAGTTGGACGTCGCGGCAACTAGGTCTTCAGGTCAACGCTTGCGGTCCTTCTGGCCCTGGTTGTTGTTGCCGTTATCCTTCTTAGGATGTCGGCTTCCTCCCGATTGCTTGTCGTCCCTCCTGTTAGGCCGGTCTTGGCGCGCCGCTTTGATTGCGTCGCTGGACTTGGCGTACGAGTTCGCCGTCTCGAACATCTGCTTCACCATCTTCGGTGGTTTGTGCCCAAATTTTCCAATCAACAGCTCATCACGGACTCTCTTCTGGAAGGCGGCGATGATGATGTCGTCGATGATGTTGGGGATCTTGTTGCACTTTTCGGAGAAGCGCCGGATGTAGTCCTTCAAAGGTTCGTCCGGCTTATGGACGACGTTATAAAGGTCGAAGTGGGTTCCAGGTCTCTCGAAGGTACCCTGGAAGTTGGCGATGAAGTGGTCCCTTAACTCACTCCACGAGCTGATCGAGCCTCGTGGCAAGCTCGTGAGCCAGTTCCTGGCCGAGTTAGCAAGGGCAACAGGCAGGTAATTGGCCATGGCCTTATTGTCGCCTCCTGCCGCACGGATGGCGAGGGTGTACATGGTTAGCCACGACTCGGGGTCGGTCTTGCCATCGTACTTCTCGATTCCAGTCGGCTTGAAACTATTCGGCCAATGCACTCGGCGTAGGTCCCGAGTGAAAGCGGGTACTCCATCGTCATTGCTGTCAGGCGATCCCCTTCGATCTTCGCGGGAGCACCGATCTCGTTCCTGATAGCGTCGGTCGAGGACTTCCTGCAGATCGCTCGGCGGGGTCCTTGGCAAGCTGCTTCGGTAGTCGGAGTTATTGCTGCGGCGGACCCGGTGGTGGATAGGTGGTCGTTCGTGCCGCTTCTCACAGGAGTCGGCCGATTGCTCCTGATGCTTGCGCGTGGTCTCGTGGCGAAGGTCTCTTGACCTAGTCGCCGTCCGGTCTGGCTCGGGCCTCTTGTAATCCCGTGACCTCAGCGGCGGGAGTCGGCTTCTGTCGGCGTTTACGCCACGGATTCGGTCGGTCTTCGGGCCGAGGAGGTGGGAGGAGCATTGGCTGTAGCCGCGACGATGGTCTTGATTGGCGTTACGTCGGGGGGCGTCGTCTCGATTACGGTGTCCAGGAGTATGAGGGCAGCGACAGCGTTCTGCTGTGGTGTTTGAAAGATGTTGGTGTTGCGGACTCGCGTTTGAAGTATGGCCTCTTGAGCGGATCGTCCGGCTGCCCTCAGATCCTGCTTTCTTCTGTCGGCTTTCTCCTTGCGCTTTTTCTCTTCTTCCGCCAGCTTGCGCTCTTGCTCAAGTCTGGCTCGTTCTTCTTCTGCGAGCCTACGGGCCATGGCTGAGTCGAACTCGGCCACCTCGGCCATGAGGACGTCGAAGCACTTCGGCTCGTAGTCCTTGTCGCAGTCGGAGTCGTTAGCTTCGTCCGAGGGGATGCCGTAAAGGTTGTCAAAGCCTGAGGAGCTGAGGTACTCGTCGAGCTCCGAGGATGAGCATGACCCGAACGGTTGGAGGATGACCGCGACTTCCTCGAGCTGGGTTGCTCGGATCTGGATCGTTCCGGTCGAGTCGTAGCTTGATGACGTGGGCTCTCTCGAGTAGGTCGACCTCGACTCGGGGAGGAGCTTGCGGTAGATCTCGCGGCGTTTGGTAGTCCAAACGGCGCCGAGAGGTTTTCTCCGAGTAGATTGGTTCCAACGGGAGGTGAGGAGACAGCTATAGATCTTGGCAGCGTTCGGTAGCCCGAACGGCACCGAGTGGATTCCTTCGTCAGAGTGGATGGACTGCATCTTGGAACTCAAGATTTTGTCGCGGATTTTGGCATGGTTCGGCAGCCCGAACGGCGCCGAGTGCGTTTCCCCTTCCGATTGGTTCGAATCCGAGTCGAAGGAGGAGAACTTGTTGAAGTCGTTGGCGGCGAAGTCGCCGATGCCTGAAGAAGAGCCCATCGCGCTTGCCGACAAGATTGTCGAAGAAGTCTTGACGCGCGGGCCCCTACTTGGCGCGCCAACTGTCGAAACTCGGTTTCGGCAATATAAATTTGGGGGTGCAGTCAAGATCGCCAAGCACAAAGGGTTAGGTGAAAAACTAGGTTTAGACAGGTTCAGGCCCTCTCGTGAGGTAATACCCTACTCCTGTTTAGGGGATTCGATCCGCCGAGTGTTTATTGATCTCAAGATCTGTAGCTCAGAAAACTCATATGTCTGATCTCTTGCTCCTAAAGCTCATATCCCTCAAGGGACGCCACTTACCCCCGTTATATAGTCTTGGGAGGCGGACTTACAAATCAGAAACCCTATCTTACTCTAAGTTGGTTTTCTCAATCTTACCAAACCGTGACTATGAGCCGTTGCCTTATCTAATCGGCAACGTAACACCCAAGTCATAGTTGGTTTACATATTTGAAAGGCGCAACATATCCTATCTCCAGTCGGATAAGCTTGCCATGTGAATATCTGATTGCCACAATCTCCACAGTGTATACATACAATAAAAAAAATCGAAGGATCAGAACGGTTTGCATCATCTAAAATTGAAATCGAACGGTCCCCATGTTTCTCAGATGACATGGCCTTTGTAACTTTGTAAAAAAGATTAGTACTTTCACTAATTTAGATGGGTGTTTATGACCTGTCTATTAGTGTTCTATCTTTTTTTCATTGTTGCCTTCCATTAAATGCTAACCGTTGTCACGTTACCTCAACCAAACAAATTATATTCTATGCTAGATATTCATTCAGAGTCGTCCTTTTATCCCCCTTTGCTATACTAGACATTTGACGAGCCTTTTTTATTTTGAGATGGCCCTAAGCTAATAATACGATAGAGAGAGTTCTCATAAGAGGTAAATGATACTTTAAACGGTCACAATAATAATATACCCCATGTCAACGGTGCAATTGTGTTTTGCAATGCAAATCACAATATATGTTTCGATAATAAAGATACTCAGGCAAGAAAGGACTATGAAAAAATATTATACTTTTGCTAATTAGATAGCCACAAAAAGAATTGTAACTTTTGTATGTTTGAAAACCATCTAATTCCTTATACGCTTAGGAATACAAACCAAACATATTGCCTACGTCTAATACAAACCAAATTTCATATTACACGCATAAGCATTTTTATTATTTTCTAAACTATATTAATCACGGAGATAAATTTGAGCTGAATAGAAAGGTACAATTATACAGAGTTGATCTTCCAATCTTTCACAAGTCATTGTCTAACTTGTCTGATCTAGACCGGCTCGACGTCTATTACATACATGTGTGGTCATCATGTGTTTATGACATATAGGTGTGACAAATTATTAAACATCACATTTAATAATAACAAATAGTTAATATCTCATATAGGTGTGACAAATTATTAAACGTCACATTTAATAATAACAAATAGTTAATATCTCACCTTCGTGTCTTTGCAAAGCATGTTAAAGTGCAAGAGCAATTTTCCCACTCTGGATCATAAAAATTAAAATTTGTCCTTTACAGATTGGACTTGTAAATCTGTTTGACCAATATGAATTAGTTTATAGAACATGTTGTAAATTTAAACTGCAGATGTATAGGCTATAATAATATACCAACAAATCCCAGATATCCTGAATTCTTTCAAGTGCAATCCTATAAACCAAATATTCAGAGAGTTGTCTGTCTATCAAATATTTGCTACTCTGATTATGTAAAAAATCTGCGTCAAACGCTAGCACCACCAGATCATCGTCGCCCATGAAAAACACCACGTTCATCATCGGTCTTTCAGTCATGCCCCCAGTCTCGAGGTCCCACACCAACAGGTACGCGCCGCGCTCCTGTGCTCCACAAATCAGCAGCATATCCAAATGTGAATCTAGCTCATACAAGTACCTGATCAAATCAAGAAGCCACTTCGAGTCTAAATTTAGTACCAAGAAGCTCAAACAGTTCTATGGAATACTCAGTTGATTGGCAAGAATCTAAACACATACTTAGATACAGATCAAATAAAACAATGAGATAGTCAAACCTTCTCCCCATGATCATTAGCTTTGCACCTTCCACTTATCTCCACCAATGCTATTGGCAAGGGAAAAATCCTAAAAAGAGCAGAACATTATTAACTTTAACATTCATAGGGGAAAGAGCAAGAGATTTTACAAGCACGACTATTTGTGAACGCCTGAACAAAAGGTGCAGTTTGTGAAGAGAGAATGGTTAATTACTGAAACCATTTGCAATAAAAGAGCATGTCCCGAAAAAATATATTGGCATAACTTAAGACTTTTTCTTTAGAATATGTATGAGATCCGCGTATCATTTTATTAAGAGAGGAAAAAGACAGTGAAAAAAAACCCCATCAAGGTTTTACACAGACAACACCAAACACAGCACAGAAAAAGAAACACAAACAAATGCTCACACGAACCGTCCTACGGAGCTAGCGCTTTTGCCATAGCAAAAAGCTCACGCAGCCTCGATGCTCCTGCCGCACACCAAAGGGCGTCCTCGGTAGCCACTGCTTGGAGGACAACTTCCACACTAGGAGTAACTCCATTATGAGACAATCATTTTGATGCTTCCAAATCTTTCAAGCGACCAAAATAATCATCATATTGAGGGCATTTTCATTCTTTCTCAACCTTTCACTGCTCTTGACCACCAACTAGGGAAGACTAGTATTATGATCGGGAAGCTGCAAGATCAATGCCCAAACTTGTCAATTGAACACACAATTGATCAAAATGTGTTGTATGGATTCCTCCGCTTGGTCACAAAGGGGACAAGCCGCCGGATGAGGTAAGCCCCGTTTGACCAGACGGTCGGCTGTCCAACATCTGTTGTAAACCGTGAGCCACATTAAAAACTTGCATTTTAGAGGAGCCCAACTGTTCCAAATCCTGCTTCAAGGAGCAAACCGAATGGTCCCAACAAAGAGAGGCTCATATGCAGATTTGGAAGTGTAAACTCTCGAACTAGCAAGCTTCATTGGTGGTGATTTGGCGCATCATCTAAGGTTAACCCCTGCAACATCTTCCAAATGTGGAGATACTCCGCAATAACTTCAACCGTCAAAGTCCCTTTGATGTCCGAGATCCATTTTTATTCTCCAAAGCTTGTGCCACCGTACACTTCTTTACCACCTTTTTCGCAATCAGCTAGAAAAGGTTGGAGGCTATCTCCATGATAGCCTTCCCTTCAAGCCATCTATCTATCCAACAAAGAGTGGAAAGTCCATTTCCCACATGGGAAACCATCGTCATTTTAAAAAGATCATGAGGCCATGCGAGGAACTTGAACAGGCAGCCCTTGCCAAGCATGAGTGCTATCTGTCTTTTGGAATCAAAGCCACCTAATTCAAAGTGCCCAACTCATATACTCCAAATTTAGGACTCCAAGGACCCCATACATGAGAGGACGACACACTCTTTCCCATGCCACCAAACAATTACCTCCATTAGCCTTATCTCTACCTGACCACAAAAACCCTCTTATCCTTTTGTCAATAGTCGTTATCACCCATTTAGGAAGGTCCATGGCAATCATACTACAAATAGGGATGGCTGACAACACAACACACACAGAGATGAGATGACCAACCCTATTCATGAACGAGGCCTTCCACAACGGTAGATTATCAGCCACTTTATCAATGAGGTCCAATAGGTCGGCCTTACTTAGCTTCGTAAGCTTCTGCGAAAGACCCAAATAAGTGCAAGGAAAATCCTTCAACTCAAGGAAAATCATTTGTGATCACATCCAAATCATCCTCACTACATCTGATGGGAGTTATTGAACTTTTCTGCATATTAGTCACCAAACCAAAGGCATGACCAAAAATATCCAAAACTTGTGTGATAGAAGAAAGATCCTGAGCCGTTGGTCTAGAAATAAGAACCACATCATCTGCATAAAAGGAGCACCGCTGATGTGTTTGCCATATAGCAAGGGGTTGCAACCATCCTTCCTTAGTTGCTCAGTTCACAAGAGAGTTGAGCACATCCATGACCAAAAATAAACAACATTGGTGATAGAGGGTCACCTTGCCAAAGCCCTTGTCAATGAAGAATACCTCTCACGGTTCCCCATTGATCAAAATCGGGTGGACAAAGTAGAGACTATAAAACATAAAAGATTATACCACCGATGACCAAAATCCAGTTGTTGTAAAACCTCCAAAAGAAAAGGCCAAGAGACTGAATCAAAAGCTTTCAAAATGTCTAGCTTTAGAAGGACATGATGCTCTTTTTTGCGTGTAAACATTTGGCCATTTGCTGCACTGAGAAGAAGTTATCATGTATACTCCTTCCCTTGATGAAAGTGCTTTGGTTGGGTGAAACCATACGGGGCAGCAGCGGGGCAAGCCTATTGGCCATAATTTTCATGACCAACTTTGCAAACCTATGGATAAGGCTTATTGGGCGAAAGTCCTTCACCTGACAAGCATCCACCTTTTTGGGCAAAAGAGTGATATAGGCTGAATTCAACAATTTGAATTTAGAAGCATGCCCTTGTTGAATCACTGCAAGCTCTAAGAGATTGTCACCTTTGATAATCTCCGAACATGCCTTTTTTGACGTAAAATAGTAGGAGAGGCTCCTATTGTGCTATATAAAATAATAATAGGATAATTTACAGAGAGGAAAGGTGGAAAGCACCGGAATATTTATAGGGGGAACAATGGAAAAAAATAAAACAATGACGCCAAAAAACTTGTTGGTATTTATTACAAACACAGAATAATCTACAAGTGCACATGTATTGTTGTAGCTTTCACCCAAGAGTATGGGTATCGTATCCACAGGGAGCGTGTATCTAAGAACAGGATTCATCCAAGGACAACAACTAAATGGTAGGCTTAGGATAGAGAGGATTCTCGTGGGTTAATAATCTTAATTAAGTTAAGGTAAAAACTCTATCGATTGCTTCGGGCACTGGCTTACCCTTGGTCTGCCAAGGAGACTCTGGCCTATAGCTCTATGATGTACCCGAACATGGAGGATTACAAAGGATGGATAGCGCTATTGATGAGGACATCCCGTCGTGCATGCTAGCTCAAGTCCAAAGGATACAAATCAAGGTCCACTTACAACAAGTCGTATCAAGAAACTACAAGAGTATGTTTACACATGAAGACGTGGAAGACACATGACGACCGAACCCAGGAAAAAGTGACGCATAGTCTGCCAGGGGCAGAATTTGGTACAACTTTGCATGCAAAACTGTACCAATCCACAAAGTTTCTTGATGCATGCTGCACATGTCTGGAAAGCTCTTCGAGTCTACTTTCACACTCAACAAACGATTTGTCTTTTGGACTTCCCAATAAGGATTCATGTCCAGATTAGTGGAGACTGCTTTGGAGGCATACAATTACGCAAGACCACTTCGGGAATCCATCTCGAGGGGACCTTGAAGAGTTACGCGGAAGCTACGATAGCTAAAAACAAAACTTTTCTTCCGTGCAAACCAAGAACACTTGCAAGTAAGGATCGATAGATCGTTACCGATTGGAGTACGCAGCGGAAAATAGCCAATCAGGAGCTATCCGATCCGGAACAGTGCTGGCCGATGACAGCCGATTTCCGCAAGCCGACAGCCGATTCTTGGGAACAGACGATTCACCAATCAGCCGATTCACCGAGTACTTGATTCGCCGAGTTGTCCGACCGCGCTCGCGCGCCTCGCTCCGATGCGCCCGACCGCAACCGATTCCACCACAGCCGATTCGTAGCTGACGAACAGCACCGCAACGTAGCAGCGCCTCTACCGGTATCCACACGTCCGGGAACAGAACGCCTAACACCCGTGTGCTAGCACAAGATGCAAGGCTAGGGTTTTGGCTCGACGGTGGGGAGGGTTTCCGTGGAGATTGATCTCGCCGACTTCTATTGCGCCAAATCAGATTGATTCGGTTCAATGCGATTGCATGCATCAGCTCTCCACCCTCACCCCTTTATATAGAGTTGCCGGTTGGGCCTAGAGGCCCATCGGGACTCTATTTTGAATCGGATCCTATCCGAATCTTCATAGAGTTGGTCAGTCGGACCTCGTAAGCCCATAGGACTCTATCCGATCGGATCCCTATCCGATCGAGCCGTATCCAAGTTCAACTCGAATGCCTGTTCTTATCCCTTTAAGCGTCCGACCCTGTAGGTTCAGGTATACTCGGTTTTAGCCCGAGTCGAACTCAGCCGACCTATCAACAGCGGCACCTAGCAGCACATATTGACACCATAGTATACAAGAATATAATATCGACTCTGAACCTGTAATGTGTACACAAATCCCTCGGCCTCACGATACCAATTAAGCTATAGGCAAGATGTGTGTGTCATCCCTTCAATAGCTTAACCATTCACTCGAACCGTATTGGATTATCTGTCTGTTGATTGACTCTTCAATCAACTCGGCATGGGCATGCACTTCCATAATCCATTACCTCGAGAGGCCCAGATATATATCTCCAAAGGAGGGGCAAATTCCATCTTTATCATTCACATTCCACTCTATGTTTCATAGCAAACCCGAAGACTACTTTTATAACTACCCAGTTACGGAATAGCGTTTGGCAGTCCCAAAGTAGGCTACTACACATGTTGGAATCCATGATGATCTCAGGTCTAAGGACTTTGTACCAACACTACCTAAGACCAACTAATGGCACATTAATTCCTGTAGTGTCTCATGGTGGGTCTATCCAACAATGTGTTCTCTAATACATGTCCATATATATTGATTTGGTATCTCCATACCATGATCTATGAGACATGATCATCAATCAATAAACATGCCGATCTTAGAATCTTTGTTTCAACAATATGACATATGATCAGGAAGCATTTAGAAATAGATTCATACATAAAGAGTCTCATAAATAAGTCACATACTTATTGATCAATACAAGATGTCTATTTTCATGGAACTGAATAACACTTTATTCATTTATACATAAACATTGACCATGATATCCAACATCTTCATGTTGCCTCTAGGGCATATCACTAACAGACCTTTCACATTACCTATCTTCAAAAACTCCATTTCGTTTTCACACATATCTAGGAGGTTTTTTCCTAGTACAAATATGACATGTCTCTAAGCTATTAAAAACTGTTTGATGATTTGATAATCTACATGATATTGCAGCCGCATTGCTGAGTGCCTTGCTCAAACCTTTGTTCTTCCTTGTTTTTCTTGGACTTGTGAAGTGATTCATCTGGGATCCCTTAGTTCGTGCTCTAGGTTTCCAGTATGGCTGCACTATTTTGTGTGGATTAGTTCCAGATTGTGGTTCTGCGGTCGTTTGGAGATCAAGTCGAAGTTTCGTGGTTTCGGTGCCTCTCTCCCCGGTGCTTGGTCACATCCAACCTTTGTCAGGTATAAAGCTAGTTATCCCATTGTTCACAGCAAGTTATCTTCGTCCTTTCGTCCTACTGTCATGAAGATCGGGCCATCCCCGTATAGATCCATATATGGACCTATCAGCTGTCACCACCTGCCGCCTACCTCTATTACCCGTGGAGCACACAACAAACAAACGTAACCTCCACCCTAGACACCACGTTTATGCTATTAATTACTATCCTAATCTCAACGTCATTCTTATAGAAGATTAAGATACTCTATCTAGGCAGAGCAATGAACCCGAAACGATAAGAATATATCTTACTTAAATAAGAAAAGTAATACCAAAGAAGGTCATGGATACTTATATAAAAGAATCATTTGTCGAGGTACAAGATCGGAGAGAGTGTCAACATCTTCGGCACTCCTCCGAAACTCCCCTGGAAGAATGCCGACATCTCCGGCACTCCTCCAGAACTTCCAGGAGAGAACTCCAACATTCAGGGGACTCCTTTCGGAGCTTCCTCTCACTCTCTTCCTACTCTACTAGAGCGATGCCTAAGTATGAAAGTGAGTTGTACTCCACTTTGTTGTGTGTTTTGAGAGTGAAGTGAGCTCCTCCTTATATAGTGTTGTAATGACGGTTTGGAGGTTAGTTAAGCCCGAAAACCATGCATAACCGCCATTCGGGAGTCATCAAGAGCCTACACATGGAAGTAGATGGCGAGGGGAGCCGAAGTTGGTCCGACGGACCTTGTGGTTCAGCTGAACTTCTGGCCCACCTCCCAGCCACTCCTTCGGTTGGGAGGTTGCCTAGTGGGCCCCCTACATGTTGTACCTTGGTTGGGCGCAATTCTAGGTGGTTTTGATTGATATGTGAGTCCTTCAATCCGTGTAATCGCGTTCAATTGTCTGGAGGTGTATCTTGTTGCATGGCGGGTGGTTTTCGTTCATGATTCACCGACATACAAATATTCACCAAGACTTATCTAAATGGTTAGTACTAACCACTACCTCCAAGTTTGGTATTCCATTTTATATTCTTTCATTTGCTCTTATATAGGAATTGACGGTCAGATTTGGTACTTAAGGACCATCAACATAGAGGTCGTTGATGGCCCCGGGTTCCACGGGAGCTCCATTTTTCCAAGGTGGTTCCGGGGGAAGATGTGGATCCTGCAGCAGCCTTGAATGCAGTGTCTAGGTTGGCAACGGTGGATCTGATCTGCTCAAATCAAGCGCCCACATCAGGGTTGGCAGCTGGGCTGAAGAGGACTTGTCCTAGTAGATTGTTGACATTGGTTAGTTGCTTGGTAGGTGTAAGGACAGGTTCGGCTAGGGCATGAGTTTTATTCCGGGATCTCCCCGTCTTTTGTGTGTGTCCCTGCTGTGGCTGCTTTCACCCCAGTCCTAGATTATGCCCTCAATCACGTTCACATCACAGATGAAGTTTGATCCTGAAGATTCATAGTCGTCCATGCCATGAAGAACAGATGGTTCATGGGGATCGAGCCCGATGTACCCGACAAATCTATCTGAATCCGCTCGTACGTTGTCATTCACTTGTGAGTCGTTGGATTGCTTCCGATGAGAGTGGATTGGGCAACATTTGGGCAAAGAGTTTTCTGATGAAGGCGGAGTCGTAGACTCAGTAATCTTGAGGAAGATCTTACACCACGTCAGAGGATGGTTCTTGATCTTGTGGATGGGGCACCGTTTACGGAGAAGTGCATTGAATTCCACGAAGCTTGCAAGTGTCAAGTTCAGCCTTTCACTTGGAGTATGATCCGACATCTATCCAGGGCGTGGGAATTTGTTTTATGGATGGGGAACCACTGCCCGTTGATCCCACTGACGGGTTTCTCTGTCGGCATTCGATTCGCAGCGTGAGCCAGAGGGTTGACCGTCTTAGAGCATGTCTAACAGTGTCTCTAAAATAAATATCTAATTCTATTTTGGAGAATTTCCTTTTAAAAAGTGGCTCCAATAGATACTTCATATGAATCTCTAAAATTGTAGGTTCTCTAAAATAAGGATCTCATGCTCAAAACTAAGAATAGAAACATGGTTCTCTAAAATAGCTCCTGCCAGCGTGAGGTTTTTTTACCAAAGACACACGCGAAAAATCGGTCTGGGCGGCGGAGCGTCGAAGTGCAGTCTGCCGTGCCAACGCCGCTTGCCGCCTGCTACGCCGCCCTGCTACTTTTGCCCTGCCGCTTTTGCCCTGCTGCTGCCGTCCTGCTGCCGCCGCTTTGCTGCGTATTCTCAAAAACCAACCAAGTTTCTGTATCAATTGCTGGTTATTATTAATCAACACTTTAATCAGACAATCTGCTGCCGCTTCATGTCGCTTCTGTCGTTGTTTGTCAGCGCGCTGCGCTTGCCGCGCTCTTGCTGCCGCCAACGCTGCCGCTTCGTGGCACACCTCCTGCGGCGGCCCCCGACAAATCTGTCGTCGCGCCACGGAAAAAACTTCGGGAGATTATACCCTAATGGTTGATGGGCCCCAGTTAATTAAAAAATAGAGAATAATTTCTGAGAATCTGCTATATCATTTTTTATTTCATTCTCTAATTTTTTAGAAATTCTCTATATGAGCTTTTTTGAGAATTGGTTTTGAGTATACATTGGGCATGCTCTTAGGAACCTCATGAGCAGACTCCGTTGTCCGTGCTTGGTTCTCAGCGAGAGCCGGATGGCCAATTGTCGGAGTAGCAGCAAACACTGGGAACATGATGGTTCCAACTTAGACATAAGTGAACGCTGGTTGGGTTGAATCTCCTAGGCTAGGATGATCGTAGAAGCTCGCTCAAAAAATCCTCCTCTTCAGCTCATCTTGTCAAAATCCTTTAGCATCAAGTCCCATACCTAACGTGCCACTGTCGACGGGCTATACCCAAAACCGATATTTATAAAGTATGGGATCATTAGAATCAAGATGTATGTGAGATCGTAGCGAGAAAATAAAAAACAAGGGTTTACACTGGTTAGGGCTCTCATATTGAGTATGTCGAAACTTGGTTTTGGCAATATAATTTCTGGGGTCGCAGTCGAGATCGCCAAGCACAATGGGTTACAAGGAAAAGAGGATTTAGACAGGTTCAGGCCCTCTCGTGAGGTAATACCCTACTCCTGTTTTGGTGGATTCGATCCACCGAGTGTCTTTATTGATCTCGTGATCTAAGGCTCAAAGCTTAAAGCTGATCTAACATAGGATATAAGATCTGATATCCCTTAAGGGACGCCCCTTACCCCCCTTATATAGTCTGGGGAGGAGGGCTTACAAATCGGAAACCCTATCTTACTCTAAGTCGGTTTCCTCAATCTTACCAAACCGTGACTATGGGCCGTTGCCTTATCTCAATCGGCAACGTAACACCCAAGTCATGTTTGGTTTACAGATATGACAGGCGCAATCTATCCCTACCTCCAGTCGGATAAGCTTGCCATGTAGATATCCGATTGCCATAATCTCCACAGTAGCCCCCGAGTCCTTTTCAGTCGACGAGACAGCTCAACTTCAAACCAAAACAGCACACAACCAAAAAATCTCTTTGACCGAGTGCTTTTGGCGCCGAGTGATTCCATCATCTCTGCCTGAATCTTCCCGAGTGGCTCCAAAGACTGTGAAGGCCTGGAAAATATCTAAAAAATTCTCAAAAATAAATATCTAGGTGCATCTCCTGATGCACCTAATTAGGTGTAGCCCCCGACTATGTGGTTAGTCAAAAATAGACTAAGCATATAGTCAAGGACTATAAAAAAAATCATTCTCATGTAGATGCTTAGCTCAAGCTAAAGCAACCTCATTGCTCGGCAAGCTCATACTCATCCGAGTGAATTTGCCCGAGTCTTCTCAGAACAAATAATTCAATCAACCCTCATGAGTTAAAAGCACTCGGTAAGCTCATACTTGTCCGAGTGGATCTGCCCGAGTCATCCCGAAACAAATATTTTAATCGTCCCTCATGGGAAAATGAGTTTTTTCAATCGTACGAAAAATATGACCAAGTTATTAAATAGCTCTTGCCATAATACTGGTCTCAATCTATAAAGATCTTCACCAAGGTGGAAAAATAGAATTGATATAATTACTTAATCAAATGCTAAAAAACCAAACAGCCCTTGTCATCAAGGCAGCTATAAAAAGCTTGACTGTTGGTCACCTTCCAAGTTGCATCGTACTAGCTTCTCATGAAGTCAAGCAAACCGCGGTATGAAAGGATTTTCAAAGGTACAGGACATTCGGACACGTGCATATTGCCAGGGCAAATCTGCTTAAGCCCATCCGCTTAAGTCCCTAAGGACACGCGTCGGGCCACACCTTAACTGGGCCACAGATTTTCTCATGGGCTCGGCCCAATCACAAGAAAACCTAGCGTAACCCTCAAATCTTTCTATAAGGCTCGAGGTCGTCCCCGCCTCTTCATCTTCCAAAAGATTCCTCTTTTTCGCAGCACTGTTCACCAGTTCCCTACGAAGAACCCTAGACTCGCACGCTCCCAAATCCATCCATCCAAGAGCTCGCTTCTTGCCACAAATAGCTCCCGCAGCCAATCTTCCAAGATCTCTTGTTCAAATCACCATCCTTTCCAACTAGATCCACTTCCCATCCACACCACACTCATGGCGGAGGAAAAGAGGATCCCGTTTGACCAATGGGTCACATCGGATGTGAGAGAATATACCCTCAAGGAGATGGTGAAGCACGGCGTGCTTCCCCCAAAGGAGATCGTGGGATAGCGCCCGGCGACGGGTGAGGACTTTCCAACCCCGAACACCGGTGAGCTTGTTGTATTCACCTCTTTCTTCTATTGCGGGTTCAGCCTTCCCACCTCCGAGTTCTTTCGGGGGCTTTTAGATTACTATGGTCTCCAGCTCTACCATCTGAACCCCAACTCTATGCTTCACATCGCCCTCTTCATTCACGTATGCGAAGCATTCCTCGGCATCCTTCCCCACTTTCAACTATTCCGCCGCATGTTTTATCTTAAACCACATCCAAATAAAGACCACCCATGCGTTGTTGGCGGGGCAGGTTTCCAACTCCGCGGATCTCTCCGCAAGGAGTACTTCTCTCTTCCCTTAAAATCTTCCAATAAGGGATGGCACGCGGGTGGTTCTACATTAGCAACCTCGAACCCAGCCTGCCAGCTTTCGTCGGTCTTCCGCCTGTCCCCAGGCCAACTTGGAGCACCGTTCCAGTAGCCCAAGATTGGGACGAGGCCAATAAACTGCTTGCGAAGATCCTAGCGATGAAGCAAAGAGGTCTTCGCGGCGAACAGATCACTCGACACTTCATCAGGTACCGACTGGCGCCGATCAAAGAACGGTCGAAGCCGGCCTTTGAGTACGAAGGCGGGAAGGACCCCAATCGGGAAGATCAGGATCCACTCAGCTACAAAATCTTGAAGATCCGGATGTACAAGATCTTCTTGACTGGAATCGCAGTTGAGCGTGCCCTCATTCTGCCGGTTCTCCCATTCAGCATCCACCGGCCTCCTCCTCCGGTAAGCCGACTGGCTGCTTCATCATGTCTTGCAATCTTGATATCTTGTCTCTTAGTACTGTGTGAACTTCTCTTGCAGGAAAATGCTTCTGTCACTTCAAAGCCGTACAAGGTGTCCCACGATGACGTGCCGCGTCGCCCAGCCAAGAAGCCGGCTGGCGAGATTAAGATCCAAAGCGATCCAGTTGGAAAACGGGCGGCCCCGAGTGAGGACACAAACAAGCGGGCGAGCAAAAGGAGGCTCATTATTGAGGATTCGAACGATGACGTCCCGGCTCCTCCAGTCGAGACCCCTCCTCCAAGGCGATCGCCGAGGACGGTGCCGAAGATCCGCCGGTCGTCCAGGTATGTTCCATGACTGAAGTTCGAACTTTTTCATTGAAAGCTTTCTCTGTCTTTACCCCAGCTATAATCATTATCGCAGGAGGCCCCAGGACATAGATCCTGTCGGGAAAGGTGAGGGGCCGACTCCTGCCGCTGCTCCCGAGGGGCGAAAGCCTGCAGAGCCGAAGCCTCGAAGCCCGCATCCGAGCGAGAGCGCTTCGGGCAAAAAACCTTCGCCTCCGAAGAAGGATGCCCCAAGGAAGGAGCCCCCGACCGTCAGCCGGGAAGTTCCTACTGGAAGCCAGTCGACAGCCGGGAAATCTCAGGCCGCGGCTCGGCCAGCCCCGACTGAGGGTCACTCGGCGAAGAGCCAGAGGAAAGAGGCCAGCCGGGCTGTTTCACCCGAGCGTACAGCCACTGAAGCCAGTGAGTCTTGTATCAGAATTTTCTCTTTGCTCTTCTAGTTAGAATCTTTCATGTCTTCATTCGTTCTTCCTATCCGCTAGCCACAGTGGAGGAAATCCCTAGGTTACAGTCTTCTGAAACCTGGGTTCCTCCAATCAAGATTGAGTGGCGGGACTCGGAGGGCCAAAGGCAGGGCATCATCCTGGACAGGCAAGCTGAGAGAGAAGAAAGGGATGCCCTTGTCGAAAGCTTGAACGAAGCGACTCAGCTGCTCAACGTAAGCCTTAGTCTTTTTCTCTTATTGAGTTATCACCCTTTTCCGGTTGGTCACTCTTCGGATTTCACGCGTAGAAGGAGTACTGCCGCTCCATGGCGAAGTCCGAGGTGCTAGAGAAGCTGGTTCCTCACCTGAACTCCTTAGAGGACGTTCGCGAAAGCCGAAAACCACTCGGGAGGAAGCCGCGTCGAGGAGGCGGTTTTAAGGAGGAGATCGCGGAGCTTCGGGAGGCGAACCTCGACCTCCGAGGATCAATCGGGAGTAAGCTCATCCCTCCAAGTTTCTTTGAGATTCTCATGTTGTCCCTGGTTACTGATGATCTTCTTTTCTTATAGAAAATTCGTCGGAGGTCCATTCACTCCAAGTCCAGCTGGAGGCAGTCAGCCTCGACAAAGCCGAATTGGAGGCCGAGTTTGAAGGTAAGCCTCTTTGAAGTAACATTCCTTGTGCCGCTTTATTTCCGAGCGTTTTGCATGATCGGATGCTTTTGGCGGCTTACAAGGTTAAGACCCGAGCTCAATATGGGTCAAACAAACCGGAGAGATCCGGGAGGAGGTCGCCAATGCTGCTGTGCCAATCTTGCTATCTTTGTTCCACCATGGGATCGGGACCAGCTCACTGGACCCGATTGAAGTCTTTGACAAGCTGCGGCTAGCCCCCGACCGATCCGGCCAACATCACCGAAGCCGCCAACATGGGGGCTGGTCGCTCTTGCACGAGACCAAGTCCCTTTACCCCGAGTGGATATCCACTCGGTCGGAGAGGGCTTCGCCGATGGGACCACGAGATGAGCGAGCCTTGGATTTCTTGAGTGAGGCGCAGGAGTCGGCAAAGAAGATCTCCGTCGATGTAGTGAACAATTTCCGGATTTGATTTATCTTTTGAACATTGTCTTGTAAATGTCGTGTGATCGTGATGCTCTGATGTAGAACTTGTGATATATTTAGTTTATTTATGTTAATGCCTTGATCCGAGTTTTTGTGTGAAATTTCTTAAGTAGTTTTTGTCTGACTGTCACCAAGCCTAGGCTCGATTAGGTCATCAGAAAACTCTCAGTCCTTAGACACTGAACTCGAATCGAAGAACATTAAACAATGATAAACCAAATCATGCACAGAAGTTGATGAGGAAAACTTAAGCTTTATTGACATATGTACAGCCCCCGACTACTAACTCAAGAAGTCCTCTTGCTTGAGGTTGGCAGTCAAGGAAAAACATGGAGCCTTAGTTAAATTAGGCATAAAATCGTCGAAGATGCTCGATGTTCCAGGAGTTCTCCACCATAGACCCGTCTTCACGCTTTAGCCGGTATGCACCGGGCCGAGTCACCTCAGCGATTATGTATGGTCCTTCCCATAAGGGGATAACTTGTGACGGTCTTTGGTGGTCTGGATCTTGCGTAGGACCAGGTCGCCAACAATGAAAGCTCGTGCTCGAACGTTGCGACTGTGGTACCTTCTGAGCCCTTGAAGGTATTTGGCTGACTGGATGAGAGCTGCCTCACGGGCCTCTTCCAATCGGGTGAGGTCATCCACTCGGTCGGGGTCGTAGCGTTCATCGTTGAAGCTGTGGACTCGGAGGGATTCGTACTCCATCTCGTTTGGCAACATGGCTTCTGCGCCGTAGACCAAAAAGAAAGGAGTTTGGCCGGTAGCCCGACTGGGTGTGGTCCGCAGAGACCATAAGACCGAGGGAAGCTCTTGGACCCACTTGCCCGCATAAGGGTTTAGGCGGTCGAAAACGCGGGCCTTGATGCCTTGGAGGACCATGCCGTTGGCTCGTTCGACTTGTCCATTGCTTTTGGGATGGGCGACTGACGCGTAGCAAATCTTGATTCCGAAGTCCTCGCAGAATTCCTTGAAGATGCCTCCCGTGAATTGAGTCCCGTTGTCAGTTATGATTCTCTTTGGGACGCCGAAGCGGTGCACGATGTTGAGGAAAAAGTCCCGTGCCTTGTCAGCAGTAATTGTGGCGACCGGTTTGGCTTCAATCCACTTGGAGAACTTGTCGATTGCGACGAAGAGGTGTGTGAAACCTCCTGGAGCTTTCTTGAAAGGGCCGACCATGTCCAATCCCCATACCGCGAACGGCCAGGAAAGTGGGATTGTTTGAAGCTCCTGGGCTGGGACATGGCTCTGTCGGGCGAAAAATTGGCAGCCTTCGCAGGTTCGTACGACTTTGTCCGCGTCGGAGACCGCGGTAAGCCAAAAGAAACCTTGCCTGTAAGCTTTGCCGACCAGAGTGCGTGCTGCCGCGTGGCTTCCACATATGCCCGAGTGGATGTCTTGAAGTAGCTGCCTCCCTTCCTCGGGTGTGATGCATCTCATTAGGATTCCGGAGGGGCGTTCTGCATGGTCCAGTGTTGGAGGTCTTCCCGAGGTATATTCTCTTGTTGCTCAGTCCACTCGGCCAGGAAATCCGCCAGGGCTTGTGACTTTATGGACGTCCTCGCCTTAAAAGTCAAGTCCAACGGCATCATCTCTAAAGCCCACTTGGCGATGCGTCCAGTCGCCTCCCGGTTGTGGATGACATCGCCGAGTGGAAAAGAAGTGACGATGGTGACCGAGTGACCCTAAAAATAGTGCGCCAACTTCCTCGCGGTTATTAGAACACCGTAGAGTAATTTTTGTACCTGAGGGTAGCGAATTTTGGCTCCTGCCAACACTTCGCTAACGAAGTAGATTGGCCTCTAAATCTTCTGAGCCCGTCTTTCTTCTTCGCGCTCGACCACGAGAACTGTACTAACCACTTGGTGAGTGGCTGAAACGTACAGCAGCAAAGGTTCCTGGGGTTGAGGCGAAGCCAGGACAGGCGGCGTTGTAAGGAACTCTTTGAAATCCTCAAAGGCCTGGTTGGCTTCCGCGGTCCACTGGAAGTCGTCTGTCTTCTTTAGTAATCTGAAGAAGGGCATGCCTCGTTCGCCGAGTCGAGAGATGAAGCGGCTTAGTGCCGCCATGCAACCGGTGAGCCTCTGGACGTCCTTCTGGTTACTTGGGGGCTTCATGCTCAGGATGGCGTTGATCTTCTCTGGATTGGCTTCAATGCCACGATGTGACACCATGAAGCCGAGCGGTTTGCCTGATGGAACACCGAAAGTGCACTTCTCCGGGTTTAACTTCATCCTGAAGGCCCGGATGTTTGCAAAGGTTTCTTCTAGGTCAGCGATCAGGTCTTCTTTCTGCTTGGTCTTGATGACAACGTCGTCGACATAAGCTTCTACGTTCTTGCCGATCTGCGTCTGGAAGCATCTTTGGATCATGTGTTGGTATGTGACGCCGGCATTCTTCAGGCCGAAAGGCATGGTCATATAGCAGTAGGCCCCAAACGACGTGATGAATGATGTCTTCAGGCAGTCGGATTCTTTCAAGCGATCGGTGATAGCCGAGTAGCAATCCAAGAAACTCGAAGTTGGCGTGGCCGTTGAGTCAACGACTTGGTCGATGCGAGGCAGCCGAACGGATCTTTGGGACAGGCTTTGTTGAGGTCGGTATAGTCAACGCACATGCGCCATTGCCCGTTTTCTTGCGGACCGGGCTGGGTTGGCTAACCAGTCGGGATGAAGGACTTCTTTGATGAAGCCGGCGGCCAACAGCTTTGCGAGCTCTTCCTTGATAGCGTCTTTTGGGTCCTGCACGAATCTGCGTAATCGTTGTTTTATCGGTTTGGCGTCATCTTTGACGTGCAAAGAGTGCTCGATCACCTCCCTAGGAATTCCAGGCATATCAGATGGTTTCCAAGCGAAAACATCTTTATTATTTTGGAGGAAGGTGACGAGCGCGCTTTCCTATTTGGGATCTAGTTCAGCGCCGATTATAGCAGTTTTCGAGGGATCCGACGGATCAAGGGAGATCTTCTTGGTCTTGGCGTCGCCGGATCCTGATTTGGCTATCTTCTTCACGGGGACTTCGCCCTCTGCCGAAGTTGATGCAGCCAATCGGACTTCTTGTTGGCCACGCAATCTCTCACGAGATTGGGCCATGTCGCAGCTCTCCTTATCGCAGGTGAAAGGCTTGCTTCACATCGCTGCGAAGAGTGATGACGCCGTTGGAACCCGGTATCTTCATGCAGAGGTAGGTGTAATGTGGGATCGCCATGAATTTGGCAAGCGCAGGTCTTCCTATGATGGCGTGGTACGCTGTCTCGAAGTCGGCCACCTCAAAAGTGACGTTCTCCGTTCGGAAGTTCTCTCGCGTCCCGAAGGTGACAAGGAGGGAGATGTGCCCGAGTGGTGTAGATGATAGCCCCGGGATGACTCCGTGGAAGGGGGCTGAGCTTGCCTTCAGTTCGGCCCTCGGGATCTGCATTTCATCCATGGTCTTGGCAAACAGAATGTTGAGGGCGCTGCCCCCATCGATGAGGACGCACTTGAGCCTGATATTGCGGACCACGGGATCCAGGACGAGTGGATAGCGCCCGGGTGAACCACTCGGTCGGGGTGGTCCGAGCGGTCAAAAGTGATGGCCACTTCCGACCATCGCAGATACCGAGGGACTTCGGGTTGAGCCGCGTTGACCTCCCGGTCGGTTCTTCTGTTTCCTCTTGGATTCATAGGCTAGCGGCCCTCCGAAGATGTGGTTAAGCTCTCCCACAAGGTCTTGAAAAGGTTCGGCATTTTCAGCCGCGTTGTTTTTCTTGGCGCCTGACGGACCAGCCTCATCAGTCGGCTTCTTGTTGAGCTGCGCCGCGTATTGCTCGACGAACTGTTTGTAGATGAAGCAGTCCTTCACCGCGTGCTTATGATTGGGATGATGGGTGCACTGGGCGTTCATGATGGCGTCGTAGGCGGCGACTCAGGGACGGCGTTGAGTGTTGGAGGTTGCGGCCACTAGGTCCTCGGATCGGCGCTTGCGATCTTTTTGGGCCTGGTTGCTACCGTTGCCGCCATCCTTCTTAGGATTGCGGCTTCCTCCCGTTTGCTTGTCTTCCCTCCTATCGGGCTGGTCTTGACGGGCGGCCTTGATGGCGTCGTTGGACTTTGCGTAGGAGTTCGCCGTCTCGAACATCTGTTTCACCGTCTTTGGTGGCTTGCGCCCGAACTTTCCGATTAACAGCTCATCACGGACTCCCTTCTGGAAGGCGGCGATGATGATGTCGTCGGTGATGTTGGGGATCTTGTTGTGCTTCTCGGAGAAACGGCTGATGTAATCCTTCAGAGGCTCATCCGGCTTTTGGATGACGTTGTATAAATCGAAGTGTGTACCGGGCCTCTCGAAGGTTCCCTGGAAGTTGGCGATGAAGTGGTCCCTCAGCTCGCTCCACGAGCCGATTGAGCCTCTTAGCAGGCTCGTGAGTCAGTTTCTGGCTGAGTTAGCGAGGGCCACAGCCAGGTAATTGGCCATGGCCTTGTTGTCACTGCCTGCAGCGCGGATGGCGAGGGTGTAGACGGTAAGCCAAGATTCAGGGTCAGTCTTGCCATCGTACCTTTCAATCCTTGTGGGCTTGAACCCACTCGGCCAGTGCACTCGGCGAAGCTCCCGAGTGAAAGCCAGCACTCCGTCGTCGCCGCTATCGGGTGATCCCCTCCGATCTTCCCGAGTGCGTCGGTCCCGCTCCTGGTAGCGGCGATCGAGGACTTCCCGCAGATCACTCGGCGGGGTCTTTGGTTGGCTGGTTGGATAACTGAAGCTGTTGTTGCGGCGGACGCGATGGTGGGCGGGCGGACGTCCGTGTCGTTTGTCGCGGGAGTCAGCCGTTTGCTCCTGGTACTTCTGCGTGGACTCGCGGGGTGGGCCTCTTGGCCTTGTTGTCGACCGATCTGGTTCGGGCCTCTTATAGTCTCCTGACCTTAGAGGCGGGAGTCGACTTTTGTCGGGCGTTTCAGCCACGGACTCAGTTGGCCTTCGTGCCGAGGTGGTGGGGTGGCCGTTAGCTGTGGCTGCGACGATGGTCTTGATCTTGTCGAGTATTGGAGTCACATTGGCGGGTGCCGTCTCCATGACGGTGTCCAAGTGCGTGAGCGCGGCAACGCGTTCGCCGTGGCGTCCGGAAGATGTTGGTGTTACGAACCCGCGTTTGGAGGATGGCCTCCTGGGCAGATCGTCCGGCTGCACGTAGATCCTGCTTCCTCTTGTCAGCCTCGTCCTTGCGTTGCTTCTCCTCTTCGGCCGTCTTGCGCTCGTGCTCAATCTTGGCTCGCTCTTCTTCAGCAAGCCTCCTGGCCATGGCTGAGTCGGACTCGTCCGGCTCGGCCATGAGGACATCAAAGCACTTCGGCTCATAGTCCATGCGGCAATCGGAGTTGTCGGCTTCGTCAGAGGGGATGCCATAGAGGTCGTCGAAGCCGGCAGAGCTGAGGTATCCATTGAGCTCCGAAGATGAGCAGGAGCCGAATGACGGGAGGATGACGGCGACCTCCCTTGATCCTGGGTAGCCCGGGTCTGGATCGTTCCAGTCCGAGTCAGAGCTTGGGGATGCGGGCTCCTCCGAGTGGGTCGCCCCCGACTCGGGGGAGAGAAGTTTGCTGTAGATCTCGGCGGCGTTTGGTAACCTCAACGGCACCGAGAGGTCTTCGTCCGAATTGATTGCCTCCGTCGGGGAGGTGAGAAGATTGGCGCAGATTTCGGCGGTATTCGGTAATCCGAATGGTGCCGAGTGAAGTCTGTCGTCGGAGAAAGTAGATTGCATCTTGGTCTTCAAGACGTCGTTGTAGATCCCGGCGCCGCTCGGAAGTCCGAACGGCGTCGAGTGGATTTCCCTTCCGACCGGTCCGAATCCGAGCCGAAGAAGGAACTGTCGACGAAGTAGGCGGCGAAGTCGCCGAATCTTGAAGGGGATCCCATCACGCTTGTCGGCGAGATTGTTGAAGAAGTCTCGACGCGTAGCCCCCTACCTGGCGCGCCAACTGTCGAAACTTGGTTTCGGCAATATAATTTCGGGATCGCAATCGAGATCGCCAAGCACAATGGGTTAGAAGGAAAAGAGGATTTAGACAAGTTCGGCCCTCTCGTGAGGTAATACCCTACTCTGTTTCGGTGGATTCGATCCGCCGAGTGTCTTTATTGATCTCGTGATCTAAGGCTCAAAGCTTAAAGCTGATCTAACATAGGATATAAGATCTGATATCCCTCAAGGGACGCCCCTTACCCCCCTTATATAGTCTGGGGAGGAGGGCTTACAAATCGGAAACCCTATCTTACTCTAAGTCGGTTTCCTCAATCTTACCAAACCGTGACTATGGGCCGTTGCCTTATCTCAATCGGCAACGTAACACCCAAGTCATGTTTGGTTTACAGATATGGCAGGCGCAATCTATCCCTACCTTCAGTCGGATAAGCTTGCCATGTAGATACCCGCTTGCCATAATCTCCACAGAGTATTAACCCCACTCCAGTTTATATGTATTTCTAGGAAACAAACACCATACGGATTATAAAGAAGGAAAAGACCAGCTAATCTGACCCGCCGAATAGGATCCACTAAGTTCCTCAGCGAGGCTTTATTGGGGACTTAGGGCGTTGGCTTCCTCCGGATTATCTCTTAATGTGGCTTTGGCTACGGCTTGTAATTCGATGCCATCCCCTCCACGGGGCCCCTTAGATTTATACTGATAAATGCCTTCCTTTTCAAGTAGAACTTGGAGAGCCCGGAGTAGATACAAGCCGAGAAAACCTCGTCTTTTTAGTAGGACTTTAACACCTTCTATCCCGACACGATTTCCTTTTGGGATCGTTTTTTACCATATCTGAGTATATCCCTTTCTGTATAGCATTAGATATGCGATATTTTTATAACACGAACCCATATGTAGAAGATATACCTTATCTATAACACCGACGGTACAATACTGTGCTCAACACAAATATGCTACTTACACAATATTTAATAATTAAAAATAAATATTATTCTTTAGTCATACTAAAAATAAATTATGCCAAAAAAATATCTCTCATAATAAACTCATGAATATACAAGTCTCATACAAAATATTTCTATACTCCAATGATATACTCCATAAATATATATGTTTCTTTGTACCTATAGGCAAAATGGACTTTCTGATACAAATTTAATTATCAAACTCACGATGAACTTAAAAAGATATGAAAGTGATCCAAACTAAAATTCGAGGATACGTAAGAAAATAAACAAAACTCGAGAACATAAAAAGTATTGGATAAAATTTCAAAAATGTATGGAGGATTTTCTCCTTTTAATTAATTAAGTTTTTTTGGGAGAATGAGTTACAAAGCGTGCTGAATTTGAGGATTGTTGAGGGGTTCTAAATGAGCTCTTAAAACAAATTTAAGGATTGTTGGTTAAAAATAACACACAACAGCACTCCTAAACTACGACCTAAAAATCTGAACTCCTAAAATCTAACCCCTCCACCTCTATTCAGGAGCCCAAAACCCAACTTCTATTTATTTAAGTTGAGGGGTTCACGTTTAGAATTTTTGCTATAAATAATTTAGAATCATGACTTTTATTATCAGAGGATTCATAAACACTCAATTTAAGAGTTTAGTTTTAGGGGTTATGCTGCTGATGCTCTTACAAACGGTCTACACAGCTTTTACGTATATTTTTTTTGGACAGAGCGAGTTGAAGATTGCCTGCTGATAGTCCTGTTGTGCACGGATCTCAAAGCAAACGAACGGTCTACGCATCATCCGATTTGCTCCGTGTTACGGGGCTCCTGCCCCGTTCGATTTTTCTCCACGCGATCCTGACCGTGTCCAGACTGACTTCAGGAGATGACCTAAAATTCCAATTCTTCAATCCATCAATTTTTCCTATACCCACCGTCCATCCCCTCGCCGGTTTCGTCCCTTCACCACTCTCCCCTCTCCTCCGGAGCCTTCCCGTCTCGGCGGCGGCCACGCGTTCCTCGCCCGGCGCCTATGGGCGCAATCACCTCGGCCGAGCTCAACTTCCTCATCTTCCGCTATCTCCAGGAGTCCGGTTCGTACACTCTCGAATTCTTCTCCCTCGTTCTTTTGTTTGTGGTTAAGTTGCGAGGATTTTCGTGTTGTTTGTGTTTAGGTTGAGAGGATTTTCGTGTCGATTGGAGATTTACCGCTGCAGCTCTAGTCTGGTTCGGTTCTATTGTGGTGGAGATGTGCAGATATGGAGCGCTGGGGAAATTAGGTTCTATTGTTTTTGTTTACGTTGAGAGGATTTTCGTGTGGGTTGGAGATTTACTGCTGCTGGATGTTTAGTAGCTCTAGTGTGGTTCGGTTCTACTGTGGTGGAGATGTACGGCCCTGGGGAAATTAGGGTCTGCTAGGGCACAATCTTGGGATCTGATGTCCAGGGAAACATAGGGCTGTTTTGGTTTAGTTCCAAATCTTGCACTACCATTTGTTGGTAGTCTAAATAGTACTTGTGTGATGTTTGGATTGATTCCAAAACTTGCCAAATCAATAGAAATCTCTCCCTAGAAATCTCTACCAAAATGTTGGTAGTAGCAAAACTTGCCCATGATTTGGCACTACCAACAGATTGGTAGGGTAGCAAACCAAACATGCTCATATACATAATAGGTTCAATGTTGACTGTTTCTTTTACTCATTTCCGTTTCATTTCTTTTAGTTGGACATGAGGATTTTAATAACCGTTGGTGCATGGGAAGTTGATGTTTTTGTTGGTTTTGCGGGTTAAAATTGTAGTGGTAACTGGTAACTTGCGGGAGAGAATTGCGTAGGTGCCTGTTCACTGACCACTGCAGCACTGCTGCCATATTTGTGCTATTATTGTCCTCAATTGCAGAGAGTAAATATGGCTCAGAACTCAGAGGTCAGAACCAAGCTATAGGGAGTTCGTGTTACTATGGTGCCTTTTGTTCTATAAGTGCCTAACGAGTCAAGAAGAATATTATGCCACATTCTATCGTTTATCTGTTACCCACACTTGACATATATGGTTCCATGGGCATGAATACGTTAACATGACTCCAAGAGAGGGATTGCTATTTTTGCAAAAATGACATCACGATGATATGTCTCTCTATGTACATTATTTCCCATTCAGTATTTGTCCTTGTCAACAATTCAACATAGGAATCCTTGATGATGGTATGTGCTCCTCTCTTAGAATACTTGGATTATTCGTTTTTATTTTCTAAAATATGAAAGTGGAAGTGAGAACAAATCCAAAACTCATCCAGTTTCGTTCCATGTAACCTAACTTAGAGAAGAACTTAATAATTCAAAAGGAACCCATGAAGGGAACTAATAAGAACCCACCAGTGAGGTTGACATGGCTTAGCCGAGTTTGACATGGGCGCATGTCCGGAGAGGTGCATGGTCTGGATGACGGGGAGAAAACCTATGGAGAGAGAGGCTGGTCAAGTACTCTAGCGATAAGCTTATATCATTCTTTTGTTGACGTGGCAGGGTTGTGTTGTATATGTGATAAATTTTTGTATGCGTGCCAATGAAGTTCCAAAGCTGTATCAAAAAATAATATCGTTTACTTTGGTTGTCTGTTTCTAGTGATAGGTTTTTCACTTTTTGTTGACGTGGCAGGGTTGTGTTGCATGTGTGATAAATTTTAGTATGTGTGTCAATGAAGTTCCAAAGCTGTATCAAAAAAATAAAATCATTTATTTTAGCTGTCTGTTTCCTGATACATAACTGACATGTATTGGCAGCTTGTTTTGTATTGTACTTGTATCTGTATCAGTGTCTGATGAGGTGTCAGAAACCATGTAGCTGCAACTACTTTATGCTGTGCCTGACTTCTATGTTTTTGATTATATCATCTATGACAGTTATTGCTGATGGTTTCTCAACCTTTCCAGGTTTCATTCATGCCGCATTCACATTAGGGTATGAAGCAGGGATCCATAAGGGTGGGATTGATGGAAATCTAGTTCCACCTGGTGCTCTTATCACTATCGTGCAGAAAGGCCTCCAATACATAGAACTGGAAGCAAATACTGATGAAGTAAGTTTGTTTGTCTTTTAATGTTCATTACCTTTTCCGATGCATGCTACATCATGCTCTTTATCTTGTTGCAGAATGATGAAGATGTTGCGAAGGATTTTGCCCTTCTTGAACCTCTTGAAATAATCACAAAAAATGTTGAAGAGTTGCAACAGATTGTGAAGAAAAGAAAAAGGGAGAAGACTCAAAGTGACCGTGACAAGGACAAGGGAAAAGAAAAGGAATGTATGGAGGAGCATGAACGACGCCCTGGGGGTGAACGGGAGAGGGAGCGCCATGACAAAGAAAAAGAGCTAGAGAGGGAGAAAGACAGAGCTGAAAGAGACAGGGAGCAAGATAAAGAGAAAGAAAAGCAGCACACAGAGCGTATTGAAAAAGTTAAGCCTGAAGAAGATTCTCTTGCTGGTGGAGGTAATTAACTAATATCTGTTTGCTGTATTTCCCTTACAATTCCATCTTACAGTTTTCAGCATACTGTGAGTAAACTTGAGTAGCTACAGTCCAGATGATTCAATCTTGATAACCTTATTGGTTGACTTGAGAAATGTTTTTGTGACACTTGTTTGAGGTATGCGTGTCTTTTCTTTGGGATAAATATGTTAGTTACTGATTATTTTACAATGTCGACAAGTTTTCATTTGTTGTGGATCAGCAGAGCATTTGCAAGATAATGCTTGAACATGTCCTTATTTAATTATGTCCATCGTTTTTCTGTATGTTTTACTATAAATATTACAGTCAAGGTAACATGCAAATTAACATGATGATTTGACGAATTATGTAAGAGTTAGATGCCACATTAGCTCTCCAGTTCATTTATGAAGACATACTTTACCAAAACTGGTTACCTTTTTTTTTTTGTAATGTCAAGTTTTTGACTTGGTTTTCTTTGTGCAATAGCCAATATTAGCCCGGAACCAAACAGGACTATGGAAGAATTTCTTATTGCATATAAGAGCGTGAGATTGCTCAATTTAATGTAACACTTGTGCTTGCAAAGAATGCAGACACCAGATGAGCACGAGAATGTGAAATTTTATTTAATTTTGAGCATTTGCATTTGGTGTATTTTGGAAGTCGGAGGAATTGCGACTTGAGAAACGTGGACAAATTACCAAGTATCATCTGCAGCTTATAAATTTTCTTAGTTGAAATCCAATATATTGTCACAGTAGGGATTTAATCATATGGAATCAATTTGATAAGCTTTCCAGGATATGCCACTCCGTGGAATTGAATCGGTTTTTTGCTCTTCATCAGATGTGATTAGTATATGAGCTCCCACTTTTGACCAACTAGTTTCATGCCCGTACGTTGTAATGGGTCAGGCTCCCATATAATTTGGGATAAACTGGGAGCCCCATACGTTAACGGGCCAGGCCCATATAATTAGGAAGTGGTGGTGGTTATTTTTCGCATATGGACGTGCTGCGCGCTTGGATGAGGGGATGGAAGGAGAACGACTCCGCTTTTAAGATAGTAGAAATTGTATTTCTTGTACCCTTTTGCTCTTCTTCCTTGCCTCATATTCCTCCACCTCCAGTCTCTTTGTGCCTGGTGACGGCCAGTGGTGTGGAGCTTGGAGTGGAGGAGGGGATGGAACCCTTGGGAGGTGAGGCGGGCAAGCAGGAGTGCATGGAGCCAGAGCAGCAGTGGCACATGGAAGTGGACGCAATACCACCCTGCAAGGGAGACAAGGTCAGCAAGGGGAGGCAACACGCATTGCGGAGGAGTTGGAGCACACAGTACACGGCTGCGGCAGTTGCTATGCCTGTCAGCGCCTTCACACAGCAATGCCCAGGCACTTGTGTCCTTGCTCTGCTGTTTTAACGTGGCGGTTGAGGATGGACCTCCACAACAGATCCACCATGGTGGAGTTTATCCTGGTGTAGTGCTGGAGGAGAGGAGAGACACCACTTAGCTCCTAACTCCCCTTGCCAACTGACTTTTCCTTCTCACCATCCAGCCACCATGCTCCTGTTCGGTCCTGCGTCGAGCTGGAGAAACCATTGGGCTAGCCCATGGGTAAAACTGGAAAAGAAAGTAGGGTCTAGGTCATGTAATCACTGAAATAGAAAATGAAAAAACCAAAATAGTTTAACATGGCAATTCCTAAAGCATTTTTATCTAACAGGTGGCAAATAATCAATTAGCTTCGCTGGAGTGGCATATCCTAGAGCCGTGACTTATGGGTGGTGTATGATCAAATTATCTCTGCCAATAACTCGATAATATCCTTGTGGTACGTGTCATATGTTCTAGTAACACGAACATACATTTCTTTTACATTTTTGAGTATGTATTACTATCCTGATTCCTGATGGCAATAAGTCGCTAAAACTATGTTCTTAGGTGCATTAATGCTTTGATAATAACCATGATTTTAACCCCCGTATGAACCAATATATTGTTTGATTTCTGATATTTGATTTACATAAGTGAAATGACATGAATGGTCATGGAACTGATTTAGGATATTGTGCTTTAATTTCCTTATGTAGAATTAGTGTGCTTCTTGGACTAGCAACCTCTTTGTGGAATTAGTTGTGTCACTTGTGTGGAGCCTTCATAATATTTTTTGGGTTTTTTTGTGTATATCACTTTAACTTTACCATGCCGGTGTTCTAAATTTTATTGCTACAGGTCCCACACCAATGGATGTAAGCACAACTGCTCATGAAATTTCTAGCGCTGATGTGACTGTTTTGGAAGGACACAGCTCAGAGGTTTAGATAATGCCTTCTTCTGTACAGCTATTTGCCCTGTCATGGATTAGTACTAGAAAGCATGTTCTCTTACTTCCCTTACTGTTTCTTTCAAATTTGTTTGTATTTAGGTGTTCGCTTGTGCATGGAGTCCAGCTGGTTCCCTTCTAGCATCTGGGTGAGTCCTTATTATCTCCTCTGCATCGATGTTTGTGTTCTTCCATTGATATCGTTTGTGCTCCTGTAGCCTTATGATCTCATTTTGTATTTAACATAGCATGGCATCCAACTGCTAAAGTCTGTATATATGTGAACGGTTGTCAGGTGTGTTGCCCCATATTTTAATACTTTTGAGATATGCCCAGAGGGCTGGAACTTAGACTTGTTAAGATCAAAGTTTTGGATTTTTCTCTCTTATTATTCTAACTAGTAAATTGTCCACTTATAGCAACGGAAACATAATTTTTACAATTTTACACTGTGTCAATTTCGAAGCTTTTTTAAATTAATTTTCTATTACACATTGAACTATTCTATCATACTTGAGATTTTGACCATAGTTTTTGCCAACAGTCATTGGGGTCATTTGACCCCAGTTGCTAGCACTATAGGTCTGCCCCCGTGCACAGATACTCATGTGATGATCCAAAATCAGTACCCAGTAGCTTGATTTGGAAAGAACAGAATAGGAAATAATCTAGCTCAGGAATGAACAGAACAATAATTAAGATAACACTGGAATTAATTTGACAACATAATGTGAGTTTTCTACTATTTGTTGTTCTAAATAACATTTACATACTTTTTGGGTGAAAATCCTAGGCACAATGTGAGAATATTTAACTCAACTAAATCTGAATGAGTGCACGCTAAACTCTTAGTTGGATCGGAGCAACAACAGGCAACGGTATTGAAATTAGTCATCAGCAACTGGATAGTATGTGCAGTCATCATTGCCCCCACCAAATCAAGGAGCCTCACCATAACAGATAAACAATGTAATACTAGCAGGGAGGATTGAGCAACCATGCTAGAGGGAGATCAAGGGATACACCGGGCATGTATTTCATAAGCACACCACTAGATCAGAGGGGAGCAAACAGACGGACCCGACTATGACAATCCCTCCTCTATAGAGCACCTCTCCTGTAGGACGTGGCAAAAATACTGCCATGCTCTTTAAGGGCATAGCTGTGCCACAATTTGGTCCTCGTCACTGACCATAGGATGTCTTTGGCCTGCAAGGATGATGAGGGATGGCGATGGAAGGCAATTAGGTGAGTCCGAGAGTGACACATGCTTGCAGTTTGGGGAGGGAGAGGTTGGCGAGGCAGCCCCATAGGGCCATAATTCGCCATGACAGTGTGTGTGGGCAAGGACATGGGGTGCACGGTGCAATCCCTTGGGAGGGGAAGTCCATGCAGCCCGCATGGTTTTCTTGCGGTATCCGGTTTTCTCAAGGTGTGGGATGATTTTCAGGCAGTGTCCACCAGGTTTTTCTTGTGGTATTCGTTTTTTTAGGTGGGGTGGTTTTCACACTGGGTTTTCTTGGAAGCCCGATGTTTCCAACAGGGTGCAGATTTGATGCATGTGTGGGTGGTGCGCTGTGCACGGCGTGGGACGAACAACAGGACAAACTGCGCTTTTATAGTAGTAGAGATAGAGATATGTCAGCCTGTCAAACTTTCATGCTCATTTTTTATTCTGTATACAGTTATTCCTATTGCATCCCTTCTATAAATTGTTGCAAATTATATTTGTATGCCTGCTTAATACCAATGCTTTCTGTCCTTATATATCCTCTTTGTTTACTGACATCACTATTTTGTGCATGCTGCTAGGTCAGGAGATTCAACAGCTAGAATCTGGACAATTCCAGATGGTCCATGTGGTTCCATCACACAATCATCTCCTCCAGGTGTTCATGTTTTGAAACATTTTAAGGGTCGAACTAACGAGAAGAGCAAGGATGTCACCACACTTGACTGGAATGTGAGTTTTATAATAGGCTTGCTATTGACAGTCATCTGTACCAGTAGCCCACTTGTTTATTTTACATTTTGCAGAATACTGGTTATCAAATCTAGGTTCTTCCACTTTGACATGTTCATCTTAGGATTTGTTTTGCCTGTTGTCTCTTCTAGGGAGAAGGAACTCTATTGGCTACTGGCTCCTATGATGGGCAGGCAAGAATATGGAATAGGGATGGTAAGGAAATTACTATCTTGCTATGCATTTCTTTTTGTGGCTTTGTGTATTACTCCCTCCATTCCCTTTTGATCAGCGCCTAAGCAAAATGGAAATATTCCCATTTGATCAGCGTATAAGCTGGTTGGCTGTTTGGTTTCCATGCACCTAGCTGTTTGGTTTGCATGCAGTTATTGCTTTCACATGCAAGATATGGTGGCTCTTCAGTTTGCATGGATGGCTGGCCAATTAGTTCGCATGCAAGGGAACAGAGTGAGTCTTTGCGCTGTGGAGTAAATGATTACAGGGGTTGTTTCTCTTTTCCTTGGTCTTGCTGCCAGATCAAATATGCTGATCAAAAGGGAATGGAGAGAGTAGTTCATAGTTTTGCGTGGTAACTGTGTTAGATTTGCAAATTGGGAAATACTGCATATGCTTAGAACTACTTAGTATGCATTTAAATTTTTCCCAAGAATCAGCCCTCCTGATATTGAATTTAACAGGAGAGTTGAAGCAGACTTTGTTCAAACACAAGGGACCTATATTTTCCTTGAAATGGAATAAGAAAGGAGATTTCCTCCTAAGTGGAAGTGTTGATAAAACTGCTATTGTGTGGGATACAAAGACATGGGAGTGTAAGCAGCAATTTGAATTTCATTCAGGTATGCTTGCATGCCATAACAATGCTGATTTTTACATGATAATTATCTTTTATTGCACTGGATGCATTTCTATCCAGCACAAGGTGCATTTCTATCCAGCACAATAAAATAAACTGCCTCTATTTTTCATACAGCTCCAACACTGGATGTTGATTGGAGAAACAATAATTCTTTTGCAACATGCTCAACTGATAATATGATCTATGTTTGCAAGATTGGGGATCAGCGCCCAGTTAAATCCTTCAGTGGTCATCAGGTTGGTGTTTTTCCAAGCAGTACACATTTTCGATATGTGCTGTCCTTCAAAATGCATTGAATTCCCTTTATTTTGGAGTTTAGAGGTGATTTCTGGAATCAGAAACAAGTTAAAGAGGGGGATATGGGGAGAAGTGGAATTAACACTTGACAGAAATAAAAGATTCTAGATTTTAAAAATACAAAACAAATCCTCTTGCATAGAAGTCCTAAGCATAATACACATCAGATCAACCAGCCATTAGTAGAGAGAAGGTAGTAAACTGTACTTTTCATGGCTGAGATCTTTAGCTCTAGAATGTTGGAGCTGGGCCCAAATAACCCAACATGAACACTGTTATAAGACTCAAATTTATTATAGAGTTAGCAAACAACTAGTTCCTTGCATTGAGTCTATCTAGTTCCTTCTGTTTATTCTATTTGATTTGGTTGACTGTCTTCCATTATCCAGTCATACATTGGTTAGCTGCAAAATTGTTGATGCTGCAGGGTGTATTGAATGAATGTGAATGCTGTTCAGTTGAATGCTGTGATATTATTTGCGTTCAAACATTGAGTCATGCTTTCTTTTTGCCCATGCAAATATACATATCATGTGTTTAAATGTAAAATCCAAACGTCATGGAGATGTTGCGGGCAGTGTCAACAGAAGCTATGCTTTGGTGCCTGGCTGGAGCTCTTGCGTTCCAAGTTTTCCTTTGTAGGTCGCTAACTCAAGGTCACTAGGCTGCCGTAGGGTGTTTTTGGTCATGTGTCGCCTTGTGTGATGCTATTTGTGGATATGTTTTGGGTTAGTGCTCGTGAGCCCTTGGTTGTATGGGTGACTTGTTTTTCCTTCTTAATGAAATGAAGTGCAGGTCTCCTGCATTTTCTGAAAAAATGTAAGAAAAATTGGAAAAGTTGGCAACCAATGTGATCTTCTGATTGTGACAATTACGCTTGTTTCCAGAATGAAGTTAATGCTATCAAGTGGGATCCAACTGGTTCTCTTCTGGCTTCATGTTCAGATGATCGGACTGCTAAGGTAATATATACAATAACAGTTTCATCCTTGTCATTCAATCTTCCATTTATAAATAGACGAAGGTCCCCATACTTTAGGGGGTCTGATGCCCAGTTTCATACTTGTTTATTAGACAAACCCCCACTTTAGAGGGCTAAATAGACTTTCTTCATTGTAATATTTGACGTCTGTGTACTTCTTTAGAGGGCTAAATTTACCATCCCAAAATATAGCAACCTAAAGCCTGTCCAGATTCGTTGTACTAAGTTATGTCTCATCCAGTCCAAAAAGGTTGCTATTTGGGACGGAGGGAGTAGTTTCTTTGTCCTAATACAGTGTTATGATTGTGTAGACTGTATTGGTCATGACTTTTTTACACTAACCACATCTCATCAGTAGTACAGTATTTTATATTTTTGAGTATTGGTGGCATAAGTAAGTCTAGTTGCCCCAAATGCATACATGCAAAACCTTGTTACCACAGTTTGGAAATAAACCTCTGACGGCAAAATTATCAATTTGACCCTTAAATGTCGATATCATTTTCATGATCACATCAATTGTTTGTCTGCATAAGCCGAAACATCACATGAGCGATGTGGCAACTAATCAAGGTTAAGAGTTTTGCTTGTGGAATGGAAGTGACTTTGTTTCACTGAGTTGGTTTCTAAAACACTTTGCTTTATGCCTTGCATGTGGGCGACGCTATTCTGTAAGTTTTTTTTTCTTAAACACACATGAGATCTACGTATCATTTCATTAAGAGGGGGGAAGGAAGCAAAAATGCCGCTTACCAAACAAGTCTTTCATTTACAAGAAAACCTGACTCAAAACGACCTTACCTAAGCGGGGTTACCAACCTACTAAGGAATTTGCTGAGCTTAGAAGCTCCAGCCATGCACCAAAGACCACATTCATTAGCCACCATTTGGATGACAGTCAATACACTAGGATTGACGCCATTAAATACGTGGTCATTCTATGCTTCCAAATCTCCCATGCCACAAGCATGATAAGCGAGTTGAGCCCTTTCTTGGAATCCTTATTGACGCCTCTTACAGCTTTGGACCACCACCTGGAGAAATGCTTGATGTCCTGATTTGGAGAGATGGATATCAGCCCCAACCTTTGGAGAATAAAAAACCATACTTTCTGAGAAAAGACACAAGTAACTAGGAGGTGATGAATGGATTCCCCAGCCTGGTCATAAAGCGGACAAGCGACGGGATGTGGCGGCCCTCACATTGCAAGGCGATCAGCGAGCCAGCAGCGGTTATTAATTATGACCACACAAAGAACTTGCACCGCAGGGGCGCCCAGCTCTTCCAAGTTTCTTTCCAAGGGGCTAATCTGATTGTGCCAATAAAAAAGGACTCAGGCTGATTTGCAGGTATGCAACTCAAGACTTTGGGAGCTTCCATTGGTGCTGCTCTGGTACACCGTCACTGGCCACTAAGTCCCTAATTCACACATACTCTATAGTGCTCCTTTGATATCAGCAACCCATCTTTGGTTTTCTAAGGCTTGTGCCATAGTGCGACGCTCGATAATCCTTTTAGGCATCAACTTGATCAGATTAAGAGATTATCTCCACCACGGTTCTGTTCTGCAACCATCCATCTGACCAAAACAAATACACTGCCCATTTCTAACCATGGATTCAACAGCCATATTAAAAGAGCATGAGCACTACGTGGCACTTGTAGAGGCAACCCTTCCCAAGCATGGGCACTGTCAGTTTTTTTGTAACCAAAGCCATCAAATGCGCAGAGCCCAACTCATATATTCCAAATTGTGGATTCCCAAACCACCATACATAAGGGGCCGACAAACCCGCTCCCAAGCGACCAAACAATTGCCACCATTAGCCTCTTCATGACCTGCCTAAAGAAAGCCCCTTCGTACCTTGTTAATAGCCTTGATTACCCATTTTGGTTTATCGATTGCAATCAAAAGATGAATTGCGATGGCCGACAAAACCACTCTTACTGTGATGAGATGCTCGGCGTGATTCATGTGAGAAGCTTTCCAACCTGGGAGATTGTTGGCCACCTTATCCACTAGAGCTCACAACTCAGTTTTAGTAGGCTTTCGAATATTGAGAGGGAAACTAAGATAGGTACAAGGAAAATCCTTTCATTCACATGAAAGCATACTAGAGATGATCTCCGAATCATCCTCTTGGCACTGAATAGGTGTCACTGAGCTCTTTTCCATGTTGGTCACAAGCCCAGATGCATGACCAAAGACCTTCAACAATTGCTTGATAATAGAGATACCATTCACCGTTGGCATCAGGAACATAACCACATCATCTGCGTAGAAGGAGCAAAAATGTTGGTCTTGTTGCACAGCAGCGACGTACGAGTCACCAATAAATCTAGAACGTCCATGACCAATATGAATAACATGGGGGAGAGGGGGTCACCTTGTCAGAGACCATGATGATGAAAGATTACCTCCCTGGCTCGCCATTAACCAGTACTCGAGTAGAAGGAGTAGAGAGGACCAAACACAAAAGGTTGCACCAACAACGACCAAAACCCAGCTGCTGCATGACCTCCATAAGAAAAGACCAAGAAACTGAATCAAAAGCCTTGGAGATATCCAATTTGAGTAGGACATGGGGTTCTTTCCTCACATTGAGACATTTGGCCATCTGTTGGACAAGGAAAAAAATATCATGGATGCTTCTTCCTTGGAGATGATTTTTTAATAAAACAACAAAAACCAGTAATGTGGAGTTAATAATGTGTCAAAAACAATTTGATGAAACCAATAGTTGAAGGGGCCAATGAACTTTTAAACAACACTATGAGTTTGCAGTTACAATCCTTGGGAAGTGCTGGTGCCATCTTCCATTGTGAAGCCTTTTCCCACTTTTGTTGCCTTCTCTTTTGCAGATATGGAGCATGAAGCAGGATAAATGTGTTTATGATTTTAAGGAGCATACCAAGGTTTGAGAAATCTACCCTCGTTTTTTATGATCCCTAGAACCTGTTCTACTGTCTATCATATGCTTAATTATATTTTCCAGGAAATATACACTATTAGATGGAGCCCAACAGGACCAGGAACAAATAATCCCAATCAACAGTTGCTTTTGGCAAGGTAAATAATTTGTGCAAATAATTAAATACCTAGAAGCTATGTTTTTAATTATAATTTGTGTCACTACTAAGGCTTAAAGATTCATATTTGGGTATCTGATGGTCGATAATTGATAGCTAACCTCTAGCTTATGTCTTTGAAATTTGTCAAATGAAGTAAAATGCATATTGTTTTCTGTTTTAGCAAGAGCAATGCAAATTTTATCATTTTACTCCCATTGTCCTACATGTAAAATGGAGTAAAATACATTAAATTACACTTGTACTGCAAAAACTTTATGTTCAAGAAATGGTTTCACAAAACCACATTTTAAGTTGCATGGTTCAAGTTTCTAAAACGGTTTACAACTGAAAGCATAGCTGTTCTGACTTATGTATGGTTTTCTGAAATTCGAATGGTTGTCAAAAAGAAGACACAAGCCTACCTGCAACAAATTATTAGGATCATAATCTCATTTGTAACATGTCTAAATATGGAAGATGTTGATGACTAATCAGACTCACAAGTTTGTTTATCTTGGATATCATGATTTATGAGTGACTTCTCTGTATTTATGGTTCCGTGAATTCATTCTTCTAAGATAGTTTGAGTCGATTCTCAATATTGGGTTCACTGCCACCTACTATTGTGCTTCCTGTGCATGGTACATCAATGTGTTAGTAAATCGGCCTCTAATTTTGAAAGGTTGTAAAGCACTAGCCATTGTTTGTGCTGCCACCAACCTTATATTGCTTACATGGCCTAACCAGCCGCTTGTGCTACCTTCCTAAGCAGTACAAGGTTGGACGCTTATTCCCCTTGTTTGTGACCTATTAGATCACCAAATTTCAGCCAATTTGCCATTTTCATTATTTTCTGACACCATTGCTGTTCCTCATATACAAGATAGTTATCGGAGATGTAAGTAGGGTTGCTTAGTTACCTGGAGTATGATTCTTGCTTAGGAAATCTGTAGCTTCACCTTTTCCGGCGGATGTTGGAGAGCTTGTCATATCCATCTCTGTTATCAGCAAATTACCTCATGTTTGTGGCAACGATCGACTATTTTGTTTCATGTGCAGTGCCTCTTTTGATTCGACTATCAAGCTATGGGAAGTTGAGCAAGGTCGCCTTCTGTACAGCTTGGCTGGCCACAGGTATTTGATACCAGGAGAAAAAAATTGTCCTTTTCAAAATATAAGGCATATTTTGAGTATTAAATCAAGGGAAAGATGAGTTGACTTATAAAAGAAACGGAGTGAGTTCTTTCTTTTGGTTGCTTGCAATGGCTGAACTCAACTTATCCGTGATCGCAGGCAACCTGTGTATTCGGTCGCATTTAGCCCTGGTGGTGAGTACTTAGCAAGTGGTTCCCTTGATCAATGCCTACACATATGGTCCGTTAAAGAAGGGAGGATCTTGAAGACATACAGAGGGACTGGTGGCATTTTTGAAGTGTGCTGGAATAAAGAAGGCAGCAAGATTGCAGCATGTTTCTCGAACAACACGGTCTGCATTATGGATTTCAGGATGTAGTTTCAACTAATGGATGGATGAAGTAACACAAGCAGATGCTTGGCTATCTGTTCTTCCATGATCAGCTGGAACATGATTGTTGCCTTAACTCCAGGTTTTAGCTACCTTTAATTTGCCAGTGCTTGTACAGTTTTTTCCTTGCGGAGAAAATGACCATAGGATAGTTATGTAGTAGAGCGAAATCTTTCCATCATGTCTTTACAATGCTCATCGTATTTAGTACTATATTAGTAACAATTGTATATTCGACATTATCTTTGTCATTACCATAAAAGATGACTAATTGCTATGGTACCATTCGACTGAGTTGCTATGATCCATCGTCGTCAGAATTTCCGAGAGGGTATCCGTCCATTTCAGATTGGTAGGCAAAACCGCAAAAGAGGGCCTGGTTGGTTGAGTTACGGTTTACTGTTTGATTTTAGCTATTTTGAATATTAGAAGTTTGTTTAAGAATTAATTACGAGGTATTTTGGTCGCTTTCATTAGTCAGCTTTGGTTTTATGACTGTTATGAATACTAGTATAGAAGTTTTAAATTTTAGTTGTTTTGGCAAAATGTCTTCTAAACGGAACCAATTCTCCTGGACGCATTTGACTGATCGTACCACGGAGCCCCAAAGTTGACGTTCTCATCTTCATGAAAAAATATGCAGGGCAAATGAACATAATGTAAACCTGAAAGTTAATCTAAAAATGGACTCAGATTGGTACACGTTATCGAGAGTAAAAATGATGTGGGTAAATCTCAAGCGTCCTTTTATGAATCCACGATAATTTTTAAGTTTCCACTATATATACGAGGTGTTGATAAGTCCTGAACTTCAAACTTCACTCGATACACTCACGGCTCTGATTGGCTCGATCTTTTGATGAGTTTAGGTAACTATGATTTGAAAAAGAGATTGTCGACCCGACTATAACCATACAAGACATTGTTCTGTCGCGTCTTAACGATCGATACATCTTTTCGTGGGTTGTTGATCTTTTTGTATAGATTAACCTTATTTTTACAAGCAAATTAAACAAACAAGCAAAAACAAAGATAAAAACAATATGATATTAAAATAGGAATTAAATACACACGATAAGTTGGAGGTTTCAAAGGCGAATAATTAGGCGGTCTAGCCGACACGCGCAACTACGAGGTAAAGTAGCAATGGCTAAATTTCAATCTAACAAAACCCAAGAAACTCTGAAAAGGTACCTAGCTATTTAAGGAGGCGAGAGGACGACCAATGAATCTTTAGGGTCGTGCTTCACCAGGTTGGGACGCACCCCACATGGGCCCCACTTGAGCCGGGGTTTAAAAAAGCTACAAGCCCAAAAGCCCATGGTAGGTATAGCAACACCTTAATTCTTTAGTTGCCAGCGACTTATTTGGAATTTGAAGATGATGCTAAATGCGTTAGAAAGAGGACTCCGAGAGCTTTCTACCAAATACTACCCAAAATAAGCTCGTATGCATATTTGACGGTCGTTTGAAATCAACAATGTAGCAGGTGGCTAATTGAATTTTAGCACTTGATGTCTTCTTATTTATATGTGATATAAACAATAGTTATATCAATAGGAATGATCACATCAGGTTTCCACTACGTATTTTCTCAATAATCATCGGTTACAGGAGACGGCAGCCGTGTTGGATGCCACGCTCGGAACAGGAGCCGAAAATTCGAGCTTGTTTGATTTGATGCCGAAACAAGCCATGCCAATAGAATTGAATGGCATTCTGTTTGCGACAGAAAAAATGGTATTGCCAAAGTTTTTGGCAAGAAAAATAAACCAGAGATCAACTGCTTAAGCACTAGCAAAAATTTAACTCCAAACCAAACAACCCTGATACCTTGCCAAATTTTTAACAATATCAAGCCTTATCTTTACCAAAATATTGGTAGGGTTAAAAACTTTAGCGTCATTATTTGTTTTCCTTTCTCTTTCTCCATGGCAAGCCGTTGGTGGGATACGCCCTATCAGTAGATCTCGTACTACTAGTTTGGTTAGGTTTTTCTCTAAATAAAATTTTAGTTTTTGCCTTCCCTCATCGCCATGACGCCATCAACAGCGGTGGCCATGGTGGATTTTCTAGTGTTGCTCCCTGTCATCTTGTCTCGGTGGTTTCTTTTAGGGGTGTGATCGGCTATGGACTTTGTTTCCCTGGCATCGTTGCATGAGCGAAAATGATGATGACGTTCTTTGTAATAACGGTCTTGGAATTCTATTTCTTTGCTTCACTGATGGTCCATCTGGTACTAGTGAAGGGCTTATGAGGGTTGTGTGGTTGCGTTAATGGATGGCGACGTGGAGGAGCAGATCTGGTTCGGGTTTGGGTGTAACAAACGGGTTTTTAGTTATTGTCTTAGTCATGTTAATGACTTGATCACACTGGCTGAGAACAATGTTATCAAGCCAAGATGCTGGCTAGGACCTTAATATATTGAATTGTTGTTTCTGCTTTGGATGTCCTGGTTTATTGATTGATTATTCAATGTTTGGCTATTAAGTCATATGCATATGCATATGCCACGTTGTTGACCAAGAGCTATAGCGGGGATTAGTCGTCACATATCACTGAGAGAGGTACACAAATGCATAATTAAAACTACAGCACTTTACTCACAATTATATGATTATAGGTTGCTTGCATACACACATACTACATACATACATTCATACATCATACATACCTTATAAATCTTATATTGTATGCATCTCATATGTTGTGCATATGCATGATGATTATACCACTAACCCACACACCCGGAATACAAGATAAGAAATTAAATTCATTAGAAAATATTGGTGTGATCTTTGACCACACAATTTTTACTTTAGGAGGTTTGAAGTTTTAATAAAATAGGCAACAGAGATTTTTGGTGTTGCTACAAGCTACAGGTTTTGCAACCAAACTATTCAGGGCACAAAACCAGTAGGTGAGCCATCTCCACAAATTCCCCAAGACTGTAAGTTTCATATTAAAGCCCCTGAGTTTTAGGGCAATTACTAACCGGTCCATAAACTCAGGATAACCTCCAAATTTCAAAGACTTAAGAGACTAGAAGGAAAAAGTACCAAAATCCCTGATTTCACTCAATTTCAATTAAATTGCAAAGTAGTGAAAATCTTAGAAATTATCAATCGAAGCTTATGTGTCGGTCAGGGAAGCAGCCACAAACACTTCAGTAGGTAAGTCACCCATTTAACCACCGTATTCACCGAGAAAAGGATGTCTCACTGTGAAATACATTCACCCAGACACACACTAGTCCTAGAGACAAACATCAGCCATCGAGAGAAACCACCAAAAACAGTAAGCTAGTGAGGAAGAAAAAAACCAGTACAAGAAGAGGGCAAATCCACCAAGCATCAGGTGGAGCAGGGGCTCCAGCTCCAGGAGGAGCAGGTACCTCAGCTCAAGGAGGAGTAGCCGTAGAGAAACAGCAGTAGAAGCACGGGAGGAGTTTTATCACCATCCTTCACAGCCACTGTAAAATCAACAAAGAGGTAAACCAGATTAAAATTTAGAAATGTATAGATCATGTACATATTATATTTCCTGACCACAAGCACACATCCCAGCAATAATTTGTTGTGAGGCATCTTAACAAGAAGAACAGACAAGTAGAAGAGAAGGGAAACATGGGGAAAGGGATATGGAGTTTACTGGTGAGGGTTGTGGCCGCCGGAGTTGCCAGTAGAGGCACTGGCCATCTCCACGGCGACCACAAGGGGAGCCGAGTGCCGACGACCATGGGGACCGGCGATGTCCAAACTACCTGAGGGAGGAGAGTGTGTAGTAGAATTTTTGGCATTTATAATTTTAATTTTTTAAAGATTTATAAAAATAATTTCCGGATTCAAAAATTTGCGAAACTAGTCGCTTTCCACCCTCTGGGAGGGCGGGATTTAAAAACGTCCTTTCAGAGGGTGTTTTTACGACGTTGCAGACGGCCGTTAGGTGCCGTCTGCCGCGCGGGGGATATTTTACAGGCGGTCCCCTTCCCGCCCTTAGCAAGGGCGTTTTTTTCCTGTTCACAGGGGGCCGCCTGCAAAAAGAGTGGCCGTCCTGGTTTTTTTGCAGGCGGCCCCCTTCCCGCCCTTTCAGAGGGCGGTTTTGCCTTTTTGCAGGCGGCCCCCTTCCCGCCCTTCCAGAGGGCTTTTTTTTGCCATTCCCGTCCTCTGGAAGGGCGTTTTTATCCTAAACCCTAACCCTAATCGACCGATCCCTTTCTCGTATTGTTTCAAATGTAAAATATTATCGTCGTATTGTTGCAAATGTATCCGATCAATTTGATTTGTCGTATTGTTTCAAATGTAAATGTTATCGTCGTATTGTTGCAAATGTAAATATGTTATGTAATGAACCATAATATTCGAGGTATCGTACATATGTTGTTTGCATTACCTGTGATCATAACATATTGTTTTAACCAAGTTAACTTAGTAGCAATGATTAAGCAGTTGTGTGTCACACTGTTACATAACCCATTAGGTATGGATGATACAATACATGGCAAATATCTTATTCATACATGATACAACTTACTCAGCCTCGATGAGTCAAGGCTCGGCTACCTACGGAACCGTTCAAGGGCGATAAGCTTGTCATCAATTTTCTCTTTTCTTCTCGGCGTTGTACTCCTTTTGAGTTTCACATTCAGTTACTTTTAGGCCGTTATATTGGGGAATGACATTGTCGATCCACCTAGTGAATCCACACCTCCTTTGAATGCCCTGGTAAAGAAACACATGTAATCAGTTAGAGAGCCACTAAAGTGAAGACGTTTGCGGGATTGATAAAACGAAAGACGTACAACGAAGTCATCATTTAAGTTGGGGCAAATGAAATATCTGCGGCCATATGTTCGTGGTTCAAAGGAGGTAGCCATCTTGCAACGATCCCTACAACCGCACATGGGACGCTCCGACCATTTAGGAAAACCCAGTGGGTTGTTCCTCCAAGCTAAGCTTGCTATTTCGACGCGACGTTTGTACTCCATCCAAGCCTGAATGAATTGTTAAGTCGACTCAGGTTATGTTACCGTCTGACCGATCAAAGCAGGTTTAACCGTATCGATCCACTCTTCGTATGGACACTGATGTACATCCTCCTGGTTGCACATTTTTGATGTTCGAGGTTAGAAAATGGAACAAGCGAATAGGTTAAAGAAAGAAAAATTATACTCACAACAAAATCGTCATCCACAATCTCGGGGCACATGAAGCATCTTTGTCCTCTAGTTGCTTGTCTTATGGATCTTACCACCTGGCAACGGAGACCACAGTGACATTCTGGACGTTCCCGTCATGTGGGTAGTGCCAGCTGATCCATAGGCCAATCCAAAGCTTCAGCACGAACTCGATGTTGGTAGTCAGCCTTCCGTCGAAGGTAGTCTGACCTTGTTTCGCTAAGTGGGTAGTAACGTGTTTCGTCGGTTCGTGGGTTCTCCGTATCTATCCACTTAACGAAGTTGAACACCCGACGATATGCCTGCATGAGGTGTTAACACGATGTACAATCAAGTTAGCGTTTTCTGTGTGAAGATTTTGTAGCTGAAAGCATTGCAGATAAGCCATACCTGATCAATGTTGGCGCATTGGAAAAATCGTCTCTCCCGGGTTTCAGTGAGGAGGGACGACGTAAGTATGCAGCCATCTCCACAATGGCCATAACGAACGATCACACCATGGTGAAAAAAACCGCTCAAAGGATGGAGTCGCCAGTGGAGACGCTCAAGGAATGGATGATATGAAGATCTCATTGTACGAGTTGTAGGATCGAGATGTCGACTAGAGGGGGGTGAATAGGCGATTTAAAACTAAGTGGCACTAAATCAAAACTAACCTAAGTTGCTAGGCTTCATGAGGAACAAGTCTAACTAAGCAACTAAGTTATGTTTTGCAAACCTAGGGTGATAATGGCTCAAGTATGTCTCTACAAATATAAATTGCACAAAAGTAATTGCAATAAGTAAATGAGACAAGAGACAAGGAATTTTTCACCCGAGGTTCGGAAACTCGCCGGTTTCCTAATCCCCGTTGAGGCGAGCCCAACTCCACCACTCAACCACGAAGCCACCGCACGCCCCCTTCGTCAAGGGGTGGGCAAGGTAGGAGCCGGCCCACGGAGAGGACTACCCAAGCCTCGATCACTAGGGGGTAGTTCTTCCTTCGCTCTGAAGGTGGTGAACTCCAAACCACTCACAAAACCGGCGCCGGGCCTCCTCCACAATCTTCTCGGAGAGGTCACCGGACAACTCCTTCACAAGCCGTCTAGGAGGCGGCAACCTCCAAGAGTAAAAAGCAATGACGCGGCTCGGAGATGATCAAGTGTCATACTAGCTCTACAATGAAGCAATGCACTTGGCTCTTGGCTAAATCAACCGTCAACCACAACAAATGGATGAACACTCAAGTGAGTGTGGGAGAGATGTAAGGGGTGTATGCAAATGAAGTGAGTGCCAAGAGTTCCCCCTTGCAGCCAATGAGAGGTTATTTATACCCCAACTCACAAAAACTAGCCGTTGGAGGCGAAATACCCCAACTCTGTGCACCGTCGGTCAGACCGCCATAGGGTGGCCGGTTAGACCGGACTACTTTGTAACGGCTAGAAAACTAGCCGTTACAGGGCAATCATTGAGCCCACTCGGCTGGCCGGTCGGACCGCGGTGTAGCGGCCGAGGTCGAGGCCGGCCTCGGCTCGGTCGGACCGTGAGGGGCTGGTCAGTCGGGCCGGCCTCGGCTCGGGCGGCTCGGATCAAGCGCACAACCGGCATCCACCCGGCCGGTCAGACCGGTGGGTAATGTCCGGTCAGACCGCCCTATAGACCCGGTCATACCGCCGTAATACCTGCGGTCAGACCGCAGGTCACTTTTCAGCACAACCCGTCGTTAGTAAAACGGTGATATCTCTGGACTCAGGTATCAGAATTTGACGTTCTTGGACTCTATGAAAAGCTTATTAAAAGGGATATCCAACCCATAAACAATTCATCCAAGAAACACAACTTAAAATAGGGATAAAGGGCTCACACTCCAAAGGATACTTCATCGGATAAAACCACATGAGGCTACCCAAACTTATAGGATATACCCACTTCTCTTTTTGGTTGGGACTTGAGAAAACTCATCACACTTGGCTAGACAATCCCACAAAATACACCTATATGCATATGAACTAGTATGGCACAAGATCATCCACATGCTCGCTTCATAGACCCCTCTTGATAGTACGGCGCCTATCTAGCAAATCCGGTCTGCACCAAACACCAAGACCGGGAAAAGACTAAGAAATCATTCTTAGCTCCATTATACCTTTGCCTTGCACCATCCAACTTGGGGTCAAGCTTTAGCCGAGATCACACTTGTGACCATTCGGTTGAACCATGTTTATACCGAGGTCTTCATCCATTCTTTATCATGACTTTCTTCTCATCATAAGCTTGACTTTATTCTTATCAACAAGGTGATGTCCTTGGTTTGGTGACCATTTGCCTCATCACAATTAGACAAACTCAAAGAAAAACATTAGTCTCAACAAATTGGTTGTCATCCTTCACTTGATGATCAACCGGTGTATATGAAAGATATGGATATGTTTGTTGAGAATTCATTAACACCCCAAGTATCATATACTCGTATGCAAACTCAAGTGCAAAGATCCGATACCAATAATAGGTGAACAACATGGATCTATAACATGCACAATAAATATATAGGATTTGCACCCTCTAAGTATATGCATACAAAGAAATATACAAGAGAGACAAGTGTATGCATAAGTAAAGAAGAACCAATGTGGTTTATCCTATACACATGGAGAAGGCATGTAGCAATGATAAAGACAAACAAAACTACATACCTTTATGATCTCCATGTTCTCAAAGAAAAGGAGACTAAATAAGATAAGGCTCAAGTAATCATTAGTCTCACACTTTATAACAATAACATGGAAATCATATATATGAACCTATTAAAAAATAGGAGATAAGAAGTGATACATATCGTTTTATCTCCATGCATTTCATCCTCGTCATGATTGAGATCCATCGCAAAAGGACGTATGTCTACCACATCTCATTATCGGGAAATAACCTAGTTGGCAACTTATAAGAAGAGAGGTTAATCCCATAAACATTGGTTTATCATTCATCTTTCACCAAAGCAACAATTACACAAATTGTTTAATCCAAGATTTTCAATCTTTTTCTCTCTTTTGTGATAGATAATAACCCGATATAAACAATATAAAGAGATGAGATGAAAGATAATTTCAAATCAATGTAGAGATCTTATGGAGCTCCCTCTCAAGATATGCATACATATGGATATAAAGGAACACGTATGCACATAATCAATCAAGATGAATGAGGGAGCTCACACTATATTTTGGATTCACAAGAGAGACCAAGTTAGAATATATGAAGTTTAATACATACCTCTCATCATTTTTATTTTCGTATCCAAATGAGACTAGTCAAAGATAAACTCATAAAAACGTTAGTCTCACGTAATTAGATTTATCATTAATCACCAAAATAAATTTAAGGCACTTGAACTTACAATCTCTCCCTTTTTGCGATTGATGACAAATCCATTAATAATAACCACATTTGGATATGAAGGATATAAATCAACATTATATTAGTATGCCAATGACATGCTGATGCATATATAATGCTATGATGTGGGATCCTAGAATATTTTCCCCTTTTGTAGTGATGATCACAAGGAGTTCACAAATATTCTCTCCTTTTAAGATCAAATGTGGGATCCTCAAATATTCTCTCCCTTTTGGCATTAATCACCCAAAAATAAAATAGGATAAAAAATAGTCAATTCTACACAAGCCAAAAAGAGATGAACACCCACAAGGCCATAACATATTTTTGAGAAAGCACAAAGCAACAAATATAGAAATGGCCCATTTAGGAAAACTCCCCCTTACTCATGGAGTCTTATCTTTGGATAAAGAATTTGGGATAGGTTTCATATGTAGAAGGGGTGAATTTGAGCACTTGAACTTTTGCTTGAAGTATCCGCATCAAAGATTTTCTCAAGGATGTCAAAAATTGAGAGGAGCTTGGTAAAGGCTATTTGGATGAATTTTGCTCAAGTGCATAATATCGGCAAGGAATGGAAATGATGAGAGTGTCGGCTTCAAGATGATCAAGAGATGCTACCATTTGTTGAGAGACCACTTGTGTATAGGAATTCAAATTTAGGATCAAGGAATGGTAGTTGGCTTTGGTAGCAAGGGTCAACTTGTATTTGGTGGCAAAGATTGAAATTTGGAGTCGATCCATGGAGGCTTGGTTTAGAAAAACCCAAAATGTTTTGGAGGTTTAATATATCATGGTCATTTAAAAACCAAAAAGGTCCAAGCAAGGAACACATCCAAAAGAGCTCAAGGATTCAAGAAGTTTTCAAAATAACAAAGAACTCATTACTTGAAACCTTTTATTCAACCACAGTGCTCAAATTTTTAACAAGACATATACACGTTCAAAATCAATGTTCAGCTGCAAATGACATAGCCAAGATGAGCTTTTAGGAAGAGGAAAAACTTATGAGAATGAACTTGGAAAAATATGCCATAAATCCTGGAGTTAGTTCATAAAAGAATGCACAAGTTTTATTTTGGGAATATTGCCTAGATCTTAACCAAAATGAAGAAATGAAGCTCACAAGCTTTCAGCCAACTGAAAAATTCAGATTGTTCATATTTGAGACAACTCCATATTAGGTTTAAAAAAACACTAAAAGGTACACAAATGATCTCCAAAAATTCTGGGTAAATTTGGCAATAGAGATCAACTATAGAGTATCAAAAGTCGTAATGTGAGCTTCTTCAAATTTGCAACTAATTTGGAGATACAAAATTACAAATCAGCCAAAAAACATGCTTGTTCTGAAAATTTCAGCAAGCTGACCAAAATGAGAAAAAGTCAAAATATTTGCAAATCAAATCCAAATGAGTTGAAATGTTGCAGATATGATCTTTATAATTGAGAGTAATTTTTCCAAAAATAATTTCTTGAAAAACATTTTTCTATCAAAAGAAAAGACAAAAGGAGTATTGTAGGCCTTTAGATTGAGTAAACTTGAGTTGAGAGCTCAAAACATATTCAAATTTTAAATCCATGGAGTTTGACATTTGTAAAGCCTTAGGAGGGTTATAGATATACTTATAAACCAATATTCACAAAGAAATTTGGCTCAAAAGGCTTAACACACCATATGCAAGTTTAGCCAAAAAATGGCTGAAACTCAAAGGTTATAGAGTTCGAATGGTTGGTCTTTTGGGAAAACTTTGAACTAGAGAAATGTTTGAAATGATTAACTCTAAAATTTTTATATAGACAACCTTTCCAAAAACTCGATATATATTGATTTAGGGAAATAAAACATTTTTAACAAAACGAGATCCTAAAAGATCCTATTGAGACCAATTTTGTTATTTTGTTTCACAAATAAAAATTTTTACTTCAAAAGTCTTGCAAAACATTTGAAATACATATTGGAATACTTTTGAAAGGATTTTCATAAATTTTAGCCATTTAAATAAGATTTTTAACTTTTGACCAAAACAGGCTCTTTTGAAAGGCAATAAATGCAACTTTTTGGAAAATTCAAATTTGAGGGCAAGAAGAATATGGATATGATTCAGATTTGCTCTCCTATGATGTATCTCTTATTTTTGCTCCATGAATTCAAGATTTGATAGTAAAGGCCAAGTTTTAGCAAAACGCTACAAAGGCTCTCTTTTCAAATATCTTTCTCTAAAAATGTGAAAAGAAGCAAATGAGATGATATTCGAAAGAAACTAATATGCATGATGTTCAAATATGATTTTGTGCAAAAATGATGCAATTAATCAATTTTAAGAATTAAACTTAACCAAGTGCTAGAAAGTGACCATATATGGTCTAGTTCAGATTTTTGGTGAGACTAAGAAAATATTCTTAGCTCCATTATACCTTTGTCTTGCACCATTCAACTTGGGGTCAAGCTTTAGCCGAGATCATACTTGTGACCATTCGGTTGAACCATTTTTATGTTGAGGTCTTCGTCCATTCTTTATCATGACTCTCTTCTCATCACAAGCTTGACTTTATTCTTGTCAACAAGGTGATGTCCTTGGTTTGGTGACCATTTGCCTCATCACAATTAGACAAACTCAAAGAAAAACATTAGTCTCAACAAATTGGTTGTCATCCTTCACTTGATGATCAACCGGTGCATATGAAAGATATGGATATGTTTGTTGAGAATTCATTAACACCCCAAGTATCATATACTCGTATGCAAACTCAAGTGCAAAGATCCGATATCAATAATAGGTAAACAACATGGATCTATAACATGCACAATAAATATATAGGATTTGCACCCCCTAAGTATATGCATACAAAGAAATATACAAGAGAGACAAGTGTATGCATAAGTAAAGAAGAACCAATGTGGTTTATCCTATACACATGGAGAAGGCATGTAGCAATGATAAAGACAAACAAAACTACATACCTTTATGATCTCCATGTTCTCAAAGTAAAGGAGACTAATCATTAGTCTCACACTTTATAACAATAACATGGAAATCATATATATGAACCTATTAAAAAGTAGGAGATAAGAAGTGATACATATCGTTTTATCTCCATGCATTTCATCCTCGTCATGATTGAGATCCATCGCAAAAGGACGCATGTCTACCACATCTCATTATCGGGAAATAACCTAGTTGGCAACTTATAAGAAGAGAGGTTAATTCCATAAACATTGGTTTATCATTCATCTTTCACCAAAGCAACAATTACACAAATTGTTTAATCCAAGATTTTCAATCTTTTCTCTCTTTTGTGATAGATAATAACCCGATATAAACAATATAAAGAGATGAGATGAAAGATAATTCCAAAGCAATGTAGAGATCTTATAATAAACAAAACATAGAATAAGCTCCTCTCAATATATGCATACATATGGATATAAAGGAACACGTATGCACATAATCAATCAAGATGAATGAGGGAGCTCACACTATATTTTGGATTCACAAGAGAGACCAAGTTAGAATATGTGAAGTTTAATACATACCTCTCATCATTTTTATTTTTGTATCAAAATGATACTAGTCAAAGATAAGCTCATAAAAACGTTAGTCTCACGTAATTAGATTTATCATTAATCACCAAAACAAATTTAAGGCACTTGAACTTACACGAGTAAATGTAGAAAAGAGAATGCAGATTTGAAGAGCTCGTATTCGGATGTAAGCAATATATAGTGCAGGGAGGTCAAGGTTCACATCGACGTATCGTTTATGTTTGTCACGGGGCAACAGCTGAACGAGACATATCATGTAGGATTGTCACAGGGCAAAAGTTGAATGATATATACATGTGAGTGCGACGAACAGAGAGAGATATATACAAACATCGAACACAAAATAAATAATTACAATTTTTACAAACTGTTGCACACAGAAACTACTAGCGAGGCCTCTTACCCCTAGCCCTCCTAGCCTGTGCTCTAACGTGCCCCTGAGAGTACGTCAGCCTGTTTGGGGGCACGGCACGACCAGCACGAACATCCGGCGCGGGCGTCTCCTGTGGCGGGTCCTGGCTCTGTGGTAGAGGTGCTCCACCAAGCCGAGAGGCGGCGAGAACGTCCTGATCTGGGTCCTCCAGGTTGTCGAAGTTGTCGCCCGTACCTGACCCCCCCTCGTCGCCCGCCCCGGACCCGCCCGCCTGCGACGATGAAGCCCCCGAGCGGAAAATCCTCACCGAGTAGAATCCTCCTGTATATAAGCAATGTCAAGCATCAGTGATTTAAACTAATAAGTCTTAACTACTCAGCGAACAACGCTTGCTCACCTCCCGGCTGAGTGAGGGGACGAGGAATGGAGGATCCACTCGCTCCAGAAAAGCTCGCAGTGGTCGGCCGAGTCGCGAAAGGCCAAGGGATCGACGATCCACTCGCGCCAGCCGTATCCCCTGTCGGTAGCGTCGGACCTATGCGACATTCGGTTTGTTAGATCACGTTGTAGGGTTGCCACAATGAAAATGAGTGGAACTAACCTGTGGAAGCACCAGCACCGTGTGGTGACCATCCTGGTACCGGACCGCGTGGACGTGGACCTGCAGCAGCCTGCGGAGGTATCGCGTCGACGGCTGAACGACAAGAGAAGATCCGCAAGATCGAACGTGCCGTCCTCTGCATCCGCTGGAACATCATCCTCTGTTCCACGTCGTTCAGGTGAATGCCTGCGTCCAACCTCAGCATCACCGAGTCGATTTCATCAGGTGAAGATCCATCAGGTGCTTGTTCTTGAATTGTTTGTAGAAATTGGCTCTCATATGCCGCATGCACCACCTACTCCGAACATCATGCCACCTAGCTGGAAGTCCCCTCTCCGGCCAACCATTCTGAAGATAGTCGATTGCTCTCAGCATGCCAGCATGACGATCATGTATGAGACAAGCATTGGGCCTCATACGAACGACTTGGCATCGAACTCTCTCCAAGAACCAATACCAGCTTTCGGTGTTCTCACTCTCGACAAATGCAGACGCCATAGGTAACACTGGTTGTTCCCATCCGCTCCAATCGCCGTCGATATCGACCTCTGTATTTGCTGTCGAAAGGTTCCATCTAGGCACAGACACGGGCGACGGTGCACAAATGCGTTGATGCAAGCACCAATCGAGAAAAAGGCTCTTTGCAGCATGCTCTTAGTCGAATCAGTAGATGATGGAAAGGTCTGAATGTCATAGTAGGTATTGGGGTTTCTCTGAGCAATGGTGGCTAATAGACGAGGTAAATTATCATACGATGCTTCAAATGTGCCATACCTCATCTCCAATATCTTTTGTTTCATCCTCCAAGCCTTGGCATAGCTAATAGTATACTTGAATTTGTTCTCAATGTGCTTAATAATGGAGACTGGTTCAAAATCCGTGTTTTTAACAACATGGCTGTACATCTCACCGGCAACAAACGCCAAGGTGATGTTGCGGTGGTACTTATCTACCCCCGGCAATAGACATGTGTGCTCACCAACAATGCTCACTTTCCAATAGTCACTCCATTTCCCCTTGTATGCATGAACACGCCACGGACAATCATCCTTCATACACTTTACATCATACACATAGTTCGTAGACTTCACCACCCTAAACTCTCTATGCAAAGAGACCACCCAATGATTCACTGTCTCTTTCATGTCTTCCTTATGAGCATACCGAGCACCCTGATGACCTCGTTATCCTTGTATTCAAATGAAACATGTTGCCCTTCCGAGATAACAAGCTGAGAGAAATCGGCTTGTTCCCAATCAACGGGCATGACATCTTCTTCCTCGTCCGATGATTCATCGCCCTCCGCCTACTCATTTTCAGAATCCTCCCTCTCCATTTCTTCAACAATTGCTTTGATTCTCTCCCCCTCGTCCGCCACGCCAATCACCTCCTCCAAGCTTGCTTCATTGCTCGGACCTTCACCATACTCTGTTTGCATTGTATTATTGCTACCGATTTCGTGCAATGTCACAAAAATAACAAGGGGCCAGGACCTTTCAAGTGCCATGTCCATATAATGTCTCCACGACTCAGTGTTATCTATAGGCATAAGTTTCCAATAATATCCTTCTGTTGCACGACTTACTACAACGGATAGAGACATTGTGTTTACTCTTGTATCCACTTTAAATCCACGTAGCAACCAACTATACATTGATTCAAATGTTTTCTCAGCTGGCCTATCGATGCCCTTCGATTTCATCCTAAATGCTGACAGATCTACACCTTCTGAACCGTATCTAACGTTGCCTTCACCGTGAACTATCTGAAATATGATCTTACTTGCCATAGTGCCTGACAAACAAATTGAAACTGAGTTTATTCCATACTACGAATATGTTGCCTATAATTCTGTGCCGAAGTTAATTTCTTTAACAATATGTTCCCTGTTCTACATCTTAAAATATCCCGAATCGGTTTGTTTGTTTCATCTAACGCCAATCGTACCTCGTTCATTTAAATTTGACAACTTTTGTAAACTAAATTAAATTAAATCGTACTTTATATCTACACATATTTTCATTATCAACGATATTATACGTACGATTATCTATAGTGCTTACCATCTACTCACATAATTTACACATAGATCGGAACATATTCTACATAAGTTGATCTATCTATTCTACCTATGTTATTGTCGATTAAATTATCTAAGTTGATCTAAATTAAATCTCTGTTTTACAAATCTAAAACAAAATATTCAATAACTACTCAAATATTAAAAAATTACATTTTTCCTAATATTGCATTTACATACTAACTAACAAAAAAAATAACGACGGGATATTGCATTTACCTCGGATGGAGTACGCAATCCGGCGGGGCTTCGCCGCGCTCCTTCCTCTTCCTCACCCCTCTCTCTGTTCTTTTTTCTGGATTTGGGAGGATGCAAATGAGAAGAAAACCTTTGACTCTCGGCTTATATACTGCCCAAGCTAAAAAATGCCCTTCCAGAGGGCGGGAAGGTAAAAAAACGCCCTCTAGAAGGGCGGGAAGGGGGCCGCATGCAAAAAAAGCCAGGGCGGCCGCCCTTTTTGCAGGCGGCCCCTGTATGAACAGGGAAAAAACGTCCTTAGGGCGGGAAGGGGACCACTTGCAAAAGCCGGGACGGCCGCCCTTTTTGCGGGCGGCCCCCGTGAACAGGGAAAACGCCCTTGCTAAGGGCGGGAAGGGGGCCGCCTGCGAAATATCCCCCGCGCGGCAGACGACACCCAACGACCGTCTGCCACGTCGGATAAAACGCCCTTCCCTCCCAGAGGGCGGGAAGCGACTAGTTTTGCAAATTTTTGAATCCAGAAATTATTTTTAAATCTTTAAAAAGTTAAAATTATAAATGCCAAAAAATCGTGTGCAGTAGGGGTGGAGGAAAAGCACGAGACGAGCTCGTGAGACCTTGGGCCTGAGAAGCTGCGGCGCTGGAGAGAACGTGAGGGAGAGGAGAGAACGAAAGAAGAGAGATCGGGAAAACGAAGTGGGTTTGATGGTTTTTTATTCAGCTGGGCTTTAGCTAGTGGAATGTACATAGTGAGTTTAGTCCAGAAAATTAAATTCAGAACAAGAATAGACAGAGAACAAGAATATGATTAATTCAGATTTCTTTCAAATTGATTTTTTGCAAAAAATTACAATATGTGGGATCACAGTAGTGCATTTTTTTCATTGTTATCAGATTTAACTTGACCAAATTATACCTTCTTGAAATAATTGCAAATACAACTTCCATAATTCAAAATTCTAGTAACTCAGGAAATAATTTTAAACAACTAACCTAAGTAAATTTTGATAGTTCAGATTTAATCGTCAAGGACCATATAGCAGCATATAACATAAGTAGGCTAGGGATCTCATATGTACACATTTTTCTGAGAACCAGATTCAGCAAACACACCGTATGATATGGATAATTGGAGGCCCATATCTAGTTAGGATCAGTTATTTTCTTCACAAGTAAATTTCTGGGAATGCTATAGGAAAAAGGGAGCATATAGAAGCATGTCCTAGTAAATGAATAAATCTGAAGCCATAGAGTAAATTAACTGGAACTATGTCTTAACAAAAGATCAGTTAGAGTAAATGTTGGAGGCATCAAAATAATATTTTAGCTGAATAGCTGTGGCATAAAATTTAGTTCACACCACAATCTGTGACATAAGCATCAATAACTGAATAATATTTTAGCAGTTTCATTAGCCTGTTTTCAATAAAGCATGTAGGAATGATAACCAGGACATATAGACTGTAGCAATAGATTGTCTAGAGAAATGTGTTATACTCGAAGACGGTATCTGAAGGACATAAGGACGTTAAAACTAGGATATACGCAAGATCATAACAAGAGAACACGGGACAAGCATTTATACTAGTTCAGGCCCTCTAATAAGAGTAATAGCCCTAATCCAGCTTATATAAATATATGAAATTTTATTCACACAGATTACAATGGGGAAGTAATGGGGAAGTAAGATGATGAAACTAACCCGTCAACTAGAATCAATCGAGAACGACCCGACAAGATCTACCCAGTGAATGAGTGGCTTTCTCCGGATTGCTTCTCGATGTGGCTTCAGCTATGACTTGTAACTCGATGTCCTCTCTCTATCTGAGGGTCTTGTATTTATAACGACAATTATATTTTTCTCTAAGTAGGACTCAAAGAAATAGAACAGAATACAGGCTAAAGAGACCTTGTCTTTCCCGAATAGGATTCGGACAGCTTCTATTCCAAGAAGCCAATTTTCTTCTAAATTCGCCGTATTTTCTTAATCAAAGGATACCTTCCTGTCGTATATCATTAGATATATGGTATATCTGTATATCATAAACCCAAGTATAGGAGGTGTGATTTATTCTTGACATGGACAGTAGCTCCCGATTTCAATGCAAATAAGCATGGCAATGTTCTCAATCAAAGACCTCATAACAACAGTTGTCGAACTTGCTTGGCTGTTCTTGGACAACGGAGTAAGTACAGAGTACGCAACAAAGTACTCCGCCTAGCCTTGACTGAGAACACGACCAAAGGTCAAAATTTGGATTGAAGTTGAAAACTTATACCACCAAAAACAAACCCGCAAATATTCTGCCGATGATTTTTCTTTCCTCCTTGAAATTCGAACCGTTGAGATCCATTTGGGTTTCGTTTGCCCAAACGGTCTTTTCATTTTCCTTTTGGGATCCTCCACCTAATGTAACATACCCAAATTTCAAATTTCGAAATCTAACTTCAAAAAAGTAATAAAAATATGTTTACGAGTTAATGACTTGTTTTTTCACATAAAACATAAATAGGGTTTAACTTAGCTACAACACCCATGATAAATCAATAAAATTTTAAAAAATTTCGGACCTAAAAGGAAAATTTCACTAAGGTATTAAATGATCGAAAGTTTTCAAAAAAATAAATTTTTATTTTATAGGTGTAGTTGATAGCCTACAACGAATAATTTTAGTGGTAGTACAAATAAATACTACATCCATCACAAAATATAAATATTTTTTTGGTTGGACATGAGTATTAAGAAAATAGGTAAAATAAAATGTGTGAAGGTTGTGATTGGTTGAGAAGAGAAAGTAGGTGGGGATATTAAGAGGTGAAAAGTTTTGATTGGTTGAGAAGAGAATAAGTTGTTATATTTTAGGACAAATGTTGAAGGCTTGTTATATTTTGGGACGGAGGGAGTAGAAATTATCCTTTTGAAAATTTCTCTCCTTACAATCAAAATAAAAGTGCTTAAATATAAGGACTGCTTGCATTTGCATAAATGCTTTGATGTGACTTGAGTCTTTTATGTGTTTTTGATTTTAAATGCATTTTATAATAGGCTTCATATGCATCATTTAAACTAAAAGAAAATAATTAAAGCAAATGACCTAATATCAAAATACTGAAAATCATTTTCTTTTGTACAACTTACATATTACAACATAATCTAGAATCCATCATCTAATTTGGAAATTCAACTAAATGTAGGTCATGAACACAAAATATATAATTACATTAACTCATACATAATTCATATTTCATTTAATTATCACCATAACATTTCCTTAATATAACACAAAATATAAGAGTTATGAATGAGAAAAATAGAAATCTACCATAACAATATCATTTTAGGTCATACATAAGTGGCTATAATTTTATTGGGTATTTAGTTTAATCTTAACAACAAAAACAAAAACATATATATGTAATGTCAAACCTATAAAAATATAAAAATAATTGGTGCAAGATAAAATCATGAAAAAAATTCACTGAAATTTTGGCATAATATAATCTCTACATTTAATCCATCAACTAAATTGGTCAAAGCAGTCATAATCTAATTTATTCAAAATCCTAATCAACAAAAACTATATCTTATTAAAATATGCATCAAATCATATAAAAGTATATTGTTACATAATTTATTCAAATACTAGTTTATTTATCATAAATTAATATAATTTTTCCAAAATTTATTTCATCATTTTTAACCTTCTAAAAATACAAACCAATTTCGACTAGCCTCATTTCTTTATTTTTCTAAGATTAAAGTATTGAACTAGTGCAACATGAAAAAAGATAGAAAGTAGATCATTTAGAGCCCGTTTGGTAGGGCTCCTAATTCTATGATTCTCGATTCTAAATTCGATTCTCTGAATCGGATTCGGAGAGAATCGAAATATTTTAGGTGATTTTCGATGATTCTTGACATAAACTAGTTTGAGGTGATTCGACGAGTAAACGCTTTTCAAAATTTTAATCATCTCGGTTTTACATCTTAACTTAACCAACATACTTGAGCTAAATTCGAACAAATGGATATATAAGCTTTTAAAACTCAAATGGTAATAGAATACGCTGTAAAATCAAAGTGTGTTTGATTCTTTATTTAATGATGAACAATTGGTATTTGGATTTTATTGGTTTGAGTGTTTTGTTTTTGAAAGAGTTGAATTTTCGGACGATGAACAGTGTTCAGTCGGCTGCCATAGCCGGTCTGACCGGGCGTGTTCTCTTGGTCGACCGGAGGTGTTTCGGCGGTCGACCGGGCAATTGCTGCGGTCGACCTGGTCGAGCGGTTCGACCGGTTGCCGATTGCGTTTTGGTTTTGGTTTCGGTTTGTTTCCTTATATATACATGAAAGTTTCATGTTCCTATGTACGTGTCTGGTTGTTTATGCTGACAATGAGTCAAGTTTGGATAGCTTGTGCTCGGATATGGTATTCTTTATTTAATTGTGTGCAGGTATTCTTTACGTCTTGGAAAAGTGTTGCCGGTGATCGAGTCGGAGTCAACTTGGAGATAAGGTGACGTTCGAGATGGGGATCATGCGGGATGCTGAAGGGTAGAGATTAGTGCACACGATTGGAAAGTTTTCATATGGCATACAATGGAGATATTGTTGCGTATGAAAAGCGGAATTTCGGTTTTAGGAAAATCGAGATTGTTACTGTTGGTTTATGTATAGTTTGTTTCTTGTACGGGAAGGTTTCCTAGTGGATTAGGTCTTCTTGTATGAGTACAAAGTCCTTAGACCTGAGATCACCATGGATTCCAAGATGTGTAGTAGCCTACTTTGGGACTACCAAACGCTATTCCGTAACTGGGGAGTTATAAAGGTAGTTTTCGGGTTTGCTATGAAACATGGAGTGGGATGTGAGTGATCAAGATGGAATTTGCCCCTCCTTTGGAGAGATATCTCTGGGCCCCTCGAGGTAATGGATTATGAAAATGCATGGCCATGCTAAGTTGATTGAGGAGTCAATCAACAGACAGATAATCCAATACGGTTCGAGTGAATGGTTAAGCTATTGAAGGGATGGCACACATCTTGCCTATAGCTTAAGCGGTATCGTGAGGCAAAGGGACTTGTGTACACATTACAGTTGAGCCGATATTTTATTCTTGTATACTATGGTGTCAATATGTCTTGCTAGGCGCGCGTGTGTGTGGTCGGCTGAGTTGGACTCGAGCCGACGATCGGCCTAGTTAGACTATAGCCGAAACCGAGTATACCTGAACCTACGGGTCGCACGCTTAAGGGGATAGAATAGATATTCGAGTTGGACTCGGATACGGCTCGATCGGATAGGGATCCGATCGGATAGAGTCCTATGGGCTTACGACGTATGGACGGCCAACTCTATGAGATACGGATGAGATCCGATTCAAAATAGAGTCCTAATCGGCCACTAGTCCCAGTCGGCCAACTCTATATAAAGGAGGGAGGGGTGGAGAGCTGCCACATGTCAATTGCATCGCGTGCAACAGAAGTCGCCGAGATCAATCTCCACGGAAACCCTCCCCACTTTCGAGCCAAACCCTAGCCTTGCATCGCGTGCTAGCACACGGGTGTTCGGCGTTCTGTCCCCGGACGTGTGGATACTGGTAGAGGCGCTGCTGTGTTGCGCGCTGTTGATCGGCTTTGGATCGGCTGCAATCGGAGCGATCGGCTGTGGTGGAATCGGCTGCGGTCGGGCGCATTGGAGCGAGGCGTGAGAACGCGGCCGACGACTCGAATCGGGCGATTGGCGAATCGGTGTCTCCGGGAATCGGCTACACTATTTCGGATCGGATTGCCTTGATTGGCTATTCCGCTGCACTCTACTCCAATCGGTAACGATCTATCGGCCCTTACTTGCAAGTGTTCCTGGTTTGCGCGGTTAAAAGTTTTTGTTTTCGGCTAGCGTAGCCTCCGCGTAACCCTTTAGTGGTATCAGAGCTAATCTTGCGTAGTTCGGGTTTTAGATTGGATCTGGAACAAGTTTTACACACGGGTTGATTAGATCAATCGGTTTTACGGGATTTGTTGAGGAGAGTTCATGGTAATTGCGTTCCTTGATAGTGTATCGGAACGGCGTAATGTGATTACGTCGAAGCAATATCCATAGAACTCGGTTTGAGTCGGCTTCGAGATAGCGTTCCTTGATAGTGTATCGGAACGGTATAATGTGATTATGCCGAAGCTATCTCGTAGTCCGATCTTGTTTGCTCGCGGCTGCGCAAACCATCTCCCTTGATAGTGTATCGGGACGGCATAATGTGATTATGCCGATATGGTTTCCGTAAGCGATTTCATAGATTGGATCTATGAATATCGGGACCGCCGTGTGCGTACCCCCTTATAGGTCGTCTCGATGCCGTAGCTCTGCGAGAAGTAGAAAACGTTTCTACGCCTAACTTGTTTTTGCAGAGAATGCTTTGAGATGGTATGGCCCTATTGTATGTATGAGATGTATGAGATGCATGTGATGCATGTAATATTCTTTCATATGTGCAATCCTGCAATATTCTTTCATACGTGCAATGCTTGTAATATTCTTTCACGACCTGCGAGTCGATGTAATCTTCAATTAGAGCTTCTATAATAGTAGCTTAGTTTGAAGAAATCAAGCATTCGGCACTCGAAAGAACGGTGATGAAGATGGAGATCCGTACACCAGGCATGGAGATGGAGATCACCATGTGAAGGGGGCCATACTATTTCACTATATGCTATTCTTCTTGCTTTCATATGTGATATGTTTGTTTGATAGGATAGCATCCCTCGCAAAATTAAGTAGTAATGATGCCCTTCCAAATGTTGCACCCATCACCGTTATGCTCGTCAATGGTGGGTCCGCAAAGCGAGTGCCATTCTCTATCATAACACGAGGGGTATATGTCGACATATACATGTAGGAGCATTTGGTTTACTTAACAAGGCTATCAAAACAGTTTTGGGCCTTGGGGCATAGGTTGGCGCCGGGGCATGGAGATGCCACACCAACAACAAGAGTCACATAGAGATGTGATTAGCAAGGTGTTGCTTACGATGTTACTAATTTTCTAGCAGTGATGCCAAAGCTCACTAGAAAATTAACTAACATGTGGATCTTGACCCAATACGCAACCTAGAGGAAGGTGGAAAATACGTAATGGGAGTCTAATGTTAAATTGTTTAACAATAGACATAGCATAAACATTGTGCTAAACTTTGCTTTTTCTGTTGTAGAATAAATGGCGGCTAATACTACACCCAATACCTTTAATTTGCGATCTATTCTCGAAAAGGAAAAATTAAATGGAACAAACTTTATGGATTGGTATCGCAACTTGAGAATTGTTCTCAAGCAAGAGCGTAAGGAGTACGTTCTTGAAGTACCCTATCCCGAGGATTTGCCAAATAATGCCACCGCAACTGCACGGAGGGCTTATGAGAAGCACACTAATGATGCCCTAGATATAAGCTGTCTCATGCTTGCTACAATGTCCCCTGAGCTTCAGAAGCAATATGAGAGCAGCGATGCTCACACTATTATTCAGGGACTGCGTGGCATGTTTGAGAACCAAGCTCGGGCCGAGAGGTTCAACACCTCAAAGTCCTTGTTTGCGTGCAGGCTTGTTGAGGGGAATCCCGTCAGTCCGCATGTGATAAAGATGATTGGCTACATTGAGAGTCTGGAAAAACTGGGTTTTCCCCTTAGCCAAGAGTTGGCTGCGATGTGATTCTCCGGTCGCTCTCCGAGCTTCGAGCCATTCATATTAAACTATCACACGAACAACATGGATAGAACCTTTGGTGAATTGCATGGGATGCTAAAGACAGTGAGGAGAGTATCCAGAAAAATGGTCATCATGTGATGATGATGCGAAGGCTAAGCGCAAACCACTGTCAAGAAACTTTGCACCAAGAGGAAGTTAACTCCCGATGAGATCGCGAGTGCCTCCAATGCAAAGAAGGGCAAGAAGGGTCGGCGGCATCGATGCCGTTTGCTTCCATTGCAAGGAGACAGCCCTTGGAAGAGGAACTGCAAGAAGTACATGGAGGATCTCAAAAAGAAGCAAAGTACGACTTCTACTTCAGGTATTAATGTTATAGACATTAATCTTGCTACTTCACCTACCGACTCTTGGGTATTTGATACCGGATCGTAGCTCATATTTGCAAATCGTTGCGGGAATGAGAAGAAGTAGAGGATTGAGAAGGGCGAGGTGAAACTGCGCGTCGGCAATGGAGCAAGCGTTGCTACGTTCTTGTCGGCACGAGTACCACTTCATCTACCTTCAAGATTAGTTTTGGAATTAAATAATTGTTATTGTGTTCCAACACTATGTCAAAATGTTATTTCCGCTTCATGTTTGCAAGCGGAAGGATATGATTTTAGATCAATGAACAATGGTTGTTCAATATATCTCGAGATATGTTCTATTTTCATGCTCCATTGGTGAATGGATTATACGTTTTGAATCTTGAAGCGTCTCCCATCTATAATATTAATACGAAAGGCAATTCTCTAATGATATAAACCCCACGTTTATCCGGCATTGTCGCTTAGGCCATATAAATAAGAAACGCATGGAGAAGCTCCATAAGGATGGATTGCTTCACTCTTTTGATTTTGAATCATTTGAGACATGTGAGTCTTGTTTACTTGGTAAGATGACAAAGGCACCTTTCATGGGGCAAGTGAGAGAACAAGTGACTTGTTGGCACTCGCATACATCGATGTATGTGGACCAATGAGCTCAACGGCCGAGGTGATTATCGTACTTCATTACCTTTACCGACGACTTTAGTAGATATGGCTATATCTACTTAATGAGGCATAAGTCCGAATCCTTTGAAAAGTTCAAAGAATTCCGAATGAAGTACAGAATCATTTAGGGAAAACAATCAAGTTTCTACGATCGGATCGTGGAGGGGAATACTTGAGCCAAGAGTTTGGTAATCATCCGAAAGATTGTGGAATTGTTCCACAATTGACTCCGCCGAACTCCACAATGGAACGGAGTGTCCGAACGGAGAAATCACACCTTGTTGGACATGGTGCGGTCGATGATGAGCCAAAGTGATCTTCCGTTATCCTTCGGGGATATGCTCTTGAAATAGCTACGCTCACACTAAATAGAGTTCCATCTAAGTCGATCGAAAAGACACCATATGAGATATGGACAGGGCAACCCCTAGTTTGTCTTTTCTCAAAATTTGGGGATGTGAGGCTTATGTAAAACGTTTACAATCGACAAGCTCACACCCAAATCGACAAGTGCTTCTTTGTGGGATATCCTAAGGAAACTAAGGGATATTACTTTTATAATGGGGAACAAGGCAAAGTGTTTGTCGCCCGACATGGTGTCTTCTTGAAGAAAGAGTTTCTTTCAAGAAGGGTTAGTGGGAGCAGGGTGCATCTTGAAGAAGTTCAAGAAACACCAGAAAACGTTTCAGCGACCACAGAACCACAACAGGAGGAGCAAAGTGTTGCGCCACCGGTTGTAGATACACCAGCCCCACGAAGGTCGAAAGATCACGTCGTGCGCCCGACAGTACACAGTGCGGAACAACGTGATATATTGTTGTTGGACAACGATGAACCTAAGACCTATGAGGAAGCAATGGTGGGACTCGATTCCAACAAGTGGCTTGGAGCCATGAAATCCGAAATAGAATCCATGTACGACAATCAAGTTTGGAACTTGGTTGATCCACTGATGGTGTCAAAACCATTGAGTGTAAATGGGTTTTTAAGAAAAGGCCGATATGGATGGAAATGTTCACATCTATAAGGCGCGATTGGTGGCGAAAGGTTTTAAACAGATTCAAGGAGTTGATTATGATGAAACCTTCTCGCCCGTCGCAATGCTTAAATCTATTCGGATTATTCTAGCGATTGCTGCATATTTCGATTATGAGATATGGCAGATGGATGTCAAAACGGCTTTTCTGAATGGAAACCTAAGCGAGGATGTATACATGATACAACCTCGGGGTTTTGTCGATCCAGAATCGCTCGGAAAGATATGCAAGCTACGAAGTCCATTTATGGATTGAAGCAAGCATCTCGGAGTTGGAATATTCGTTTTGATGAAGTAATCAAAGGGTTTGGTTTCATCAAAAACGAAGAAGAGGCCTGTGTTTACAAAAGGTCGGTGGGAGTGCAATTGTATTTCTAATCTTATATGTGGATGACATATTGTTGATTGGAAATGATATCCCTATGCTTGAATCCGTCAAGTCTTCATTGAAAAATAGTTTTTCCATGAAAGACTTAGGGGAGGCAACATATATATTGGGCATTCGAATCTATAGAGATAGATCCAAGAAGCTAATTGGATTAAGCCAAAGTACATACATTGACAAGGTGTTGAAAAGGTTCAACATGCATGATTTCAAGAAAGGTTTCTTGCCCATGTCACATGGCATTAATCTTAGCAAGAATCGGTGTCCTCGGACACATGATGAGCGGAATAAGATGGGTATGGTTCCATATGCTTCGGCAATTGGATCCATCATGTATGCCATGCTTTGTACATGCCCGATGTCTCGTACGCTTTGAGTGCTACGAGCAGATACGATCGAGATCCAGTGAAGGTCACTGGATGCCGTAAAGAATATCCTTAAGTACTTGAGAAGAACTAAGGATATGTTCCTAGTCTATGGAGGTGAAGAAGAGCTCGTTGTAAGTGGTTACACCGATGCTAGCTTCCAAACAGACAAGGATGATTATAGATCGCAATGCGGGTTCGTGTTCGCCCGAACGGAGGCGCGATCGGTGGAAGAGTTCCAAGCGGGATACGTTGCTGATTCTACAACGGAGGCCGAGTACATTCTTGCCGGAAGCTGCAAAGGAGGCTGTTTGGATCAAGAAATTCGTTTCGAGCTTGGTGTGATGACTAGTACGGCGGTCCAATGTCTCTCTATTGTGACAATAGTGGAGCCATTGCGCAAGCCAAGGAGCCGATGTCACATCGAAGTCCAAACACATACTTCGGCGATATCATCTCATCCACGAGATTGTGGACAGAGGTGATGTCAAGATATGCAAAGTGCACACGGATCTCAACATAGCCGATCCGCCGACAAAACCTCTCCCTCACGAAGCATGAGGCGCACACAAGAGCAATGGGTATTAGATACTTACATGATTGACTCTAGTGCAAGTGGGAGGTTGTTAGTGATATGCCCTAGAGGCAACATGGAGATGTTGGATATCATGTCAATGTTTATGTATTTATGAATAAAGTGTTATTCGGTTCCATGAAATAGACATCTTGTATTGATCAATAAGTACGTGACTTATTTATGAGACTCGATATGTATGAATCTATTTCTAAACGATCCTCGATCATATGTCATATTGTTGGAACAAATATGATTCTAAGATCGGCATGTTTGTTGATTGATGATCATGTCTCATAGATCATGGGTATGGAGATACCAAATCAATATGTGTTAGAGAACACATTGTTGGATAGACCCACCATGAGACACTATAGGAATCAATGTGCCATTAGTTGGTCTCAGGTAGTGTTGGTATAAAGTCCTTAGACTGAGATCACCATGGGTTCCAACATGTGTAGTAGCCTACTTTGGGACTACCAAACGCTATTCCGTGCGGGTAGTTATAAAGGTAGTTTTCGGGTTTGCTATGAAACATGGAGTGGGATGTGAGTGATCAAGATGGAATTTGCCCCTCCTTTGGAGAGATATCTCTGGGCCCCTCAAGGTAATGGATTATGGAAATGCATGGCCATGCTAAGTTGATTGAGGAGTCAATCAACGGACAGATAATCCAATACGGTTCGAGTGAATGGTTAAGCTATTGAAGGGATGGCACACATCTTGCCTATAGCTTAACTGGTATCGTGAGGCAAAGGGATTTGTGTACACATTACAGGTTCAGAGCCGATATTTTATTCTTGTATACTATGGTGTCAATATGTGCTTGCTAGGCGCCGCGTTGACGGGTCGGCTGAGTTGGACTCGAGCCGACGATCGGCCAAGTTAGACTATAGTCGAAACCGAGTATACCTGAACCTACGGGTCGCACGCTTAAGGGGATAGAATAGATATTCGAGTTGGACTCGGATACGGCTCGATCGGATTAGGATCCGATCGGATAGAATCCTATGGGCTTACGACGTATGGGCGGCCAACTCTATGAGATACGGATGAGATTCGATTCAAAATAGAGTCCTAATCGGCCACTAGTCCCAGTCGGCCAACTCTATATAAAGGAGGGAGGGGTGGAGAGCTGCCACATGTCAATTGCATCGCGTGCAACAGAATTCGCCGAGATCAATCTCCATGGAAACCCTCCCCACTTTTGAGCCAAACCCTAGCCTTGCATCGCGTGCTAGCACACGGGTGTTCGGCGTTCTGTCCCCGGACGTGTGGATACCGGTAGAGCGCGCTACGTTGCGCGCGTTGATCGGCCGGATCGGCTGCAATCGGAGCGATCGGCGTGGTGGAATCGGGCGAGGTCGGGTGCATCGGAGTGAGGCGTGAGAACGCGGCCGGACGACTCGAATCGGCTGATTGGCGAATCGGCGTCTCCGGGAATCGGTTACACTGTTTCGGATCGGATTGCCCTGATTGGCTATTCCGCTGCACTCTACTCCAATCGGTAACGATCTATCGGCCCTTACTTGCAAGTGTTCCTGGTTTGCGCGGTTAAAAGTTTTTGTTTTCGGCTAGCGTAGCCTCCGCGTAACCCTTTATAGGATTCGTGGCTCTTGGCTGCGGATTTTGTGTATAAATAGTGAGGGGAGGCGTGGCTTCTCGGTATCGCTTCTACGGGCGGTCAGACTGAAGGCCATCAGGCGGTCAGACCGGCTGAACACCTGCGGTCAGACCGACGTCAGAAAACAGAGGTAAAGTTTTATTTCCGCTAAAACTTTGTTTTTGGGGTACTCAACCATTCACCCCCCTCTGATTGGTTTTTAGTTGGGCTTTCGATCCTACAAGTGGTATCAGAGCCACGTTTTTCTCCTTTGGATTTTCTTTGATCTAAAGTTTTTCCATCATGTCGGATAAATTTTCAACAAAGCCGCATGTTTTTGATGGCACCGATTTTGCGTATTGGTGTAGTAAGATGCAATCTTACATCATGGCTCAAGACTATGATGTGTGGCAAAAGGTTGCACTTCCCTACACCATACCCGATGCCATTAATACTCATGTTTTAAAAACTGAGTTTAATAACAATTGCAAAGCTCGAAACATTTTGTTGAATGGAATTTCGCGTTCTGATTTTGATCATGTTTCTCATCTTCAAACCGCTAATGAAATTTGGAACGCTTTGAAAAACTTTCATCAAGGAAGTACAAACATAAAAGAACTTCGTCGAGATCTTTTTAAAAAGGAATATATAAAATTTGAGATGAAACCTGCTAAAGCTTTGGATAACTATCTTGGTAGGTTTAATAAAATCTTGAGCAATCTTAGATCTGTTGATTCTTCTTATGACACTAATTATCCACAGTCTGAGATTTCTCGCCACTTTTTAAATGGTCTTGATATGTCTGTTTGGGAGATGAAAGTAACTTCTATTCAAGAATCTGTTAACATGACTAATTTGACTTTGGATTCGCTTTATACAAAACTCAAAACTCATGAGATAAATATTCTTTCTCGTAAAACGGATTCTAAGTCAAATGCTTTGATTTCTCCTTCGATTTCTTCAGATGTTGCTTCTTCGTCATCTTCAAATGCTCTTGCTTTGATTAACGCCATGTCCGATGAACAACTCGAGCAATTCGAGGAGGAGGCTCTTGCTACTAACAAACTTTCCAGAGCCATGAACAGAGTTAGGTTCAGGAAGAAAGGAGGACCAACGCGTTGCTTTGAATGTGGCGCCATGGATCACATCCGCTCCAACTGCCCCAAGCTTGGGAGGAGCAAGAAGGAGGACAAGAGCGCCGAGAAGACAAAGGATGACAAACCTAAGGGTAGGCGCTCCAAGGAGATGATCAAGAAGGTGCTGAGTCAAGTCTATGCCGCTTTTGAGCCACTCAGCGACATAGACTCTGACAGTGAGGAGGAGAAGGGCAAGAACATCTCCGGCGTTTGTCTCATGACGCATGGAGATGAAGATTCTTCAGATGAAGAAAATGAGGTAAGTTCACTTGAGGATGCAATTCTTGTCTTAAGTGCTAAGAATAAAAAATATGAGAAAATGTTTAAAAAACAAGAATTTGTAATTGAATCTTTAAATGCTGAAATTGCTAGATTGAAATCTCTTATTTCCAATGATGATAATTGCAAAAACTATGAGGTTTTAATGCTGAAAATTTCAAAGATTAGAGATGTCAATAATTCTCAAGTTTTGGCTCCTAAATCTTGTTTAACTTGTGATGCTAATGAATTGAAACTAAAAGATGCTTTAGCTCGTGTTAAGCACATGGAAGAAATAGTTAAACAAGATGAGGTAGCTTCTTGCTCTAGATGTCGCAAAGGCAAAGATGTTTTAATTGATTGTGAAAATTGTGTTAATCTTGGAAAAGAAGTTTCTTACTTGAAAAGTTCCTTGCAAAAATTTTCTGATGGTAAGAAACAACTTAACATGATTTTGGACAAATCAAAAGTGTGTAGCGACAATAAGGGAATAGGTTTTGATGCTCATGATTATTTCACCAAAAATCCTCCAAATGTTTTAGGAATAACTGAAAATGGTGAAATCTTGACAAAACCTAACACCATGAAAACAATTTTCAAGTCTGCTGGAAATTTGCCATCTCTTTCTGTTTATTTAAAAGAAACTAAACCTAATTCTTCAAAACCATCTGTTACTAAAGAAAAGTTTTCTTGCTCTTTTTGTGGTAAAGATGGTCATCTTGTTGATTTTTGTTTCAGATTAGCACGAAAACAGAAAAAGGAAAGAGAGAATAATTTTGCAAAATCAAAGTGACAAAAATCTGGTTTTTCCTCGGGAAGGCCGGTCGGACCGCACTGGTCCACCGGTCGACCGCCTGCACCCGGACCGATGGCACGCCTCCGACCGGTGATGGCGCCGGCCGACGCACGCAGCGGTCAAACCGGCCCCGAAGGAATTTTTCTGAAAATTCCAAAACTGTTTTCTCTCGTGGTTTTGTGCCTATTGGATCTACTGGTCGTGTGTCTCAGTACTGGATTCCTAAGTTTCTTTTAACTAACCCCAGTACTGAGGCCTCGACATCCTTTGTTTTGTAGGCTTTCGTGGCGAGGAAGGAGAACGTGTGGATCATGGACTCCGGTTGTTCGCGGCACATGATCGATGATAAGAAGTGGTTCTCTTCCCTCAAGATGGCATCCAAGATGGAATCAATAATCTTTGGGGATGCTTCAACAAGTGCCATTATCGCTACCGGATCCGTCAAGGTAAGTGACAAGTTCGAATTGAAAGAGGTAGCTTTGGTACAAGATTTAAAATACAATTTACTTTCAGTTTCACAAATTGTTGATGAAAACTTTGAAGTTCATTTCAGGAAAACTGGAAGTAAAATATTTGATTCTTGTGGTGATTCTGTTTTTAACATTTCTCGTTATGGGTGAGTTTTTAAAGCTGATTTTGAAAACCTTGTTTCTCCTGTTGTTACTTGTTTAGTTGTAAAATTCAATAAAGATTTGATGTTCTGGCATCGTAGACTTGGTCATGTTGGATTTGATCATTTGACTCATTTAAGTGGTTTGGATCTTGTTCGTGGTTTGCCAAAACTCAAAAAGGATCTTGATTTGGTTTGTGCACCATGTCGTCATGGTAAAATGGTTGCTTCTTCTCACACACCAATTCTTTCTGTGATAACGGATGCACCGGGACAACTTTTACACATGGACACTGTTGGTCCAGCTAGAGTGCAATATGTTGGAGGAAAATGGTATGTGCTAGTTATTGTTGACGATTTCCTCGATATTCTTGGGTTTTCTTCATGGCAACTAAGGACGAGGCCTTTGGACACTTTCGAAGTCTTTTTCTTCGCTTAATTGTGAAATTCCCAACTCTTTGAAAACAATTAGAAGTGATAATGGTGGCGAATTTAAAAATGCATCTTTTGAACATTTTTGTGTTGAAAAAGGAATTGAACATCAATTTTCTTCTCCACGTGTTCCTCAACAAAATGGTGTTGTCGAAAGAAAAAATCGTTCTTTGGTTGAAATGGCTAGGACAATGCTAGATGAATATCACACACCTAGAAAATTTTGGGTCGAAGCTATTAACACTGCTTGCTATGTTTCTAATCGCATTTTCTTGCGTTCTAAACTTGGCAAAACTCCTTATAAGCTTCGTTTTGGTCGTCATCCTAAAGTTTCACATTTGCGTGTTTTTGGTTGCAAGTGCTTTGTGTTAAAATCTGGAAATTTGGATAAGTTTGAATCACGTTCAATTGATGGTTTATTTCTTGGTTATCCCGCACACACTCGTGGCTATCGTGTACTTCTTTTGGAGACTAACAAAATTGTCGAGACTTGCGAAGTCACTTTTGATGAGGCTAGTCCCGGTACTAGACCAGATTTTTCAGGTACACTGCCACAGGATCAGGGGAAGTTTGGTCGAATCTTTGAAGACGAAAGCGACGACGACGACGATGAGGTCAACCTGCCCGGTCAGACCGGCCAGGTGCCGTCAGTCAGACCGGAGGAGGCTGCCTGGTCAGACCGACCAGAGACCCGGTCAGACCGGCAGGGGCCGATTTCTTCGGACTCCGTCGATTCCAATCAAGAGGATTCTTTGGGGACCACGACCAGTGCTGAACCAGAACATGAATCAACTTCTGAGATCATAGCACCCTTGCACATTCAGCGACGACATCCGTCGGTACAAATAATAGGTAATTTAAATGAGCGGACAATGAGATCTAAGGTAACTGCGCATGACTCTGCGAATTCTGCTTTTGTTGCTTCTTTTGAACCCAAAGATGTTACTCATGTATTAACTAATGAATCGTGGATTAACGCCATGCATGAAGAACATGAAAATTTTGAATGAAATAAAGTTTGGTCTTTAGTTGAACCTCCTTCTGGATATAATGTTATTGGAACCAAGTGGGTTTTCAAAAATAAACAAAATGAGGATGGGTTGATTGTTCGAAATAAGGCTAGACTAGTTGCTCAGGGTTATACTCAGGTGGAGGGTTTGGATTTTGATGAAACTTTTGCTCTTGTTGCTAGGATTGAGGCAATTAGGCTTTTACTAGCTTTTGCTGCTTCTAAAGGTTTTAAATTGTTTCAAATGGATGTTAAAAGTGCTTTTTTAAATGGCTTTATTCAGGAGGAAGGTTATGTTAAACAACCACCGGGTTTTAAAAATCCTGATTTTCCCAACCATGTTTTTAAACTTTCAAAAGCTTTATATGGTTTGAAACAAGCACCTAGAGCATGGTATGACAGACTTAAGAACTTTTTACTTAAAAAAGGTTTTCAAATGGAAAAAATTGATAAAACGCTTTTTGTTCTTAAGCATGGTGAAAATCAACTTTTCGTTCAGATATATGTTGATGATATCATCTTTGGTTGTTCGACTCACTCTTTGGTTGTAGAATTTGCTGAGACTATGCGTAGGGAGTTTGAGATGAGTATGATGGGTGAGCTGTCGTACTTCTTGGGTTTACAAATCAAGCAAACACCTCAAGGTACATTCATTCATCAAACAAAGTACACCAAAGATCTTTTGCGCAGGTTCAAGATGGAGAGTTGCAAGCCAATCTCTACACCCATTGGATCTACTGCTGTTCTTGATCCCGATGAAGATGGTGAAACTGTGGATCAAAAGGAGTATAGAAGCATGATAGGATCTTTGTTGTATCTAACTGCTTCTAGACCAGACATACAATTTGCAGTGTGCTTGTGTGCGCGCTTTCAAGCTTCTCCACGTGCGTCTCATCGTCAAGCGGTCAAGCGCATCATGAGGTATTTGAGTCATACACTTGAGTTTGGTATTTGGTATTCAACTTCATCTTCTCTTTGCTTAAGTGGTTATTCAGATGCTGATTTTGCGGGTTGTAGAATTGATAGAAAAAGTACTAATGGAACATGTCATTTTCTTGGAACTTCATTGATTGCATGGTCTTCTAGGAAACAGTCTAGTGTAGCTCAATCCACTGCTGAATCTGAATATGTTGTTGCTGCTAGTTGTTGTTCACAGATTCTTTGGCTGATTTCTACTTTAAAAGATTATGGACTTGTTTTTGAAAATGTGCTTCTTTATTGTGATAATACAAGTGCCATTAACATTGCTAAGAATCCTGTTCAACACTCACGCACCAAACACATTGATATTCGTTTTCACTTCTTGCGAGATCATGTTGAGAAGAAAGATGTTGAATTGAAATTTTTGGATACAAAATTACAACTTGCTGATATTTTTATAAAACCATTGGATTCTTCTCGCTTTGCTTTTCTTCGAGGGGAATTGGGAATCATTCATCCTTTGGCATGTTTTGAGGGGGAGTTTTTGTGCTCTTTGATTTATCAAGCTACATGATTGAAATAAATTAAAAAAAGAGAGCTTTATCCATACATATTGTTGATCATGTGCATGCTAGCAATGTTATGAAGATTTATTTTGTCACTAGCATAGCTTATATGTATTCTAGTATTTTTATGTGATCTAAATTTTATACTTAAGAGAAATAATGCATGACACTCTAAAGCAATACTTGAATTAAAGAAATATGCAATGTTGATACTCATACTTGTGTTGGATTTTAAATGCTTACATATATATTATGTTGCTTTAATATTTCTCAAATTACTTAAAATTGCTCATTGTGAAAAGAGAATAAAATATTATCTATGAGAGAAAAAAATGAATACCGAATCCTTGGAAACAGTCTTGACGACAAGGACGTATTCGATGTGAGCAAAAATAATGAGTACCGAATCCTTGGAAATAGTCTTGACGACAAGGACGTACTCGGAATAATTGAGAGAAAAAATATGAGCAACAAATATGGCTCAAATCAATATGAAAAAGTTTTTTCTCTTGAATTATATGTGCAAAATGGTATATTTGAGAAAGAATAAAGATTGCAATAGGTATATATATCTGGGTTTATTTTTCAACCTATGTGCTTGTAAAGATGTTGCATTATAAATCATTGAAATCCATGAATTTTTATTGTGTTATTGCTCTTAATTATAAACTATTTGATTCATGATTATACTTTAATGCATATTTGCTATCTAATTGATAAATTTATCTTCTTATTATTGCAACACATGACTTGACTTGCTTGATGTATGGTGCTAAGCTCTTAAACATTTATAAACATAATTCCTATGTTTGATGATTTCATTGTCAAAAGGGGGAGAACATAATGTTGTTTGGGAGAAAAGATTTGCATGGGAGAACGATTTGCATGGGAGAACGTTTGCAAGTGTTTTTTGGGGTCAAAGGATTTTCTTTCTTTTCAAAAGGGGAGAAATTTTCTTTGATTTTTGAGCTCTCAAATGCTTTTTACCATTTTTTTAACTTTTTAAACACCAAAACAACTCTTTTATTTTGTTTGCCGATGTGTTCATCAAGGGGGAGATTGTAAAATAAAGTTTGTTTGATTCTTTATTTAATGATGAACAATTGGTATTTGGGTTTTATTGGTTTGAGTGTTTTGTTTTTGAAAGAGTTGAATTTTCGGACGATAAACGGTGTTCGGTCGGTTGCCACAGCGGTCGTGGCGTGTTCGTCGGTCGGCCGGAGGTGTTTCGGCGGTCGAGCCATGCATGCTATGATCGAGCCGGTCGAGCGATCCGAGTTGCCGATTGCGTTTCGGTTTTGGTTTCGGTTTGTTTCCTTATACATACATGGAAGTTTCGTGTTCCTATGCACGTGTCTGGTTGTTTATGCTCACAATAAGTCAAGTTTGGATAGTTTGTGCTCGGATATGGTATTCTTTATTTAATTGTGTGCAGGTATTCTTTACGCCTCGGGAAAGTGTTGCCGGTGATCGAGTCGGAGTCAACTTGGAGATAAGGTGACGTTCGAGATGGAGATCGTGCGGGATGCTGAAGGGTAGAGATTAGTACACATAATTGGAAAGTTTTCATATGGCATACAATGGAGATATTGTTGCGTATGGAAAGCGGAATTTCGGTTTTAGGAAAATCGAGATTGTTACGGTTGGTTTATGTATAGTTTGTTTCTTGTACGGGAAGGTTTCCTAGTGGATTAGGTCTTCTTGTATGAGTAGGATTCGTGGCTCTTGGCTGCGGATTTTGTGTATTAATAGTGAGGGGAGGCGTGGCTTCTCGGTATCGCTTCTATTGCTTGGAGTTTGAGTTTTTAGGGTTTCAAGTTAGAGTTTAGCTTGAGATTTGTGAGGAGTGCTTTGCATGCACTTTGTAAACACAGAGAGTTTTAATAAAGATCAATCTTCTTGAGAATTCTTTGTGTCTTCTTCTTCCTCGGTGTGGCAGCGAAATTGTCGGTTCAACCGGATCTACTAACCGGTCAGATCGCGGACTCTACGGTGGTCAGACCGCGCCTTCTTCCCGGTTAGACCGCAAGTACATTGGCAGTCAGACCGACGGGCATTGATCTTCATCGGCATCGGCTACTACAGGCAAATCGGTTGAGGTGATCGGCTACGGGCGGTCGGCAAGGCCATCAGCGGTCGACCGGGAACACTGCAATGACCGGCGTCGAAAACAGAGGTAAAGTTTTATTTCCGCTAAAACATTATTTTTGGGGTACTCAACCATTCACCCCCCTCTGGTTGGCTTTTAGTTGGGCATTCGATCCTACGTACGCTTGGTTGCATGTATATTTTATTATGTTGGGCTTGTTTTTGATTTTTTTTGCATCTCATAATATGTCCCATATGCATATGGCCTGAGAAAATTCTCAAAAAATTAATGAAGAAACAACAAATCCTTAAAAAACTCTCATAAATATTACTCAACACCCTAAACTCACAGTAATATAATAGTAATTGTAGTTTGAATTTATCATATCATTTGGCACTTTAATTAAATCACACAAGTCAGCAAAATCTGAAAATTCTAAATAATACTTAACCTACTTTACAACTTCACCAAAATTCAACCATAACCTTTATAGCAAAATCCATTGGAATGAGTGTTAACATATTATACTTGACCGCCAGGGGTGTAGGTTTAATTTAATTCGAAATCTAACAACATGAAATGAGAACCACAAGTTTCTTAAATAATAATTGATTACAGTCAACATAGTAACTTAGGCCTCTTTAACTCTAAAAGTAATCAAACTTTGGGACTTACCACCATTGAAATGACAACCTTGTCTACCAGCTGTTGGTTTGTCTCCTCCTAAATCCCAACATAAATAGAGAAGAACAAGGGAAGGAAAACAACACCTTACAATAGTGTCCATACTTAGTTTCTAGAGAGTTTCACCCTTTATTTCACTGTTGATGGGCCCAGGGGCAGTGGGACCCACTTGTCATCCTCCCAGGCACCAGCCAACTCCTCCACTCCTGGAACAGAGCCACCTAGCCTAGAATGTGTCTATGCCATAGATTGACAGGTAGCCATGCACTGCCAGCACGACCTTCACCATTTTAGCAGCCACTTCGCCACCATGCTCATCTCCTCTGCCTCATTACATTTCACGAAGAAACCGAGAGAAAACACCTTGGAATTGCCGAGAACAACCTCTTCTTCCTTGCCACCGACAAGTGTTTGATCCATCGCCGTACTTCTCTAGTGGGCTTCGTCCCAATCCTTCCTCAAGAACACGATCCCCTATGAATGCGTAATCCATCAATGCCCTTTCTTTGCCAGGTCGCATCGGTCAAGATCACCGAAGCGCGTTCATCGCAACCTTCGTTGTCCAGAGCGCTGCATCGCCGTTTCCATCGACTCGAAGGAGTTCCAGCCCGAGCCTTTGCGCCACCAACATGGCCACGACCCTAGGAGCTTGACGGCCAAAGGAATGGAACCGAGGCTTTGTCCTCGTGGAGATCCTCTTCTTCCGCAAGTTCGGCAGCCGGCCATCATCATCCAATCCTCGTCCTCGGGTGAGCTTCGGCGTGATTCCTTTGACTGGTAACAACCCTAGGGCATCACTGAGCTATCCCACTCCTTACCAGAGCAGATCGAAGATTGGAGTGCGCCATCGTCGTTGTCCTGCCGTTTTTCGCCGCTGCCAGGCCGTTTCTCACGTCGCCGCCGTCGTCCAAGCTTCATCAAGCCACGCGGGACATCGTGAGTCCCCAAGAACCATGTTGACACACATGCATGGATCGGTTGCAACTAAATCGAGCTGCCGCTCGACATGCACTGCCATGCCGAGGCACCATCGCTTGAGCTCGCTGCCGGCACTATTTTGGCCACCACAGCCAACGACTTGACTCGATAGCTTCGTCATGTCTTGCTCTTCCTTTTTGCTTTTGGCTGTGCCGCTTGAGACCTCACCGTTCGCTGCCGATGCTGGAGAGAACGTCGCCAGGTGCCCTTGTCCTGTAGCTGCCTCTGCTCTCCCTCGCACCGAGCCACTGACAAGTGGGCCTACCTCCATTAGTGCATAAGGACCGCCCTGTTTGGATAATTAGCCTTTGGGTTAATTTGAAGGCTAATTTTTAGCTTTCAAATTAGCCTTATAAAAATTAGCCCCTTGAGTAGTTTGGATCCAGGGCTAATTTGAGGGCTAATTTGTCTTTAATTTAAGTGTATTATTACCTAATTACATTGAACAAATGTACATGACTTGTGACATGAATATATAAAGTTAAATATATGAATGAATGTGTCTTTTCAGCAAATCCATAGACATCATGGAGATACTAGGAGCAAATTAGCCCAAATAAGTCATCCTTGAAAGGGCTAATTTTTTGGGATGGGCTAATTCACTTTAGCCCCAAATTAGCCCCCCTGTTTGGATCCTTGAGGGCTAATTGGGGCTAAAAGAGGAGGGGCTAAAAATTAGCCCAGGGATCCAAACAGGGCCCTAGATTAGAGAGAGTTTAATAATCCATAGAAAATAATCTCTAAATTATATAATCCATTGAAAATTCATATGAACTCATTTTGAGATGAACTAAATTTCAGTGTGCTCACAGAATCATGCTCTTAAAATTCATAAACTAAAACTCAATACTTTCAGTAACAAAATCATAACCAAATAATTTGGTAGCAAAGTAATTACTAAAATGCAAACTACAAACAATAAAATTCATAGATAAATCATTTTAGCTCCAAATGAGTCAAACTAAAATTTGTTAATTTCACAAAAGTATGAACTTTAAGTAAACTGATATCTAAAAGAAACAGTACTCAAAATATCTCAAATTCTGCATAACGAGCTAAAGTATAAGAATGGTATAAAAACTTCTAAAATACATATAAAATTTATTCGAACTTCAAATGAAGTGACTCCTGATTTGTTAGGTTGGTAATCTCATGAAATTAATCACTGTAAATTAAAAAGTGACACATACAACACTAAAAATATTTTTAAAATTCGGTATTAGCTAATAAGAACTACAATATGTTACATAACATGTAAAATTCATAATTTAAAATTATGCTAACTCTAAAAATGTTAAAACCAATTTTGTTGAACTCATGAGAACATAATCTTTGCTGCAGTAAACTGAAACATAACAAAACATGGACCTAAAATGCATCTAAGAACGTAATTAACCTATTGCTAGAATTAAATTTTAAAAATTAATAACCCATAAATGCAAAGTGATAAAATGAGAATTCCTTTCATGTTTGCACAGAACCTATCCACAGTGAATTCATGCATTTTAGTAGTAAATTCATGCATTTTAGGTTATTTTGAATTTTTACATGTTTTGACATTTATTTGGTTACCGTTATTTCATTTAGAGGATGAAATCATTTTTGGTGAGGAGATCAGTTTTATTGCTGACTCTAGTGAGGATATCAATTAAGGCAAGTTGCCTTTCTCCATTTGAATATATGAATCCTATGATTTCGGGCAAAACGTGTTGTTTGATAAAATTGCACGTGTAATTCAAACTATTAGAATTTCCTAAATTTGTAAATGGTAGTTATATCCTAAAAGCTGCATAAATCCTCTTTAAAACTTCAACACGAAACCTCACTACGGGAGATCCCATGTTTACCGAATGCTGGGACACTCGGTGAAGGCTTTAAAACAATCGGCGAAGACTTTGTCGAGTGCAGCACTCGGCATAGCTCACATGGTAAATTTTGGGTCGGTAAAAGCTCTTTGCCGAGTGTTTTCATCGGGCACTCGGCGAAAACTTCGCCGAGTGTTCCTTCGACATTCGGCAAAAAAGTACATGTTCGATTGGATGGACGGTGACGGAAAATTTCATCGAGTGAAAAAAACTCTCGGCGAAATAACCATCTTTGCCGAGTGCAAAATAGAAAACACTCGGCGAAATTATAAACTTCGTCGAGTGTTTTTAAAAAACTCTCGACGAAGAGGTGCACTTCGTCGAGCGCTTTTCTCAATGCACTCGGCGAAGTTTGGGCACTCGACAAAGAGGGTTTCTAGAACCCCTGTTTGTCCGTTTTGTCGAGTGTTTTGGTCATTGCACTCGGTAAAGGTCCTCTTTGCCGAGTGTAATACTCGGTAAAGTGATAATTTTAACCCTATTTCATTTGTTCAGTCGTATATTTCATAAATTTTCAAAATACACATCACATTCACAACCCCAATCATTCGAAAACTCCGTAAGCATCATTTCACATCCCCAATCACAATCCCAATTAGCACAATCACATCGACAACCACAATCACAACAACCTTAGCCAAAATTCACAATCCACAAGACATAAATATAATCCACCCTCATAGTCACAGTCATAATCCATCAAACATAAACATAGTAGATATAAACATAGTAGTTTACAGTAGGTAGTCCACAATTCGCAATCGAAATTCGAAGAAAATATAGTAGTTCACAGTAGGTAGTTCATAATTACAATCGTTCGAAGAAAATTACTGAGGTGGAAACAGTGACCAACCTTCGTGCTCATTACTGGGGTTATTTGATGCCGCCGACTGAGGCTATAAAAAGGAAAAGAACCATGAAACTTGAGTTCATATTTTTTTTTATTTCATAGTAATCAACCCCATCGAGCCGTGGAGTAAAAACTTCAGTATTTGTGGTTCTTCGATTGGGTCGACTCTGCTCATGGCTTGTTGTGTGAAAGCTATATCCATTCACATCATAGATGGAAAATGACTTAACCCTATAGGAACAGCCACCAAAAACTTGTCTTAACTCGGCACTAATAGACACATCGTTTTGGCCCTGCTTAGTTAAATCAAGTTGTAGAGTCAAACTTCTAAATTTCAAATAAAAGATTAAGCATAAGTTTCAATAGTACCTTATTTTTAACCAAGAAATGAAATTGGGCATTTCATTTTCCGTACCCTGTCTTAGAAGGTTTTCGGCTTCTTGCGGGGTAGGTTCCCTTGGTTGACGTCAGAATTGATGTTAAAATTTCCTGTACGAGCAAGAACAAGGGGGTTGAACAATGAGAATAGTGACTACTTGGTAACAAATTTGTTGAGAACTCATGTATGGCTCCACTTCATCGAGGTTGGTCAACATGTATAGCATGATGTTGTGCCACTCATAATGATTCAATGTCTTGTTGGTCACTTCACTCGCACTTTCAAGTTGCCCTCGGAAAAGACTAAGGTTCAATTCATCTTCGTCAGCATTGTAACGAGAGGGTGGATTATGCACGTTACGAAGGTTGTCAGCATAGTATTTTGATGTGAAATTTGAAACCTCCTTCAGAATGTATGCCTCTGCAATGGAAGCTTCAATCTTGCATTTATTTTTACATTTCGTTCTAATAACCTTCAGACATCTCTCAATTACATAGCACCAACGGCACTGCACAGGCCTCCCCATTCGACACTCGGGGAGGTGCAGAATCAAATGCTGCATCGGATTGAAGAAGTTGGGAGGAAAGATCTTCTCTAACTTACATAGCAACACAGGCGCCATTCTTTTCATTTCGTCAATCACAGTCGGAGATAACTCCTTAGCACACAGCTGGCGGAAGAAATTGCTCAACTCTGCAAGGACTAGCCAGACATGCTCAAGGACATAGTCACGAACCATCACTGGAAGAAGCCGCTCAATCCATATGTGGTAGTCATGGCTCTTGAGCCCGTTGATTCGCATGGTAGATAAGTTCACTTCCCTTTTCAATTGGATGCATACCTATCAAGGAAAATCAACGTTTGGAACCATTCGAGTACTTTCCTCCTTTGGGCCCTCGTCAGAACAAAATCAGCCTTAGGATTTCTCCATGACTTGTCGCCTCTGGAAGGCGCTATGTCTAGCTTTGATCTATTGCATAGCATAGTTTGATCCACTTGAGTCTTTACGTTGTCTTTTGTCTTATCAGAAATGTTCATGATTGTAAAAAAAGTGCCTCGGCGATATTCTTTTCAGTGTGCATCACATCAATGTTATGTGGAAGAAGGAGATCTTGAAAATAGGGGAGATTTCACAAGGCAGATTTTAGAGTCCAGACATATTGCTCACCATATCCCAAAAAACTATGTCTTCTTCATTGATCTCAAGAGCTTCTAACTGAGCACAAACCTCGGCACCTGTCATCATCTATGGTGCAGCCTCGGTAACTATTACATTTTTGTAAAGTTCTTGATGTCCCGCTTGAATGGATGGTCAAGAGGGAGGAATTGTCGATGTTTGTCAAAAGAAGAATATTTACCACCCTTCACCAACCAGATGAACTTCAGAGCTGCCTTGCATACCGGACATGGAAACTTTCCCTGAACACACCATCCACAGAATATCCCATACGCCGACAAGTCATGCAGGGAGTTATGGTACCAAATATGCATTTTGAAGTTTGTCTTTGTAGCTCGATCATATGTCCGTACCCCTTCCTCCTAAGTACGGACCAAATCATCAATCAAAGGCTCCATGTAAACACTCATATTTTCCCCGGATGTCCAGAAATTATCAACGACAATATATTCGATCGTTGGAAGATGACGTCGATGGGGGGGGGAGATTGAGGGGGATAACGAACATGGGCCAACATGTGTATGGGGCAGCCGCCATTTCATAAGGATTGAACCCATCCATTGCCAACGCAACCCGTACATTACGAGCCTCTAGAGCTTTCCCAGGATGAATCACATCAAACCTTCTCCAAGCTTTACCATCGGATGGATGTGCAAGCTTCTCAGGATTGTATCGACGTCCGAGCTTGTGCCATGTCATCTATTTCGCGGATTCCTCGGTCATGTAAAGCCGTTGGATCCTCGGTATGAACGAAAGGTACCGTAAGATCTTCATGGGGATAGCGAGCTGTCTCTTATGCCCATCACCAAAGTCTACCTCTGCGAACCTAGAGGATCTACACTTTGAACAGTACTTTGCTTAAGCATCCTCTTTCCTAAACAGGATATATCCGTTCGGACAAGTATGTATCTGCTCATATGACATCTTAAGTGCACGAATGAGTTTTTTTTGCCTCATACATGCTCTTTGGCAGAAGGTGACCATTCGGAAGCAGGCTACCAACAACTGTCAGCATAATATCAAAGGCCTCTCTACTCTAGCTAAATTGGGACTTTACGGCCATTAGTCGTGCAATGGTATCCAGTTGAGAAACCTTTGTATGCCCATGAAGGGGTTGCTGTGCCGCAGACAACATGTCGTAATACGTCTTTGCGGTAGGCTCCAGCTCCTTCTCCCTACATCCTTCATTGGAATGTGCTTCATCATAGTCATTTAACATGTCTCCTACCCCGGCATCAGAATCAAACTCCTCGATGCGTTGTCGGACAACCTCGTCTCTCCCACGGTAGGCTTCACCATGGAACGTCCACCGGGTATAATCAGCTGTAAAACCATTCTTGCAAAGGTGTTTGCCCATGATCTCTTTTGTTTGTCGCTTCATGTTACCACAATTGCTACAGGGACATCAAGTGGTACGCGCTCCTTTAACCTTGGCAAATGCAAGTTCCAAGAAAACATCGGTCTTCTCGATCCATTCATCAGTCAACGAACCGTGACTTGAGCGGCCCATATACATCCACTCACGGTCATCCATCCTCTATCATATCGAAGAATCATATAAATATTATTTCCACCTACCGAGTGTCTATACTGTCTAATAGGTAAAGATAGGTCCTAATCCCATCCGAGGATGTGTAGATGAGTTTACTTCCCATGCTCTAGTACTCCGCTCCGAGACAGAATTTTGGCAGCATCTCCCTGTTGTTCGCCAAATACACGTCCTGACAGGAAGATTGTGTATCCGAAGAACAACTGGGAGATACTGCTAAAATTCTGAGTCAGACAAGAATACTAGATCATGAAAACTAAACTCATCTACACATCCTCGGGTTGTCCAAAAAACGTGGACAATTCGAAACAGATACGGTTAAAGATATGCAAGAAGACGTATATTTTCATCCGTATCTCTTTCGAACGGGAGACGCCTAAGGTTACGTTATACACAGACAAACGACAGTGAAGACAACGACACCTACAAAATAGGGAAGCACGGCTCGATGGCTGGCACAAGCGACGACATGGCTGCACGATGCGACTCCATTCATCATCTTAAAAAAGGCTTCGAACATACGTGCATACAATAAACTTCAAAATATATACGTGCATATAGCATATATTTTCAATGCAAATCAAAGGAGTATAGATAAGTATCTAATAAATACCATTGTTTTTAATAAATACCTAAATATCACTCGTTTTAATAAACACCTAAATACATGATATTATATCGATGTGTCAATAATAACCTAAATATTGCCATAGTTTTAACTAAATGTTTATACAATAACAAATCTAATTTCATTTGAACTAAATGCTGCAATAACAAAGAAAAACAAAGACAAGACGTGTTTACCGGAGGAGGAGGGGCGGTGTCGCCCGGGTGGGGGAGGAGGGGCGTTGGCCCGGGAGGTCGTCACCGGGGGAGGAGGTCGTCACCGGACATTGGGGAGGGCGCCGGAGGAGGGAGAGGGGGCGGCAGGGAGGTGGGCCGGCGGAGTGGCGTCGGGCCGGCTGGCCGTCAGGGAGGGCGTCGGGGGAGGGAGGCGGGCCACGGAGGGTGCTGGGGGAGGAGGGAGTCGGCCGGGGCGACGTCGCTGGTGGGGAGGCGGTCGGGCGTGCCTTGCCGGGGCGGCGACATGGAGGCGGGCGGCCGCGAGGCGGGGACGACGGGCGGCGGCAACAAGGCGCGGCCGCCACTGCTATGCGTGAGCCGGCGCGCGTGGTGGTTTGGGCAAAAATTTTTCTAAGTGCGAAAAGCTTTGGCGGGGAGGTGCGGCCATATATAACAACATTCGCAAGTGCCCTGTATCCCGAGTGTCCCGATCTCGGCACTCAGCAAACACTTGCTTTGCCGAGTGCCAGATCAGGGGCACTCAGCAAAAACACACTTTGCCGAGTGCCCTACGCTGACACTCGACAAAGTGTTCCTGTGGGCTTTTTTTTAAAAAAATTTCCCGTGTGTATTTTCTTTGCCGAGTGCTAGTCTCGACAAAAAAAGTATATTTTATGCTTCTAATTATTTAAAAATTATGAAACTGATTAAAAAATTACCACTTTTTTCATAAACTAATATACGCTAATTATTGCCTATGGAAAATTTTTTGAAATCAAACGACAATTCGCTCGTCACTTTCTTTCTAAATCTAACTTATTCTTCTCGACACTTATAATCTTCTTTGGATAATCCTCGGTTTTATGAACGTCGTACACCGATAAAATATTCAAAACCTTCTCAATTTTTTACCGAGCCTCGACGTATAATATTATGATATTTAGACAATTTTCATGATTTTTTAACTTTGTTTGCTATTTTTATATTTTTAAAATCATTCGGTGAATAGGTTCCTAGTTATGTTCCGTGAAGAAAATTTTTAAATTTAATCTTATTTTGAGGATAATGACTCAAACGGGTCTAACTAACATCAAATATAATTTTTTCACTTATTTTATTCCATTTTTTATCACTTGTAGTTTAAATTTAAGACTTGAAATTTTTTTATGAAAATAAAATAAATCAAATATATATAGCAAAACAAATTAAAAATTACCAAATTTTATAATTATGATTGACATGTTGTATTTACATATTAGAAAAAGTTTGGAGGGTGGGGGAGAAAAAATTTAAAATTTTTGCCGAGTACCAGCGGAAAGCACTCGGCAAAATTACCTTTTTTCTGAGTGCTTTGGGTAGACACTCGGTAAAGTTTCAATTTTGCGGAGTGTCCAGCCCTAGCACTCGACAAAGACCTTGAGGAAACGTCGTTTCGGTCGTTGGGTGATGGCCGTTATATTTTTGCCGAGTGTCCAGAGTGGCACTCGACAAAATTAACTTTTTGCCGAGTGCCTGAGGAGGGCTATCGGCAAAATATATATATGCCGAGTGTTTTTTCTGCCGAGTGTTTACTCTCGGCAAACCGTAAATTTTGTCGAGTGTTTATGTTTGCTGAGTGCGATCTCGGCAAACATGTATTTCGTCGAGTGCCCGAGGGAAAGCACTCGGCAAACAATAATACACTCGGCAAACAAGGGCTTTTCCGTAGTGCCTTCATATTTGTATGTTTATGCTTTTGTAAAATGCAAATGCTTAGCGTGCTAAGTGTAACATGGTTATTGATCACTTATGTATGTTATTTGAACCTTTTTAAACCTTATGGACAGAGGTGATTCTTTAATATTTGTAAACTAAAATGAAATAACAGATGCACTTGGACAACAACAAGTGATATGCATACGATGATAGTTGCATATGAAGAGGGAGAGTGTTCGCCTTAGTCGATTAAGAACCGAACTACATGTCACCCACTTATATTTACCATACATTCACATGTGTTATTTATAAAATAACCTTAGTCTATTAAGTTGAATATTTGTCTAATCTTCGTGTGGTTTGACGGGTACGTCTCAGGCTAAAGTTGACTAGCATGCTGAGTCTGATCTCCTTTGCTCATTATTTAACATTGTATACTTTATATCAAATGGTGTTAATTTATGATCATGGACATATTAAGGCTTGGTGGCTATTTATGTGTGTATGGATCACAGTCATCCAAAATTATGTGATGATCACAAATGGTACTGAATGGTATAAATTCGGTGTGCTTCACAATTTTAGATGAACCAAATTCTAGTAAACTCACAAAATTAAGATCTATAAAATAAAAAGATACACTTATATTACAAAAAATATACCTAAAATTTTAAATAAAGAATAATTAACATAAAACATACTTTAACTTGTAAAATTTGTAGAAAATTTATTTTAGCTCCAAATAAGTTGAACTAAGACAAAAAATTATGAACTTTATTTAGGTGAATTAAGATCTCGAATAACTAGTATACAAAATACATCCACATTTAGTATACAAAATACATCCACATTTAGGTCACATTTAGGTAAGATGTAAATGATTATAATTGAGATGAGAGCATATAAAATTCATAAAAATTAGTTTCAACTCTAAATGAAGTGATCCCAGATTTATTCGATTCATAATTTAATGGTCTTAGTTTCTTTCTTTTGAAAAAAGCTGGGGGAGAGATCCCACAACAATGATCGAATTTTATAGAAGGAGAAAGAGTTTAGGGGAACATGCAACCATACTTATAGATCCATAGGACGACAAACGTAAGAGAAGAATGAACCTGCTAGAGGCCGGAAGAGAGAAAATAAATAAATTAGCTAAAAGCATTTAGCCTAAGCACAAAACGAAGATTTGAGCTTTTCCTTGAAACAGATGGCCTGAAGGCAGCACTGATTTTTAAAGTTAGCCTTTCACAACACATGAGTTGGGCTTTTGCGGTGAAAAACTTTGTCTTTCCTTAGCTTCCACATTTTCCAAGCTGTTATCAGGATTATCTCTGTAGAGAAGGGCAGCGGACTTGTGGAGACTGCTTTCATGATGCTGTCGACATAGCACAAAGTGATGTCCCATTGGAGCTGTATCGCTACCCAGCACTCACAGGCAAAGGGGCACCAAAAGAACATGTGATCAATAGTTTCTTGCTCTCCCTGTTACACATAACACAAAGATTGTTGTCTTGAACATTGGGGTGTCTTCGTTGGAGCATTGATTTAGTATTTAGTCTGTCCACCAATAGTAGCCATGCGAAAAATTTTATCCGTGGTGTGCAACTGGAATGCCATAGGGACTTAAAACAGGGATGAGAATTTATTGTACTGAAGACGTGGCAATAGAATCGATGCGAATTGTATTTATTTCCCCAAATTGGTATCCAAGAATCCTTGGAATGTTCTTCATAGGATAGGCTTTGAAGCCGTACATGTAAATCCTCCAATTCATGCCTCATAGGATAGGCTTTGAAGCTGTACTTGTAAATCCTCCAATTCATGAAAAACTTGATGTGAAAGTGAAAGATGAAAAAAGCTATCCATGTCCCGCTTGCATCAATTCTGCCACCGAAGCAATCCTATTCTTAGCAAAAGAAGTTAGGTACGAATAGGTGTCCGATATAGCCATGTTATTCCAATTATCCCCCAGAAACAGAATGACCACCCCTATCTGACATCTTGTGATCGATCTGAAAATATCATTTAGACGAAGAACATCCCTCCACCAAAAATACCCTGTTTCTCTAGCCGCATGAGGAACTCTATTGGAATAGTATCTGAACCATATTAACTTGACCCAAGGTATCTCTTCTGGATTATAAAATTTGGAAAGCTGCTTGAGTAGAAGAGCATCATTTTGTAGTTTTAAAATTAAGACTCTCAGTCCTCCTTTGAACTTAGGTTGCATAACCATTGACTAGGTTGCTAGATTCCCTCCTTTCTTTTCTGGATTATTTTCTCTCTAGAGACACTGCTTGTGGGCTCTATCAATGGCATTAATCACCCCCTTTGGCAACTTTATTGTGCACATTGCATAAGTTATTCTTGGTGTAATTACCGAGTTTACCATTTCTAGGCGGCTGGAGTAAGAGAGCCAAGTGACACATATAGATAATCTTCTTTCCACTCTGTCTATTATTGGTGTCAGGTCTTTAATTCTTGGCTTTGTCGTACCCATTGGTAGCCCCAAATAAATAAAAGACATTGTGCCCACATCACAACCAAAGGTATTAGCTAGAAGGCTCAGCTTGCCTTGGCTAACATTGATGGGGTATAATAAGACTTCTTATAATTGACCTGTAGTCCAGTGGAGACTTGAAAACTATGTAGCATTGCCTTGAGAAAGAAGAGGTGCCTTGCGTCTGTTTGAAGGAGCAGTATTGTATCATCGACGTACTGTACAATAGATAAGTCTTCTAAGGGTTGAGGTATGGGCAAATGGAGGAGACTATTCTATCTTGCTTTGTTGACCAGGACCTGAAGAATTTCAGTTGCCAAAACAAAGAGAGAGGGGATAAAGGATCTCCTTGAGGCACGCCGCGCTTGCATTTGAAAGTCTTCCATGGTACATCATTAAGAAGCACCGCTGAAGAGCACGAGGAAAGAATAGCTTGGATCCAATTTATCCATTTTTCAGGGAGCCCAAACAAAACATTATCTAAATGATTGCAGAGTGCTCGACAGTGTCAAAGGCTTTCTCAAAGTCAAGTTTCAGAATAACTCTCTCTTCTAGATTGCTGGCGCTGATGGATGTATTCATAACTCCAAGCTAGACAGTCCTAGATCAATCTCGTTCGGATGAAACCATATTGGTTGTGATGAATAACTATCAGAATAATACACTGTAGCCTTTCTGTCAGAATCTTTGTTATTACTTTGAGGGAGTTGTTCATGAGAGAGATTGGGCAAAAATCATTGACTATCTCTCGACTGTTCTTTTTGGGGACGAGTGTGATGTAGGAAGTATTGATGGGCTCTAGATTTATGTCGCCCTCCTGGAAGGCATCACATAGAGAATAAAAATCCTCCTTGATGAGGTGCCAACATTTCTTCATAAAGAATCCATTGAACCCATCTGGTCCTGGTGCCTTATCTTTGGGCATTTCCTTAACCACATGATCGATTTCTTCATGCGTGAATGGCACCGAGAGGGAGTCCAAATCCTCTACATGTGGTATCCAACTTTGGAGGTCAAAAACCATAACTGGATCTGAAGTGGTTCCTATACATTTTTTGAATGAGGACCAAAGAATGCTTGCTTTTCCTGCATGTTCTTGGACCCAAACTCCACTATCATTCTTGATATGAGCTATGGTGTTTCGTCTGTATGATATTGTAGCCATACTATGGAAGAACTTGGTGCATTCATCTCCCAATTTTATTCTGTTAACAATATACTTGTTCTTCCAATAGATATTCTTGTAATGCAACCAGATTTGAAGAAGTTGTTTAACTGCCTTTCTCAAGTTAGCTTATGGATTGTAGAGGCCCCTTCTATCTTCTAACCCATCCAGGAAGCTAGATTGAAGATATTCCTACTACAATATTTTAACCTTGCCCTCAAAGCTTTAAATTTTGTTGCGATATTCTTGGCTGTATCCACCAAACTTAGAGTAGAGGACCAACAATCTCCCACCGTATCCATAAAATCACTATGTTCAACCAAGAAATTTTCAAAGCGGAAAACATTAGCCTTGGGAATGTTGGTGCTAATAGCAATCTTGCATGGAGTGTGATCCGAGGTGATTCTCGTTAGGGGAGTCACAGTGGTGTTTGGAAAATCAATAGTCCAATTTGTAGAAGTGAAAAACTAGTCAAGTTGTTCTAATAACGGTTCAACCTGCATGTTACTCCAAGTGTAAGCTCTTCCCTTTATAGGTATCTCGATAAGACCGAGATGGCCAATTACTTCATTGAAAATCAGGGTGTCCATAAGATTGCCACCTGGTTTGTTTCTCGTTACTAAGAGATTTATAAAAGTTGAAATCTCCAAGAAAAATCCAATTATCATTACCTACAATATCATGGCTTCAGAACTCGGAGATAAAATTTGAACATGCAGGTTCCTCACAGGGGCCATAAACAGCTGTCAATTTCCAAGATTGAGGGCTATGCATTGGTTTGAAGAGGACAGAGATGCCAAAACTCTGCTTGTCAATCACCAATCCAGAAAGAACACAACTTTTCCGAAGGACCAGGATACCACTCGAGGCACCCATTGAGGGGATAAAATCAAAGCAGTCAAAGCGTCTAGGAGGTAATTTCCTGATGTAAGCTCTGTCAAAGTGCTCTCTCTTCGTTTCTTGTATACAGACTACCGAACAAGCACTTTCTTCGATTTTGTTCCTAACAGCTTCCCATTTCTTCGAGTCATTAATCCCGCAAATATTCCAGCAAAGAATATACCAATCATGATTAATCATTGGAATAGAAAGATTGGGAGATGCACGAGCCTGAGAGCCAGCATGATCAGGCAAAAAAAGGGTACGAACTATGCTCCTCGAGCAAAGATAACCATTCATAGACCGGAGAAACCTCGGATCAAGAGGAGAAGACCATGAATAAAGAAAGCGGGAATACCTAGGATTAAACATGAGCAGATAAATATGACAACAACCCATGAGGTCGACAATGTTCCAAAAGCCACAGTAAATCATAGACAATTCATTAGCAGAAAAGACAGCAAGATTGAGGAGATTAGATCGGGCAGGCCGCTGGGGTAGTAGATTCAAAATTTGCATCATTTTCATCATGTGTTTGCATGAGAGCATCCTCGGTGAGCTCCCCAGGAGACACCCCGCAGCTGATTCCCCACCCCTGTAGCACCGATAGCTAAACTGACCCTTCCTTTCCCATGCTTTCATCAATCTACACCACGGCAATCTTTCTCTTCTTGGAAGGATTGACATCGAGTTTAACTGTGGGGCAGAAATAAACATTTGCATTAGCATTTCTTCTAGGGCTACACTTCACACTGCTTTGCACTAGAGGAATGAGAGTATTGTTAACCGAAACTCTAGTGGGGAGAGCAAGGGTGATTTTACCAAAAGGAAGCTTGTTTTTTTGGCCTCTGTGAGGAGCAAGGCAGTGGCCACTCTGTTGTCCTCAAGCGTTAGGGGATGGAGGGACGTCTGGCATGAGCTGGCCGGCTGAGCAGTGGTTACCTTCTTCATACGGGTCACTCTTAGAGTTTTGTCCACCATGGGCCAAAGCTAAAGCGCAATGACATCTGGGGCTGGTCTCGATTGCACCAGTTCGAGCCCATGCGCTGGTTGACCGGCCTGCTGTTCTTCAGGCTGGAACAAACTTCTGCTGAGCAACATTGGGATAGCTGACGACATGTCGATTGTCAAGGCACTATTTGGCAGATCCCCTCTTCCATAGAAAGCGATGTTGGCACACCTGGCTTGGACCGCTTCAAAGCACACCTGCTCCTCATTCAAAGCCGAGGTAGTAGCATCACTTGAAGAGGAACTGTCTTGCTCCTCATTCAAGGCCTTTATGAGATCTTCTAAAGGGATGTTTGGCCTCTGAGCTCTAATATATTGCATTGATGACCATGAGAGGTCCAGATCCATGAGTGTTAGGGGAAATACGGGTGCTCAGGAATCTGCGGATTCCAGGCCAGCCAGTCATCACCTTCCACGTCTACATCCATTTCATTGTGAATGTGGGGTTGCTGCTATTCCAGTTCTTGGTGTTGTTGAGGAAAGTTCTACCATTGATGATGGGGGCTCACCTTCCTGATGCGGATCCCCACCCATAAAACCTAGGTGGCCACCAGCGCCCTGCAGCTCTTGCTGCCAGAACGGTTCTTGAGGATCAGGGCCAGGCACACCGGACCGTGCTCAGGGTGGGGTTGTCCATCATTGGGAACCGGGTCTTCATTGGTCGGGAATTGATCTAGGAACTGGCCATAGAGGACAAAGACCGGGACAATCCAAGATCTTCCCGTGCCATCAAACAGGGATCCACTTGAGACAACCAAGCTGCACGGCACTCAGTCGGGGCTCAGGAGCAGCATGCGGACGAGGAACCTTGATTTGTTGGCATCAGTATGCCATTCTAGCATGCGGCCAAAAGAAGCGACCACCGTCTTGATGTAGGTGTCATTCTGATAGTCCAAAGGAAATGCCAAAAGCATAATCCAGCAGGATCTAGTATAGGCGCACGATCTAGTATTGATGCCTTCATCATGCTTCACCACCCTGATAATATGATCCTGCCTCGGGTGGAAAGGAGAGTTGCGCACCAACCTGTCCCTGTGCACCACCATGCGCAACTTAATCAAACCTAGGCCGAGGGGGGATAGATGGGCATCAACAATATGGACCTGCTAATCTTCTTCAAGGAAATTGCACACATCATTGAGGATCAGGCGTAGCTGGTTATCCTCCAGTGGCATTGACTCCAGTGAAACGATCACATACTCCTCATGCTCCCACGGGGGCTCTCCTCCAAGGGCTACCCTTCCCCTCATCGGGCAAATCCAGCCGTGATCAACCTGAAGGTCACCGGTGGGGAATGGTCTCGGATTAACCAGAAAGTTTGCCATGTATGTGATTTGGAGAGAGGATATGGCGTGAGGCAAATTAGGATCAGAGAGATCTCTTTGAAGCTTGGAACTAGGGTTTGGATCTGGAAGAGAAAGATGCGGAGATTGATGCTGTTGCAGAGTAGAGGAGGGGATAACAGTAAGTTCTTGCTCTTGTTTGTGGAGGTGGTGGGCATGAGAAACGAGGGCCGTCCATTGGTTTCCAAGAACCCACTTTTGGAGTCCAGGGTAAACCGGGCTTGACACGAGTCACTCCTCCGGATGATATGGTTTGGTCAGTTGCTAAGGGGGACTTTGGTTGCCACACCAAACGGGGGATAGAGCGAGTACGTGACATGCAACGTTTGTATGTGGCCAAATTTTGAGCAACGTCGGCAGCGGGTTTTCACTGGGCAGTTAATGCTGATATGACCTAGATTGAGACAGGAGGAACAAAGCCCTAAAACCGGGGATATGGGTGTGGGAGGTTCTGCTCCAAAGATTTCGAACCCATTGGATTGGCGCTTCGCGCTACGCCATGAATGCAAGTACAGCTCTGAGGAGCAGGCGACCGTTTCAAGAAGGGGCGAAGAACCATCTCTCCTTTCTCTCTCACAGGAAGAACAACAAAACTACCAAACACCATATTTCCAGAACCCGATATAGAAAAATCACCAAGAGGACAGAGAAAACACCAAAAGAAATAACATCCTTCTTGGCAGATTCCTCAAAGGAGAAGAGATCAAATTCTTTGCAAAGGAAACTTTCTTGGCAATCTCATGAGCTTTCTTTCTCGAGCTCTTGTAGATAGCTTTAGTCCACTCTTTTCTTCCTCAATCTCCTAGAGTCGCTTCTCACATTCCCAGTGAGGAGTGCCATTGTTTCACAGATGAAAATAACAATCAAAGCAAGCAGTGGTAACACGGCGAAGCTTGTAGATATGAAAACCAACTTGCTTAGAAAACACCGAGAAACATAAATGGTTGTTACTCGAGAAAGTCACGTGAAAATCACTTGTTTTGCCCCCCAGACAAGACTGAAGAGCTAGGGCGATTGAATCCTCGGAAATACGAAAGAGATAGCGACGAAAAGTGACAAGGAGGAGGAAAGAACCCGAAGGTGAAGGAAAAGGATGATGTACCAGAGATCTCAAAAGTTGGCGCACTTCCTCCTGAGAAACCAAACCCTGATCAAAGTCCAGCCTGTCAGCGAGATCTGTGGCAGATCCCATGGTCGACAGAGCGAAGCTAGACGATCAGCCGAGACAATCATCCTCAGCATCGACGATGGGAGAGGTGGCAGAGAGGTGGCTAGGACGCGCAAGGGCGGACATGGGAAGGTGGCAAAGGAACTCCATCTTGTGACCTGTGTTAATGATCTTAGTTTCTTGTAAATTAAAATATGACCCATACTACAATATAAATACTACTAAAATTTTACTATATTTTGTATAGCAAGTATATACTCCAAATGTTTTATAACTTGTAAAATTCATAATAAATTAGTGATACCTCTAAAAATTATGAAATAAATCTTGTTAAACACATGAGAACATAATCAGTAACCTAAAACTTAATAAAACATGATCCTAAACTGCATAGCATAATTAGCCTATGTCTACTAGAAAATTTATAAAATTCATAACTCACTAATGCGAAGTGATAATATTAAAATTACTTCATTATAAATCATGTTTAGATAGTACCTATCCATTGTACGGAAATAATTTATTTTAGAACATTTTATAGTTTTGCATATTTTGGTGTCTATTTGTTTACCATTATTTTTATTTTTTTGTAGTGGACAAATTCGATATCGATGAGAAGATTGATTATATTGTTGACCTAAGTATGGATCTTCATCAAGGCAAGTTTCTTATCTCCTTCTTTGATCACCTTGAAACCTATGATTTGAGGAATGAAAAGTGTCTTTTTATAAAATTGCATACTAATTTGACCATGACTATCATTGATACAACCATTGTTAACATCATGGGTAGACATCAAGATCAAGCCGTCTAAGTGCTGTAATTTGATTTGACAACCTACTACATTGTAGACTTCAAACGGACGCTAAATATCCATATGAGCTCTATTTTGGACTCATGAGTACTTGATGGAAAGCTCTGGGAGTCCTCGTTCCAACGGATCAAGCGTCATATCCAAATTTCATCTTAGTCAGTAACAATAAAAAAAACAAGGTGTGGCATCACCTATAATGGATCTATGGACTTATAACTTTATCTGGGACCGTGACCCAAGTAGGGTCCAAGTGGGATGCGCCCCAACCTGGTGGAGCACGACCTTAGGGACCCCTTGGTTGTTCTCCCACCTTCTTAAATAGCTAGGTACATCTTTAGGGTTTCTCGGGTTTTGTTTGGATTAATATTTAGCCATTGCTACTTTTTTGGGTAAATTCATGATCAGTTAGATCATTGTTTTCTCGTTACGGAACTATTTGTATTCAATTCCTATTTGCAATTCAGATTGTTTTTCTCTTGTTCTTGCTTGTTTCTTGGTATCAGGCTTTATCAAGTGATATCAGAGCTTTCGTTGCTTGGTGAGTTTTTATCTATCTATAACCAGAAAATAACCATAAAAAAGAATTGCATCCTTTACCTAGCCATATTTGTGCCATTGCACTGCTCTTTTCAGTTTTTGCTTTGTTGAGTTTTGCGTTGCATCGTCGCGTCATGTTGTTGGTCTTAGCATTTAGTCTATTTAGAGTTTCGAGTTCTGCTCATGTTTAGTATCACTGTCGCTGTCGTCACCATGTATTTGTTGTTGTCAGGACCTACAAAAACGGAATCGTCCCGCTTTTAGGGTTCTGTTTTTGTAGTTTTCAGAAATTTCTGTCGATTGGTTTGGAAGTTGATCTAGGGTTTGGCTAGACTTAGTCGTGCTTTTGTTTTATCTGTTTTTGTGTCGTGCACAAGAGGAGGAAGAAAAATTACCAAATCAGTTTTTGGAAGTAGCCAATCTCGGTTTGGGAAAAAATAGTTGATTGGATCGGCTAGAAATCAGTTTTCCTTTTATCTTGTCCACCAAATCCGGACTCCTGGGTAGGTCGGACCGTATCCTTCCACTCCACCTCCTCATATCCTTCCACTCCACCTCACCTACTATTGTTTCCTACTCTACCATACCGTGAGTTACACCTTGATGTTCAAGATTTGTTTGCATAAACACAACCGGCATAACTTCAGCATTCCATTTTTGTATAGTTTTAATTTTTAGGATTTACACTTTTCCATTTGAGTCCCTGTGATTTTTATATTTATGCTTAAGTCCCTATAATTTTACATTGGATTGGTTTTTCTAGAAAAATCAAAAAGAGAGAGAAAAGGCAGGAAGGTGCTTTAAAAATAGAAATTAAAAGCCACATAAAAAAGAGCAAAAAATAAAAATAGAAAGAAAAAAAGAAAGAAAAAAAATCACTTGTTATCTTTGAGATTGTTTTCATATATTAGAGTTGTTCTTGGAAGTTGTTTCTAGTGTTATCTTGTGGTATCTTTTGTGTCTAGGCTCGTGTCTCTAGTACATTCTAGCCTAGGCCAACACGATAGTGATTTTGAATGATTATTCAACTTTGCATTCTTTGATTTTTACATTTGCTATTTCTTTTATTTAAGCCTACCTAGAGCTCCATAGATTTGACATATGAAAAAAAATGTTCATGCTTTGATTGCAAGAATCAGAAATTATTGAGATCCCACTAAAATTTTGGGGCATATAGTGGAGCGTGGATTCATGCACTATTACAATGTTTGGACCTATCACGGGGAAATCATCGCTCCTGAAGATGATGGTAATGCGAAAGGTGAAGAGTTTAATTTTCAGATGGATGAGGCAGAGAATTTTACAATCGAGGATATGCCTCGTGAAAGGATGGAAGAAGACGGTTCCACCGATAGTGATGATTTGGTGGCTGATTTTGATCTCGAGGATATGCTGCGACACGCTGAACCAAAGGTGCTAAAGGGTACAACACGAGGGTTAGATAATTGGGAGGCATTAGAGAAGTCAGCAAAGGATCTTCTTTAGGATGAATCCAAAGGATGTGATAAGGATTTTACAGTGCTGCGCTCGATGCTTGAGCTTCTTAAATTGAAGGCTAAGCACGAATGGTTGTTGACGAACATTAAATACCAATTCCGACCATCATATATCTCGAAAATAAAGGGGAGTTAACATTTTTTACACGCATATAGGTTTAGAATTAATAAAGTTCCACAAGTCCTTGTAGATTATTTGAGTGCAAACACTCTATACAAAGAAATAAGGTGAAAGCACGCTTATGTGGCAAAGAAACACAACTCTGACAAATCTACGCTCGCAATGTCAACATGACATGATTGAAGGGCCCACATGATAGCTGAAATCAACTTAAAGTGGGACCAAACACCTAAGAACCGACTAAAGGGTCCACTTGTTATTCACTGGCCAAAGGCGGTGGCCAATAGCAGTGGAATGGGTTCGACCGAACCCCTGGCTTCCCTCTTTTACGTGGCGTCTCCCTCATTCATTTCTGATGGTGGTTATGCCTGATTCCTGGACCAAAACTGACTTATGCAACCGTCATTGGAAACTATAAGAGGAGAAGGCTTCACTTCATCACACACACTTCACAAGCGAGAGTTCCTACCTTTCACTCTTAGTCTGCAGGCTAGTGGAGTTAGGTTTAGGTTAGAGCTTCTACTCGGTTCCGAAGTTGTCATAGGTGAGTCGAGTATGGCTATTGTATCCTACTTACCTCATACAACTTTGCTCTATTCAATATATTTATCTTCTCGTATAGTTGAGAGTGGTTCAAATGCAAGTTGGTTAGTTGTATGTTCCATCCATAGTTTATATGATAATTATATCATGGTTAGACGAGTAACTTTATTGTCACGGTCATGATCCAATGTGAAATTAGGATGTAGGTATGCTCTTGTCTTAGTCATTGACGCCTAGGGAGGCAAAAGTATCTATGGCAATGTAAGCGCGGTGCTTAGGTTGTTCCATAGATATTGGTTATGGTCATATCCCATGGGTTATAGAGGTAGACGGCAGGTGATGATAGCCCTGTCCATCCTTTGCAACACTCCACGTTCAGGTATGGCATAGGTCGAAGGGTAACAGATCGACTCTGGGTGGTAGGCCGGGCCACAGGAGGCGGTACCCCCGAAGGTCTGGGAGCATAGAACTGGATAACTAACCATGAATATAATAATTTGTATAATATGTGCAAATATATTAGAAGTAGGAACTTAGGTCTAATACTACACTCTCCACTTATCATTAGTGTATTATTTATTAGGACTCTTCTATGTGTATGTTACACTATCCCTTTATCATTTACTACTTACCCCTGCTTAGACTTTGGTATCTTAACTATTATGCTGAAGTAGCGAATTCATAGCCCCCAGCCAGGAAGTTGGGAAAATGATTCCCGATTACACGGCTAGTTAATACGTTACATGGTCGTTTGACCCTTAGCACCAGACTAATCTAGTAGTACCAGACATCCCTGGCCAAGGTTCTAAGGCCCGGTAATTAGTCAGGCTTAACGTAATAGGACGATAAGAAACAACTTCGAGACGTAGTGATATAAGAATAGGGGATCAATGGACAAACACTATGCATTTTAGATAAAAAGGATTCATAAATATTGACTCAACTTAGAGACTGTATCGATCTCATACATAAAATTTATGTAATTGATCAATGTTCCATGAATTTGATAACTAACGGCCTTCATCATCAGCGGTCTTGTACTCGTCTGGCCGTGTGACTTTGACCACTATGTACGGTCCTTCCTATTTGGGTGAGAGCTTATTGCATCCCTCCTAATTTTGGACTCGTCCGAGGACATAATCACTGATGTTGAGTGTATGGTCTTGCACGCGCTTCTCGTGATTGCGATGTAGGGCTTGTTGGTATCTGACTGCTCGAATGACAACTTGTTCCTGGTGTTCTTCTAAGAGGTTGACGTTGTCTACTCGCCGGTTGCCCTCGTCGTAAGCTGAGTACTCTTGGACTCATGTAGATCGGTAGCATAGCTCTGTTGAGAGCATGGCTTTGGATCCATACACGAGGAAGAAGAGAGTCTTTTTAGTGGGTCTAGTTGGACTGGTACGGATGGCCCATAAGACGAAGGGGAGTTCTTCAACCCATTGTGAGTTGTAGGCCATCAACCTATCGTAAACACGTGTTTTGATCCCTTGTAGCACGATTCCATTGGCCCACTCGACTTGCTGTTGGTATTTCTTATGAACACGGATTAATCCATAAACGCGCAGATATACTGTTGCAGCATTTCACCCAAAAGTATTCTGGGGTATCGTATTTTATCTCAAAGGAAGACGACGATCGAGAAGAGAATACTAAGTTCCTATGAATATTGATATGTTATAGTTGAGCTACCAAAGTCTAAGAAGGGGTCATAGGTAAATGATAAAGAGGTAGAATGACATACACTGAGGAGTCCTAATAAATAATATACTAATGCTAAGTGGACAATATAGTGTTAGAGCTAAGTTCCTAATGTACTTCTAATATAATTGCATAGATTATACGAACAATTATGTTCATGGTTAGTTACCTAGTTTTATGCTCCCAGGCCTCTGAGGGTACCGCCTCTAGTGTCCTGGCCTGCCACCCGGAGTCGATCTCTTACCATTCGCCCTACGCCATACCCGAACATGGAGGATTACAAAGGACGGACAGGGCTGTCACCACCTGTCGTCTACCTCTACAACCCGTGGGATATGATAACCAATGTCTATGAAACAATCTAAGCACCACGCTTACATTTCCATAGATACTCTTGCCTCCCATGGCGTCAATGACAAAGACAAGAGCATACCTACATCCTAATTGCACATTGGACCATGACCGTGGCAATAGAGTTACTCGTCTAACCATGATATAATTATCATATAAACTATTGATGGAACATATAACCATCCAACTAGCATATAGACCATACTCAATTATATGAGAAGATAAATATATTAAATAGATCAAGTAAGATACAATAGCCTTACCCGACTCACCAATGATGACTTGGGAACGAGTAGAAGCTCTAACCAAACTCTTAACTCCACTAGCCTAGAGACTAAGAGTGAAAAGTAGGAACTCTCTCTTGTGGTGTATGTTTGATGAAGTGAAGCCCCCTCCTCTTATAACCTTCAAACGACAGTTGAAATGGCGGTTTTGGATGGTGGTTCGTCCACAACCGTCATTGAGGATTCCTCAGGACCCTCCACATGTAAGGTGGACATGAGATGGGCCAGGGGTGGGTTCGGCCAACCCTTGGGTCCCACCAATCTCCACCGACTTTCTCTAGTGGCTTACAGGTGGGCCCTTATGGCGGTCGAGGATGGATTGCTCCCACTTTAAGTCGGTTTAGCACTGATCATGGGCCCTTCAATCCATGGGATGTTGACGTGGCGAGCATCGATTTGTCGGAATTGTGTTTCTTCGTCATGTAAGCATGCTTTCACTTCATTTATTTGTATAAGTACTTACACTCAAATAATCTCTAGAGACATGTGGAACTTTATTAATTTTAAACCTATATGCATGTAAGAGATGCTAATCCCTTTTTATTCCCCAGGTATGTGACAGTCAAAATCAGTACTTAACGACCGTCAACAAACTCCCCCAAGCTTACCCTTTGCTCATCCTCTAGCAAAGACAAGACTTAGGCTCGGTGGATCAGGAGTTGCTACTATATTTTATCTCTCTAAAGTACCATGCCTACAACAAAGTATTCTACATTGAATTGAATAAGTTAGCAATGGTAATCTCACCCTTTTTACGTTAGTCCTCATGGGGCTTTTGGCTTCTCTTTGTCTTGGGTGGTTGTTAACGACCAAATTTGGTAAGCCAAATCCCCGGGTTTGAAGCTACAATCGAAGCGGAATTGGAGTGCGTGATTCTTGAAAACAGAGTGTGCGTCGGCTAAGTACGAATCGGCTGAGGGGTCAATCGGCTGAGACCGATATGGATGAAGATATCCGGCATAGCCGATTCCGAGTGGGATAACAAATGTGACCAATTCTAGTGCAAAAGCGTGGAGATCATTCTTGGATTCGGTTTCTAGTGCTTCAAAGACATTGCCATCTAGGGATAAAGTCCTGAAAAGGCAATTGTATCTTTCAATTAGGACATTTTGTGTAGTTTCCTAGTAGATCACGACAGGGACCCTGTCCCAAATATTTGTCGTATTTTAAATAGTAGTTAGAGATAAGAGTCATGTCCTACAAGGACTCTGTTTGTAGTTGGGTATAAATATGACCCGAGACCATGTAGTTTAATATATATGAATCACATAATCAATACAATCTCGGCACGTCGCCACCTTTTTTCTTTAATAGTTTCGATGAGTTCTTGCTTCTAGTTGGGCTGCATCGTTCGATCTCCAGCGAAAAGGTAATTCTTGTCATAGCGGCTTGCGTTATCGGGGTTAGTACTTCCATCATCATGATACTCTAATCCTATCTTCGTAATCTGTATAGTTATCATATATGCTATATAATTTAGATCGACATTATGGTCTAAACCCTAATCGACTAGCATTAATTGCTAGATGATAGTCAGTAGGTTTAGATTTCAATATTAATCTGGATTATATAGTATATCTACCATCTTGAAAGATGTTTATAGACTTGTTAGATCCTATGCTTCTTTTGGTACTTAATGCTGCATCGATTAGGTTCGATCTATTAAGTCGCCTTAGAATCACAATAGATCTATCTTGTTTTATGCTCATTACTAGAGATAGTACCGGAGTTTCAGTCGATCTTATATGTTTTAACTGTCTCGTATGTTTTATATTTACTTGATATGTTGAAAATGCCCTTTATATTAAGATCTTTATCATTAAATATATTAAGCTTGTAATCGATCTGTTAAGTCATCTTAGCATATGATCGGTCCCTATTTAATATATTTGGTTAGTAACGATATCTTAGTATAAAGCGGTATCGGAGTACTAGCCGATACATGTTAGATTAATCTTTTTGGCTATGCTGTGAACAAGTATAATCCTTGCCTTACGGTATTTTTAGATCAAAGCGATTTATACTGTCTCGGTATGCTACCGATCTGTCCCTATCACTTGGTTTAAATATGCTTTAAGACTTGGATTGTATTCTGTTAACATCTGTAGCCGATAGGATAAGTCTAATGGCTGCCGATTCAGTATGCATTGCATCGTCTTAACCCTAGACGATACGTCATCGACCACCAGCCGATCGACTATCGTTTGCAAGCTAATTCTATCTATTGTTTCTTGTTGATTGCAGGATCAAATCAACTGGCATGCCTATGAACCTTGAAGCAATAATTTGGTCCTGCATTAGAGTTAAGCGGATCTCTCAGGCCAGTGCATGGAAAATTTTCTCATCAAAACGCTTTTGGCACGCCCAGTGAAACCCAAATCACAAGACATACGCCATGGTAGACATCAAAACCTCCGATGTTGATCTAGAAAACATCATTCCGATCACCATGGATAAGTTAACACCAGAGCAAAAGGCCAAGCTTGAGGAGATAATGAACAAGCTGCACAGTCAGTATCTGCACTTTCACACAAACTCGGTCCGGCACGGTCGTCCAGAGGTACAAAGTGAAACTGCCACGCGATGACGAGCCCGAACCTAGCTCTGGCAAGGGCAAAAAGCCTCAAGAAATCAAGCAGGAAGATGGGCCAGAGCTGAACAACCTCCAAGACAGGATTGATTATGCGGTTTATCATGCCTTGATCAATCAATCTGGGATACTGGTCAACACCCTCAACAACATGATCAATACAATTGTCGACTCCAGGATAGCCAAACACCAAGCCAGGGGACCAGTATTCCTCCCTGAGGGTAATTTTTCTCAGTACAGGGCCTTGGCAACAGATGGGTTGCCGACTACTGTAGGAGTTCCTCCGGAACAACCGATTGCGCCAGGATCGGTTCCTCTCAAGCCGTTCGTGCTGCCATCGACATCAAAGCCGACGAACTTCCAACCCAGGGTCATGATAAGGCCACAGGCTCACCATGCAGGCCATGAGATCCCTCAGATGTCCTTAGAACAGGTTGCGGCCTTGTTCAGTGCAGATCAACCACCTGTTCTGCCCAGGGTGCCAATATGATCCTATCCATCAAGCTTCCCACAACATCCTATCGGCTCACAGCCTCTTCAGGAACAACCTCCCATGATGCACCAATCTCCCCAGCATTATCCAGGAGGCAACTTTAATCAGCATTATCAACCTCATTCGCCTCGGATGCAGTATCAACAAGGACCACTCCAGTTTGATCAGTACGAGCCGATGCAGCAACAAGCACAGGAGGTGCCTCAACAGAACAAGCCTTGGGTGGACTTGATAGCCGACGTGATGAGAGAACAATACGGCCTCAAACCCAAGGACATGGACAACATGTATCGGTATCCTTATCCTGAGTACTTTGAAAGGGTTCCATTGCCTAACTGATACAAGGTGCCAGATTTTTCCAAGTTCTTAGGGCAGGACAATTGTCGAAACTTGGTTTCGGCAATATAATTTCTGGGGTCGCAGTCAAGATCGCCAAGCACGATGGGTTAGAAGGAAAAGAAGATTTAGACAGGTTCAGGCCCTCTTGTGAGGTAATACCCTACTCCTGTTTCGGTGGATTCGATCCGCCGAGTGTCTTTATTGATCTCAAGATCTAAAGCTGAAAGCTAAAAGCTGATTTCCTATCGGAATCTCTGATCTCACATAGGATATCCCTCAAGGGACGCCCCTCACCCCCCTTATATAGTCTTGGGAGGAGGGCTTACAGATCGGAAACCCTTTCCTACTCTAAGTTGGTTTCCTCAATCTTACCAAACCGTGACTGTAGGCCGATTGCCTTATCTCTATCGGCAATCGTAATACCCAAGTCATGTTTGGTTTACAGATATGGCAGGCGCAATCTATCCCTACCTCCAGTCGGATAAGCTTGCCATGCAGATACCCGGTTACCATGATCTCCACAGTAGCCCCCGAGTCCTTTCCAGTCGACGAGACAACTCAGCTTCAAACCAAAATAGTACACAACCAAAAATCTCTTTGGCCGAGTGCTTCTGGCGCCGAGTGATTCCATCATCTCTGCCTGAATCTTCCCGAGTGGCTCCAAAGACTGTGAAGGGCTGGATTATATCTAAAAAATTCTCAAAATTAAAGATCTAGGTGCATCTCCTGATGCACCTAATTAGGTGTAGCCCCGGACTATATGGTTAGTCAAAAATAGACTAAGCATATAGTCAAGGACTATATAAAAAATCATTCTCATGTAGATGCTTAGCTCAAGCTAAAGCAACCTCATTACTCGGCAAGCTTGTGCTTATCCGAGTGAATTTGCCCGAGTCATCTCAAAACAAATAACCCAACCAACCCTCGTGGGTGAAATGCACTCGGTAAGCTCATGCTTATCCGAGTGGATCTGCCCGAGTCATCCCGGAACAAATATTTCAATCGTCCCTCATGGGAAAATGAGTTCTTTCAATCGTATGAAAAATTTGACAAAGTCATTAAATAGCTCTTGCCATAATACTGGTCTTAATCTATAAAGATCTTCACCAAGGTGGAAAAATAGCATCAACATAATCACTTAGTCAAATGCTAAAAGACCAAACAGTCCTTGTCATCAAGGCAGCTATAAAAGCTTAACTGTTGGTCACCTTCCAAGTTGCATCGTGCCAGCTTCTCATGAAGTCAAGCAAACCGTGGTATGAAAGGATTTCCAAAGGTACAGGGCATTCGGACACGCGCATATTGCCAGGGCAAATCTGCTTAAGCTCATCCGCTTAAGTCCCTAAGGACACGCGTCGGGCCACACCTTAACTGGGCCGCAGATTCTCTCATGGGCTTGGCCCAATCATGAGAAAACCTAGCGCAACCCTCAAATCTTTTTATAAAGCCTCGAGGTCGTCCCCGCCTCTTCGTCTTCCAAAAGATTCCTCTTTTCGCAACACTGTTCACCAGTTCCCTGCGAAGAACGCTAGACTCGCGCGCTCCCAAATCCATCCATCTAGGAGCTCGCTTCTTGCCACAACCAGCTTCCGCAGCCAATCTCCCAAGCCCCCCTGCTCAAATCTCCATCCTTTCCGACCAGATCCACTTCCCATCCAAACCACACTCATGGCGGAGGAAAAGAGAATCCCCTTTGATCAATGGGCCACATCGGATGTGAGGGAATCCACCCTCAAGGAGATGGTGAAGCACGGCGTGCTCCCTCCTAAGGAGATCGTGGGCTGGCGCCCGGCGGCGGGTGAAGACTTCCCAACCCCGAACACCGGTGAGCTCGTTGTATTCACTTCTTTCTTCTATTGCGGGTTCAGCCTTCCCACCTCCGAGTTCTTCCGGGGGCTTTTGGACTATTACGGGCTTCAACTCTACCATCTGAACCCCAACTCCATGCTTCACATCACCTTCTTTATTCACGTATGCGAAGCATTCCTTGGCATCCTCCCCCACTTCCAACTGTTCCGCCGCATGTTTTATCTTAAACCACATCCGAATAAAGACCACCCATGCGTCGTTGGCGGGGCGGGTTTCCAACTCCGCGGATCTCTCCGCAAGGAGTACTTCTCTCTTCCCTTGAAATCTTCTAATAAGGGATGGCACGCGGGCTGGTTCTATATCAACAACCTTGAACCCAGCCTGCCAGCCTTCGTCGGCCTTCCCCCTGTCCCCAGGCCAACTTGGAGCACTGTTCCAGTGGCTCAAGATTGGGACGAGGCCAACAAACTGCTAGCGAAGATCCTAGCGATGAAGCAAAGAGGTCTTTGCGGCGAACAGATCACTCGGCACTTCATCCGGTGCCGACTGGCTCCAATCAAAGAGCGGTCGAAGCCAGCCTTTGAATACGAAGGCGGGAAGGACCCCAATGGGGAAGATCAAGATCCACTCAGTTACGAGATCCTGAAGATCTGGATGTACAAGATCTTGTCGACTGGAATTGCAGTTGAGCGCGCCCTCATTCTGCCGGTTCTCCCTTTCAGCATTCACCGGCCTCCTCCTCCGGTAAGCCGACTGACTTCTTCATATTGTTTCGCAGCCTTGACGTCATGTCTCTTAGTATAGTGAGAACTTCTCTCACAGGAAAATTCTTCTGTCACTTCAAAACCGTACAAGGTGCCCCACGATGACGTGTCGCGTCGCCCTGCCAAGAAGCCGACTAGCGGGATAAAAATCCAAAGTGATCCGGTCGGGAAGCAGGCGGCCCCGAGTGAGGACACAAACAAGCGGGCAAGCAAGAGGAGGCTCGTCATCGATGACTCGGACGATGACGTCCCGGCTCCTCCAGTCGAGACTCCTCCTCCAAGGCCATCGCCGAAGTATGCTTTATGACTAAAGTCCGAACCTTCTCGTTGAAAACTTTCTTTGTCTTCATTCCAGCTGTATCCGTCATTGTAGGAGACCCCAGGACATAGATCCTACCGGGAAAGGTGAGGGGTCGACTCCCGCTGCTGCTCCTGAGGCTCCTAAGCCTGCGGAGCCAAGGCCCCGGAGCCCGCTTCCGAGCGAGAGTGCTCCGGGCAAAAAACCTTCGCCTCCGAAGAAGGATACCCCAAGGAAGGAGCCCCCGACCACCAGCCGGGACGTCCCGACTCGGAAACCGCCGAGCACTGGGAAACCTCAGCTGCAGCTGACGGTCCCGACATCGAGGACCACGAAAAGCCGAGGAAGGAAGGAGGCCAGCCGTGCTGTTCCACCCAAGAGCGCAGCCACTGAAGCCGGTAAGTTTTGAATCAGAGCCTTGTCTTTACTCTTTAGTTTGAATCTTTCATGTCTTCATTTGTTCTTCCTATCTGCCAGCCACAGTAGAGGAAATTCCCAGGTTACAGTATTCTGAAACCTGGGTCCCCCCGATCAAGATCGAGTGGCGGGACTCGGAAGGCCGAGGCGGGGCATCGTCTTGGACGAGCAAGCCGAGAGGGAAGAAAGGGATGCCCTTGTCGAAAGCCTTAACGGAGCGACTCGGCTACTCAACATAAGCCTTAGTCTTTTTCTCTTATTGTGTTATCATCTTTTTTCGTCGGTCATTCTTCGGATTTCACGCGCGAAGGAGTATTGCCGTTCCATGGCAAAGTCCGAGGTGCTGGAGAAGCTGGTTCCTCACCTGAACTCTTTAGAGGACGTCCAGCGAAAGCTGAAGACCACTCAAGAGGAAGCCGTGTCGAGGGAGGCGGCTCTGAGGAAGGAAATCGCGGAGCTTCGGGAGGAGAACCTCGACCTCCGAGGATCAGTCGGGAGTAAGCTCATCTCTCCGAGTTTCTTTATGATTCTCATGTTGATCCCGGTTGCTGACGATCTTCTTTGTCTTTAGAAAATTCGTCAGAGGTGCACTCGCTCCAGGTCCAGCTGGAGGCAATCAGCCTCGACAAGGCCGAACTGGAGGCCGAATTTGAAGGTAATCTTCTTCGAAATAAAATCCTTGGCGCTGCTTTATTTCCGAGTGCTTTGCATGATCAGATTCTTTTGGCAGCTTACAAGGTTAAGACCCGAGCTCAATACGACGTCTTGCTCGAGCGGGTCAAACGAGCCGGAGAGGTCCGGGAAGAGGTCGCCAATGCTGCTGCGCCAATCTTGCTGTCCTTGTTCCACCATGGAGTCGGGACCAGCTCACTGGACCCAGTTGAAGTCTTCGACAAGCTCAGGCTAGCCCCTGACCAGTATCTAGCCAACATCACCGAAGCCGCCAACATGGGGGCTGGCCTGGCTCTTGCGCAGACCAAGTCTCTCTACCCCCGAGTGGATATCGACTCGGTCGGAGAGGGCTTCGCTGACGGGACCACGGATGAGCAGGCCCTGGACATGCTGAGTGAAGCGCAGGAGTCGGCGAAGAGTATTTCCGTTGATGTAGTGAATAACTTCCGGATTTGATTTGTCTTGTGAACGTTGGCTTGTAAATATAGTATGATCGTGATGCTCTGACACAGACTTGTGATATATTTAGTTTATTTATGTTAATGCCTTGATCTGAGTTTTTGTGTGAAATTTCTTAAGTAATTTTCGTCTGACTGTCACCAAGCCTAGGCTCGATTAGGTCGTCAGAAAACTCTCAGTCCTTAGACACTGAACTCGAATCAAGGAACATTAAACAATGATAAACCAAATCATGCACAGAGGTTGATGAGGAAAACTTATGCTTTATTGACATATGTACAGCCCCCGACTGCTAACTCAAGAAGTCATCTTGCTTGAGGTTGGCAGTCAAGGAAAACATGAAACTTTAGTCAAATTAAGCATAAAATCGTCGAAGATGCTCGATGTTCCAGGAGTTCTCCACCATAGATCCGTCTTCACGCTTTAGTCGGTATGCACGGGCCGAGTCACCTCAGCGATTATATATGGTCCTTCCCATAAGGGGGATAACTTGTGACGGTCTTTGGTGGTTTGAATCTTGCGTAGAACCAGGTCGCCAACGATGAAAGCTCGTGCTCGAACGTTGCGACTGTGGTATCGTCTGAGCCCTTGAAGATATTTGGCCGACTGGATGAGGGCTGCCTCACGGGCCTCTTCCAATCGGGTGAGGTCGTCCACTCGGTCGGGGTCGTAGCGTTCATCGTTGAAGCTGCGGACTCGGAGGGATTCGTACTCCATCTCGTTTGGCAACATGGCTTCGCGCCGTAGACCAAAAAGAAGGGAGTTTGGCCGGTAGCCCGACCGGGTGTGGTCCGAGAGACCATAGGACCGAGGGAAGCTCTTGGACCCACTTGCATGTGTAGGGGGTTAGGCGATCGAACACGCGGGCCTTGATGCCTTGGAGGACCATGCCGTTGGCTCGTTCGACTTATTCATTGCTTTTGGGATGGGCAACTGATGCATAGCAAATCTTGATTCCAAAGTCTTCGCAGAATTCCTTGAAGATGTCTCCCGTGAATTGAGTCCCATTGTCAGTTATGATTCTGTTTGGGACGCCGAAGCGGTGCACGATGCTGAGGAAGAAATCCTGTGCCTTATCAGCAGTAATTGTGGCGACCGGCTTGGCTTCAATCCACTTGGAGAATTTGTCGATTGCGACGAAGAGGTGTATAAATCCTCCCGGGGCTTTCTTGAAGGGGCCAACCATGTCCAAGCCCCATACTGCGAACGGTCAGGATAGCGGGATTGTTTGTAGCTCCTGGGCCGGGACATGGCTCTGTCGGGCGAAAAATTGGCAGCCTTCACAGGTTCGTACGACTTTGTCCGCGTCGAAGACCGCGGTAAGCCAGAAGAAACCTTGTCTGTAAGCTTTGCCGACCAGAGTGCGTGCTGCCGCGTGGCTTCCGCATATGCTCGAGTGGATGTCTTGGAGTAGTTGCTTCCCTTCCTCGGGTGTGATGCATCTCATTAGGATTCCGGAGGGGCTCCTCTTGTATAAGTCGGAGTCAACCATGACATATACTCGGCAACGACGTCGGACGCATTCTGCTTCATCCCGGTCTTTCGGCAGCTCTTGCTGAGTTAAGAATTTGATGAGCGGCGTCCTCCAGTCGGCGTCAGTCATGGCGACTTCGTTCGCAGCTTGTTCGTTGGAAGTTGTCTTTGCCGTGATGGTTGGTTCATAGAGGTGCTCAACAAAGACGTCTGTTGGGGCAGCTTCGCGCTTGGACCCGAACTGTGCCAACTCATCGGCTGCTTCGTTGTTGTGTCTCAAGACATGTGAGAGTTCAAGCCCGTCAAACTTGTCTTCAAGTTTGCGGACCTCTTGTCGGTAGGCCTCCATGGTGTCGTTTAGACAGGACCAGTCCTTCATTACTTGGTTGACGACCAGCTGGGAGTCGCCTTTCACGATGAGCCGACGTATCCCGAGTGAAACTGCGAGGCGCAGTCCGTGTAGCAGGGCTTCGTACTCGGCAACGTTGTGTGAGGCGGAGAAGTGGAGGTGAAGGACGTATCTTAGCCTTTCCCCAGTCGGGGAAATCAACACAACTCCTGCTCCCAAGCCGGTGATCCTCCTGGATCCGTCGAAGTGCATGGTCCAGTGTTGGAGGTCTTCCCGAGGTACGTTCTCTTGTTGCTCAGTCCATTCGGCCAGGAAGTCCGCCAAGGCTTGTGACTTTATGGACGTCCTCGCCTTAAAGTTCAAGTCCAATGGCATCAGCTCTAAGGCCCACTTAGCGATGCGCCCAGTCGCCTCCCGGTTGTGGATGACATCGCCGAGTGGAAAGGTAGTGACAACGGTGGCCGAGTGACCCTGAAAATAGTGTGCCAATTTCCTCGCGGTTATCAGAACACCATAGAGCAATTTTTGTACCTGAGGGTAGCGAATTTTGGCTCCTGCCAACACTTCGCTAACAAAGTAGATCGGCCTCTGAATCTTCTGGGCCCGTCCTTCTTCTTCGCGCTCGACCACGAGGACTGTACTAACCACTTGGTGAGTGGCTGAAACGTACAGCAGCAGAGGTTCCTGGGGCTGAGGCGAGGCCAGGACAGGCGGCGTTGTAAGGAACTCTTTGAAATCTTCAAAGGCCTTGTTGGCTTCCGCGGTCCACTGGAAGTCGTCTGTCTTCTTTAACAATCTGAAGAAGGACATTCCTCGTTCGCCGAGTCGAGAGATGAAGCGGCTTAACGCCGCCATGCAGCCGGTGAGCTTCTGGACGTCCTTCTGGTTACTTGGGGGCTTCATGCTCAAGATGGCGTTGATCTTCTCTGGATTGGCTTCAATGCCGCGATGTGACACCATGAAGCCGAGAAGTTTGCGTGATGGAACGCCGAAAGTACACTTCTCCGGGTTCAATTTCATTCTGAAGGCCCGGATGTTTGCAAAAGTTTCCTCTAGGTCAGCGATCAGGTCTTCTTTCTGCTTGGTCTTGATGACAACGTCGTCGACGTAGGCTTCTACATTCTTGCCGATCTGCGTCTGGAAGCATCTCTGGATCATGCGTTGGTATGTGGCACTGGCATTCTTCAGGCCGAAAGGCATGGTGATGTAGCAGTAGGCCCCAAACGGCGTGATGAAGGATGTCTTCAGGCAGTCGGATTCTTTCAAGCTGATCTGGTGATAGCCCGAGTAACAATCCAAGAAACTCAGAAGTTGGTAGCCGGCTGTTGAGTCAACGACTTGGTCGATGCGAGGTAGCCCGAATGGATCTTTGGGACAGGCTTTGTTGAGGTCGGTATAGTCAACGCACATGCGCCATTGCCCCGTCTTCTTGCGGACCAGGACTGGGTTGGCTAACCAGTCGGGATGAAGAACTTCTTTGATGAAGCCGGCAGCCAGGAGCTTTGTGAGCTCTTTCTTGATAGCGTCTTTTCGGTCCTGCGCAAATCTGCGTAATCGTTGTTTTATCGGTTTGGCGTCATCTTTGACGTGCAAAGAGTGCTCGATCACCTCCCTAGGAATTCCAGGCATATCAGATGGTTTCCAAGCAAAAACATCTTTATTATTTTGGAGGAAGGTGACAAGCGCGCTTTCCTATTTGGGATCTAGTTCAGCGCCGATTACAGCAGTTTTTGAGGGATCCGACGGATCAAGGGAGATCTTCTTGGTCTTGGCATCGCCTGATCCCGATTTGGCTATCTTCTTCGCGGGACTTCGCCCTCTCGCCGAAGTTGATGCAGCCAATCGGACTTCTTGTTGGCCGCGCAATCTCTCGCGAGATTGGGCCATGTCGCAGCTCTCCTTATCGCAGTGAAGGCTTGCTTCACATTTGCGAAGAGTGATGACGCTGTTGGGACCCGGCATCTTCATGCAGAGGTAGGTGTAATGTGGGATCGCCATAAATTTGGCAAGCGCTGGCCTTCCGATGATGGCATGATATGCTGTTTCAAAGTCGGCCACCTCAAAAATGACGTTCTCCGTTCGGAAGTTCTCTCAGGCCCCGAAGGTGACGGGGAGGGAGATGTGCCCGAGTGGCGTAGATGATAGCCCCGGGATGACTCCGTGGAAGGGGGCTGAGCATGCCTTCAGTTTGGCCCTTGGGATCTGCATCTCATCCATGGTCTTGGCGAATAGGATGTTGAGGGCGCTGCTCCCATCGATGAGGACGCGCTTGAGCCTGATGTTGCGGACCACGGGATCCAGGACGAGTGGATAGCGCCCCGGGTGAACCACTCGGTCAGGGTGATCCGAGCGGTCAAAAGTGATGGCCACTTCCGACCATCGCAGGTACTGAGGGACTTCGGGTTGAGTAGCGTTGACCTCTCGGTCGGTTAGCTTCTGTTTCCTCTTGGATTCATAGGCTAGCGGCCCTCCGAAGATGTGATTGAGCTCTCCCACAGGGTCTTGGAAAGGTTCGGCATTCTCAGCCGCGTTGTTTTTCTTGGCGCCCGATGGACCAGCCTCATCAGTGGGCTTCTTGTTGAGCTGCGCCGCGTACTGCTTGGCGAACTGTTTATAGATGAAGCAGTCCTTAGCCGCGTGCTTATGATTGGGATGATGAGTACATTGGGCGTTCATGATGGCGTCGTAGGCGGCGACTCGGGGGCGGCATTGAGTATTGGAGGTTGCGGCTACTAGGTCCTCAGATCGGCGCTTGCGATCTTTTTGGGCCTGGTTGTTGCTGTTGCCGTTGTCCTTCTTAGGATTCCAGCTTCCTCCCGCCTGCTTGTCTTCCCTCCTGTCGGGCCGGTCTTGACGGGCAGCCTTGATGGAGTCGTTGGATTTGGCGTATGAGTTCGCCGTCTCGAACATCTGTTTCACCGTCTTCGGTGGCTTGCGCCCAAACTTCCCGATTAATAGCTCATCACGGACTCCCTTCTGGAAGGCGGCGATGATGATGTCATCGGTGATTTTGGGGATCTTGTTACGCTTCTCGGAGAAACGACGGATGTAATCCTTCAGAGGCTTGTCCGGCTTCTGGATGACGTTGTATAGATCGAAGTGCGTGCCAGGCCTCTCGAAGGTACCTTGGAAGTTGGCAATAAAGTGGTCCCTCAGCTCGCTCCACGAGCCGATTGAGCCTCTTGGCAGGCTCGTGAGCCAGTTCCTGGCGGAGTTAGCGAGGGCTACTGGAAGATAATTGGCCATAGCCTTGTTGTCGCCGCCTGCTGCGCGGATGGCGAGAGTGTAGACGGTAAGCCATGACTCAGGGTCGGTCTTGCCGTTGTACCTTTCAATTCCTGTGGGCTTGAAACCACTCGGCCAGTGCACTCGGCGAAGCTCCTGAGTGAAGGCCGGCACTCCGTTGTCGCCGCTATCGGGTGATCCCCTCCGATCTAACCGGTTGCGTCGGTCTCGCTCCTGGTAGCGGCGATCGAGGACTTCCCGCAGATCACTCGGCGGGGTCTTCGGTTGGCTGGTTGGGTAGCTGGAGCTGTTGTTGCGGCGGACGCGGTGGTGGATGGGCGGACGTCCGCGTCGTTTGTCGCGGGAGTCGGCTGTTTGATCCTGGTACTTTTGCGTGGACTCACGGCGTGGGCCTCTTGGCCTCGTCGTCGACCGATCTGGCTCGGGCCTCTGATAGTCGCCTGACCTTAGAGGCGGGAGTCGACTTTTGTCGGGCGTTTCGGCCACGGACTCAGTCGGTCTTCGTGCCGAGGTGGTGGGGTGACCGTTGGCTGTGGCCGCGACGATGGTCTTGATCTTGTCAAGTATTGGAGTCACGTCAGCGGGTGCCGTCTCTATGATGGTGTCCAGGAGTGTGAGCGCGGCAACAGCGTTCTGCTGTGGCGTCTGGAAGATGTTGGCGCTGCGGACCCGCGTTTGAAGAATGGCCTCCTGAGCGAATCGTCCAGCTGCGCGTAGATCTTGCTTTCTTTTGTCAGCCTCTTCCCTGCGTTTCTTCTCCTCTTCGGCCATCTTGCGCTCCTGCTCAATTTTGGCTCGCTCTTCTTCAGCAAGCCTCCTGGCCATGGCTGAGTCGGACTCGTCCGGCTCGGCCATGAGGACATCGAAGCACTTCGGCTCGTAGTCCTTGCGGCAGTCGGAGTCGTCATCTTCATCTGAGGGGATACCATAGAGGTCGTCAAAGCCGGCGGAGCTGAGGTATTCATTGAGCTCCGAAGATGAGCATGAGCCGAATGACGGGAGGATGACGGCGACCTCCCTCGATCCTGGGTAGCCCGGGTCTGGATCGTTCCAGTCCGAGTCAGAGCTTGGGGATGCGGACTCCTCCGAGTGGGTCAGCCTCGACTCGAGGGAGAGGAGTTTGCCATAGATCTCGGCGGCATTTGGTAACCCAAACGGCACCGAGAGGTCTTCGTCCGAGTAGATCGTCTCCGTCGGGGAGACGAGAAGATCGGTGCAGATTTCGGCGGTGTTCGGCAATCCGAACGGTGCCGAATGAAGTCCTTCGTTGGAGCGAGCAGATCGCATCTTGATCTTGAAAATGTCGTCGAAGATCTCGGCGCTATTGGGGAGCCCGAACGGCGCCGAGTGGGTCTTTCCTTCCAATTGGTTTGAATCCGAGTCGAAGGAGGAATCGTCGAAGAAGTTGGCGGCGAGGTCGCCGAATCCTGAAGGAGATCCCATCACGCTTGTCGGCGAGATTGTTGAAGAAGTCTCGACGCGCGGTCCCCTACCTGGCGCGCCAACTGTCGAAACTTGGTTTCAGCAATATAATTTCTGGGGTCGCAGTCAAGATCGCCAAGCACGATGAGTTAGAAGGAAAAGAAGATTTAAACAGGTTCAGGCCCTCTCGTGAGGTAATACCCTACTCCTGTTTCGGTGGATTCGATCCGCTGAGTGTCTTTATTGATCTCAAGATCTAAAGCTGAAAGCTAAAAGCTGATCTCCTATCGGAATCTCTGATCTCACATGGGATATCCCTCAAGGGACGCCCCTCACCCCCCTTATATAGTCTTGGGAGGAGGGCTTACAGATCGAAAACCCTTTCCTACTCTAAGTTGGTTTCCTCAATCTTACCAAACCGTGACTGTAGGCCGATTGCCTTATCTCTATCGGCAATCGTAATACCCAAGTCATGTTTGGTTTACAGATATGGCAGGTGCAATCTATCCCTACCTCCAGTCGGATAAGCTTTCCATGCAGATACCCGATTACCATGATCTCCACAACAATGTTTATACCTATGAGGATGTTAGTCGATTTTTAGCCCAGTGCGGAGAGGCATTGGCTATAGACTCCCTGAGGGTTAGGATTTTTCCCATCTCACTCTCTGGATCAGCTTTTACCTGGTTTTTTCGCTCCCGTACAATTCTGTACAGAGTTGGACCGATTTGGACAAGCAGTTTCATCGGTACTTCTACACCGGCATCCATGAGATGAAGCTGTCCGATTTAACAGCCATCAGGCAGAAGCATGACCAATCGGTCCTGGACTACATCCAGAGATTTAGAGACATGAGGAACCGATGCTACAGCCTGGTGCTATCTGATTCCTAGGTAGCTGATCTTGCCTCCCAGGGTTTGCTAACACCCATCAGGGAGAGATTTTCGGTCCAAGATTTTGAAAGCCTGGCACACTTGGCCCAGAAGATCACTGCCCACGAGCAACATTTTTAGGAAGCCAAGATAGCCTTTAAAAAGGTTAGCCATGTTGCCTACGCTTCTGGCTCTGACTCAACTGATAGCGAGACCAAAGTAGCAGCAGCCGAATGGGCTAGGAACAAGAAGATCATAACTTGCCAATGGGTGAAGAATTCGGCTAAAGAGGAGAAATACGATTTTGACATAACCAAGGCCGATAAAATATTCGATCTACTGCTTCGGGAAAAACAGATCCAACTCCTGGCCAATCACGTCATCCCATCGGCTGAGGAGTTGAAGGAGAGAAAATATTGCAAGTGGCACAACACCGATTCCCACAGCTCAAACGACTGTAAGGTGTTTCACCAGCAAATTCAGTTGACTATAGAGGCCGAGAAAATAAAATTTGAAGATCTGAAAAAGCCGATGAAAGTTGATGGGAATCCTTTTCCTATTAACGTGGTTTATGCCAGCCACTGATCAGCCGATCATCATCCCCAAAAAATGGATAGCTTAGTCAAATTCATGAAGGAACATGAAGAGAGGGAGACGGGCAGAGTTCACGAAGTGCATCCAAGAAGACACGATCGGCAGGAAGAGGCTTACCATCGGCAACATGATGGCTTCGATCCCCATTGGAGCTGCGATTTCTTCAGGTTTTGCTAGAATCAGGGGATGAGACTGCCATCACTCCAAGACTGCCCGGCATGCAGTGGCTATGAAGATGAGAAGGCCAAGAGCTCTAGCCGATTTCTGCCCAGAGAAAATTGGCCGAAACAGAAGAAACGCCCTATACACCAAAGGCTGGGTCCTATCCATGAAGATTTCTTTTAGGAGGACTTCGAGGATGACAAAGAACAGGCTGCCAACCCGCAATGGTGTCCCTCCGACACTTTCACGAAGACCAGAAGAGAAAGGTGCAGCGGCTAAAGAGCAAGGGTCGGCTGAAAGAGGTCCAAGCCAAAATCGACTATCGGCTAAAAAAGAAGGAATAAGAGTGTCCAATGAAACAATGGCGCGTGAAGAATAAGGATATGCCGGCCGATGAAGATCAAGCCGATAAGGAAAAAAGAAAGGCCAAGGGAAAGGCCGTGGCCGCCGCGTCGATTAATATGGTTTTTGTATTACCAACCGAATTTGAAGCGGCCCAAGCTGATGCAGACGTTGTAGAGGAGTCATCGGCTAAACTTGTGTTATGCCCGGAGCAAACGATTTTTGATAAGGTAGAAGGGACAGAACATCGACATCTCAAGCTTCTTTACGTCAAAGGATTTATCAATGGGAGGCTGATGTCAAAGATGCTAGTTGATAGGGGAGCCGCCGTAAATTTGATGCCCTATGTTACTTTTAGAAAGCTAGGCAAGGGTGCCGATGATCTCATAAAGACAAACATGGTCCTCAAAGATTTTGGCGGGAACCCATCTGAGACCAAAGGGGTTCTTAACGTTGAGCTGACCGTCGGCAGTAAGACAATGCCTACCACCTTGTTTGTCATCAACGGGAAGGGGTCATATAGCCTGCTGCTAGGGAGGGATTGGATCCACGCCAATTGCTGCATCCCTTCCACCATGCACCAGAGCTTGATCCAATGGCAAGGCGACAAGATTGAAATCGTGCCAGCCGACAGGTCTATAAACATAGCTGATGCCGATTTAACACTTTGGGAAATCGACGGCATCGAATGCTTGTCCGGCAAAGTTTGGGAAGTCGATTTTCTAAAGGTGTTCGATTCTACTATACAGCCAATTGGAGACAAGGAGCCTCAATTATTACTTTGAGAGCGTCATGGAGGGCTCAAGCGTCTACACCAAGGACATTGTGGATGATCTCGATGGCAAGCTAGGACAAGGTTTTATGTCGGTCGACGAGCTTGAATAAGTTGATATAGGTCTAGGAGATAGGCCTAGGCCAATATACATCGGTAAAAATTTGTCTTCTCATTTTAGAACCAAGCTGATTGATTTATCAAAGGAATATAAAGATTGTTTTGCTTGGGAGTATTTTGAGATGCCAGGTCTTAGCCGATCGATTGTGGAACATCGAGTCCCTATTAAACTAGGATATCGGCAACACAAACAACCTCCCAGGAGGTTTAAAGTTGATATGTATGATGCGATTAAAGCCGAAATTACTCGGCTGTATGATGCTGGTTTTATTCAGTCTTGCCGATACGCCGAGTGAGTGTCGAACATAGTCCCAGTAATCAAGAAGAACAACAAGCTCAGGGTGTGCATCGATTTTCATGACTTGAACAAAGCAACCCCCAAGGACGAGTACCCCATGCCGATTGCCAATTTGTTAGTCGATACAGCTCTAGGACATAAAATCATAAGTTTTATGGATGATAATGCTGGTTATAATCAAATCTTCATGGCCGAAGAAGACATTCATAAGACTGCCTTTAGGTGTCCTGGGGCAATCGACTTATATGAATGGGTTGTCATGACATTCGACTTGAAAAATACTGGGGCTACTTATCAGAGAGCCATGAATTATATTTTTCATGATTTAATCGGCTTCTTGGTGGAAATCTACATTGATGATGTGGTTGTCAAATCAAAAGAAGTTGAAGACCACATAGCCGATTTAAGGAAAGTATTGGAAAGAATGAAGAAATATGGCTTGAAAATGAATCCTACCAAATGCGCCTTCGGTGTATCGGCTGAGCAATTTCTTGGTTTTCTTGTTCATGAGAGGGGGATTAAGGTGACACAAAGAAGCGTTAATGCAATCAGAAGTATTCAACCTCCACAGGACAAGAAGCAACTACAATCTCTGATTGGCAAGGTAAATTTCATCAGACGTTTCATTGCTAATTTTTTCATCAGACGTTTCATTGCTAATTTATCTCAAAAGATGGAGTCGTTCACACCTTTGCTAAGACTAAAAGCCGATCAAGAGTTTACTTGGGGGGTAGAGCAGCAGAAAGCTTTGGACAACATCAAGGATTATTTAAGCTCCTCTCCAGTTTTGATCCCTCCACATAAGGGAGTGTCTTTTAAGTTGTATTTGTCAGCCGATGAAAAATCAATCGGCTCAGTTTTGATCCAGGAGTTTGAAGGCAAGGAAAGAGCAATATTTTATCTCAGCAGAATACTTTTGGACGCAGAAACAAGGTACTGGAAAAGATGTGCTTGTGCTTATATTTCTCTTGTACAAAGTTGAAGCATTATTTATTATCCAACGAGTGCACCATCATTTGCAAAGCTGACGTAGTCAAATACATGCTATCGGCTCCAGTTCTGAAAGGGCGAGTTGGAAAGTGGATTTTTTCCTTGATAGAATTTGACCTTAGGTATCAGGCACCCAAGGCAGTCAAGGGACAGGTTATAGCCGATTTCTCGTCGAACACCGAGATGATTCGATCGGCTTGGTCGACATAGTGCCTTGGATGTTGTTTTTTGATGGATTAGTTTGCACTCATGGATGTGGCATCGGCTTGGTTATCATATCACCTAGGGGGCAAGTTTTGAATTTGCTTATACTATTGCACCTTATGCTACAAACAATCAAGCCGAATACGAAGCAGTCCTCAAGGGTTTACAACTTCTGAAAGAGGTCGAAGCCAATGCTGTAGAGTCCATGGGCGATTCCTTATTGGTCATTAGCCAGTTAGCAGGAGAATACGAATGCAAGAACGACACGTTGATGGTAATTGATGGATGGTTTTTTGCTAGTAACGTTCAAACACATCCCTCGAGAGTAGAATGCTGAGGCAAACGATTTGGCTCAAGGGGCTTCAGGCTACAAGCCGATGACCAAAGATGTGGGAGTTGAAGTTGCAGCAATCTCAGCCGATGATTGGAGGTATGATGTGTCTAATTATTTGCAGAATCCTTCCCAATCGGCTTTGAGGAAGTTGTGTTACAAGGCTTTGAGATATATTCTACTCGACGATGATCTCTACTATCGGACGATTGATGAAGTGCTACTCAAGTGTTTGAGTGCCGATCAGGCAAAAGTTGTAATGGGAGAAGTGCATGAAGGCATTTGCGGTACTCATCAATTGACTCACAAGATGAAATGGTTACTTCGACGAGCCAGGTATTTTTGGCTGACGATGCTGAAAGATTGTTTCAAATATTACAACGGATGCCAAGATTCTCAGAAATTTGGAGCAATCCAATGAGCGCCAGTGTCGGCTATGAACCCTATTATCAAGCCTTGGCCGTTCCGAGGATGGGGAATTGATATGATCGGCCAGATTAATCCATCCTTGAGTAAAGAACACAAGTTCATTTCGGTGGTAACCGATTATTTTACAAAGTGGGTGGAAGCAATTCCCTTGAAAAGAGTTGATTCTGGAGACGCAATCGAGTTTGTCAAAGAACACATCATTTACCGATTTGGCATCCAGTAGACAATTACAACTAATCAGGGGTCTATCTTTGTCTCATATAAGTTTCTCCAGTTTGCAGAAAGCATGGGGATTAAGTTGTTAAATTCTTCACCATATTATGCACAGGCTAATGGACAGGCAGAAGCATCCAACAAAAGTTTGATCAAACTGATAAAGAAGAAGATCTCTGAATATCCAAAGCAATGGCACAACCGATTAGTCGATCAATCCAAGTGCCTCCTTATAAATTGGTATACGAGCATGAAGCTGTGCTGCCATGGGAAAGTGTCATGGGCTCAAGGAGGATTCAATTGCAAGACAAGCTAACAGCCGATGATTATCACAACCTAATGGTGGATGAATCGAAAGACTTGGTCTTATTCAGAATGCGTGCTTTGGAAAAGGTGACTAGGGACAAAGAAAGGGTTGCTCGTCATTATAACAAGAAAGTTGTACCTAATTTGTTTTCAGGAGGCGAGCTAGTTGGAAATTAATTTTGTCGATTGGTACAAGAGATAATAAATTAGGCAAGTGGTCATCTAACTGGGAAGGGCCCTTTAAGATTCACAAATACGTTTCCAAGGGAGCTACACCTAGCAGGATTGGATGGAGAGGTGTTTGGAAGGGCTTTGAATGAAAAATATTTGAAGAAATATTATCCCAGCATATGGATCAACTCATGATTCGGCTGTGTTGAGCCGATACATGGTAGCCGATATGTTTACATCATTTTAGATGGCCAATATACATTATATTTCCCTTAGTCATTTCATAATTATCATAATCGGTTGTGTGTTGCCGATGTATGGTGGCCGAATAAGTTATATCGCCCTCAGTCATTTAATCCTTACAATAATTGGTTATGATTTAGCACACACATTGTGGCTGATTTCGCGTGCTGTCTCTGAGCTATAATTTTCTCAATGATGAAGTCAGCATTGAAAAATTACGAGGGCATATAAATTTATATAAAGTCAGAATCAAGTGGACTTCAAGATTTTTGTAGACTTTGAAATTTTTTCAAGACAAGATAGGTTATAGGAATCGGCAGAGCTTATATTACATGTGTTTCAAATGTTCACAAGTGCTAGCCCTATTATAGGTCAACTCAGTTGCCGGTTAGCCGGTTAATACCTGATATCACCCTTTGTCTGATCTGCTCAATCTCATCTATCGTTTGGGCATCGGCTGCATCAGTGCCTGGGATCATTTTCAGTGATTTCCTCAGATCCCCCAGATACTGTATTGAAGACTTCACTTTGGCCTTTTGTTCCTCGACGTCCCTTGGGAGATCAGCAAGCCTTTTTTCTTCGGAAGCCAGTTCAGCTCTGCATCTTTCAAGTTTGGCCGCGAGGTCTGCTTCTCGCTTTTTCAGCCAATCGATGTTGGCTTCAATAGAAGATGGCCCTGCGGTCATCTCATCTAGCTTGGCTTTCTCAATGATGATAGGCTGCCAATTAGTTTCTACCATCACCTTCAAGATCGACTCTCGCCCTTCTGTCAGCAATCCATTGCCTTGCCCTTTCCAGTCTATGATGATATTGATCAAGATGAGCGGCCTGGGAAATGGTGTCAGCTATTTCGTCTGGAAGCTGATCTTCGATCTCTTCGAACCTGGCTCTGATCAGCCCACAATTGCTGGCCAGGTAATCCAGAGAGGCATCTAGCCGATGGGCTAAGTCTAGGAGTTTTTCTTTCAACTCATCGGCTATCGGAGCTTGGGCCTTGCTGATGGTCTCCTCTTCTTCACCAATGAACTCCCTTATATAAAAAGAGAATATATCGGGTTAAGCCTGCAAGATACAAGTCAAGTTTGTTGAGGTGTAAAGAAATTTAAGTAGCCGATTCTGTTCTTGAGAAAATTTCTTACCTTAACAGTGGGAGTCGGTGTCGGTTCTTCTTCTTCGACATGATGGCTACCCCTAGCCGATGGAGTGCGCTCGCTTGATACATGGGGGACAGCTGATGGAGAACGAGGGGGCTACATAAACAAGTGTTAGTTGAAATCAGCAAGTGAACATGAAGAGAAGAGATAGAGATTCGAGTTTACTGGTGAAGCAGGGCGTGGTTGCCGATGAGCTAGTCTTTTGCGCTGCAAGCAAAGGGTTTTGGTTAAGAACAAAGAGACTTCAAGAAAATTTAAATTGCCAAAACTCCAAGAAAGGAAAGATGCGTACTGGTTGAGGGTGAGCAGGACGCTGGGGAGGAGATGGTGTTTACTGAGCTTGATCATCAGCTGATGGTGTTTGTGCATACTTGCTAGAGTGGCTGGATTCAGCTGTAGCTTCCTCAATGGCTTGATCGATTTCTTCTTCCATGATTTCTTGTTCAAGGGCCTCTTCCAAGCTTAGATCTAAGGAAGGTAAATCATCGGTTGGTGGAACGGTCTTTTGTTTCTTCACTTTCTTTTGAGGTGCATCCGACGGACCAGCAGCCGATTGTTTCGGCCTCTTCTTCCATGACAGCACCTAACAGGTTTGACCATGCAGAAGTGTTATCACCTTCCGCACGTTGAAGCCGATGATAGATGGAGCAAGTCCTCCACTTGGAATTCGCCCTGCGGCATAATGGATCTCAACCCCTAAGTTGCTCTCATGAGGGGGAGAAGAATCGGTTGTCTTCAAAAAAAGAAGACATTGTTTAAATATTAAACAGATGATAGCTGATAGTTTTAAAAATCGACAAAGGGGAGAAGTACTTACATCAGGGATTGCTTCTGGAAGGAGCGTGGTGAGGTACATAGAGGATGGTTGATGGAAGATATGTCTTTTCAACTCAACCCACCATTTGTCAAAAGCTGAGCTCCTCTTTAGTACCAATTCCAAAGTGCCTATGCTGCCAAGAGGCGGTCCCTCTATGTTCATCAGCTGATCGATCATCAGTCTTGAAGTGATCTCACCCCTTGTTTCGATCTTGTCGATGAAATACATGCCAATCGGCAATTGTATTAATCCAATTTGTCTAGCAGCCGATGCTGGGTGATAGAATTCGTAGGACTTGGAGACATTTCTGCCTTGGTGGATGCCGATCGGTAAGATGCAAGGAGTGATGACAGTGGTGAGAATTTCCCTTGGTTTTTCGAGTTCTTCGGAGTTGATCTCATCAAGGTTGAAGTTTGAGGGAAGTTCTAATTCTGGGTAGCCTGAATAGAAGAACCAGGTCTGATTGCTCTTTGCGAATCCATCATAAAACAAAGTGAACCAATCGGCTAGGAGTTGGCTCAACAACTTAGACCCAGGGTGAACAGAAGCGGCTTCTCCAAAAGACATACACCTAGGTGTAGTCACTTCGCCGTCGTCATTCATGATCGGTTCTGCCCTTGGGAATTCAGCATCAGACATTGGGTCGGCCAACAATCCTTTGTGGCAGGAGGACTAACCATAGATGCAAAAACCACCAAGTTCCTCCGGTTCCGATGGTTGAGTTGGCGGCAATCCTAGCCAATGCTTGGTTCAGTGTTTGGTACAGATAGCCCAATAGAAATTTCCCTAAGGGGATTTGTTCCTTGGATACTAGGGCTTCGGCTATGAGCTGCCAGTTAGCTGTAGGGCCGCAGCTAGATCCATAGAAGACATATTTCTCCAGCCACATCATTAAGAATGCAGTGTGTTCTCTGGGGCTAACCGATCTAGTGCCCATGTTTTGGGCAATGTAGTTGTTCCAACCCCCAATGGCTCTTGTTTTGAAGGAATATTGGCATTTGTTGTCCAGTCGGTTAGGGTTAGCCGATGACATGATGTCCAGCCCAGTTATCATCACTATATCGATTAAAGTTGGGGTCAGGGGCCCTTGCTGGAAAAGGAAGGCATTGAATGTATTGTTCCAGAAATATGTGGCATCTGACATAAGGGGCTCATCCTTTGGCTGATCGACTATGGTAAGAGCTAGGCACTGAGCTATGCCTACTTCCTCCCAATGGGTCTGCTTGCTGGCAACAAACCTTAGATACCAGGTTGGCCAAGATTTGTCCGTTGAGGGCCAAGACTTGAATGTTCCGTTCCAATGTACTGTGCTTGGGTTTGAAATCCTATAGGGCATCCTATTGGTTTCGGCATTAATAACTTCGGTGGGATCTATGTTGCCAATAGGCCCTAGAAAGTACCTCTCGTTGTTAAGCAAACTGGGGACAACAATTTGGTGAGCTAGATGCTACAATGAGAAGGGGGAAGAAAAACAAGTTTTAGAGGCCAAGAACACAAATCTACGACTATGAGCAGAAAAGAAAAGGGATTTAGCCGATAAGACTTACCTCGGCGAACTCGGTCGATGGGGCATCGGAGGGAGCAGATGAAGATGCCATTGAAGGAGATCAGTTCGTCGCTGGAAAGGAAGATCGCTGCGAGCTTGTTGGGAGCTTCAAAAAGATCGCCGAAAGGGTTTTAGGGATTTTTTGGCTGAGGGTGTTGAGTGTGCAAGTAACGGCGTAAATTTTTTAGTGCACTTCGGCGTTATTTAAAGAGGTGTGATAACGGCCAAAACGGAAATGCTCTAGGTTTTCTCGAAGGACAGAATCGCACAAAATCCGCAACATTATCAATATTGCGGACTTGGGGGGCATGTGTTAATGACCAAATTTGGTAAGCCAAATCCCCGGTTTTGAAGCTACAATCAAAGCGGAATTGGAGTGCGTGATTCTTGGAAACAGAGTAGGGGTCAATCGGCTGAGACCGAGTCGGATGAGGATATCCGGCATAGCCGATTCCGAGTAGGATAACAAATGTCACCAATTCTGGTGCAAAAGCATGGAGATCATTATTGGATTCGGTTTTTGGTGCTTTAGAGACATTGCCATCTATGGATAAAGTCCTAAAAAGACAATTGTAACTTTAAATTAGGATATTTTGTATAGTTTTCTCGTAGATCATGACAGGGGACCCTATCCGAGATATTTTTCGTATTTTAAATAGTAGTTAGAGATAAGAGTTGTGTCCTACAAGGAATTTGTTTGTAATTGGGTATAAATATGACCCGAGTCCATGTAATTGAATATATACGAATCACACAATCAATACAATCTCGGCGCATCGCCACATTTTTCCTTTAATAGTTTCGACGAGTTCTTGCTTCTAGTTGGGCTGCATCGTTCGATCTCCAGTGAAAAGGTAATTCTTGTCACAACGGCTTGCGTTATCGGGGTTAGTGCTTCCATCATCATGATACTCTAATCCTATCTTCGTAATCTGCATAGTTATCATATATGCTATATAATTTAGATCGACATTGTGGTCTAAACCCTAATCGGCTAGCATTAATTGCTAGATGATAGTCAGTAGGTTTAGATTTCAATATTATTCTTGATTATATAGTATATCTACCATCTTGAAAGATGTTTGTAGACTCGTATAGATCCTATGCTTCTTTTGGTACTTAATGCTGCATCGATTAGGTTCGATCTATTAAGTCGCCTTTAGAATCATAACAGATCTATCTTGTTTTATGATCATTACTAGAGATAGTATCCAAGTTTCAGCCAATCTTATCTGTTTTAACTGTCTCGTATGTTTTATATTTACTTGATATGTTGAAGCTGCCCTTTGTATTAAGATCTCTTTATAATTAAATATATTAAGCTTGTAATTGATCTGTTAAGTCATCTTAGCATATGATCGGTCCCTGTTTAATATATTTGGTTAGTAACGGTATTTTAATATAAAGCGGTATCGGAGTACTAGCCGATACATGTTAGAATAATCTCTTCGGCTATGCTATGAACAAGTATAATCCTTGCCTTACGGTATTTTTATATCTAAGTGATTTATACTGTCTCGGTATGCTATCGATCTATCCCAGTCACTTGGTTTAAATATACTTTAAGACTTGGATTGTATTCTGTTAACATCTGCAGCCGATCGGACAAGTCTAATGGTTGTCGATTCAGTATGCATTGCATCGGCTTAACCCTAGATGACACGTCATCGGCTACCAGCCGATCGGCTATCGTCTGCAAGCTAATTATTTCTACTGTTTCTTGTTGATTGCAGGATCAAATCAACTGGCACGCCTACGAACCTTGAAGCAATAATTTGGACCTGCACTAGAGTTAAGCAGATCTCTCAGGTTAGTGCGTGGGAAATTTTCTCATCAACAGTGGTTCGGGTGCGGATGTGGTGCGACGCGACATTGCGGTTCGGGTGCGTCACGGTATGCGGCCGGGTGTGGCACGGGATGGCGCAAGGTGGCGCGGGCTTGGGCGGTGCAAATGACGCGGCAGCGGCGCGGGCTTGGGCGCGGGATGAAGGCCTGACAGGTGGGCTGCACCTGTCAGTGGCCCGAGCGCGTGGGGAGCACACGCGTGGCTGGGCCGAGGACGGACTAGGCCATCGGCCCGATTGGGAAAATAGGCGGGTAAAGGACGGGGATTAAAGAAAAAAAGAAAATGAATTTCTCGGGACTTAATTAATTCCGATAATTTTTTAATTGGTTAAAAATTATTTTCATTGCTCTAGAAATGTCACTAAAAATCTAGTAATGTATTTTGAAATGTAGAATTTAAGAAAAATCCTACCATGTCATTTCACTTATTAAATGCATTTTAAAATTAATTGTTTACTCTAGGTTAATTTAAAAATTAAAATTCTTTTTGGGGAATTATTTAAATGATTTTTAGAGGGAACAACTACAGGGTGTGACATCTTCTTCCCTCCAAACTTTGGATTCCCTAACACAAACATCAAAGCATGCTATACACAAAAGCTGAACAAAAATGGGTGTAATCATGGTTCGGCCAAACCATTATGGGGGCCTTTGGTCCCTATCCAAGAATCCAATGTTCAAAACTAAATTTTTGTTCAGCAATGTGCAGGTTTGGTGTTTGGAATCCAACAAAAATGTTTTGTCAATTATTGCACAAGAATTCTCATTATTAATATTCCAAGTTGAAATATTTTTTATGCATGATTCAAAAAATTTAAACATGCTATGCGAGTATGCAAGATTGGAAGTCAAAAATTTGAAGGAAATTAAATATGCAATTGGAAAAATTAAATATGAGATAACTACCGATTTACCTATTGGCAAGGACTTCCCATTTTAAGTCCTACGAGCGGGACTTCCTCCGTACGATTATGTTGACATTGCGTTGCCTGGTCTTGGCAAAGTAGACGCGGATGGCTGCACTTGTTTCACTCGCCACACCTTCTTGGTTTTCTTTTGCTTGCTTGGTGCGATTGTGGATTTTTCGGACTTTGGCGGTGGCGGTTGAACAGACACCGCTTGCCTCACCATTGTTTTGATTCTTCCTTGATGGCGATGCGATGGTAACTCCTTCTCCAGGAATTTCGTCATGAACATGATGAGGTTGTCCTTTTCTGGAAGTTTTACTTCGCCCTCTTTAATATTCGTTGTGTTCGGCCCATACTTGATCCTGACCATTGAGCATTGTTCCAACCTAGGTTGGAAGTCAAACTTCTCCTCTTTTCCATTGATGTGGAGTCGGATTTCTCCAGCTCCCACATCGATGCAGGCATCCGCGGTACTAAGGAATGGTCGCCCAAGGATGAGCGGCGTTCTCTTATCGACATCCATATCAAGCACCACGAAGTCCATGAGAATGAAGCAACCCGAGATTTTCACTAGAATTTCTTCGGGAATTCCTACCAGGTAGTTGTAGCTAGCTGTAGCCACATCGGAGTTGATGATAGAGTGGTGTAGTTCAGTCGATCAAATACTTCCTTGGGCATAACGCTGACACTTGCTCCAAGGTCACATAGGGCGTGGTCGAATTATTGTGCCCCAATTGAACAAGTGATTTTTGGGCACCCTGAATCTTTCTTCTTTTCAAGAAGTTTGTTGAGTATAGCTTTGCTACACTCCTCCATTAGTTTGACAATTTCCGTGGTTGGCATCGGCCTTTTGTTGTTGAGGATGTCCTTGATATAGCGAGCATAAGTTGGAACTTGCATTGCATCAAGCAGAGGGACGATGATGTTGATTTTCTAAATGACCTCAAAAAAATGAGCGAATTGCTCGTCCATGGTTTGCTTCCTGTTGTGATCAGGAAACGACAGTAGGGTTGTATCATAGAACTTATGCGGAGCCGAATTTCCCTCATGTACTTCATTTTGATGGTTGGACGGTCCATCTTACTTCTCGTTCTCCTTTGCTTTCCCTGCACTGTTTGGATTTGGCGGATCACGAGTGGTTTTACCCCCTCATGTGGTCACCGCACTAACATTTTCCAAGGAAGGTTCGGGTTGCCCCAGAACCTTCCCCGATTCAAATGATGGGATAGCAGCAGCTAATTGAGCTAATTTAGCTTCTAACATTTTATTAAAGCTCAATTGATTTTCGATTGCTGAAGGAAGACCTTCCATTTTAGCATTTATGCTTTCCAAAGTCTTATCGTTGGCAGCTAATCTTTTAGACATGGTTTCATTAATTTTATCTGGTCCTAAGACAAGATCTTTGAAGGAGGGTTGATTTGAATTAAAACTGTGGGAAGAGTTGTTACCTCCTTGATTATAAGGGTGTTGTTGATTGCACCCTTGGTCTCCTTGTGGACGATACCCATTGTTGTTGTTTATATAGCATACGTCTTCATGGGTGTCGGAGCAATTACTCCCCGAGTGGTTGATGTTGTCACATACCTCGCACGTCATGCGAGCGTCAATAGCTTAGACATTGTTTATTCCTTCAGCCTTGTCATCCAGTTTCTTCAATAGGAGGTCCAACATAGTTGCAAGCATGAATGTTTCCTTAACGGTATGCATTCCCTGCTTATGGGTTTGGAGACGATCATCGCTCCATCCTTGGTTGGAGACCATCTTTTCAATTAGCTCCGTCGCGTTAGCAACGGTTAACGAGAAGAAAGTTTCTCCCGCAGCAGCATCAATATGATCACGAGCAGCCGTAGTTAACCCATTATAGAAGTTTTGTATGATGAGCCAATCATCCATCTAGTGGTGAGGGCAAGCCGAGATGTACTCTTGGAAACGCTCCCACGCTTTGGGGATCGACTCGTCTGACACCTGCTGGAAACTTGAATTGCTTCCACAAAGGGCATGAGTTTTATCCATCGGGAAGAACTTTCTTGAGGAACGCGTTGGAACATTTGTCCCAGGAGCTGACAACACTTTGGTCTGCGTAGAACCACTGTTTCGCCCTCCCAAGGAGAGAGAACGAAAACAATCGGAGTCGGATGGCATCTTGGGTGACTCCATTGATAGTGAAAGTGTTGTAGTCTCTAGGAATGATTGGAGATGAGCGCTTTCGTCCTCGTTGACTTTCCCACAGAATGGGTTAGCCTGCACCATAGTAATTAGACCCGTCTTGATCTCAAAGCCAGCATCACCCATGTTGGTAGTCAGTCCGGTAAGGACGTTGGCAGCCAAGGGTGCCGAGAAGTCACGAAGGGTCTTTTAGGGCCATTGAGCTTGACGATGTGTTAATTGCTAGTTCACTTGTCGAGAGGCTCACTTGAGGAGGAACGACACGAGGTTGAACTCTTCTCACAACTGCTTTCGGATTTGGATTGTAATTTGTTGGCAAGTTGAAACCGGCCATTCACTACCCTGTTTTCACATAAAAGAGAAAACAGACCAAGGTAAGCCTGCTAGAGCAAAAGTAAGTTGACTATAAACATATCAATAAACAAGTAATTAGTATTTCTTATTATACAAATGTCTTCCCCGACAACAGCGCCAGAAATGCTTGTTTGTATTTCTTACGATCACAGATTAATCTGCAAGCACACAGATATACTGTCACAGCATTTCACCAAGGAGTATTCCGGGGTATCGTATTTTATCCCAAAGGAAGACGACGGTCGAGCAGAGAATACTAAGTTAGTATGAATATTCATATGTTATAGTTGAGCTACCAAAGTCTAAGCAAGGATAAGAGGTAAATGATAAAGGGGTAGTGTGACACACACAGAGGAGTCCTAATAAATAATATACTAATGCTAAGTGAAGAGTATAGTGTTAGAGCTAAGTTCCTAATGCACTTCTAATAAATTTTGCAGATTATACAAACAATTATGTTCAAGGTTAGTTACTCAGTTATGTGCTCCCAGGCCTCCGGGGTACCGCCTCTAGTGGCCTGGCCTGCCGCCACCCAGAGTCGATCTCTTACCGTTCTCCCTACGCCATACCCAAACATGGAGGATTACAAAGGACGGGCATGGCTGTCACCACCTGTCGCCCGCCTCTACAACCCATTGGATATGATCATAACCAATGTCTATGAAACAATTTAAGCACTGCGCTTACATTGCCATAGATATTCTTGCCTCTCATGGCATCAATGACTAAGACAAGAGCATACCTACATCCTAATTGCACATTGGACCATGAACGTGGCAATAGAGTTACTCATCTAACCATGATATAATTATCATATAAACAATGGATGGAACATATAACCAACCAACTAGCATATGGACCACACTCAATTATATGAGAAAATAAATATATTAAATAGATCAAAGTTGTACAAGGTAAGTAAGATACAATAGTCATACCCGACTCACCAATGATGACTTGGGAACTGAGTAGAAGCTCTAACCTAACTCCTAAGTACACTAGCCTAGAGACTAAGAGTGAAAAGTAGGAATTCTATCTTGTGGTGTGTGTTTGATGAAGTGAAGCCCCCTCCTCTTATAGCCTTCAAATGATGGTTGAAATGGAGGTTTTGGATGGTGGTTCATCCAGAACCATCATTGGGGATTCATCAGGACCCTCCACGTGTAAGGTGGACATGAGATAGGCCAGGAGTGGTTCGGCCGAACCAGGGTTCAGCTGACCCCTAGGTCCCACCAATCTCCACCTACTTTCTCCAGTGGCTTATAGGTGGGCCCTTATGGCGGTATAGGATGGATTGCTCCCACTTTAAGTTGATTTAGCACTGATCATGGGCCCTTCAATCCATGGGATGTTGACATGGTGAGCATCGATTTGTCAGAGTTGTGTTTCTTCGTCATGTAAGCATGCTTTCACTTCATTTCTTTGTATAAGTACCTACACTCAAATAATCTCCAGGGACATGTGAAACTTTATTAATTTTATACCTATATGCATGTAAGAGATGCTAATTCCCTTTTTATTCCGGAGGTATGTGACGATCGAAATCGATACTTAATGATCGTCAACACTTGCCCGTTGTTCTGAGGGTGAGAAACCAATGCAAAGCATATCTTGATACCGTTGTTATGAATTGGAAGCTATTGTCTGTCAATATCCTGTTTGGTCCTCCGTATCGGTAGAATATCCATTTTGAGAAACTTGATGGTGTGTTCGGCCCTGATTTCTCTTGTTGGCTCCAATTTGATCCACTTTGTGAATTTGTCGATAGCCACAAACAAGAATTTGTAGCCACCTTATCCTCATGGGAAAGTTCTTAGGATGTCAAGCCCCCAGCAAGAGAATGGCCAGGATGAAGGAATAGACTAAAGGGCCTGCTGGTAGCTTGATGTGTTTGCTATGGAACTGACATGCCTCACATCGTCGTACCATGTCGCAAGTGTCTTGGACGGTTGTTGTTTAGTAAAAGCCTTGTCAAAAAGCTTTACCGACCAAAGTACGTCCTCCGGCATGTGATCCGCAAATTCCTTCGTCGATGTCGAGTAGCAGTTTCCTGCCATTGTCGAAAAAGACACGTTTCAGCAGCACTCTATTTGCGGTCTTCTTATAAAGATCATTCCCGATAATACAGCAGGCCTTTGCCTGATGTGGGAGCTTCTCTGCTTCTGTGCCATCCTTTAGCAACTTGTCGATGTTGAGGAATTCTGTCATTGTTGTAGCCCCCGAGCCAATGTTGATGTTGCTATCAGCATCGTTATCTGGCGTATCCTTGATGGATGGCGTTGTCAGCACTTCCAGAAATGTGCCCAGCTCAATCGATTCTCATCTGGAGGCGCGTCGGGCGAGGTTCTTGGCATTGGTGTTGTCTTTGCGATAGGCGTGACGCACTTCGAAGCCGTCAAACTGTCGCTCCCATTTTTTGACTTCTGTGAGGTACATTGATAGCTCGGGGTTAGAGCATTTGTAATCCTTATGCACTAATTCTGAGTAATTCTGAGTTGGAGACTAATTCTGAGTCCCCTTTCACAAGTAATTGTTTGACTCTAAGTGCCGCAAGTGCTCTTAATTTGGCGGGAAGTTCATCATACTTTGCAGTATTATTCGTTGCTCGGAAACCGAGTTGGATTGCATGTCAAAACTGATCTTCGGTTGGTGATGTTTGGATGAACCCAGGGCCTGCTCCTTGGCAGTTGAATGCTCCATCGAAGGCCATTATCATCGTTCGTTGTCCGTATGACCGAATTGCCATCTTCATGGACGGTCCAGTCTACAACAAAATTGGCGAGTACCTAGGACTTTATGGTTGTTCGTGGGACGAAGTGGACATCGAATTGGCTGAGCTCAATGACCCATTTAGCAATACGTCATGCGACCTCTTTGCTGCTAACAACCTCTCCGAGGAGATATGACGAGACGACTGTGACCTTATTGGCCTAGAATTAGTGGCGTAACTTTTGGGATGTCATAAGCACAACGTAGAGTAGCTTCTGGATTTGTGGATATCTGGCCTTGGCGTAGTAAAGAACTTCACTGACATAATAGACTAGGTGTTGGATCATCTCGTGCTCGACAATGATGACAGTGCTGACGGAGTATGTGAAGGGTTACGCGGAGGCTACGCTAGCCGAAAACAAAAACTTTTCTACCGTGCAAACCAGGAACACTTGCAAGTAAGGGTCGATAGATCGTTACCGATTGGAGTATGCAGCGGAAACAGCCAATCAGGGCTATTCGATCTTGAACTATGCTGGCCGATGACAGCTGATTCCCGCAAGCCGACAGCCGATTCCTGGGGACAGCCAATTCACCAATCAGCCGATTCGCAGATGTCACAGCCGATCCATGTCATCTGACCACGTTCTCGCGCCTCGCTCCGATGCACTCGACCGCAGCCGATTCCACCACAGCCGATTTGTAGCCGATCAACAGCACGCAACGTAGCAGCGCCTCTACCGGTATCCACACATCCAGGGACAGAACGCCGAACACCCGTGTGCTAGCACGCGATGCAAGGCTAGGGTTTGGCTCGAAAGTGGGGAGGGTTTTCGTGGAGATTGATCTCGGCGACTTCTAAAGCCGCGGGTGATTAGATTGATTTCGGCGCAATGCGATTCAATTGACGTCAATCAGCTCTCCACCCCTCACCCCTTTATATAAAGTTGGCCGACTGGGATTAGTGGCCGATCAGGACTCTATTTCAAATCGGATCCTATCCGAATCTCATAGAGTCTGCCGCCATACGTCGTAAGACCATAGGACTCTATCCGATCGGATCCCTATCCGATCGAGCCATATCCGAGTCCAACTCGAATGCATATTCTTATCCCCTTAAGCGTGCGACCCTGTAGGTTCAGGTATACTTGGTTTCGGCCATAGTCCAACTTAGCCGATCGTCGGCTTGAGTTCAACTCAGCCGATCTGTCAATAGCGGCGCCTAGCAGCACATATTGACACCATAGTATACAAGAATATAATATCGGCTCTGAACCTGTAATGTGTACACAAATCCCTTTGCCTCACAATACCAATTAAGCTATAGGAAAGATACGTGCCATCCCTTCAATAGCTTAACCATTCACTCGAACCGTATTGGATTTTCTGTCTGTTGATTGACTCCTCAATCAACTTAGCATGGCCATGCATTTCCATAATCCATTACCTCGAGGGGCCCAGAGATATCTCTCGCAAATGAGGGGCAAATTCCATCTTGATCACTCACATCCCACTCCATGTTTCATACCAAACCTGAAAACTACCTTTATAACTACCCAGTTACGGAATAGCGTTTGGTAGTCCCAAAGTAGGCTACTACACATGTTGGAATCCATGGTGATCTCAGGTCTAAGGACTTTGTACCAACACTACCTGAGACCAACTAATGGCACATTAATTCCTGTAGTGTCTCACGGTGGGTCTATCCAACAATGTGTTCTCTAACACATGTGTCCATGTTTATTGATTTGGTATCTCCATACCCATGATCTATGAGACATGATCATCAATCAATAAACATGCCGATCTTAGAATCATATTAGTTCCAATAATATGATATATGATCAGGGATCATTTAGAAATAGATTCATACATATAGAGTCTCATAAATAAGTCACGTACTTATTGATCAATACAAGATGTCTATTTCATGGAACTGAATAACACTTTATTCATAAATACATAAACATTGACCATGATATCCAACATCTCCATGTTGCCTCTAGGGCATATCACTAACAGTATGGCATTGCTGCGATGTAGAGGAATAACTCCTCCAGTGGTTGTGGGGCGATGAGGACAAGTGGATTGACTAAGTATCGCTTAAGAGCGAGAAACGCCTCTTTGGCCTCTGATGTCCACTCGAACTTGTCCTGTTTCTTCAACTGATTGAAGAAGGGTAGGCCTCGTTCTCCCATCCTGGCCACAAATCGACTGAGCGCTGCCATACATTCGGTGAGCTTCTGTACTTCCTTGAGCCTTGTTGGTGACTTCATGTTCTCAATGGCCTTGATCATTTTGTGATTTGCTTTGATGCCCCGTCCCGAGACTAGGAAGCTAAGCAACTTGCCCGATGGTACTCCGGACGTACACTTCTCCGGATTTAGCTTGAACCGATGTTTTTGGAGATTGTTGAACATTTCCCATAAGTTATCTATCAGGCGGTCTTGAGTCTTTGTCCTGACGATGACGTCATCGACACAGGCTTCAACATTATTGTCGAGCCGAGGTTGAAAAGCCCCCAAGATTTCTCGCTGGTAGGTAGACCCTGCATTGATCAACCCATAGGACATCTTTACATAGCATAATACACAAAAGGGCGTGTTGAACACTATCGTTTCCTCATCTTTGTCACGCCTCGATTTTCGTTTGGGATTAAAACTCATTTAATAAATCATTTTCTAGAAATTAAATAAAATTTAAAGTAATTAATCCAGTGAAATTAATAAGGAAATAAAAATTTTGCTTTAAAAATCATGGCTGGAAATATTTTTGAAATATTCTCCATGCTCTAAAGTATTCTCTGAAATTTTTCGTGAAATTTTGGAGCTCTAGAAGTAATTTTAATAATACAAAGATCATTTATGTAATTAAATAAAAAGAAAAACAAATAAATTTCTCCCGCTTGCTCCTGGCTGTTTTCGGACTACTCCAAAAAGTCCATTTTGCGTCTCTGTGACCACCTTCCTCTCTCTCCTCTCTTCAGCCCACGGCCCACCGCCTCGCGTCCTCTGAAAAAGTCCATTTACCTCCCTCCTCTCTCCCCCTCAGGTCGGCCCAGTCCATCGGCCCGTTTCCTCCCGCGCACCACGCCTCTCTCTCCCGTGGGCCGGCCCACAGGCCACGGCCCACTCACCCTCGTGCGCCCCCACTGAAGTCTATCCGACCTCCCTTGCTCCCCGGGTCATCGATAGGTGGGGCCCACCTGTCGGGCCCTTCTTCCTCCTCCGGTCGTGCCACCGCCGCTCCCGCACACCTTGTCGCCATGCATCCTGCCCCTCCCTCACCGCTCACGCGCGCCTTAATGCGCCTTAACGTCGCCGCCGTTTTCCCTGCCCATCCCGCACTTCCCACGCCATTAATTGCCGCCGTTATTGCGCCTTTGAACGCTGTCGTGTGCCGCGCCCGTTCTGCCATGTTTTTTGCCACAGCCTGGCCTCTGCATGGCCTCCCCACGCCTATAAATGTCCCCGGCGCTCTCCCCTCCATTTTTCCCTTTTCACCGTGTGTTCCCGTGCTCATAACACCCTCCGCATCGTGCCGCCGTGCGCCGTCACTCGCCGGCCCTCTTCGGTCATGCACCACCGCTGCTCCAACCACCGCCGCCATGTGTCGAGGCCACCTTCGGGTTCGCCGCACCACCCCACTCCCCGGCCCGCTCTTTTCCTCCCGCTCACCGCCGGAACGCCGTCTTGCCGAGCACCCGAGCTGCCGCCACCATTGCCGCCTTTTGGTCGTCGTCCTCGCCGCCTCGCCACTCCCGGGCCGCGCCTCCTCCTTCGGCTCCGCGTCGCCGAGCCACCTCTTGGCATCCCTCCGTCATTGCTTCTCGTCGTCGGAGCGCCACCCGTGCCGTGCGCGCGAGCACCAGCCGTCGTCCCCGTCCACCACCATGCACCTGCCCGACCTCCTCTCTTTGTGTGCACCGGTGAGCCCCTTTTTCTCCACCCTGCCCTCCTCCGCTGCTCTCCGTGCATGCTGTCGCGCCGATTGTCGTCACCGCACTGCCCGACCAGCTTGTCGGTGGTCACCGCCGCCCCTTTTTTCCCTGGGCCGCCCGACTACTTCGAGGCAGATCATGGCCATCCGTTCAGCTACCCGTGTGGCTGTCGCGTCGGTACCATGTCAGCGCCATGTGTGCGCCATGTGGCGCGCCAACCGATGGCGCCGTGGACCATCGTGGACTTGGTCCACAGTGGACGGGCCCATGCACCGCGCTGCCGCTGCCACGGCTGACGTCAGCCCTTAGCTCGTTGACGTCACCCCGACATTTTGAATATATTAAACTCTGAGCAGATGAGTACATCTTTACCCACTATACATGTTGTCCTCACGTGTTGTGACATGCCACATGCCATCACGACATATGGACGAAAGTCATGACATAACTCATCTCTTAGTACTGCCCTAAACAAAGAAGACATAGACTTCCCCCGCCAGGTGCCCTGGGTCGAGCAAACAGTCTATGCCCCCGGGTGTTCTACCAGAGACGTCAATCCCTCCAAGGGATTCATCCATCCCTATCCGTGTCTTTTTTGTTTATGACCATATTAGAAGACGTGTTAAGCCTTACCCATTAGACAGGTGGTAGTACAAAATATGCTTTGCAACAAAGGCCCGAAGATCAGTCCTTATGACGGCTGAGGTGCGACTAACGAAACCAGGCACTCCGAGCCCAGCCGAAAACATGTTTGCGAAATTTTGAAGGGGACATTTATTGTCGTAGCTAAACAGCCAAAATTTCCATTATTTACAAGTTATTCCTTAGTCTAATTATTGAAAACATCTAATTGTTTCTATTTAAGTAGAGCTAAGCATATTCCTAAGTTTGCTCATAAGTACCACATATATAAAGTACTCACTAGTTTTACTTTTCCTAGAGTTATCAAGGATCATAGTAATACAAGTAATAGGGCTATAACAAAGAGAATTGGTAAGGCTAAATAAAATAGTGATAAACACGAGAATTTCATAAAGCGAAATACAATAATTTAAATAAACATAATTTTATAAACTGGGACAGCAATATGTTTCAAATGGACACGACTTGCCTTGCTCGCTACCAAAATCTTCAAGGTCGACTTCAAGGTAGAGCGGCTCTTCTGGATCTGCAACGTCGACACGAGGAACATATAAATAAAAACCATATAAGATGCAAAAACAAAACATATAAATGTGTTCTTCGTTGTTTAAGGAAAAATTAGCAATTTGAACGGGTCGATTCCGAGTTCAAATGGTCAAGATATAGCCATTGAAATTTTAGGCATTGTTTGAATGGCAACTTGCGAATTTGTGAATTATTTTAAAATTTTGTGTTACTGCATCAGCAGAGAGAGAGATGTGGACCGGGTGCATCAAAAGGTGGGCCCCATAGACCAGCCCCTAGGTCTACCACGAGCCAAGTGCATAGAGACAGCTCGTGGTGCACGAGTATGGCTAGGCAAGGGCGACACCCGAGTTCGGCAGCTCCGGTCGACGGCGGTGGTGTGGTTCGATGGGGTGCGCAAGGGGAAAACGGAGACAAGACGAGGCGAGGATCTCACCGAGCAGACGCGGCGGTGAGAGGTAGACGGTGGTGGTCATTGATGAGGGAGAGGTGACGAAGAGCTTTGGGTCGTTGGCATCATTGGCGTTCCCGTGGTACTCGAGCTCCACGGAGGGGTGGACGTGGAGAGGAGGAGGTAGCGAAGCCAACGGTGGTGTCACCGAGGTTCGAGGGAGTCTCGACCATCGGGGAGAAGCGATCGAAGCCGACGCCATTAAGGCCGCCCGTCAAGACCGGCCCGATAGAAGGGAAGACAAGCAAGCGGGAGGAAGCCGCAATCCTAAGAAGGATGGCGGCAACAACGGTAACCAGGCCCAGAAAGATCGCAAGCGCCGATCTGAGGACCTAGTCGCCGCAACCTCCAACACTCAACGCCGTCCCCGAGTCGCCGCCTACGAGGCAATCATGAACGCCCAGTGCACCCATCATCCGAATCATAAGCACGCGGCGAAGGACTGCTTTACCTACAAGCAGTTCGCCGAACAGTACGCGGCACAGCTCAGCAAGAAGCCGACTGACGAGGCTGGCCCGTCTGGCGCCAAAAAGAACAACGCGGCTGAAAATGCCGAACCTTTTCAAGACCCAGTGGGGGAGCTCAACCACATCTTCGGAGGTCCGCTAGCTTATGAGTCCAAGAGGAAACAAAAGCTAACTGACCGGGAGGTCAACGCGGCTCAACCCGAAGTCCCTCAATATCTGCGATGGTCGGAAGTGGCCATCACGTTTGACCGCTCGGATCATCCTGACCGAGTGGTTCACCCGGGGCGCTATCCACTCGTCCTGGACCCCGTGGTCCGCAACATCAGGCTTAAGCGCGTCCTCATCGATGGGGGCAGCGCCCTCAACATCCTATTTGCCAAGACCATGGATGAGATGCAGATCCCGAGGGCCGAACTGAAAGCAAGCTCAGCCCCCTTCCACGGAGTTATCCTGGGCTGTCTTCAACACCACTCGGGCATATCTCCCTCCCAGTCACCTTCGGAGCCCGAGAGAACTTCCGAACGGAGAACGTCACCTTTGAGGTGGCCGACTTCGAAACACATATCACGCCATCATCGGAAGGCTGCGCTTGCCAAGTTCATGGCGATCCCTCACTACACCTACCTTTGCATGAAGATGCCGGGTCCCAACGGCGTCACCACTCTTCGCAGCGACGTGAAGCAAGCCTTCACCTGCGATAAGGAGAGCTGCGACATGGCCCAATCTCGCGAGAGATTACGTGGCCAACAAGAAGTCCGATTGGCTGCATCTACTTCGGCAGAGGGCGAAGTCCCCGCGAAGAAGATAGCCAAATCAGGATCCGGCGACGCCAAGACCAAGAAGATCTCCCTTGATCCGTCGGATCCCTCGAAAACTGCTGTAATCGGCGCTGACCTAGATCCAAAATAGGAAAGCGCGCTCGTCACCTTCCTCCAAAATAATAAAGATGTCTTTGCTTGGAAACCATCTGATATGCCTGGAATTCCTAGGGAGGTGATCGAGCACTCTTTGAACGTCAAAGATGACGCCAAACCGATAAAACAACGATTACGTAGATTCGCGCAGGATCGAAAAGACGCTATCAAGGAAGAACTCGCAAAGCTCTTGGCTGCCGGCTTCATTAAAGAAGTCCTTCATCCCGACGGTTAGCCAACCCGTCTGGTCCGCAAGAAGACGGGGCAATGGCGCATGTGCGTCGACTATACCGACCTCAACAAAGCCTGCCCCAAAGATCCGTTCGGGCTACCTCGCATCGACCAAGTCGTCGACTCAACAATGCCAACTCCCGAGCTTCCTAGACGTTACTCGGGCTATCATCGATCAGCTTAAAAGAATCCGACTACCGAAGACATCGTTCATCACGCCGTTCGGGGCCTCTGCTACATCACCATGCCTTTTGGCCGAAGAACGCCGGAGCCACATACCAACGCATGATCCAAAGATGTTTTCAGACGCAGATTGGCAAGAACGTTGAAGCTTACGTCGACGATGTTGTCATCAAGACCAAGCAGAAAGAAGACCTGATCGCCGACTTAGAAGAAACCTTTGCAAACATCCGGGCCTTCAGAATGAAGTTAAACCCGGAGAAGTGCACTTTCGGTGTTCCATCAGGCAAACTGCTCGGCTTCATGGTGTCACATCGCGGCATTGAAGCAAATCCAGAGAAGATCAACACCATCTTAAGCATGAAACCCCCGAGTAACCAGAAAGACGTCCAGAAGCTCACTGGCTGCATGGTGGCACTAAGCCGTTTCATATCCCGACTCGGCGAACGAGGCATGCCCTTCTTCAGACTGCTAAAGAAGACAGACGACTTCCAGTGGACCGCGGAAGCCAACAAAGCCTTTGAAGAGTTCAAAGAGTTCCTTACGACGCCACCCGTCCTGGCCTCGCCTCAGCCCCAGGAACCTCTGCTGCTGTACGTCTCAGCCACTCACCAAGTGGTCAGCACGGTCCTCGTGGTCGAACGCGAAGAGGAAGGACGGACTCAGAAGATTCAAAGGCCAATCTACTTTGTTAGCGAAGTATTGGCAGGAGCCAAAATTCGCTACCCTCAGGTACAAAAACTGCTCTATGGTGTTCTAATAACTGCGAGGAAATTGGCACACTATTTTCAGGGTCACTCGGTCATCATCGTCACCTCTTTCCCACTCGGCGACGTCATCCACAACCGCGAGGCAACCGGACGCATCGCCAAGTGGGCCCTAGAGCTAATGCCGCTGGACTTGACTTTTAAGGCAAGAACGTCCATAAAGTCACAAGCCTTGGCGGACTTCCTGGCCGAGTGGACTGAACAGCAAGAGAACGTGCCTCGAGAAGACCTCCAACACTGGACCATGCTCTTCGACGGATCCAAGAGGATCATCGGCTTGGGAGCAGGAGTTGTGCTGATTTCCCCGACCAGGGAAAGGCTAAGATATGTCCTTCACCTCCACTTCTCCGCTTCACACAACGTAGCCAAGTACGAAGCTCTTCTACATGGACTGCGCCTAGCAGTCTCACTCGGGATACGACGGCTTATTGTGAAAGGCGACTCCCAGCTGGTCGTCAATCAAGTGATGAAAGACTGGTCTTGCCTAAACGACACTATTGAGGCCTACCGACAAGAGGTCCGCAAGCTTGAGGACAAGTTTGATGGACTCGAACTCTCTCATGTCCTGAGACATAACAACGAAGCTGCCGATGAGCTGGCACAATTCGGATCTAAGCGCGAAGCTGCCCCAACAGACGTCTTTGTCGAACATCTCTATGAACCAACCATCACGGCAAAGACAACTCTCACCGAGCAAACCACGAACGAAGTCGCCATGACCGATACCGACCGGAGGACGCCGCTCATCAAATTCTTAACCCAAGAAGAGCTGCCGGATGACCGGGATGAAGCGAACGCGTCCGCGTCGTTGCCAAGCATACGTCATGGTTGACTCCGATCTATACAAGAGAAGCCCTCCGGAATTCTAATGAGGTGCATCACACCCGAAGAAGGGAAGAGATTACTCCAAGACATCCACTCGGGCATATGCGGAAGCCACGCGAAGCACGCACTCTAGTTGGCAAAGCTTACGACAAGGTTTCTTCGCTTTACTGCGGTCTCCGATGCGGACAAAGTCGTACGAACTCGCGAAGGCTGCCGCTTTTTGCCCGACAAAGCCATGTCCCGGCCCAGGAGCTTCAAACAATCCCACTTTCCCGGCCGTTCGCGGTATGGGGCTGGACATGGTTGGCCCTTTCAAAAAAGCTCCAGGAGGATTCACACACCTCTTCGTCGCAATTGACAAGTTCTCCAAGTGGATTGAGGCCAAACCGGTCGCCACAATTACTGCTGACAAAGCACGAGACTTTTTCCTCAACATCGTGCACCGCTTCGGCGTCCCAAACAGAATTATAACTGATAATGGGACTCAATTCACGGGAGGCATCTTCAAGGAATTCTGCGAAGACTTCGGAATCAAGATCTGCTATGTATCAGTAGCTCACCCCAAAAGCAACGGACAAGCCTAAACCCTTATGCTGGCAAGTGGGTCCAAGAACTGCCCTCGGTTTTATGGTCGCTGCGAACCACACCCAGTCGGGCTACCGGCCAAACTCCTTTCTTTTTGGTCTATGGCGCAGAAGCCATGTTGCCAAACGAGATGGAGTATGAGTCCCTCCGGGTCCGCAGCTTCAACGATGAACGCTATGACCCTGACCGAGTGGATGACCTCACCCGATTGGAAGAAGCCCGCGAGGCAGCCCTCATCCAGTCGGCCAAATACCTTCAAGGGCTTAGAAGATACCACAGTCGCAACGTGCGAGCACAAGCTTTCATTGTTGGCGACCTGGTCCTACGTAAGATCCAGACCACCAAAGATCGACACAAGTTATCTCCCTTATGGGAAGGACCATACATAATCGCTGAAGTAACTCGGCCCGGTGCATACCGGCTAAAGCGCGAAGACGGGTCTATGGTGGAGAACTCCTGGAACATCGAGCATCTTCGACGATTTTATGCCTAATTTGGCTAAGGCCTCATGTTTTCCTTGACTGCCAACCTCAAGCAAGATGACTTCTTGAGTTAGCAGTCGGGGGCTGTACACATGTCAATAAAGCTCAAGATTTCCTCATCAACTTTTGTGCATAATTTGGTTTATCATTGTTTAATGTCCTTCGATTTGAGCTCAGTGTCTAAGGACTGAGAGTTTTCCGATGACCTAATCGAGCCTAGGCTTGATGACAGCCAGACGAAAACTACTTAAGAAATTTCACGCAAAAGCTCGAATCAAGGCATTAACATAAATAAACTAAAAATATCACAAGTTCTACATTAGAATGTTACGGATATGTGACATCTACAAGACAAAGTCAGAAAGACAAATCAAATCTTGAAGTTGTTTACTACATCAAGGGATATTTTCTTCGCCGCTTCCTGCGCCTCACTTAGCATGTCCAAGGCCTGCTCGTCCGTCGTTCCATCAGCAAAGCCTTCTCCGACCGAGTGGATATCCACTCGGGGGTAAAGGGACTTGGTCTGTGCAAGAGCCAGACCAGCCCCCATGCTGGCTGCTTCGGTGATATTGGCCAGGTATCGGTCGGGAGCCAGCCGCAGCTTGTCGAATATCTCGATCGGCTCCAGCGAACTGGTCCCAACTCCTTGGTCGAACAAGGACAGCAAGATCGGCATGGCGGCATTGGCGACCTCTTCCCGCATTTCGTCGCTTCGTTTGATCCGCCCAAGCAAGACGTCGTATTGGGCTCGGGTTTTTACCTTGTAAGCTGCCAAAAGTCCCGGATCATTCAAAGCACTCGGAAATAAAGCAGCACAAGAAGTTTCACTTCAAAGAAGATTACCTTCAAACTCGGCCTCCATCTCGGCCTTGTCGAGGCTGACCGCTTCTAGCTGGACTTGAAGCGAATGAACCTCCGAAGAATTTTCTACAACAAAAGAAGATCGTCAACAACCAAGATCAACATAAGAATCATGAAGAAACTTGGAGAGGCGGGCTTACTCCCGATTGATCCTCGGAGGTCGAGATTCGCCTCCCGAAGTTCTGCGATTTCCCTCCTTAAAGCCGCTTCCCTTGACGCGGCCTCCTCCCGAGTGGCCTTCAGCTGTCGCTGAACGTCCTCTAAGGAGTTCAGGTGGGGAACCAACTTCTCCAGCACCTCGGATTTAGCCATAGAGCGGCAATACTCCTTCTGCGTGCAATGGCAGAAGAGTGACTGATTGAAAGACAATGATGATACAATTTAAGAGAAAGACAAAGGCTTACGTTGAGGAGCCGGGTCACCTCGTTCAGGCTCTCGACAAGGGCATCCCTTTCATCTTTTTCGGCTTGCCGGTCTAAGATGATGCCCTGCCTCTCGACCTCCGAGTCCCGCCACTCGATCTGAATGGGGGGAACCCAGGTTTCAGAGGACTGCAACCTGGGGATCTCCTCCACTGTGGTCGGCAAGCAGGAAGGACAAATAAGGACATGAAAGATTCAAATCGAAAGAGTAAAAGAGCGAAACAAATCTCACCGGTTTCGGCGGCCGCTTGCTTAGGTGGAGTGGCCCGGCTGGCCTCCTTCTTCCAACTCCGGGCCGAGTGACCCTCAGTCGGGGGAGCTTGAGCCACGGCCTCAGGCTTCCCGGCCGCTGACTGGTTTCCAGTCGGGATATCCCGGCTGGGGGCTGGGGGCTCCTTCCTCGGGGCATCCTTCTTTGGAGGTGAAGGTTGTTTCCCCGGAGCGCTCGCACTTAGTTGTGGGCTCGGGCTTTGGCTCGCTGGCCTTGGCACCTTGGGAGCAGCGGTTGGGGTCGATTTTTCATTCCCCGGCAGATCTATGTCCCGGGGCCTCCGCGAAAGTGAATATAGCAAGGGTAAAGATAAAGAGAAGTTTTTAACAAAAGAGTTCAGACTTCGGTTTCAGAGCATACCTGGATGACCGCGGATCTTCGGCGCCGTCCGCGGTGATCGTCTCAAAGGTGGGGTCTCGGTGGGAGGAGCCGGGACGTCGTCATCCGAGTCCTCTATAATCAGCCTCCTTGCTCGCGCGCTTGTTCGAGTCTTCATTCGGCGCCGCTCGCTTCCCGACCGGTCGCTTTGGATCTTGATCCCGCCACCGGCTTCTTGGCGGGGCGACGCGGCGCGTCATCATGGGACACCTTGTATGGCTTGGAGGTGATAGAGGCGTTTTCCTGCAGAAGAAAGAGTGTACAATGTTGAGAGACAAGATGTCAAGATAGAAAGATACTATGAAGCAACCAATCGGCTTACCGGAGGAGGAGGTCGGTGGATGCTGAAGGGAAGGACCGGCAGAATGAGGGCCCGCTCAACTGCAATTCCAGTCGAGAAGAGCTTGTACATCCGGATCTTCAGGATCTCGTACTTGAGTGGATCTGGGTCTTCCCGATTGGGGTCCGTTCCGCCTTCATACTCAAAGGCGGCTTTGACCGTTCCTTGATCGGAGCGCCGGCACGATGAAGTGCCAAGTGATTTGTTCCCCGCGAAGACCCCTTTGCTTCATCGCCAGGATCTTCGCGAGCAGCTCGTTGGCCTCGTCCCAATCTTGGGCTACTGGAACAGTGCTCCATGATGGACTGGGGACAGGAGGAAGGCCGACGAAAGATGGCAGGCTGGGTTCTAGGTTGCTAATGTAGAACCAGCCCGCGTGCCATCCCTTGTTGGAAGACTTCAAAGGAAGAGAAAAATACTCCTTGCGGAGAGATCCGCGGAGTTGGAAACCTGCCCCGCCAACAACGCAAGGCTGGTCCTTGTTCGGATGAGGTTTGAGATAGAACATGCGACGGAAGAGATGGAAGTGGGGGAGAAGGCCAAGGAAGGCTTCACACACATGAATGAAGAGAGCTATGTGAAGCATTGAGTTGGGGTTCAGATGGTAGAGATGAAGCCCATAGTAATCCAGAAGCCCCCGGAAGAACTCGGAGGTGGGAAGACTGAACCCGCAATAGAAGAAAGAAGTGAAAACGACGAGCTCACCGGTGTTCGGGGTCGGGAACTCCTCCCCCGCCGCCGGGCGCCATCCCATGATCTCCTTTGGCGGAAGCACGCCGTGCTTCACCATCTCTTTGAGAGTGGTTTCCTTCACGTCCGATGCGGCCCATTGGTCGAACGGGATCCTTCTTTCCTCCGCCATGAGAGTGGTGTTGATGGGAAGTGGATCTGGACGGAAAAAGTGGGGATTTTGACAGGGGAGCGTGAGGGATTTGGCTGCGGAAGCTAGTTGTTGCAGAGAGCGAGCTCCTTGATGGATGGATTTGGGAGCGCGCGAGTCTAGGGTTCTCCGCGATGGACTGGTGAACAGCAGAAAAGGGAATCTTTTGGAAGACGAAGAGGCGGGGACGACCTCGCATTTATAGAAAGATTTGAGGGTTGCGTTAGGTTTTCGTAATTGGGCCGAGCCCATAAGAAAATCTACGGCCCAGCTAAGGTGTGGTCCGATGCGTGTCCTTAGGGACTTAAGCGGATGTGCTTAAGCAGATTTGCTCTGGCAATATGCGCGTGTCCGAGTGCCCTATACCTTTAAAAATCCTTCCATACTGCGGTTTGATTGACTTCATGAGAAGCTGGCACGGTGCAACTTGGAAGGTGACCGACATCTAAGTTTTTATAGCTACCTTGATGACAAGAGCTGTTTGGTTTTTTGGCATTTGGTCAGGTAACCTTACCAATGCTGTTTGTTTTTCCACCTTGGTGAAGATCTTTATAGATTGAGACCAGTATTATGGCATAAGCTATTTAATAATTTGGTCATGTTTTTCATATGATTGAAAGAACTTGTTTTCCCATGAGGGATGATTGAAATATTTGTTCCGGGATTACTCGGGCAAATCCACTCGGATAAGCATGAGCTTACCGAGTGTTTTTCACCCATATGGGTTGATTGAATTATTTGTTCTGAGATGACTCGGGCAAATTCACTCGGATGAGTATGAACTTGCCGAGTAATGGGATTTCAATGATTGCTTTAGCATGATCTAGGCATCTACATAAGAATGATCTTTTATAGTTCTTGACTATATGCTTAGTCTGTTTTTGACTAACCACATAGTCGGGGGCTACACCTAATTAGGTGTATCAGGAGATGCACCTAGATATTTATTTTTGAGAAATTTTTATATATTTTTCCAGCCCTTCACAGTCTTTGGAGCCACTCGGGAAGATTCAGGCAGAGATGATGGAATCACTCGGCATCAAAAGCACTCGGTCAAAGAGATTTTTTGGCTGAAGTGCTGCTTTGGTTTGAAGCTGAGTTGTCTCGTCGACTGAAAAGGACTCGGGGGCTACTGTGGAGATTGTGGCAATCGGGTATGTGCATGGCAAGCTTATCCGACTGGAGGTAGGGATAGATTGCGCCTGCCATATCTGTAAGCCGAACTTGACTTGGGTGTTACGATTGCCGATAGAGATAAGGCAATCGGCCTATAGTCACGGTTTGGTAAGATTGAGGAAACCAACTTAGAATAAGATAGGGTTTCCGATCTGTAAGCCCTCCTCCCAAGACTATATAAGGGGGGTGAGGGGCGTCCCTTGAGGGATATGTGATTTCACAAGCAAGAGCTTTAGATACACGAGATCAATAAAGACACTCGACGGATCGAATCCACCGAAACAGGAGTAGGGTATTACCTCACGAGAGGGCCTGAACCTGTCTAAACCTTCTTCTTCTCATAACCCATTGTGCTTGGCGATCTCGACTGCGACCCCAGAAAACATATTGCCGAAACCAAGTTTCGACACCTACATCTAGCCAAGTCAAGTTTTAGTTCCAGAGTATATTATGTCGGTGACGGTTCTGTCCACCATCCATCGTGATACCAAGGATGGCTTACCGCCTCCGAGTCGTCATGGTTTTCTGGGGAGTCTACCCCTTCTCGCATGTCGAGAAGTTGAGTCCAGCAGTACACAAAAATCATAATGCATACCAACCCATCATTTTAAAACTTATGAGTCTAGCCACGGGAGAAACTTGTCACGCTGCTCATTATCCGCGAGCACGGCTATTCGAATAGATTGGTTTACTCACACTGCAGTAGATGTGCACTTTACCCGCACTCCGCAACTGCTCATTGAATGAGCCTTCATCCCTCAATATGGGACGGTCATGGCAAAGCTTTTCGATAACCTTGCTTTGGCAGTACCCGCTCCATGAACTTAATTCCTCTTGCACTCTAGCTATCCTTTCCTAGCAGTGAGAGGATTTATGGAGTTCCCGGGGTAAGGGAAACCTCTCAGTCTTTAAGTTATAATTAATTTCGATTTGATTCATCACTTCAGTATGTGGGCCGCAACCTCACCTCGACATCACAAACCACTTCTCATCATAAGAACCACTATGCAGGGATACTGCCTCCGCTCGGCTATCTACTCTGCTAGGTCTATACCCATTCGAGAAGTACAGTTGTACTGGCTCGTTCCAGGTTATAAGTCTCATGGCTCGGTTATTAATAGACCAAGGACGGTACTTGCCTTTGCCAGAATCCACCCAAATCCATCCATCCACCCCAGTCTAAAAACATTGGTTTTGTACTTTTATTTTTCCATCAAAACTATTTTCATCATGATCAAGGCGATGTGGCGCTCATGTCTCCACATGACGTATCTCAACTACCTTCCCCAAGGTAGTTTCCCAAGCTTAAAGCTTCTCTGTAAAGTCATGAGTATGCAGGAATCTAATATAAGCACGACTAAGCATTTTACCGAAGATATATCCTTCGGTTATATCACATCGAGGGTTACAAAGATTATATCTAAAGGTAAACAATGTCAATGCATGGCATATCAAGCATAGGTACTGGTTTGTGTATATAGCATGCATATTTGAAGTTTAAAACAACATTATTTGCAATTGGGATCAATATGTTCGAAGAGATGTGATGACTTGTCTCGCTCGCACGCCTGTTGGACGGGGTCTTTCGCGTAGTCAACGACTGTTTCCTCGGATGCTAATCATACGTGCGAAAAGGAAGGATTGAATTTGTTTAGAATTCAATAAAATCCAATAAAAGTTGATTAAATTGCAAAAACGGTCCCTACGGTGAATCTATGGCGTTAAATGAATTTCCGATCGTGCTATACAAGAATTCGAGTTAAAATGAGCGAGTTATGTTATCGTGAAGTTTTCGTGTTCTACCCTTTTTAGGTAATCATATGGTGCCATTATCCCTAGCTATTTTGTCTCAAGTTTTATCAATAGTATACTCGAGGACTTTGAGCACGTAGATCGTAGACGTACCTTTAATTCGAGAAGATATCAACCGAGGACGACGAATTTTGAGTTTTGCTCCGGGCGGCCGAGTTAGGGTTCTTCCGGGCGGGCTTCGATCTTTTGCGAAATTCTAGCGCTCTGGTGAATGGATTTTGGGGAAAATTGGAGAGGAGCTAGATGAGACAATAAGGCACAAGTGTCGTGTTAGGAGTTTCGGCCGAGGAGCGCTATTTATAGCCGACCGCGCGAGCTCGAGCTCGGCGGCCAGGGCGGCAACGCTAGGGTGACGCACGCGCGAGTAGGGGAGGGCAGAGGCCGACGCACGACGGGCATGGATACAACGCGGGCGGAATGGGCACGGGGTACGGCGTGGAGTGGCTGGCGTCGGCTCGGCGCGACTACAGGCGACGGCGCTGACGTGGGCACGCGCCGTGGTACGGCGACGCGACGGCGAGGCGACGACGGGGTACGGCACGACATGGGCGGCGTACGGCGCGTTGACGCGCACAGCGTGGGCGTGGCGTACGGTGCGTTGATGCCGGGGCGGGCCACACGCGCGTACGGCGCGTGACGTGCGCGCGGTACATCCCCGACCGGCATCGAACACCTGGCGAGCAATGAATAGTGTGATTTCCGATTTTCCCGATTTAATTTCTATTTTCACCCATTTATTTTTCCTTTCATATTTAAAATTAAAATATGACCTATCCTATTCAAAATTAAATTTTTAACCTACATTTTCAACCTTTTTGCCCATTTTTATTATATTACATTCTATTATATATATTTTATTTAATTCCTTTCTCTCTTTCCAAAATATGATTTTCTTGATTCAAAATAAATCATTATCAATTTCCCTACATATATTTTTTAAAAAAAATTTATCTTCAACCCTTATTTTGAAATTTCCTTTCCTTTGGGATTTTTTAAGTTATTTTGTTTTTCTCAATCTTTTAGATAAATTTCTTTTTATTAATTTCGTGCAACAAAGCTGGCAAATAAAAGGCAATAAACATGGCGAGATACAAAATATCAATAGTTTTTGTAAGTTTTGATTTTTAATTCCCGATTTTTAAATTCTTCGATTTTTAGGGTGTTACAAACCTACCCCCCTTAAAATAAATCTCGTCCCCGAGATTTGGGTTGGGTTGCGGTTGAAAGTCTGTTGGTTTATCCAAGACTGATCTATTTATGACTTCATCCCAGCGAACGATGGACAGGATGTTTGTTTAGGGTGAGGCAGAGATCTATCACGGAGTTCTTAAGGTTCCTATTATATCTTTGCGATTCTTTGTTTCAGATAACTATATTATCCATTTTTAACCATTCTAGGTACTCTAGACTTAGGGCTTCTATTAATTTTATATCTTCGCAAGGAGTCTTTTGATGTGTGCCCCTGCTTCATTTCTAAAGGAAAGGGGAAAGAGAAGTGTCTTGCCTCTCACACTTGTCCCGGCTAGCATATTGGAGAGCGAGGGGAGGCGAAGTTGCTCAACTGAAGAAAGGATGGAGCGAGGGTCACATGACGAAGGCGAAGTAGAACGATGGGTTCCTGGCAGAGGAGGACCTCGTCGGCGGTTAGGACTTGCAGTCGCAGGGTCCAGGTTGGAGGGAGATGTTCCCTCATCGGTTCAGGCAATAGGTGGATTCATCGCCGGAGACGATGCTCGAAGGATAGTTGTGTCGAGGTTCTTCGAGCGTGAAGGCTGCATTTTGGCGAAAGGGGTTGCTGCTTGGCGATGGGTGTGGACAAAAGTGCGGTATGTCGGAACGGCTTTTAGTACTTTGCTTGCTTGGGTGCTATATCCACTGGTTTTTGTTTGGCGGCTGTGGCGGGATGCGACAAAGGATGGTCACCAAGATTTCCTTTGTGAGGCGGTTTGTCTCCTCGTCGTGTTGGCACCTATTGTTTATTCTCTCTTTTCTGGGATTTCTAATAGATTAGGTAGTCAATGGATAGTCCGTAAAAATTGGTTCCCTTTTTGTATGGATCTGGCGGCCACTGCCTAAATCTCCCTTTGGCCTTTATATCAGGAGCACATTGGATTTTTGGTTTAGATTGATGCTCGGGGGATCTAGGTTGTTGTTGGGTCTTGCCCATCAGAAGAGTGGTTGGACGACATTGTTTGCTAGGATTGCTACTAGCGTTCCAACTAGTATCCCATGTAAAGTATATGAACCTAATTTTGTTTTGAGGGGACTCAGATCCATCTACACCTTGTTCTATTGAGAATAGGGCGTAATGTCCAATTGACTAACAGGTGGTGGCGGTGTCTGTCTAAGGAACAATCTTTCAAACATACAATATTTAATATCCCTAATCTTAAGCTTTCCCTAAGTTGTATAATAGACTTGCTACTCCAAAGTTTTAGAGACCTACATTGCATAGATGGGTGGTGTCCTTATATGGTATGATTGTGATCCAGGGTATGGTTGACGGTAGGTCATCCGAAGAAGGTTTGGTTTCATCTAGCTACGACATGGGGCACAATCTTAAAGATCCATGGTCATGTCACTCTACCCCCCTTAAATAAATTTTAAGCTTTGCCTTAGGCATTATTCAACAAATCCTTAGGAAATATGTCCGGGTAATCCTGAACTTACTGGCATACCAGCCATGGGTAATAGGGTAAACATTCCCGTGGCTCGCTCACAACATCAAGTTTTGGTCCATGGTCATGCATGTCGGTGAATTCCATGGGGTGGACGGGGTGACTTTTCCTTCGGCCAAGTTTATAACTCCTCTGTTCTTAGTCAACTAACCCATTCCAAGAATGACATCGAGGGTTTGGGGTGGCAATACCATAAGATTTGAAAGGAATACTCCATCTCTGATCCAGATGGGTACATTGGTGCAGGCATAGGGTATAGTTATGTCTCCTCCGGGTGAATGCACTAGCATGGGTCTCTTAAGATTTACCCGGTGTAAGTTGTGTTCTTTGCTTATTCTTGATGACATAAATGAATGCGAAGCTCCGGAATCAAACAAAACTTTAACTGGTGCTGAGTGGAGGGAAAACATACGCATCAGCACGCTTTGGTCCTCTTGAGCTTCCTCAGCATGCACATGGTTCACCTGACCGCGACAGAATCCGGTTGCACCTTCCTTTGGTTGCGGTGTTCTGAATAAGTTGCGTCCAATCGCCGGGGTGGCAGTTCCTCGTACCGTGATGGCGTTGGCTCCGGTGCGGTTAGGGGTGTTGCGCGGCTTAGGGCAATTGTTGGCGTAATGCCCAAATTCTCCGCAGTTGAAGCAGTTGACATTCCTTGTTCCTGGAGCTGCCAAGGTAGGTGTCGGGGTGCGAAACGCTGTGGCGGCTGACCTGTTGATGTTGCTAGGTGCAGAGGGACGGTTGGTCGCCACGATGGTTGGCCTCCATCCTAACGATGCTGCTGCTTTAGGACGCTGTGATGTTCCTTGGAGTGGGCGAGTCATCGCGAGTCTCCTTTTCTGGTTATTTTCAACCATCTTTTGGTCATGTTCCAGCCTTACGACCTTGTTAATCAGACTTTGGAAGTTAGCATGGTCTTGTCCAATCATTGGTCCTCGCATCTCGTCGTTCAACCCCTCGATGAATTTATCTATTTTCTCTTCTTTGTCTGCCAAGTCGCTTGTCGCGTATCGGGCCAACTGGGTAAACTTGTTGAGGTATTCCTGTACCGTGGTGTTGCCCTGACGCAATTCTTCTTCATCCTCATGACAGCGGCGGGCACAAAGTTTTCACGAAAGGCTGCCGTAAATTTTTCCCAAGTTGGTTCTCCAGCATCTTCCGCTCGGGTCTCCTTGTATGTGTCCCACCAGTCGCTAGCGGGTCCTTCCAACTGGTTTGTGGCGAAGATAACCCTGTCGGTTTCCCGCACTCGTACGAGGCCGCTTTTCTATTATGCGTAGCCAGTCTTCAGCGTCCATAGGTTCTTCTGTCGTGGAGAAAGTAGGCAGCTTGGCTCTCATAAACTCTCGTAAACTTGAAATTCCACGATTCCCCTGGTTGTTAGCGATGGCTTGAAGCAGTTGGGTCTGTAAAGTCATGACTTCCGCTAGAGTGGAGGGGTTAGGCTCTGGCGGGTTCTCGTTGGCTGCCGAGGCTCTACGTCGATGAACCATCTGTACGTCGGAGATAAGGTAAGAGACTTGATCCACTAAGGTCATGGTTCTAAGGGATTGTTCTTCAAGTTGTTTAAGGTGATATTTTCGAAGCAAGCTTGGTGGAATAAACTCATTTAAGATACACCATAAAACATCTTAATAGTCCTTAATCAACACATCATAAGAGATACATTGGACAGCTCATACATAGTCTCATACAACACAATACACACTAACATCGTTCTACATCACACCATAACTAGGGGGAATTAGGGTGTGGCTCTTGCTATCTCAACACCATCCAAAACAAGACCAAAACCCTTGCAGATATCCAATCTAATCATTCAACCAACCGCAGGATCCGAGTGCAAGCAACGGGAAGTCCTCAGCAGGTGCAAACTAAAGTTCCCATGACTCGGAAGCAGTCGCTTTGGAGTCATACCTGAGCTTCCTGCTGGTGGCCGAGTACTCTTGCGGGTTGTCCTACGGGTGATAGGTCCTCCCGCAAATGTAACGCGGTAGGTAGGGGCCTCATCCTCCGATGGATCGGTGATACTAGGCTCCCACTCGACCTCCATGGGTTCCGATTCATTCTCCGAGTCAGTACCAACCTGAATGGAGTTCTCTACTCCAGAACCAGCATCGGATAGAACAGCCGTGGTAACCTGTAGGGTATCTGTCTGTGCAGCAGCTAGTTGGGTCATAGTAGGGTCCATCAAATATGGTGCAGACTCGGTGCTAAGCATGAAGGCCTGCTCCATCATGGCATGAAAGGTAGCCAAGCATGCTGGAGTCATAAGATAGTAGTGCTCAGGCACAGGGGCAGGGGGTGGTGGTGTAGCTGAAGTAGAAGCGCCAGTAGCGGGGATAGGGATGAAGCGAAGTTCTTCCTCCAGGTTGCCAATATGTCGCTGGCTCCTCCGAAGCTGCTCATCCAAATCAACCAAAGCCTCACCACGAGCCATATAACGATCAGAGAGTTGATCGTACTGTGTGCTGTTGAGCTAGAACTGAGTCTTCAGAGAGTTAATCTGGTTGCCACAGTTGCGGTGTTCCTCTTCAAGGTCACTCATACGCCTTTGCTGCTCATCAATTTCCCGTAGCGCTTCCTCGTAGCAATCATCCACAGCTTCAGTCCATCGGGACAGCTGGGTTACCATTGGGTTGTAGCAGCAGGGTGTGGCCTCCATGGTGCAAACAGAGTTGCCCTCCTCTCGGTAAGGGTGGTGCAAAAACTCGGTCATCGTCAGCTCTGCTCGGTGGATGGCATTAAGGCGTAAGAACGCCTCACGAGCAGCATCCTAGAGTGCGGCCTCCATAAAATCTCGCCGGTAGCGGGTCTGGAAGTAGTATGATGACTCGCTACCGACACGGGCCTCAATCGATACGGCGGCTTCCCACTCCGGTTGGTTCTCGGTACAGTGTCTCCTGCTCTGATAAATGGGTGTGTCCAGGTACCTCAAGCATCGCATCAGCTATCTAAGTTGCAAAACATATCCTTCCTCCAGAGGGACCTCAAGCTCTCACGCTCTGATCTGGCCATGGCTTGCCATCTTTTTTGAAACTATCTTATAGTTAGGGAGAGGTAATATCAAAACAATTTTAGTAGAGAAATGGGGATAAGAGTATAAGGAAAATCACATCCCGTTTTGTAGACATAGTTTGTACTTGAAATAATCCTAAGTAGGGATAGTTCCCTTTAACCAGTTCTGCAGGGGTGGGGCACCATTTGGTCTTATCCTACAGTCGCACTGCTCTGGTACCAGCTCTGTGGACCCTCGTTTTTGGAACGGGAATCATTCGTGTTCATAGTACCATTTGCCTGGATCAAGTAGTTTGGTACCCACGAATACAGTACTGAATTATCAGGTGCAAAGTGCACGAATAGTCTTGCACCAAAGATATTACAATATTAGGCCTAAAGGCATTATTCAGAACATGCAGGACCTACTGGTCCGGATACAATCAAAAGCAGAAATTAGATAAGATAGCAGACGGAAGGCAGCGGCATGTCGATTGCCACAGGCAATGACCGGGGACTAAGACCTAGTAGGCGCCTTCTTGTCCTTCTTCGCCCTCCTGGCAGTAAGCACAGGGGTCCTCCAGTTCTTTGTTCCCACCATCTGAAGGTTTGTGCGTATAGCAAGGGTGAGTACCCAACGTACTCAGCAAGCCGACACGGAATGATGCACATGATAGGGTCATTCAAAAGGTGGCTATGGTTTATTTGAACAAAGCCAATTTTCATAAATTATTTCACAAGCCTACATCTAGCCAAATCAAGTTTTAGTTCCAGAGTATATTATGTCGGTGACGGTTCTGTCCACCATCCATCGTGATACCAAGGATGGCTTCCCGCCTCCGAGTCGTCATGATTTTCTGGGGAGTCTACCCCTTCTCGCAGGTCGAGAAGTTGAGTCCACCAGTACACAAAAATCATAATGCATACCAACCCATCATTTTAAAACTTATGAGTCTAGCCATGGGAGAAACTTGTCACGCTGCTCATTATCCATGAGCACGGTGTTAGTGATATGCCCTAGAGGCAACATGGAGATGTTGGATATCACGTCAATGTTTATGTATTTATGAATAAAGTGTTATTCAGTTCCATGAAATAGACATCTTGTATTGATCAATAAGTACGTGACTTATTTATGAGACTCTATATGTATGAATCTATTTCTAAATGATCCCCGATGATATGTCATATTGTTGGAACAAATATGATTCTAAGATCGGCATGTTTATTGATTGATGATCATGTCTCATAGATCATGGGTATGGAGATACCAAATCAATAAACATGGACACATGTGTTGGAGAACACATTGTTGGATAGACCCACCATGAGACACTACAGAATTAGTGTGCCATTAGTTGGTCTCGGTAGTGTTGGTACAAAGTCCTTAGACTCGAGATCACCATGGATTCTAACATGTGTAGTAGCCTACTTTGGGACTACCAAATGCTATTCCGTAATCGGGTAGTTATAAAGGTAGTTTTCGGGTTTGCTACGAAACATGGAGTGGGATGTGAGTGATCAAGATGGAATTTGCCCCTCCTTTGGAGAGATATCTCTGGCCCCTCGAGGTAATGGATTATGGAAATGCATGGCCATGCTAAGTTGATTGAGGAGTCAATCAACGGACGATAATCCAATACGGTTCGAGTGAATGGTTAAGCTATTGAAGGGATGGCACACATCTTGCCTATAGCTTAATTGGTATCGTGAGGCAAAGGGATTTGTGTACACATTACAGGGCTAAGTTGGACTATAGCCGAAACCGAGTATACCTGATCCTACAGGGTCGCACGCTTAAGGGGACAAGAACAGGCATTCGAGTTGGACTCGGATACGGCTCGATCGGATAGGGATCCGATCGGATAGAGTCATATGGTCTTACGACGTATGGACGACCGACTCTACGAGATTCGGATGGGATCCGATTCAAAATAGAGTCCGATCGGCCACTAATCCCGTCGGCCAACTCTATATAAAGGAGGGAGGGTGGAGAGCTGCGGCACGTCAATTGCATCACGTGCAACAGAAGTCGCCGAGATCAATCTCCACGGAAAACCTCCCCACTTTCCAGCCAAACCCTAGCCTTGCATCGCGTGCTAGCACACGGGTGTTCGACGTTCGTCCCCGGACGTGTGGATACCGGTAGAGGCGTGCTACATTGCACGCTGTTCATCGGTGTGGAGCAATCGGCTGCGGTCGAGCGCATCGGAGCGAGGCGCGAGAACACATCGGACGACTCGATCAGCTATGGCATCTACGAATTGGCTGATTGGTGAATCGGCTATCCCCGGGTATCGGCGTCGGCTTGCGGGAATCAGCTACACTGTTCCGGATCGGATAGCCCGATTGGTTGTTTTCGCGCACACTCCAATCGGTAATGATCTATCGGCCCTTACTTGCAAGTGTTCCTGGTTTGCGCGGTTAAAAGTTTTTGTTTTCGGCTAGCGTAGCCTCCGCGTAACCCTTCGGTGGTATCGAGCTAATCTTGCTTAGTTCAGGTTTTAGATTGGATCTGGAACAAGTTTTGCACACGGGTTGATTAGATCAATCGGTTTTACGGGATTTGTTGAGGAGAGTTCATGGTAATTGCGTTCCTTGATAGTGTATCGGAATGGCGTAATGTGATTACGTCGAAGCAATATCCATAGAACTCGGTTTGAGTCGGCTTCGAGATAGCGTTCCTTGATAGTGTATCGGAACGGTATAATGTGATTATGCCGAAGCTATCTCGTAGTCCGATCTTGTTAGCTGCCTCGCGCCTACGCAAACCATCTCCCTTGATAGTGTATCGGGACGGCATAATATGATTATGCCGATATGGTTTCCGTAAGCGATTTCATAGATTGGATCTATGGATTTCGTGTGGTGTTCCGGGCGCTGCCCGGAAGACCGCCGTGTGCATACCTCTTATAGGTCGTCTCGATGCCGTATCTCTGCAATAGGTAGAAAACATTTCTACGCCTAACTTGTTTTTGCAGAGAATGCTTTGAGATGGTATGGCCCTATTGTATGTATGAGATGCATGTGATGCATGTAATATTCTTTCATATGTGCAATCCTGTAATATTCTTTCATACGTGCAATGCTTGTAATATTCTTTCACGACTCTGAGTCGATGTAATCTTCAATTGGAGCTTCTATAGTAGTAGCTTAGTTTGAAGAAATCAAGCATTCGGCACTCGGAAGAACGGTGTTGAAGATGGAGATCCTCTACATCGGCATGGAGATGGAGATTACCATGTGAAGGGGGCCATACTATTTCATGCTATTCTACCTGTTTTCATATGTGATATGTTTGTTTGATAGGATAGCATCCCTCACAAAATTAAGTAGTAATGATGCCCTTCCAAATGTTGCACCCGCCACCGTTATGCTCGTCAATGGTGGGTCTCCCAAAGCGAGTGCCATTCTCTATCATAACACGAGGGGATATATGTCGGACATATACGGCAGAGCATTTGGTTTACTTAACAAGGCTATCAAAACAGTTTTGGGCCTTAGGGCATAGGTTGGGGCCGGGGCATGGAGATGCCACACCAACAACAAGAGTCACATAGAGATGTGATTAGCAAGGAGTTGCTTACCGATGTTACCAATTTTCTAGCAGTGATGCCAAAGCTCACTAGAAAATTAATTAACATGTGGATCTTGACCCAATACGAAACCTAGAGGAAGGTGTAAAATACGTAATGGGAGTCTAATGTTAAATTGTTTAACAATAGACATAGCATAAACATTGTGCTAAACTTTGCTTTTTCTGTTGTAGAATAAATGGCGGCTAATACTACACCCAGTACCTTTAATTTGCAATCTATTCTCGAAAAGGAAAAATTAAATGGAACAAACTTTATGGATTGGTATCGCAACTTGAGAATTGTTCTCAAGCAAGAGCGTAAGGAGTACGTTCTTGAAGTACCTTATCCGGAGGATTTGCCTAATAATGCCACCGCAACCGCACGGAGAGCTTACGAGAAGCACACTAATGATGCCCTAGATATAAGCTGTCTCATGCTTGCTACAATGTCCCCCGAGCTTCGAAGCAATATGAGAGCAGCGATGCTCACACTATTATTCGGGACTGCGTGGCATGTTTGAGAACCAAGCTCGGGCCGAGAGGTTCAACACCTCAAAGTCCTTGTTTGCGTGTGAGCTTGTTGAGGGAATCCCGTCATCCGCATGTGATAAAGATGATTGGCTATATCGAGAGTCTTGAGAAACTAGGTTTCCCCTTAGCCAAGAGTTGGCTACGACGTGATTCTCCGGTCGCTCCCTCCGAGCTTCGAGCCATTCATATTAAATTATCACATGAACAATATGGATAGGACCTTGGCTGAATTGCATGGGATGCTAAAGACAGTGAGGAGAGTATCCAAAAAACGGTCATCATGTGATGATGATGCAGAAGGCTAAGCGCAAACCACTGTCAAGAAGCTTTGCACCAAGAGAAAGTTAACTCCCAATGAGATCGCGAGTGCCTCCAATGCAAAGAAGGGCAAGAAGGGGTCGGCGGCATCGATGCCGTTTGCTTCTACCGCAAGGAGACATACCACTGGAAAAGGAACTGCAAGAAGTACATGGAGGATCTCAAAAAGAAGCAAAGTACGACTTCTGCTTCAGGTATTAATGTTATAGACATTAATCTTGCTACTTCACCTACCGACTCTTGGGTATTTGATACCGGATCGTAGCTCATATTTGCAAATCGTTGCGAGAGAATGAGAAGAAGTAGAGGCTTGAGAAGGGGAGAGATGAACTCGTGCGTCCGCAATGGAGCAAGCGTTGCTACGTTGCCGTCGGCACGCACCACTTCATCTACCTTCAGGATTAGTTTTGGAATTGAATAATTGTTATTGTGTTCCAACACTATGTCAAAACGTTATTTCCGCTTCATGTTTGCAAGCGGAAGGATATGATTTTAGATCAATGGACAATGGTTGTTCAATATATCTTAGAGATATGTTCTATTTTCATGCTCCATTGGTGAATGGATTATACATTTTGAATCTTGAAGCGTCTCCCATCTATAACATTAATACGAAAGGCAACTCTCTAATGATATAAACCCCATGTTTATCGGCATTGTCGCTTAGGCCATATAAATAAGAAACGCATGGAGAAGCTCCATAAGGATGGATTGCTTCACTCTTTTGATTTTGAATCATTTGAGACATGTGAGTCTTGTTTACTTGGTAAGATGACAAAGGCACCTTTTCACGGGACATAGTGAGAGAGCAAGTGACTTATTGGCACTCGTACATACCGATGTATGTGGACCAATGAGCTCAACGGCCGAGGTGGTTATCGATCTTCATTACCTTTACCGATGACTTTAGTAGATATGGTTATATCTACTTAATGAGGCATAAGTCCGAATCCTTTGAAAAGTTCAAAGAATTCCGAATGAAGTACAGAATCATTTAGGGAAAACAATCAAGTTTCTACGATCGATCGTGGAGGAGAATACTTGAGCCAAGAGTTTGGTAATCATCGAAAGATTGTGGAATTGTTCCACGGTTGACTCCGCCAGAACTCCACAATGGAACGGAGTGTCCGAACGGAGAAATCGCACCTTGTTGGGCATGGTGCGGTCGATGATGAGCCAAAGTGATCTTCCGTTATCCTTTCGGGGATATGCTCATGAAAAACATGCGCTCACACTAAATAGAGTTCCATCTAAGTCGGTTGAAAGGACACCATATGAGATATGGACAGGGCAACCCCCTAGTTTGTCTTTTCTCAAAATTTGGGGATGCGGCTTATGTAAAACATTTTCGACAAGCTCACACCCAAATCGACAAGTGCTTCTTTGTGGGATATCCTAAGGAAACTAAGGGATATTACTTTTATAATCGGTAACAAGGCAAAGTGTTTATCGCCCGACACGGTGTCTTCTTGGAGAAAGAGTTTCTTTCAAGAAGGGTTAGTGGGAGCAGAGGTGCATCTTGAAGAAGTTCAAGAAACACCGAGAAAATGTTTTAGCGACCACGAACCACAACGGAGGAGCAAAGTGTTACGCCACCGTTGTAGACACACCAGCCCCACGGAGGTCCGAAAGATCACGTCGTGCGCTGATAGGTACACAGTGCGGAACAACGTGATATATTGTTGTTCGACAACGATGAGCCTAAGACCTATGAGGAAGCGATGGTGGGACCCGACTCCAACAAGTGGCTTGGAGCCATGAAATCCGAAATAGAATCCATGTATGACAATCAAGTTTGGAACATGGTTGATCCGGTGATGGTGTCAAAACCATTGAGTGCAAATGGGTTTTTAAGAAAAGGCCGATATGGATGGAAATGTTCACATCTATAAGGCGCGATTGGTGGCGAAAGGTTTTAAACAGATTCAAGGAGTTGATTATGATGAAACCTTCTCGCCCGTCGCAATGCTTAAATCTATTCGGATTATCGTAGCGATTGCTGCATATTTCGATTATGAGATATGGCGAGATGGATGTCAAAACGGCTTTCCTAAATGGAAACCTAAGCGAGGATGTATACATGATACAACCTCGGGGTTTTATCGATCCACAATCGCTCGGAAAGATATGCAAGCTACGAAATCCATTTATGGATTGAAGCAAGCATCTCGGAGTTGGAATATTCGTTTTGATGAAGTAATCAAAGGGTTTGGTTTCATCAAAAATGAAGAAGAGGCCTGTGTTTACAAAAAGGTCAGTGGGAGCGCAATTGTATTTCTAATCTTATATGTGGATGACATATTGTTGATTGGAAATGATATCCCTATGCTAGAATTTGTCAAGTCTTCATTGAAAAATAGTTTTTCCATGAAAGACTTAGGGGATGCAAGCATACACATTGGGCATTCGGATCTATAGAGATAGATCCAAGAGGCTAATTGGATTAAGACAAAGTACATACATTGATAAGGTGTTGAAAAGGTTCAACATGCATGATTCCAAGAAAGGTTTCTTGCCCATGTCACATGGCATTAATCTTAGCAAGAATCGTGTCCTCGACACATGATGAGCGGAATAAGATGGGTATGGTTCCATATGCTTCGACAATTGGATCCATCATGTATGCCATGCTTTGTACACGCCCGGATGTCTCGTACGCTCCGAGTGCTACGAGCGAGATACGTCGGATCCAGTGAAGGTCACTGGATGTAGTAAAGAATATCCTTAAGTACTTGAGAAGAACTAAGGATATATTCCTAGTCTATGGAGGTGAAGAAGAGCTCGTTGTAAGTGGTTACACCGATGCTAGCTTCCAAACAGACATGGATGATTATAGATCACAATCTGGGTTCGTGTTCGCCTAAACGGAGGCGAGTCAGTGGAAGAGTTCCAAGCGGGATACCATTGCGACTCTACAACGGAGGCCGAGTACATTGCTGCTTCGGAAGCCGCAAAGGAGGCCTTTGGATCAAGAAATTCGTTTCGAGCTTGGTGTGATTACTAGTACGTGGTCCAATGTCTCTCTATTGTGATAATAGTGGAGCCATTGCGCAAGCCAAGGAGCCGAGGTCACATCGAAATCCAAACACATACTTCGGCGTTATCATCTCATCCGCGAGATAGTGGACAGAGGTGATGTCAAGATATGCAAAGTGCACACGGATCTCAACATAGCCGATCCGCCGACAAAACCTCTCCCTCACCGAAGCATGAGGCGCACACAAGAGCAATGGGTATTAGATACTTACATTATTGACTCTAGTGCAAGTGGAAGATTGTTAGTGATATGCCCTAGAGGCAACATGGAGATGTTGGATATCACGTCAATGTTTATGTATTTATGAATAAAGTGTTATTCGGTTCCATGAAATAGACATCTTGTATTGATCAATAAGTACGTGACTTATTTATGAGACTCTATATGTATGAATCTATTTCTAAATGATCCTCGATGATATGTCATATTGTTGGAACAAATATGATTCTAAGATCGGCATGTTTATTGATTGATGATCATGTCTCATAGATCATGGGTATGGAGATACCAAATCAATAAACATGGACACATGTGTTGGAGAACACATTGTTGGATAGACCCACCATGAGACACTACAGAATTAATGTGCCATTAGTTGGTCTCGTGTAGTGTTGGTACAAAGTCCTTAGACCCGAGATCACCATGGATTCCAACATGTGTAGTAGCCTACTTTGGGACTACCAAATGCTATTCCAAATCGGGTAGTTATAAAGGTAGTTTTCGGGTTTGCTACGAAACATGGAGTGGGATGTGAGTGATCAAGATGGAATTTGCCCCTCCTTTGGAGAGATATCTCTGGGCCCTCGAGGTAATGGATTATGGAAATGCATGGCCATGCTAAGTTGATTGAGGAGTCAATCAACGGATGATAATCCAATACGGTTCGAGTGAATGGTTAAGCTATTGAAGGGATGGCACACATCTTGCCTATAGCTTAATTGGTATCGTGAGGCAAAGGGATTTGTGTACACATTACGTGGCTAAGTTGGACTATAGCCGAAACCGAGTATACCGATCCTACTGTGGTCGCACGCTTAAGGGGACAAGAAGGCATTCGAGTTGGACTCGGATACGGCTCGATCGGATAGGGATCCGATCGGATAGAGTCATATGGTCGACGACGTATGGACGGCCGACTCTATGAGATTCGGATGGGATCCGATTCAAAATAGAGTCCCGATCGGCCACTAATCCCGTCGGCCAACTCTATATAAAGGAGGGAGGGGTGGAGAGCTGCGGCACATCAATTGCATCGCGTGCAACAGAAGTCACCGAGATCAATCTCCACGGAAAACCTCCCCACTTTCCAGCCAAACCCTAGCCTTGCATCGCGTGCTAGCACACGGGTGTTCGGCGTTCTGTCCCCGGACGTGTGGATACCGGTAGAGGCGCTGCTACGTTGCACGCTGTTCATCGGCTGTGGAGGAATCGGCTGCGGTCGAGCGCATCGGAGCAAGGCGCGAGAACACAGTCGGACGACTCGGATCGGCTACGGCATCTTCGAATCGGCTGATTGGTGAATCGGCTGTCCCCGTGTATCGGCTGTCGGCTTGCGGGAATCGGCTACACTGTTCCGGATCGGATAGCCCTGATTGGCTGTTTCCGCTGCACACTCCAATCGGTAACGATCTATCGGCCCTCACTTGCAAGTGTTCCTGGTTTGCGCGGTTAAAAGTTTTTGTTTTCGGCTAGCGTAGCCTCCGCGTAACCCTTCACACGGCTATTCGAATTGATTGGTTTACTCACACTGCAGCGGATGTACACTTTACCCGTACTCTGCAACTGCTCATTGAATAAGCGTTCATCCCTCAATATGGGACAGTCACGGCAAAGCTTTTCGATAACCTTGCTTTGGCAGTACCCGCTCCATGAACTTAATTCCTCTTGCACTCTAGCTGTCCTTTCCTAGCAGTGAGAGGAGTTATGGCGCTCCCGGAGTAAGGGAAACTCTCTCAGTCTTTAAGTTATAATTAATTTCGATTTGATTCATCACTTCAATATGTGGGCCGCAGCCTCACCTCGACATCACCAACCACTTCTCATCATAAGAACCACTATGCAGGGATACTGCCTCCGCTCGGCTATCTACTCTGCTAGGTCTATACCCATTTGAGAAGTACGGTTATACTGGCTCGTTCCTTAATCGACCAGGGACGGTACTTGCCTTTGCCGGAATCCACCCAAATCCATCCATCCGCCCCAGCCTAAAAACATTGGTTTTGTACTTTTATTTTTCCATCAAAACTATTTTCATCATGATCAAGGCAATGTGGTGCTCATGTCTCCACATGCCGTATCTCAACTACCTTCCCCAAGGTAGTTTCCCAAGCTTAAAGCTTCTTTGTAAAGTCATGAGTATGCATGAATCTAATATAAGCATGGCTAAGCATTTTACCGAAGATATATCCTTCGGTTATATCACATCGAGGGTTACAAAGATTATATCTAAAGGTAAACAATGTCAAGGCATGGCATATCAAGCATAGGTACTGGTTTGTGTATATAGCATGCATATTTGAAGTTTAAAACAACATTATTTGCAATTGGGATCAATATGTTCGAAGAGATGTTATGACTTGCCTCGCTCGCACGCCTATTGGACGAGGTCTTCCGCGTAGTCAACGGCTGTTTCCTCGGATGCTAATCATACGTGTGAAAAGGAAGGATTGAATTTGTTTAGAATTCAATAAAATCCAATAAAAGTCAATTAAATTGCAAAAGCGGTCCCTACGGCGAATCTATGGCGTTAAATGAATTTCCGATTGAGCTATACAAGAATTCGAGTTAAAACGAGCGAGTTACGTTATCGTGAAGTTTTCGTGTTTTACCCTTTTTAGGTAATCATATGGTGGCATTATCCCTTGCTATTTTGTCTCAAGTTTTAGGAATAGTATGCTCGAGGACTTTGATGTTTTATATCGAAAAAATTGTTAAGTCTAATTCTATTTTTAATTTTTATCGGGTAAACAATCCGAGGTCAAACCATATTTGAATCCTACTCAACTACCCTAAGTGTGATGTTACTCATAATAATTTGAATTTTAATTTAAGTTTTGGAAAGAAGTTCATGTGATGAAATTAATACTTACATCAATAATTTCTAAATTAATTTAGGCAAAAATTCAATCTTATTAATATTATTCAATATTTAGCCTATAATTATCCCTTAAAATCTTTATTTCAGGAAATAAATTTCTATTTAAAATTTCCCAATTATTCTTCCTAAATTATATTTATTTTTCCCATTTTATTTTTTATTTTTCTTTCTTTTTTTCCTTTTCTCCTTTTTTCTTTCTTTCCCTTTTTTCTCCTTTCCTCTCCTCCTCCTCTCTGCTTCTCTCGCCTAGCGTCGGCGGCCGACGGGAAGAAGAGAGCGCCGGCGGCGAGGGAGGGCCAGAGCTCGGGATCGAAGGGGTTTTTGCCCATCTACGAACCACGGGGGTTCCATTCCACGGCTTGGCTGGGCGAGAAGCGGCAAGGAGGGCTGGTGACGGCGAGGCGGCCATGACGGCGGCGGCGCTCGGCAACGGCAGACTCCGGCGGTGACACGGCCAAAACAAAGGGTCGCCGAGCATCTACGGGTCCTAGGGAAGCTAATGGCGGTGTCCATTTAGCCGGGGAGGCATCGGGGTGAGCTAGTGGCGTGCGCATGGCGGTGGCCGAGGCAAGGGAGTTCGGCAGCTCGTCGCCGGCGATTTTCGGCGGCTATTTGGCTCGGGAAACCTAGGGGAAATAACGCTTAGAGCACATAGATCGTAGGCGTACCTTTAATTCGAGAAGATATCAACCGAGGATGACGAATTTTGAGTTTTGCTCCAGGCAGCCGAGTTAGGGTTCTTCCGGCCGGGCTCCGATCTTTTGCGAACTTCTAGCGCTCTCGTGAATGGATTTTGGGGAAAATTGGAGAGGAGCTAGATGAGACAATAAGGCACAAGTTTTGTGTTAGGAGTTTCGGCCGAGGAACTCTATTTATAGCCGACCGCACGAGCTCGAGCTCGGGGGCCAGGGCGGCAACGCTAGGGTGACGTGCGCGCGAGTAGGGGAGGGGAGAGGCCAACGCACGACGAGCATGGCTACCGCGCGGGCAGAATGGGCACGGGGTACGGCGCGGCGTGGCTGGCGTCGGCTCGGCGCGGCTACAGGCGACGGCGTTGACGCGGGCGCGCGCCGTGGTACGGCGACGCGACGCGAGGCGACGGCAGGGTACGGCGTGGCATGGGCACGGCACTGTGGCTGACGCGCGCGGCATGTGCGCGGCGTACGGCGTGTTGACGCCGGGGCAGGCCACGCGCGCGTACGGCGCGTGACGTGCGTGCGGTATGTCCCTGACCGGCGTCGAACACCTGGCGGGCAATGAATAGTGTGATTTTCGATTTTCCCGATTTAATTTCTATTTTCACCCATTTATTTTTCCTTTCATATTTAAAATTAAAATATGACCTATCCTATTCAAAATTAAATTTTTAACCTACATTTTCAACCTTTTTGCCCATTTTTATTATATTACATTCTATTATATATATTTTATTTAATTCCTTTCCCTCTTTCCAAAATATGATTTTCTTGATTCAAAATAAATCCTCCTCAATTTCCCCACATATATATTTTTTAAAAAATTTATCTTCAACCCTTATTTTGAAATTTCCTTTCCTTTGGGATTTTTTTAAAGTTATTTGGTTTTTCTCAATCTTTTAGATAAATTTCTTTTTATTAATTTCGCGCAACAAAGTCGGCAAATAAAAGGCAATAAACACGGGGAGATGCAAAATATCAAAAGTTTTTTGTAAGTTTTGAATTTTAATTCCTGATTTTTAAATTCTTCGATTTTTAGGGTGTTACATCATGTCTCGGATATTGTCGTACCGTGTATAGTAGATTAGATAGAGACCATGTCTTGCACGCGTAGTTTTATTCTTGGATATAAATAGGACCTGAGACCCCTGTAAATGAACACACAATCAATACAACTTTCGACGCATCGCCTCCTATTTTCTTCAGACGAACACTTGATCCGGCTTCGGGCTGCATCGTTTCGATCCCCGATTAAGGTAAATGTTTGTCATTAGTGGTGTATCTCGTCGAATTTAGTGCTTCCATCACTATGATACTCTAAATTCAATGATTTATGCTGCGCTAGTTATCATATATCACATATAATCTAGAACAATATTTAGATCTGTCTTGACATCGGCCTATTTCTATTAGGAATCAGTAGCCGATAGAGCTAGATCTAAGGGTTGGCCTAGATTATATGTGATATCCACCGTCTCGAGGGGTTTTACATCAGCTATAGTAGATCTGATTGTTCTTTTTATACTTAATGCTGCATCAATATGCCCTATTAAGTCGTTTTTAGAGCTTTTATGATCTATTCGGCTAGATGTATATGTTTAGAGACAGTGTCAGGGTTTCAGCCGACCTTATCTGTTTTAATATCCTTTTGGTATATTTATTATCAGGTTTATTAAAGCCGCCTCTTATATTAAGATCTTTCTCTAGTTAAATGCCCTATGCCAGAATCAGCCTATCAGCCATAGCCGATAGCCGACTGATCTAGGTTTAGCGCATTTAGCTTAGATCAATATCTTTTCATAAGATGAGTCGGAGTACTAGCTGATTCACAGTTAGACTTACGGTTTCGGCTAGGCTGTTAAGGCATATACTTATTATCCCATTGTATATTTGGATTCAGTGATTAATACTGTCTCGGCGCAGCCGATCTATTCTAGTCACTTAGTTTAAATGCACTTCAGGATAGCATATATATGAAAATTGACTCTCACAGCCGATCCAGTAGGATCTAACATAACCCTTAACACATATGTCTTTGTTTTTCTTGTTGGTTAACGGATCAAACCAATTGGCACGCCCTGTACTGCACAGGCAGCCGAGAAGGACCTACACTAGAGCTAAGCAGATCTCCCAGACCAGCGCGTGAGAGAAATTTCTCATCAACAACGTCGTATCGGCTGATCTTGACCAGGAAAATGTAATCCTGGTGACCATGGACAAGCTTTCGGCTAAACAGAAGGCCGAGTTCAGCAGATGGTTGAGAGGCTGCAAGCACACTATCTGCAATCTTTTGTCCAGACATGATCTGGGGCTGTCCTCCAGAAATTCAAGTTCAACATTGAAGGCTTTGATACTTCCTCTAGTGAAGACAAGAAAGGGAAGAAAGAGATGGAGGAAGTCAAGCAGGAACAGGACGATTCAGAGCTCCACATGCTACAAGATCGGATCGACTCTGCTGTCCACCACGCGCTTGTCACCCAGTCAGGGATACTGGTGAACACATTAAACAATATGATAAGCACCGTGGTTGACTCAAAGATAGCCGAGCAGCTGCCGAGAGGGCCGACATATTTCACCGATGGCCAGTTTCCACCGTACAAGACACTGTCAACCCATGGGTTTCCAATCCCTCCACTCGGGCAGCCGATTCCTCCAGAGGGAGCCCGATCCAGCCGAATGTGCAATCATCGGTTGCACGGCCGCATCCCAAGGTCCTAGTTCGGCCACAACCTCAACATCAGGGCCTCGGCATCCTAGTGACAACTTAGGAGCAGGCGGAAGACATGTTCAACACCCATCGACAATCCGTCATGCATAATGCACCGATCGGTAACTATTTGTCGGATCCACTTTAGAACTCCGGCGGCAATCGGCCTCTCCCCGAGCAAACACCACCATTTGCCTCTCGGCCACCTCCTGCTATAAACCAGTTGCAGCATCAGCTTCCAGGAGGCAGCTATGAGCGGCACTATCGGCCTCAGACGCCACCAATGCAGTATCGGCAAGGCCCCGTACACCATGAGCAATATGAGCCGATACCACCATTGCAAGAAAACAGGCTATGGGCTATGATCGCAGATGTAATGCATGATCAGTTCGCCCTCAAGCCAAAAGACTCTGGCAACATGTACCGTACCCATATCCAGAATATTTTGAGAGGGTGCCCCTACCAAACCGGTACAAGGTGCCGGGCTTTTCAAAATTCTCTGGGCAAGACAACGTATCAACATATGAACATGTCAGCCGATTCCTGGCGCAATGCGGAGAAGCATCGGCTACCGACGCGCTCAGTGTGCTTATTTCCACTATCACTCTCGGGATCGGCCTTTACTTGGTTTTCATCCCTACCTTACAACTCGATCCAGAGCTACGCCGATCTCGACAAGCAATTCCATAGCTACTTCTACTCCGACACGCACAAAATGAAGTTGTCGAACTTGTCCAGTGTCTGGCAGAAGCACGAGGAGTCGGTACAAGACTACATCCAGTGGTTTAGGGACATGAGGAACCGCTGCTACAGCTTGGTACTGTCAGACTCACAGCTAGCCGATTTAGCCTTTCATGGCCTTTTGGCTCCGATCCGTGAAAGGTTTTCGGCTCAAGATTTTGAGAGCTTAGCCCATTTGGCTCAAAAGGTGACAGCCCATGAACAAAGGTTTCAAGAATCAAAGAAGGCCTTCAAGAAAGTCACCCACGTCGCCTACGCAATGAATTCCGATTCAAGTGACGACGATGAAGAAGTTGCAGCAGCCGAATGGACTAAGAAAAAAAGGCTATAACGTGCCAATGGCTGAAGAAATCGGCTAAGGAAGAAAGTATGATTTTGACATAAGTAAAGTCGATAGGATCTTCAATCTACTGCTGAGGGAGAAACAGATACAGTTTCCGGCCAACCACGTCATTCCATCGGCCGAGGAGCTAAAAAAGAAAAAGTATTGCAAATGGCACAATACCACTTCCCACAGCACCAACGATTGTAAGGTCTTCCGCTAATAGATACAGTCGCCATCGAGGCAGGGAAAATCAAGTTCGAAGAATCAGCTAAGCCGATGAAGGTGGACGGCAATCCTTTCCCTGTCAACACTGTCCAAGCCGGTCCTGCGCGAGCTGATCGACAGAACAGAATGGCGTACAGCTTAGCTGAAGACCAACAAGAACCGACTGCAGTGAGAGCCGCTCCAATCAACATGGTCTACACCAACGGTCGATCGGCCGATCGTCGGCCCAGACAGGCAGACAGCCAACTGTGATTCTAGCGCAGAGTTCGAGAAGAAGAAGAGGGCCGACGCAACAAGCCGTACCAGAGGACGTCGGATCGGCTAGGAGTGGCATATTACCACCACCACGACGGTTGTGATCCGCATTGGCGCTGCGAGTTCTTCAGGTTCTGCTGGGAACAAGGGATGAGGTTGCCCACTCTCGAAAACTGCCCGACCTGCAGCCAATACAGGGAGGACGAATACAAGGATCCACCAATGGAAAGTTCAAGCCAATTCGTCCCCCGAGCCGTTTAACTCAACCAATGGAAGCTTTTCGTCCACAATTGACTCGACCCAATTCACCAGGACTTTTTCCAAGAAGAGCGCGAAGAGGACAACGAAGAAGAGGCTGAAAAAGAACAATCGGCCAAACCCCAATGGTTTCCTTCAGACCTGTTCACCAAAACGTAGAAAAGGAAAATTCAAAGGCTGAAGAGCGAAGGAAAGGAGGAAGAAGTCTAGTAGATGATTCAACAGCAACAACGTCGGCAAGGCAGAAAGCAATGGCATGTCAAGGAACAGGCAGCCCCAGCCGACGAGAGCCCAGCCAACAAGGCCAAAAGGGCGGCAAAAGGCAAAGGAGTGGCCGCTGCATCGGTCAATACAGTGTTCATATTGCTAGCCATATTCGAGGCTGTCGAGGCCAATGCAGACACAGTTGAAGATAAATTGGCCAAACTAGTACTGTCCCCAGAACAGGCCATCTTTGAGAAACCCGAAGGGACAGAGAATCGGCACTTAAAGCCCCTGTACGTCAAAGGATTCGTCAACGACAAGCCGATGTTGAAGATGCTAGTCGATGGAGGGGCCACTGTCAATCTCATGCCCTATGCAACCTTCAGAAAGCTAGGCAAGGAAGCCGACGACTTGATCAAGACCAATATGGTACTCAAGGACTTCGGCGGCAACCCATCAGAGGCCAAGGGAGTTTTAAATGTTGAGCTGACTGTCGGCAGCAAAACCATGCCCACAACATTTTTCGTCATGGACGGGAAGGGATCATACAGCTCGCTGCTCGGGAGGGATTGGATCCACGCCAACTGATGCATCTGTTCCACAATTCATCAAAGCTTAATCCAATGGCAAGGCGATAAGGTAGAAATCGTGTCTACCGACGGTCAGTCAACATCGCTAACACCAACTTAACTTTATGGGAAGCCGACGGCATTGATTGCCTATCCGGCAAAGTTTGGCAGGTCGATTTTCTCAAGGTGTCCAATTCTGACATGTAGCCAATTGGAGACGAAGAGTCTCAACTATTACTTTGAGGGCGTCGTGGAGGGCTCGAGCGTCTACAACAAGGACACCGTGGACGACATCGACGGCAAACTCGGGCAAGGTTTTATGTCGGCCGATGATTTGGAAGAAGTGGATATAGATCCAGGAGATAGGTCTAGGCCAACATACATTAGCAAAAATTTGTCTTCTCATTTTAGAACCAAGCTTATTGATTTATTAAAGGAATATAAAGATAGTTTTGCTTGGAAATATTTTGAGATGCTTGGTCTCAGCCGATCTATTGTTGAACATCGGCTCCCCATTAAGCCTGGATATCGGCAGTACAAATAGCCTCCTAGGAGGTTTAAAGCCGATATGTATGAGGCGATTAAAGCCGAAATCACTCGGCTATATGATGCTGGCTTTATTCGGCCCTGTTGATATGCCGAATGGGTTTCAAACATAGTTCCAGTGGTAAAGAAGAATGGTAAAGTTAGGGTGTGCATCGACTTGAGAGATTTGAACAAGGCTACCCCTTAAGATGAATACCCCATGCCTACAGCCCGACTTGCTGGTAGATGTTGCCTCTGTCCACAAAATTATAAGTTTTATGGATGCCAACGCAGGTTATAATAGATCTTTATGGCCGAGGAAGACATCCACAAGACAGCTTTCAGGTGCCTAGGAGCAATCGGCTTGTACGAGTGGGTCGTCATGACATTTGACTTGAAGAATGCTAGAGCTACGTATCAGAGGGCCATGAATTACATCTTTCATGACTTGATCGACTTCCTAGTGGAGATTTATATTGATGATGTCGTTATCAAATCCAAAGAGGTGGAAGACCACACAGCCGATCTAAGAAAGGTGTTGGAGAGAACAAGGAAATATGGCCTGAAGATGAACCCTACAAAGTGCGCGTTTGGCGTGTCGGCTGGCCAGTTCCTAGGATTTCTTGTTCATGAGAGGGGAATCGAGGTCACTCAGAGAAGCATCAATGCTATCAAGACTATTCAACCTCTGAAGGACAAGAAGGAATTACAGTCTTTGATCGGCAAAATCAACTTCATTCAGGCGCTTTATAGCCAATTTGTCACGGAAGATGGAGTCGTTCATACCTCTCCTTCAGCTGAAAACCGATCAAGCATTTACCTGGGGGGCAGAGCAGCATAAGGCTTTGGACAATATCAAGAATAATCTGAGCTCCCCTCCAGTATTGATTCCTTCATAAAAGGGAGTGTCATTCAAGCTATACCTATCAGCTGATGAGAAGTCTATCGGCTCAGTTCTGATTCAGGAGATCGAAGGGAAGGAGAAAGCAATTTTCTATCTTAGCCGAAGGCTTCCGGATGTAGAGACAAGGTATTCTCCCGTGGAGAAATTATGCTTATGCCTATATTTTTCATGCATGAAGTTAAGACATTATTTGTTATCCAATGAATGCACTATAGTTTGCAAAGCCGACGTAGTAGAGTATATGCTATCGGCTCCAGTCCTGAAAGGGCGAGTTGGGAAATGGATATTTGCTTTGACAGAGTTTGGTTTAAGGTATCAAGCACCCAATGCAGTAAAAGGACAAGCTATAGCCGATTTCATAGTAGAGCACAGGGATGATTCAATCGGCTCAGTAGACATCATGCCTTGGACTTTGACTTTTAACGGATCGGTTTGCACAAACGGATGCGGCATCGGCTTGGTGAAAACTTCTCCTAGGGGGCAAGCTTCGAGTTTGCTTTTTCTATCACGCCTCATGCCACAAACAATCAAGCCGAATATGAAGCCGTTCTCAAAGGGTTACAACTACTCAAGGAAGTTGAAGCCGACACCATTGAAATAATGGGCGATTCACTATTGGTCATCAGCCAGTTACCAGGAGAATATGAATGCAAGAATTACGTGCTGATGGTATACTATCAAAAATGTCGAGATTTGATGGACAGTTTTCGGCTAGTAACATTAAAGCACATCCCTAGAGAGCAGAATTCAGAAGCAAACGATTTGGCTCAAGGGGTATCGGGATATAAGCCGATGACAAAAGATGTCGAAGTTGAAATCGCCACCATTTCAGCGGACGACGGGAGGTTTGATGTCTACAATTATCTACAGAACCCTTCTCAGTCGGCTTCAAGGAAATTGCGCTATAAAGCTTTACGGTATGTCTTGCTTGATGAAGACTTATACTATCGGATGATTGACGGTGTGCTGCTTAAATGCATGAGTGCCGATCAAGCGAAGGTTGCCATAGGAGAGGTGCACAAAGGGATCTGTGGCACTCATCAATCGGCTCATAAGATGAAGTGGTTACTTCGGAGAGCAGGATACTTTTGGCCGACCATGCTGGAAGATTGCTTCAAGTACTATAAAGGTTCTCAAGATTGTCAAAAATTTGGGGCTATACAAAGGGCACCAGCATCGACTATGAACCCTATCATTAAGTCGTGGCCGTTCAGAGGTTGGGGAATCGACATGATCGACCAGATCAATCCACCCTCGAGCAACGGACACAAGTTTATATTAGTGGCAACCGATTATTTTTCCAAATGGGTGGAAGCAATTCCCTTGAAAAAGGTTGATTCTAGGGATGCGATCAAATTTGTTAAGGAGCATATTATATACAGGTTCGGCATCCCTCAGACTATCACTACAGACCAGGGATCTATCTTTGTCTCTGACGAGTTTGTCCAATTTGCCAACAGCATGGGATCAAGTTCTTGAATTCTTCACCATATTATGCTCAAGCTAACGGACAGGCTGAAGCTTCAAATGAAAGTTTGATCAAAAGAGGAAGATCGTTGAATACCCAAAGCAATGTCATAGCCGATTGGCCGAGTCACTATGGGCTTATCAGATGGCTTGCCACGGATCGATCCAAGTGCCTCCATACAAGCTGGACTATGGGCATGAAGCAGTTTTGCCATGGGAGAACATCATCGGCTCCATAAGCATTCTGTTACAGGATGAGTTGACAGCCGATGATTATTATAATCTGATGGTCGATGAGTCCGAAGACTTAGTTTTGTCAAGGATGCATGCTTTGAAAAAGGTGACCAGAGATAAAGAACGAGTGGCTCGTCATTACAACAAGAAGGTTGTGCCTAAGTCTTTTGAAGAAGGCGAGCTTGTTTGGAGATTAATACTATCGATTGGCTTGAGAGATAGCAAATTCGGCAAGTGGTCACCTTGAAGGGTTACGCGGAGGCTACGCTAGCCGAAAAACAAAACTTTTTACCGCGCAAACCAGGAACAGTTGCAAGTTAGGGCCGATAGAACGTTACCAATTGGAGTATGCAGCGGAAATAGCCAATCAGGACTATCCGATCCAGAACAGTGTAGCCGATTCCCACAAGCTGACAGCCGATTCCCTGGGACAGCCGATTCACCAATCAGCCGATTCGTGGATGTAGCCGATTCACCGAGTCGTCTGACCGCGTTCTCGCGCCTCGCTCCGATGCGCTCGACCGCAGCCGATCTGCCGCAGCCGCCTTGCTCCGAAGTACCTCAGCCGATGAACAACGCGCAACATAGCAGCGCCTCTACCGGTATCCACACGTCCGGGGACAGAACGCCGAACACCCGTGTGCTAGCACGCGATGCAAGGCTAGGGTTTTGCTCGAAAGTGGGGAGGGTTTTCGTGGAGATTGATCTCGGCGACTTCTGTTGCGGATTTGGTTCAAAGCGATCCAATTGATGTGTCGCAGCTCTCCATCCCTCGCCCCTTTATATAGAGTTGGCCAACTGGGACTAGTGGCCGATCAGGACTCTATTTCAAATCGGATCCTATCCGAATCTCATAGAGTCGGCCGCCCATACATCGTAAGACCATAGGACTCTATCCGATCGGATCCCTATCCGATCGAGCCGTATCCGAGTCCAACTCGAATATCTATTCTATCCCCTTAAGTGTGCGACCCTGTAGGTTCAGGTATACTCGGTTTCGGCTATAGTCTAACTTAGCCGATCGTCGGCTCGAGTCCAAATCAGCCGACCCGTCAACAGCGGCGCCTAGCAGCACATACTGACACCATAGTATACAAGAATAATATCGGCTCTGAACCTGTAATGTGTACACAAATCCCTTTGCCTCACGATACCAGTTAAGCTATAGGCAAGATGTGTGACATCCCTTCAATAGCTTAGTTAGGACTTTCTCGGTTACGTCCGATATTCTGATCAAGTCGATATTTCTGTAAACGTAATGTTGCTTTAGGTAGATCTGTTATGTCCATCACATTAGACAGATTTATCGGCTCATCGAGTATTAGATTATCATATACAATCTCGTGCTGCATCGGTTAGGTCCGACCTACTAGATTGTCATTGGTAATCTAAGTCTTGTTAAGCCGATAGGTTCATGCTAATGTTTCACTGGAGGGTTAGCTGGTCTTATTATATGTCTCTGTTAATCTAGTCCTAGTATCTTTTCATACTTAGTGTTGCATCAATTCAGTTTGACCTACTAAGTCATGATTAGAATCGTAGTCTCTAGCCTGCCTGGTGGCTACCAATAAGGGTTTCGTCGGGGTTTCAGCCAACGAGTTATCTGGACATCGGCATCGGCTAGAATCACATAATCGGCTGTCAATAGATCGACTTTTTTTATCATTGGCCTATCGGCCGATATGATTTATGCTCTGCTATTTTGCATATCTTGTCAGTGGCAGGATCAAACTGACTGGCACGCCCGCGCTTCATCGATTCTAGGACCTGCACTGGAGCTAAGCAGATCTCCCAGGCCGGTGTGTTGATTTTTCTTGTCAACACATTTTTGGCATGCCAAGTGGGACCTCTGCAGACTTCCAAGTTCAACGCGATGTCTAACACCAAGACTCCAGAGATCGACCAAGAAAACGTCATCCCAGTGACAATGGAGCAACTGTCGGCTGAACAACTTGCTCACTACAAGTAGATGGTTGAGCGGCTGCAAGCTCATTATCTGCAATCGTTCACCAAGACCAGATCTGGGGTGGTCCTCCAGAAATTCAAGTTCTCCATCGAAGACTTTGACATGTCTAACGAGGACAAGAAAGGAAAGGAGAAGATGGAGGACATCAAACAAGAGCAGGACGATTCGGGGCCCCACACACTGCAGGACCGAATCGATTCAGCTGTCCACCACGCGCTTGTCAACTAGTCTGGGATACTGGTAAACACTCTCAACAATATGATAAGCACCGTGGTTGATTCAAAGATAGCCGAGCAACTGCCAAGGGGCCGATGTACTTCGCCGACATCTAGTTCCCGCCTTACAGGACGCTATCTACTCACGGCCTGCCGATTCCGCCACTAGGACAGCCGAACCCCAAAGGAGGAGCACCAATCCAGCCAAATCCACAGGCATCGGCTTCAGAGCCTCGTCCTAAGATGCTGGTCAGGCAACAACCTCAACACCAGCGCCACGACATCTCAACAGTGACCCAGGAGCAGTTGAAGAACATGTTCAACGCCAATCGGCCACCTATCATGTCTAAAGAGCCGATTGGCAGCTTCGCGCCAAAACCGCATCTCAATGCCAATAGTAATCGGCCTCCTTCTGAGCAGCCGCACCAATTCGCGTCTCGGCCGCCTCCCGCTGCAAACCAGTTCCAATATCAATACCCGGGAGGCCACTACGAGCAACAATACCAGCCGCAGACACCACCACTCCAGTATCGGCAAGGACCCGTTCACTACAAGCAGTACGAGCCGATACCTCAAGTTCAAGCTCAAGACAACAGACCTTGGGCCGACCTGGTTGCCGACGTCATGCGCGATCAGTTCAGCCTTAAACCCAAGGATTTCGGCACATGTACCGGTGCCCGTATCCGGAATACTTCGAGAGGTGTCCGTGCCAAACCGGTACAAAGTGCCGGATTTCTCAAAGTTCTCTGGGCAAGACAACGTGTCCACCTATGAACACGTCAGCCGATTCCTAGCTCAATGCGGGGAGGCATCGGCTACAGACGCGCTCAGAGTGCGTTTATTCCCGCTATCGTTATCGGGATCGGCCTTCACCTGGTTCTCATCCTTGCCTTACAATTCAGTACAGAGCTGGGCTGATCTCGAAAAGCAGTTCCACAGCTACTTCTACTCCGGCACCCACGAGATGAAGCTATCGGACCTCACCGGCATCAGGCAAAAGCACGAAGAATTGGTTCAAGACTATATTAAGCGCTTTAGAGATATGAGGAACCGTTGCTACAGCTTGGTGCTATCAGACTCGCAGCTAGCCGATTTGGCTTTTTACGGACTTTTGGCTCCAATCCGCGAGAGGTTTTCGGCTCAAGACTTTGAAAGCCTGGCCAGTTGGCCCAGAAGGTGATAGCCCACGAGCAAAGATTTCAATAATCCAAGAAAACCTTCAGGAAAGTCACCCACGTCGCCTACGCAACGGACTCAGACTCAAGTGACAGCGACGTAGAAGTGGCGGCAGCCGAGTGGACCAGAAACAAGAAGGCCATCATGTGCCAATGGTTGAAGAAATCGGCTAAGGAAGAAAATTATGATTTTGACATAACCAAAGCCGATAGGATCTTTGATCTGTTGCTGAGAGAGAAATAAATACAGATTCCGGCCAACCACGTCATACCATCGGCCGAGGAGCTCAAAAAGAAGAGGTACTGCAAGTGGCACAACACCACCTCTCACAGCACCAACGATTGCAACGTCTTCCGCCAATAGATACAGTCGGCCATCGAGGCAAGGAAGATTAAGTTCGAGGAATCGGCTAAGTCGATGAAGGTCGACGGCAATCCCTTCCCTATCAACACTGTCCAAGCTAGTCCCGCGCGAGCTGATCGACAGGGTAGAATGGCGTACAGCTCAGCCGAGGACCAACAAGAGCCGACTGTAGTGAGAGCCGCGCCGATTAATATGGTTTACACCAGCGGCCGATCGGCCAACCGTCGGCCCAGACAGACGGACAGCCGAGTGCCATTCCAATGCAGGGTCCAAGAAGAAGAAGAGAGCTGGTGCGGTAAGCCATATCAGAGGACACCTGATCGGCTGGTTGTAGCATACTACCGCCGCCATGACGGCTGTGATCCGCATTGGCGCTGTGAGTTCTTCAGGTTCTGCTGGGAGCAAGGAATGAGACTGCCCACTCTTGAAAATTGCCCAGCATGCAGCGAATATAGGGAGGACGAATACAGGGATCCACCGATGGAAAGTTCTAGCCGATTCGTCCCCCAAGCCGTTCAACTTAACCAGTGGAAACTTCCCGTGCATGATCGGCTCGGCCCAATCCACTAGGACTTCTTTCAAGAAGAGGCCGAAGAGGAGGCTGATGAAGAACAATCGGCCAACCCCCAATGGTGCCCTTCGGACCTGTTCACCAAGACGCAGAAAAGAAAAATTCAGAGGCTTAGGAGTGAGGGACAGGAAGAAGAAGTCCAACGGATGATCCAACAGCAACAACATCGGCAGGGCGTAAAATGTGGAGATTATGGGTACCGGATACCCATAAGGCAAGCTTATCCGATTAGTAATAGGGGATAGGTTATGTTTCCTAATTATGTAAACCGGCTATGACTTGGGTATTACGTTACCGATGAGATAAGGTAACGGCTCATAGTCATAGCTTGGTAAGATTGAGGAGTCCGACATAGAGTATGATAGCGTCTCCGACTTGTAACCCTGCTCTCCAAGACTATATAAGGAGGGTAGAGGCGTCCCTTGAGGGATATCAGATTTATCCGAAACACATATGAGCTACTAGACACAAGAGATCGTGAGATCAATGAAGACTCGGAGGATCGAATCCCCGAAACAGGAGTAGGGTATTACCTCACGAGAGGTCCCGAACCTGTCTAAACCCTTTTTTCCACTTAACCCATCGTGTTTGGCGAACTTGACTGCACCCCAAATTTCTATTGCCTAAACCATGTTTCGACAGTTGGCGCGCCAGGTAGGGGCTCGCGCGTCAAGACATCTTGTCCATCTCGCCGACAAGCGCGATGGGATCTTCATTAGGCATTGACGACTTCGTCGCCAATAGATTCAGCGAGCTCTCCCTCCTCGACTCGGATTCGGACCAGTCTGGAAGGGGAATCCGCTCGGCGCCGTTCGGGTTACCAAACGATGCCAAGATCTACTACAACTTCCTGACTTCCGAGTTGGAATCCATCCGTTCGGGTTACCAAACGCCGCTAAGATTTATTGCAGTCTTCTGTCTTCCAAGATGGAACCAATCCACTCGGAAGAACCATCGTCATCAAGCTGCGACCCGGACTGGAACGATCTAGACTCAAGCGATCCGGGCTCAAGAGAAGTCGTCGTCATCCTCCAACCGCTTGGATCATGCTCATCCATGGAGGTCGATGAGTACTTTAGCTCTTCAGATTTCGATAATCTCTACGACATCTCCATGGACGAGGCCAACGACTCCGACTTCGACAAGGATTACGAGCCAAAATTCTTCAACATCCTCATGGCTGTGGTGGCCGAGACCGACTCGGCCATGGCCCGCAGAACTGTGAAAGAAGAACAAGCCAGGCTTGAGCAAGAGCGCAAGCTTATGGAGGAAGAGAATAGGCGCAGGGAAGAAGCCGACAGGAGAAAACGAGACCTAAGGGCGACTAGGCGATCCGCCCGAGAGGCTATACTTTAGACACGAGTCGACAATACCAACATCTTCCAGACGCCTCAGCAGAACGCCGTTCCCGCCCTCACCCTCCTTGACACTGATATCAAAGTGGCACCCGCTACGGTAACACCAATCCTGGACAAGATCAAGACCATCGTCGCAGCTACAGCCAATTGTTCTCCCTCCACCTCAGCACGAAGACCGACTGAGTCCATCGCTGAAACACCTAACGGAAGCTAACTTCCACCGCTGCGGTCGATGGACTACAGGAGGCCCGAACAAACCAAGACGGTCGTTAGGTCAAGAGACCCCCCGTCATCAAGAACAATCGGCTAACTCTCGGGAAAGAGGACATGGACGACCACCTGTCCATGATCGGATCCGCCGCAGCTATAACTCCAACTACGGTAGCAGCCGGCAAAGAACCCCGCCGAGTGATCTGCGGGAAGTCCTTGACCGGCGCCATCGAGAGTGTGAGCAGCGCTCCTATGAAGACCGAAGGAGATCGCCCGACTACAACGACGACGGAGTACCTGCGTTCACTCGGGACCTGCGTCGAATGGATTGGCCGAGTGGCTTCAAGTCCGCAGGAGTCAAGAAGTACGACGGAAAGACCGACCCTGAGTCGTGGCTGACCGTGTACACCCTCGCCATCCGCGCAACGAGAGGAGACAACAAGGCCATGGCCAACTACTTGCCTGTCGCCCTCGCCGACTCAGCCAGGAACTGGCTCACGAGCTTGCCAAGAGGCTCGATTAGCTCGTGGAGTGAGCTCCGAGACCACTTCATCGCCAATTTCCAGGGTACTTTCGAAAGACCCGGGACCCACTTCAATCTCTACAACGTCATCCAGAAACCAGACGAGCCGCTGAAAGACTACATCAGACGCTTCTCGGAAAAGCGCAACAAGATCCCCAACATCACTGATGACATCATAATAGCCGCATTCCAGAAGGGTGTCCGTGATGAGTTGCTGATCGGGAAATTTGGGAATAAGCCACCGAAGACGGTAAAACAAATGTTCGAGACAGCAAACTCCTACTCAAAATCCAGTGACGCGATCAAGGCCTCACGACAAGATCGGCACGACAAAAGGGACGACAAGCGTCGGGAGGCAGCCGGCATCCTAAGAAGGACAACGGCAACAACAATCACGGCCAAAAAGATCGCAAGCACCGGCCCGAGGATCTGGTCGCTACAACGTCCAACTCCCAATGTCGTCCCCGGGTTGCAGCTTACGACACGATCATGAACGCCCAATGCACGCATCATCCTCATCACAAGCATGCGGCCAAAGGATTGCTTCATCTACAAGCATTTCATCGAACAATACGTGACACAACTAAACAAGAAGCCGACTGACGAAGCCGGCCCATCGGGAACCAAGAAGAACAACCCGACTGGCAACTTAGAGCCTTTTCAAGACCCCATGGGCGAGCTAAATCATATTTTCGGTGGGCCGTAGGCTTATGAGTCCAAGAGGAAGCAAAAGCTGACGGACCGCGAGGTCAACGTGGCACAACCCGAAGTCCCACAATATCTACGGTGGTCGGAGGTGGCCATCACATTTAACCGCTCGGATCATCCTGACCGACTGGTTCACCAGGGGTGGTATCCCCTGGTACTAGACCCGGTTGTCCGAAACATAAAGCTGAAGCGCGCCCTCATCGATGGGGGCAGTGCCCTCAACATCCTATTTGCCAAGACGCTGGATGAGATGCAGATCCCAAGATCCGAGTTGAAGCCGAGTTCAGCCCCCTTCCACGGAGTCATCCCAGGGCTGTCATCCACGCCACTCGGGCACATCACCCTCCTAGTCACCTTCGGAGTTCAAGAGAATTTCCGCACGGAGAACATCACCTTTGAGGTAGCTGCCTTCAAAACGGCCTACCACGCAATCATTGGAAGGCCTGCGCTCACCAAGTTCATGGCGATACCACACTACACCTACCTCTGCATAAAGATGTCTGGCCCCAACGGTGTTATTACCCTTCGTAGCGACATCAAACAAGCCTTCACCTGCGACAAAGAAAGCTGTGACATGGCCCAATCTCGTGAGAGATAACGCAGCCAGGAAGAAATCCGACTGGCTGCATCGACATCTGAAGAGGGTGAAATCCCTACGAAGAAGATAGCCAAGTCGGGACAAGGCGCCGCCAAAACAAAGAAAATCTCCCTTGATCCATCTGATCCCTCCAAAACCGCTGTAATCGGCGCCGAGCTAGATCCTAAATAGGAAAGCGCGCTCGTCACCTTCCTCCAAAAAAATAAAGATGTCTTTGCCTGGAAACCATCTGACATGCCGGGTATTCCTAGGAAGGTGATCAAGCACTCTTTACACGTCAAAGATGACGTGAAACCTATTAAACAACGATTACGCCATTTTGCTTAGGATCTAAAAGATGCTATCAAGGAAGAACTCACAAAACTCTTAGCCGTCGGGTTCATCAAAGAGGTTTACCATCCCAACTGGCTAGCTAACCCGGTCCTGGTCCGGAAGAAGACAGGGCAATGGCGCATGTGCGTTGACTGCCCTAAAGATCCATTTCGATTGCCTCGCATCGACCAAGTCATAGATTCAACATGCCCGCGCGCCCCGAGTTTCTCGGATCGTACATACTGGCTACCACCGATCAGCTTGAAGGAATCCGACCGCCCGAAAACATCATTCATCACGCCGTTTGGAGCTTACCGCTACATTACGATGCCCTTCGGTCTGAAGAATGCCGAAGCCACGTACCAGCGCATGATCCAGAGATGCTTTCAGACGCAGATCGGGAAAAACGTGGAAGCTTATGTCGACGATGTTGTCATCAAGACCAAGCAGAAGGAAGACCTGATTGCCGACTTAGAAGAAACCTTCGCAAACATTCAGGCCTTCAGAATGAAGTTGAACCCAGAGAAAATGCACATTCGACGTGCCATCAGGCAAACTGCTCGGCTTCATGGTGTCCCATCGCGGCATCGAAGCTAACCCAGAGAAAATCAACGCTATTTTGAATATGAAGCCCCAAGTAACCGTAAAGATGTCCGTAAGCTCACCGGCTGCATGGCGGCGCTAAGTCGATTCATCTCCCGACTCGGCGAGCGAGGCATGCCTTTTTTCAGGTTACTAAAGAAAACCGATGACTTCCAATGGATCACGGAAGCCCACAAAGCCTTTGAAGATTTCAAAGAGTTTCTCACGACGCCGCCCGTCCTAGCCTCACCTCAGCCTCGGGAACCCCCGTTGTTGTATGTCTCGCGACTCACCGGTGGTCGCACGCTTCGTCGTTGAGCGTGAGGAAGAAGGACGAGTCCAGAAGATTCAAAGGCCAATCTACTTTGTCAGCGAAGTGCTGGCAGGAGCCAAAATTCGCTACCCCCAGGTACAAAAATTATTATACGATGTTCTGATAACCGCGAGGAAATTGGCGCACTATTTTCAGGGTCACTCAGTCACTGTCGTCACTTCCTTTCCACTCGGCGATGTCATCCATAACCGGGAGGCGACTGGGCGCATCACAAAGTGGGCTCTGGAACTGATGCCACTGGACTTAACTTTCAACGCGAGGACGTCTATAAATTCACAAGCCCTGGCGGATTTCCTGGCCGAGTGGACCGAACAACAAGAAGATGTACCTAGGGAAGACCTACAATACTGGACCATGCACTTTGATGGATCCAAGAGGATCACTGGCTTGGGAGCGGGCGTCGTGCTGATCTCCTTGACTGGAGAAAGGCTGTGATATGTTCTTCATATTCATTTTCCCCGCCTCACACAACGTCGCCGAGTACTAAGCCCTGTTGCATGGCCTACGACTTACTGTTTCACTCGGGATATGACGGTTGGTTGTGAGAGGAGATTCCCAGCTGATTGTCAACCAAGTGATAAAAGACTGGTCCTGTTTAAACGACACCATCGAAGCTTATCGGCAAGAAGTTCGCAAACTTGAAGACAGGTTTGATGGACTGGAGCTATCCCATGTCTTGAGACATAACAATGAGGCAGCTGACGAGTTGGCGCAGTTTGGGTCCAAGCGAGAAGCCGCCCCAATAGACGTTTTCTAGAGCATCTCTACGAGCCGACTGTTGTAGCAAAACCAACTCCCAACGAGCAAGCTGCAGACCAAGTTGCCATGCTCAATGACGACTGGAGGACATCGCTCATCAAATTTTTAACTCACGAGAGCTGCCGAAAGACCGGGATGAGGTGGAACGAGTCCGACGTCGTTGTCAGGGCTATGTCATGGTCGACTCCGAATTATACAAGAGAAGCCCTTCTGGAGTCCTAATGAGATGCGTCACGCCTAAAGAAGGACGACAACTATTACAAGACATCCACTCGGGTGTATGCGACAGTCACGCTGCAGCTCGCACCTTGGTTGGCAAAGCTTATAGACAAGGTTTCTTCTGGCTCACGGCGGTCTCCGACGCTGACAAAGTGGTTCGCACGTGTGAGGGCTGCCAGTTCTTCGCTCGACAAAGCCATGTTCCAGCCCAAGAGCTACAAACGATTCCATTATCATGGCCGTTTGCGGTGTGGGACTTGGACATGGTCGGCCCATTCAAAAAGGCTCCAGGAGGATTCACACATTTGTTCGTCGCCATCGACAAGTTCTCCAAGTGGATTGAAGCTAAGCCGGTTGTAACAATCACCGCAGATAAAGCATGAGACTTTATCCTCAACTTCGTGCACCGGTTTGGTGTTCCAAACAGAATTATAACTGACAATGGAACTCAATTCACTGGAGGCATCTTCAAGGAATTCTGTGAAGATTTTGGCATCAAAATCTGTTACGCATCTGTTGCACACCCTAAAAGTAATGGGCAAGGTAACGCGCCAATGGCATGGTTCTCCAAGGCATCAAGGCCCGAGTGTTTGACATGCTCAAACCTTACGCTGGCAGATGGGTTCAAGAATTGCCTTCGGTCCTATGGTCACTGCGGACTACGCCCAGTCGGGCTACCGGCCAAACTCCTTTCTTCCTGGTTTACGGGGCAGAAGCCATGTTGCCGAATGAAATGGAGTATGAGTCTCTTCGAGTCCGTAGTTTCAACAACGAGCGCTATGATCAAGACCGAGTGGATGACCTGACCCGACTGGAAGAGGCCCGTGAGGCAGCCTTGATCCAGTCGGCAAGATATCTTCAAGGACTTAGACGATACCATAGTCGCAATCTTCGAGCGCGAGCCTTCAATGTCGGCGATTTGGTTCTACGCAAGATTCAGACCACCAAAGACCATCACAAATTATCTCCACTATGGGAAGGACCATACATAATCGCTTAGGTGACTCGGCCAGGAGCATATCGACAAGCGAGAAGATGTATCCATGGTGGAGAACTCCTGGAATATCGAATATCTTTGACGATACTATGCTTAAATTGCTTTAAGTTTCATGTTATTCTCGACTGCCAACCTCAAACAAGATGACTTCTTGAGTTGACAGTCGGGGGCTATACATGTGTCATAAAGCATGGTTTTTTTGACAACTTGTTTATATTTGGTTTCTCATTTTTTAGTGTTTTGATTCAAGTTCAATAGATAAGGACTGAGAATTTTTTGATGACCTAATCAAGCTTAGGCTTGGTGACAGTCGGACGAAAATTACTTAAGAAATTTTCTATGAAGACTCGGGTCAAGGCATTAACATAAATAAGCTAGATATCTACAAGTTCACGTCAGAGGTTACAAGCAACATTCACAAAGCTATTAAGATCGAAAGTTATCAACTACATCAACAGCTACTTTTTTGGCTGACTCCTGTGCTTCACTGATCAACTCTAAGGCTTGCTCATTTGAAGTGCCGTCGGCGAAACCTTCCTCGACTGAGTCAATATCTATCCGAGGATAGAGTGACTAGGCTTGCGCAAGAGTGAAGCCTGCTCCCATGCTGGCCGCTTCTGAGATATTAGCTGTGTACTTTTCCGGGGCCCTCCTGAGCTTGTCGAAGACTTCGACGGCATCCAGTGAGCTTGTCCTGAGTCCATGCTGGAACAGCGCCAACAGGATCGGTGTAGCTGCATTTGCAATATCGTCCCTTACACTTTCGGCCCTTCGGACCCGCTCAGCAAAAACATCAAACTGGGCTTCAGACTTGATTTTACTATCTACAAGAGACATATGATTACACAGACACTCGAAGATAAAGCAAAATGAAAAATACTATCTTAAAAGAATTTACTTTCGAACTCAGATTCCAACTCAGCTTTGTCAGCATTAGCTTTTTCCAGCTGGGTCTGGAGTATGTGGACTTCTGACGAGTTCTCTGCAACAAGAAAATTTGCTGACATCAAGATCAAGACAGATTACAAATAGAGGCATAAAGAGACCAAGATGATTAAACTTACTCCCGACTGAACCCCGGAGGTCAAGGTTCTCTTCTCGGAGCGTGGCAATCTCTCTCCGCAAGGTGGCCTCTCTTGATGTAGCCTCTTCTCGAGTGGCCTTGAGCTCCTGCTGGATGTTCTCCAGGGAATTCAAGTGGGGGACCAGCTTCTCGAGGGCGTCAGACTTGGCCATTGATCGGCAATATACTCTCTGCACGCGAGTTCAGAGTTAGTCGACTAAAAGAAACCGTGAGGTTATGACAGAGAAGAGCGATGCTTACATTTAGCAGTCGAGTAGCTTCATTAAGGCTGTCCACAAGCATATCTCTTTCTTCATTCTCTTTCTGCTTGTTCAAGATGATGCATTGCTTCAAGCCCTCAGAGTCGCGCCACTCTATTTTAATCGGAGAGATCCAGGTCTCTGAAGATTGCAGCCTCGGGATCTCCTCTTCTTTGGCTGATCGATTTAAAGAAGACAAATGAAGACAAAGAAAAGACAGATTGAAGACTAAAGTCGAAGATCTGTTTTGGAGCTTACCAAAGATCGGTGGCTTAGTCCTCGACGGTACCTCCCGGCTGCCTTTTTCTTCTTGGTTTACACCCGACCGGCTCTCGCCGGGCGCCTTGAGCGGCAGCGGGATCTCTTCTTCTGCCGACTGGTTTCTAGCAGGGGTTTCCTGGCTGGCAGTCAGGGGCTCTTCCATCGGGATATCTTCACTGGGAGGTGGGGGCTTCTCACTCGGAGCGCTCTCACTCGGGAGAGGGCCCTGAGATTCTTGTTCTGTGGGCTTTGTCTCTTCAGCTGCTGCAGATGGCTTTGAGGCCTCACTTGGCCTGGTGGGATCTATGTTCTGAGGCTTCCTGCAAGAAAAAAGATGGGAACAATTGGGGCAAAGGCAGAAAGATTTTCAACAAGGACATGATTTCAATTATGAGACATACCTGGTTGATCGGCAAATTTTAGGTGCAGATTTGGTGGATGGCCTCGGAGGGGTTACTTCAGCTTATGGAGCTGAAACATCATCCTCCGAGTCATCGATCACCAGCCTCCTTTTGCTCGCTCGCTTGCTGATATCCTTATCAGCAGCAGCCCTTTCGCCGACAGGTTCACTCTTGATCTTGACATCGTCGGCTGGATTCTTGGCAGGCCGAGCTGGCGCATCGTCATGATGCACCTTGTACGGCTTAGAGATAATAAAAGTGTTCGCCTGCAAGGAGGATTTTTTATACACTAAGAGATACAATATTAAGATTGAAAGAGATTGAAGAAGTTGAGTCAGCTTACCGGGGGAGGAGGAGGGTACAAGTTGTATGGGAGAACCGGCAACATGTGGTTGCGCTCAACCACGATCCCAGAAGAAAAGATTTTGTACATGCGAGTCTTCAGGGTCTCGTAGCTCAAGGAATCACGGTCTTCCCGATTGGGGTCCTTTTCACCCTCATACTCGAATGCAGGCTTGGATCTTTCTTTACGCCAGTCGGTTCTTGATGAAGTGTCGAGTGATTTGTTCTCCCTGAAGGCCCTTTTTCTTCATCTCAAGGATATTGGCCAAGAGCTTGTTGGCTTCATCCCAATCTTGGGTCACCGGCACAGTGCTCCAGTTAGGCCTCGAAATCGGTGGAAGGCCAACAAAGTTGGGCAAACTGGGTTAAAGATTTGAGATGTAGAACCAGTTCGCATGCCAGCCTTTGTTGGAAGATTTCAAGGGGAGAGAGAAATAATGTTTGCGAAGAGTTCCGCGGAGTTGAAAGCCGGCCCCACCGACGACGCAGGGCTCATCCTTGCTTGGATTTGGCTTGAGATAAAACATGCGGCGGAAAAGGTTGAAGTGGGAAAGGATGCCAAGGAAGGCTTCACAGACGTGAATAAAGATTGCGATATGAAGAATGGAGTTGGGATTCAAGTGATAGATTTGAAGACCGTAATACTCAAGGAGACCCCGAAATAACTCAGAGGTGGGAAGGCCGAAGCCATAGTAGAAGAAAAAGGTGAAAACGACAATCTCACCGGTGTTTGGAGTGGGGAACTCTTCACCGGCCGCCGGACGCCAGCCGATGATCTCCTTGGCCGGAAGAACTCTGCTCTTCACCATCTCCCGGAGGGTCGATTCCTTGACGTCCGAGGTCGCCCATTGATCGAAGGGGATTTCTTTCTCTCCCGCCATGGATGCGATTTGGGGGAGAATAGATCTGACACGGGAGATGGGGATTCGTCAAGGGAATCTTGGAGGCTGGATGCGGAAGATGGCTTGTGGTGGAACGAGAGTTCCTAGATAGATGGATTTGGGCGCGCGCGCGAGTTTAGGGTTCTCCGCGGAGAGCTTGTGAACAGTGGCGCGAAAGAGGAAATTTTGGGAAGACGAAGTGGCGGGGATGACCTCTAGGCTTCGTAAAAAAGACTTGAGGTTTTTGCTAAGTCATCTCGCGATTGGGCCGAGCCTATGAGAGTCTTATGGCCCAGCTAAGGTGTGGCTTGACACGTGTCCTTAGGGACTTAAGTGGATGGACTTAAGCAGATTTGCCCTAGCAATATGCACGTGTCACATAGCCCAATACCTTTAAAATCCTTTCATACCGCGGTTTGTGTAACTTCATGAGAAGTTGGCACGATGCAATTTGAAAGGTGGCAAACAGTTAAGCTTTTCATGGCTGTCCTGATGATAGGGACTGTTTGGTTTTTAAGCATTTGATTAAATGATTATATCAATGCTATTTTTCCACCTTGGTGAAGATCTTTTTAGATTAAGACTAATATTATGGCAGGAGCTATTTAATATTTTGGTCGTATTTTTCAGATGACTGAAAAATTTGTTTACCCATGAGGGTCGATTAAATTATTTGTTCCGAGGACTCAGGCAAGTTAACTCGGATAAGCATGAACTTGCGAAGTGTTTTTTACCCATGAGGGTCGATTGAGCTATTTGTTCCGAGATGACTCGGGCAGATCAACTCGGATAAGCATGAGCTTGCCGAGTACCCATGAGGGCTAATTAAATTATTTGTTCCGAGACGACTCGGGCAAATTTACTCGGATAAGCATGAGCTTGCCGAGTGATGTGTTATATGATTTTTTATGATTGCTTTAGCTTGAGCTAAGCATTTATATTAGTATAATTTTTTATAGTTCTTGACTATATGCTTAGTCTGTTTTTGACTAACCACATAGTCGAGGGCTACACCTAATTAGGTGCATCAGGAGATGCACCTAGATATTTATTTTTGAGAATTTTTTGAGGTATTTTTCAGCCCTTCACAGTCTTCTTATCGAATGATGAAGAGCTCGGGAGACTCAGGCAGATATGATGAAGCCATTCGGCAATAAAACCACTCGGCCAAAGGAGCACTCGGCCGTGTGTTATTCCGAGTTGAGGCAAAGTTATCTCGTCGACTGCGAAGGTCTCGGGGGCTACTGTGGAGATTATGGGTACCGGATACCCATAAGGCAAGCTTATCCGATTAGTAATAGGGGATAGGTTATGTTTCCTAATTATGTAAACCGGCTATGACTTGGATATTACGTTACCGATGAGATAAGGTAACAACTCATAGTCATAGCTTGGTAAGATTGAGGAGTGCGACATAGAGTATGATAGCGTCTCCGACTTGTAACCCTGCTCTCCAAGACTATATAAGGAGGGTAGAGGTGTCCCTTGAGGGATATCAGATTTATGCGAAACACATATGAGCTACTAGACACACGAGATCGTGAGATCAATAAAGACTCGAAGGATCGTATCCCCGAAACAAGAGTAGGGTATTACCTCACGAGAGGGCCCGAACCTGTCTAAACCCTTTTTTCCGCTTAACCCATCGTGTTTGGCGAACTTGACTGCACCCCAAATTTCTATTGCCGAAACCAAGTTTCAACACAAAGCAATGGCGTGTCAAGAAACAGGCAGCCCCAGCCGACGAGAGCCCAGCCAACAAGGCCAAAAGGGCGACGAAGGGCAAAGGAGTGGTCACTGCATCGGTCAACATGGTTTTCATATTGCCGACCGAATTTGAGGCTGTCGAAGCCGATGCAGACACAGTGGAAGAAACCTTGGCTAAACTGGTACTGTCCCCAGAACAAGCTATCTTCGAGAAACCTGAGGGGACCGAGGATTGGGCACTTGAAGCCCTTATACGTCAAAGGATTTGTCAATGGGAAGCCGATGTCCAAGATGCTAGTTGATGGAGGGGCTGCTGTCAACCTAATGCCTTACACAACCTTCAAAAAGCTGGGCAAAGGAGCCGAAGATCTGATCAAGACCAACATAGTGCTCAAGGACTTCGGTGGAAACCCTTCGGAAGCCAAGGGAGTTTTAAATGTTGAGCTGACCGTCGGCAACAAAATCGTGCCCACTATGTTTTTCGTCATCGACGGGAAGGGGTCGTATAGCCTGCTGCTTGGGAGGGATTGGATCCGTTCCAACTGTTGCATCCCTTCCACAATGCACCAAAGCTTAATCCAGTGACAGGGCGACAAGATAGAAATCGTGCCAGCTGACAGGTCAGTCAATGTCGCTAATGTCGATTTGCCATTTTGGGAAATCGATGGTATTGATTGCCTGTCCGGCAAAGTTTGGCAACCCGATTTCTGAAAGGTGTCCGATTCTTATATATAGCCCATTGGAGACGAAGAGCCTCAATTATTACTTTGAAGGCATCGTGGAGGGCTCGAGCGTCTACAATGAGGACGCCATGGACGACATCGACGACAAACTCGGGCAAGGTTTTATGTCGGCCGACGAGTTAGAAGAAGTGGATATAGGTCCAGGAGATAGGCCTAGGCCGACATATATCAGTAAACATTTGTCTTCTCATCTTAAAACCAAGCTTGTTGAATTGTTAAAGAAATATAAAGATTGTTTTGCTTGTGAATATTTTGAGATGCCCGGTCCTAGCCGATCCATTGTTGTACATCAGCTTCCTATCAAGCCAGGATATCGGCCGTACAAACAGCCTCCCAGGAGGTTTAAAGCCGATATGTATGATGCGATCAAAGCCGAAATCACTCGACTATATGGCGCTGGATTTATTCGGCCCTGCCGATATGCTGAATGGGTTTCAAATATAGTTCCAGTAATGAAGAAAAACGGCAAGCTTAGGGTGTGCATCGACTTCAGAGATTTGAATAAAGCTACCCCTAAGGATGAATACCCAATGCCTACCCCTTCGCCTCTGGCCACAAAATTATAAGTTTCATGGACGGCAACGCAGGTTAAAATCAGATTTTTATGGCTGAGGAAGACATCCATAGAATAGCTTTCAGGTGCCCAGGAGCAATCGGCCTATACGAATGGGTCGTCATGACTTTCGGCTTGAAGAATGCTGGAGCTACATATCAGAGGGACATGAATTACATATTTCATGACATGATCGGCTCCCTAATAGAAATCTACATCGATGATGTCGTTGTCAAATCTAGGGAGATAGAAGACCATATAGCCGATCAAAGGCTGGTTTTGGAAGGACAAGGAAGTATGGCCTGAAGATGAACCCTATCAAGTGTGTGTTTGGCGTGTCGGCTGGCCAGTTCCTGGGATTTCTTGTTCATGAGAGGGAAATTGAGGTCACACCAAGAAGTATCAATGTCATTAAGACGATTCAACCTCTGAAGGACAAGAAGGCATTGCAATCCCTGATCGGCAAAATCAACTTTATCAGACGGTTAATAGAAAACCTATCAGAGAAGATGGATCTGTTCACACCTTTGCTTTGGCTCAAAGCTGATCAAGCATTCACCTGGGGGGCAGAACAGCAGAAAGCTTTGGACAACATAAAAGATTATCTCAGCTCCCCTCCAGTCCTGATTTCTCCACAAAAAGGGGTGTCATTCAAGTTATACCTGTAAGCCGACCAGAAATCCATTGGCTCAGTTTTGATTCAGGAGATCGAAGAGAAGGAGAAGGCAATTTTCTATCTTAGCCGACGACTTCTGGATGCAGAGGCAAGGTATTCACCAGTGGAGAAGTTATGTTTGTTCATGTATTTTTTATGCACGAAGTTAAGGCATTGTCTAAACTGTGGTATGCAAAGCCGACGTAGTAAAGTACATGCTATCGGCTCCAGTTCTAAAAGGATGAGTCGGGAAGTGGATTTTTGCCCTAACAGAGTTTGATCTAAGGTACCAGGCACCCATGGCAATAAAGGGACAAGCTATAGCCAATTTTATAGTGGAACGCAGAGATGATTCAATCGGCTCAGCGGATATCATGCCTTGGACTTTAACATTTGATGGCTCGGTTTGCACAAATGATTGCAGCATCGGCTTAGTAAAAATTTTCCCAAGGGGGCAAGCTTTGAGTTCGCTTTTTCAATCACACCCCATGCAACAAACAATCAAGCCGAATATGAGGCTATGCTGAAGGGACTACAACTGCTCAAGGAAGTCGAAGCCGACGCCATCGAGATAATGGGAGGTTCACTATTGGTCATCAGCCAGTTATCAGGAGAATATGAGTGCAAAAAAGACATGTTGATGGTCTACTATCAAAAGTGCCGAGAATTGATGGACAGCTTTCGGCTAGTAACCCTGAAACATATCCCCAGGGAGCAAAATGAAGAAGCCAATGATCTAGCTCAGGGGGCATCAGACTATAAGTCGATGATGAGAGAAATCGAAATAGAAATTGCAAACATGTCAGCCGACCACTGGAGACATGAAGTCTACAACTATCTGCAAAATCCGTCCCAGTCGGCTTCAAGAAAATTGTGTTACAAGGCTCTACGATATGTTTTGCTCAATGAAGATTTACACTATCGGACGATTGATGGCGTGTTGCTCAAATGCATAAGTTCTCATCAAGCCAAAGTGGCTATCGGAGAAGTACATGAAGGAATTTGTGGCACGCATCAATTGGCCCACAAGATGAAGTGGCTACTTGGAGAGCAGGGTACTTTTGGCCGATTATGCTAGAAGATTGTTTCAAATATTACAACGGTTGTCAGGACTGCCAAAAGTTTGGAGCCATCCAAAGAGCGCCAGCGTCGGCTATGAACCCTATTATCAAGCCTTGGCCGTTCAGAGGTTGGGGAATCGATATGATCAGCCAAATTAATTCACCCTCAAGCAAAGGGCATAAGTTTATATTGGTGGCAACCGATTATTTTACCAAGTGGGTGGAAGAAATTCCCTTGAAGAGGGTTGACTCTGGGGACACAATCGAATTTGTGAAGGAGCACATTATCTACATATTCGATGTCCCTCAAACTATTACCACAGATCAGGGATCTATCTTTGTCTCAGATGAGTTTGTTCAGTTTGCCGACGGCATGGGGATTAAGCTATTAAATTCTTCGCCATACTATGCTCAGGCTAACGGGCAAGCAGAAGCTTCCAATAAAAGTTTGATCAAATTGATAAAGAGGAAGATCGCAGAGCATCCAAAGCAATGGCACAGCCGATTGGCCGAATCATTATGGGCTTATTGGATGGCTTGCCACGAATAAATCCAGGTGCCTCCATACAAATTGGTCTATGGACATGAAGCAGTTCTGCCATGGGAGAACATCATCGGTTCAAGAAGGATTCAACTACAAGATCAGCTAACAGCCGATGATTATTATAATCTCATGGTGGATGAATCAGAAGACCTAGTTCTGTCAAGGATGCGCTTTGGAAAAAGTGACCAGGGACAAGGAGCGAGTAGCCCGTCATTATAATAAGAAGGTGGTGCCTAAGTCTTTTGAAGAGGGCGAGCTCGTTTGGAAATTGATACTGCCGATTGGATCAAGGAATAGCAAATTTGGCAAGTGGTCACTTAACTGGGAGGGGCCTTTCAAGATCCACAAGTGCGTCTCTAAAGGAGCCTATTTGTTAGAAGGATTGGATGGAGAAGTATTTGGGAGGGCTCTCAATGGCAAGTATCTGAAGAAGTATTATCCCAGTATTTGGATCAACTCATGAGTTGGCTAAGGTTTTGCCGATCCATGTTAGCCGATGTGTTGTGCAGATATACGCATCACCTTTAGGACGTTTTATTCTAAGGTTTTTTCCCTCTGATCTTTCCAAATTGGCTCAATCTAGCCAATGGATGCGAGTTATTTGGTTTACTAATTTTATCAATGCTAAGGATGTCATTGACAAAATTAAGGAGGCATATATAATACAAGGTCAGAAATCATAGATGTAAGACTTCAAATTTCTGGGGATTTTTCAAAATTTTTGAGGCATTCGAGACTTGGAAACAAATTGAATCCTTACCGAATACTAATACACTTTCCTAAAGATAAAATAGAAAGCTAACAAACTCTTCCTAATTAATAGATACAATTGCCTTTTTAGGACTCTATCCTGATATGGCAATCCTCATAAAGCACATCATCTTGATCGGACGGTGTCACCAATGTTGTCGTACCGAAATCGGCTACATCGGCTTGCCTTGTCCGATTCGGTATCCGCCGATGGACACCTTAGCCGATTCAGGCTCCGGGGTTTACCAAATTATGGCGTTAACACATGCCCCCCAGTTTTGGAGTATGAGAAGTCATGCTTCAAAATTATCTTTGCCTTGATCACCCCAAAACTGATTCTCCTCTTCTTCTTGACATCGGCTTGAGAGATTGCTCTTCCTCCGCCTTGACTTCTTTATCAGACATTGTGGCAATTATGGGTCCGTCGAGCCGTGTAAAAAGATATGCTGTCCAAAACACGGTCCCACTGGGCGTGCCAAAAATGTGTTGATGGGAAAAATCAACACGCTAGCCTGGGAGATCTGCTTAGCTCCAGTGCAGGTCCTAGAATCGATGAAGCGCGGGCATGCCAGTCAGTTTGATCCTGCCACTGACAAGATATGCAAAACAGCAGAGCATAAATCATATCGGTCGATAGGCCGATGATCAAAAAAAGCCAATCTATTAACAGCCGATTATGTGATTCCAGCCAATGCCCGATGTCCCAGATAACTCATCCGCTGAAACCCCGATGAAACCCTTATTGGTAGCAACCAGGCAGGCTAGAGACTACGGTTCTAATCACGACTTAGTAGGTCAAACTAAATTGATGCAGCACTTAGTAGGTCAAACTGAATTGATGCAGCACTAAGTATGAAAAGAAATGCAATATCTAGACAATCAAGCCCTTGACTAATTTACAGGGTGGTACATGTCTAAACTAATCTGATCTAGTATAACAATTTAGCCGATATCGGCAGAAATCCTAAAACGAGAGACAGCCGATAGAGCTAAATCGAGATACTAGGACTAGATTAACAGAGACATATAATAAGACAGACTAACCCTCCGGTTAAACATTAGCACGAACCTATCGGCTTAACAAGACTTAGATTACTGATGACAATCTAGTAGGTCGGACCTAACCGATGCAGCACGAGATTGTATATGATAATCTAATACTCGATGAGCCAATAGATCTGTCTAATGTGATGGATATAACAGATCTACCTAAAGCAACATTATGTTTACAGAAACATCAACTTGATGAGAATATCGGACCTAACCGAGAAAGTCCTAACTAAGCCGATGTATCTATGAACGGTAACGAAACTAAAGATTGATACGATATACCTGGGCCGGCGGGACCTTGGACTTACCCCTTCGCTGGAGATCGAAGCCGATGCAGCCCTGCGTCGGGCGCCAAGTCTTGCGCAATGGCTCCACTATTATCACAATAGAGAGACATTGGACAAGTTGCACTGGTCATTACACCCGGCTCAGAAACAAATTTCTTGATCCAAACAACCTCCTTTTCATCTTCTGAAGCAGTGATGTACTTGGCCTCCGTAGTAGAATCAACAACAGTATCCTGCTTGGAACTCTTCCAGTTAACTGCACCTTCATTCAGGCTGAACACGAACCCAGATTGCGATCTATAAGCATCCTTGTCCGTTTGGAAGCTAGCATCGGTGTAACCACTTACAACGAGCTCTTCTTCACCTCCATTGACTAGGAACATATCCTTAGTTCTTCTCAAGTACTTAAGGATACTCTTTACGGCAGTCCAGTGACCTTCACCTGGATCTGACTGGTATCTGCTCGTAGCACTCAAAGCGTACGAGACATCTGAATGTGTACAAAGCATGGCATACATGATGGATCCAATTGCCGAAGCATATGGAACCATACCCATCTTATTCCGCTCATCATGTGTCCGAGGACACCGATTCTTGCTAAGATTAATGCCGTGTGACATGGGCAAGAAACCTTTCTTGGAATCATGCATGTTGAACCTTTTCAACACCTTGTCAATATATGTACTTTGGCTTAATCCAATTAGCCTCTTGGATCTATCTCTATATATCCGAAAGTCCAATAGGTATGTTGCCTCCCCTAAGTCTTTCATGGAAAAACTATTTTTCAATGAACACTTGACAGATTCTAGCATAGGGATATCATTTCCCATCAGTAATATGTCATCTACATATAAGATTAGAAATACAATTGCGCTCCCACTGACCTTTTTGTAAACACAGGCCTCTTCTTCATTTTTGATGAAACCAAACCCTTTGATTACTTCATCAAAACGAATATTCCAACTTCGAGATACTTGGTTCAATCCATAAATGGGTTTCGTAGCTTGCATATCTTTCCAGCGATCGTGGATCGACAAAACCCTCGAGGTTGTATCATGTATACATCCTCACTTAGGTTTCCATTTAGGAAAGCCGTTTTGACATCTATCGTCATATTTCAGAATGGAAATATGCAGCAATCGCTAGAATAATCCGAAAAGACTTAAGCATTGCGATCGGTGAGAAGGTTTCATCATAATCAACACCTTGAATCTGTTTAAAACCTTTCTTCACCAATTGCGCCTTATAGATGTGAAAATTTCCATCCATGTTAGCCTTTTCTTAAAAACTCATTTGCACTCAATGGTTTTGACACCATCAGTGGATCAACCAAGTTCCAAACTTGATTATCATACATGGATTCTATTTCGGATTTCATGGCTCCAAGCCACTTGTTGGAATCGGGTCCTACCATCGCTTCCTCATAGGTCTTAGGCTCATCGTTGTCTAACAACAATATATCACATTGTTCCGCACTGTGTACTGTCGGCGCACGACGTGATCTTTCGACCTCCATGGGGCTGGTGTATCTACAACAAGTGGCGCAACATCTTGTTCCTCCTGTTGTGGTTCCGTGGTAGCTAAAACATTTTCTGGTGTTTCTTGAACTTCTTCAAGATGCACCCTGCTCCCACTAACTCTTCTTGAAAGAAACTCTGTCTCCAAGAAGACACCGTGTCGGACGACAAACACTTTACCTTGTTCTCGATTATAAAAGTAATATCCCTTAGTTTCCTTAGGATATCCCAAGAAGAAGCACTTGTCAGATTTGGGTGTGAGCTTGTCGGACTGTAAATGTTTTACATAAGCCTCACATACCCAAATTTTGAGAAAAGACAAACTAGGGGTTGCCCTGTCCATGTCGCATATGGTGTCTTTTCAACTCGACTTAGATGGAACTCTATTTAGTGTGAACGCATCTGTTTGAAGAGCATATGCCCGAAGGATAACGAAAGATCACTTTGGCTCATCATGGACCGCACCATGTCCAACAAGGTGCAATTTCTCCGTTCGGACACCCCATTCCATTGTGGAGTTCCGGCGGAGTCAACGTGAAACAATTCCACAATCTTTCAAATGATTACCAAACTCTTGGCTCAAGTATTCCCCTCCACGATCTGATCATAGAAACTTAATTGGTTTCCCTAAATGATTATGTACTTCATTCTGGAATTCTTTGAACCTTTCAAAGGATTCAGACTTATGCCTCATTAAGTAGATATAACCATATCTACTAAAGTAATCGGTGAAGGTAATGAAGTACGATAACCACCTCGGCCATTGAGCTCATTGGTCCACATACATCGGTATGTATTAGTGCCAACAAGTTATTTGCTCTCCCACCGTGTCCCGTGAAAGGTGCATTTGTCATCTTACCAAGTAAACAAGGCTCACATGTCTCAAATGATTCAAAATCAAAAGAGTGAAGCAATCCATCCTTATTGAGCTTCTCCATGCGTTTATGATTTATATGGCCTAAGAGACAACGCCGGATAAATGTGGGGTTTGTATCATTTGGGAGTTGCCTCTCTCGTATTAATGTTATAGATGGGAGACACTTCAAGATTCAAAACGTATAATCCATTTACCAATGGAGCATGAAAATAGAACATATCTCTGAGATATATTGAACAACCATTGTCCATTGATCTAAAATCATATCCTTCCGCTTGCAAACATGAAGCGAAAATAACGTTTTGACATAGTGTTGGAACACAATAACAATTATTCAATTCCAAAACTAATCCGAAGGTAAATGAAGTGATGTAGTGCCAACAGCAATTGTAGCAACACTTGCTCCATTGCCGACGCGCAGTTCACCTCGCCCTTCTCAAGCTTCTACTTCTTCTCATTCCCGCAACGATTTGCAAATATGAGCTACTGATCCGGTATCAAATACCCAAGAGTTAGTAGGTGAAGTAGCAAGATTAATGTCTATAATATTAATACCTGAAGTAGAAGTCGCACTTCGCTTCTTTTTGAGATCCTCCATGTACTTCTTGCAGTTCCTTTTCCAGTGACCTATCTCCTTGCAATAGAAGCAAACGGCATCTGATGCCGCCGACCCCTTCTTGCCCTTCTTTGCATTGGAGGCACTCGCGATCTCATCGGGAGTTAGTTTCCTCTTGGTGCAAAGTTTCTTGACAGGTGGTTTGCGCTTAGCTTTCTACATCATCATCACATGATGACCGTTTTTCTGGATACTCTCCTCAGTCATCTTTAGCATCCCATGCAATTCAGCCAAGGTCTTATCCATACTGTTCATGTGATAATTTAATATGAATGGCTCAAAGCTCGGAGGGAGCGACTGGAGAATCACATCAGTAGCCAACTCTTGGCTAAGGGAAAAACCTAGTTTTTCCAGACTCTCAATGTAGCCAATCATTTTTATCACATGCGGACTGACGGGACTCCCCTCAACAAGCCTGCACGCAAACAGGGACTTTGAGGTGTTGAACCTCTCGGCCCTAGCTTGGTTCTCAAACATGTCACGCAGTCCCTAAATAATAGTATGAGCATCGCTGCTCTCGTATTGCTTCTGAAGCTCAGAGGACATTGTAGCAAGCATGAGACAGCTTATGTCTAGGGAATCATTAGTGTGCTTCTCATAAGCCCTCCGTGCAAGTAGCAATAGCATTATTAGGCAAATCATCGGGATATGGTACTTCAAGAACGTACTTCTTGCGCTCTTGCTTGAGAACAATTCTCAAGTTGCAATACCAATCCATAAAGTTTGTTCCATTCAATTTTTCTTTCTCGAGAATAGATCGCAAATTAAAGGTACTGGGTGTAGTATTAGCTGTCATAATTCTACAACAAAAAAACCAAAGTTTAGCACAATATTTATGCTATGTCTATTGTTAAACAATTTAACATAAGACTCCCATTACGTATTTTACACCTTCCCTCTAGGTTACGTATTGGGTCAAGATCCACATGTTAGTTAATTTCTATGAGCTTTGGCATCATTGCTAGAATATTAGTAACATGGGTAAGCAACACCTTGCTAATCACATCTCTATGTGACCCTTGTTGTTGGTGTGGCATCTCCATGCCCCGGCGCCAACCTATGCCCCAAGGCCCAAAACTGTTTTGATAGTCTTATTAAGTAAACTAAATGCTCCTGCTGTATATGTTCGACATATACCCCCTCGTGTTATGATAGAGAATGACACTCTGCTTTGGCAAACCCATCATTGATGAGAATAACGGTGATAGGTGCAACATTTGGAAGGACATCATTACAACTTAATTTTATGAGGGATACTGTCCTATCAAACAAACATATCAATATATGAAAGCAGGTAGAATACTAATTAATGAAATAGTACGGCCTCTTTTACATGGTGATCTCTATCTCCATGCCGACGCAAAGGATCTCCATCTTCGGCACCATCTTCCAGTGTGCATGGTGCTTGATTTCTTCAAACTAAGCTACTACTATAGTAGCTATAATTGAATATTACATCCACTCGTAGGTCATGAAAGAATATTACAAGCATTGCACGTAAGAAAGAATATTACAGGGATTGCACATATGAAAGAATATTACACGCATCACATGCATCTCATACATACAATAGGGTCATACCATCTCAAAGCATTCTCTACAAAAACAAGTTAGGCATAGAACGTTTTCTACCTATCGCAGAGATATTGTATCGAGACGACATATATGGGGGTACGCACACGGCGGTCCTGCCCCGGTTAGCGGGTGGGGGTTGAGGGGGAAGCCGCCCCCTCGCGGGCTTCCGGGCAGCGTCCGGAACACCACACGAAATTCATAGATCTAATCTATGAAATCGCTCACGGAAACCATATCAACAAAATCACATTATGTCGTCCCGATACACTATCAAGCGAGATGGTTTGCGTAGGCGCGAGGCGACAATCACGGTCGAACTACGAGATAGCTTCGGCATAATCAAATTATACCGTTCCGATACACTATCAATGAACGCTATCCCGAAACCAACTCAAACCGAGTTCTATGGATATTGCTTCGACGTAATCACATTATGCCGTTCCGATACACTATCAAGGAAAGCAATTACCATCTACTCTCCTCAACAGATCCCGTAAAACCGATTGATCTAATCAACCCATGTGCAAAACTTGTTCCAGTTCCAATCTAAAACCCAAACTAAGCAAGTTTAACTCTGATACCACTGAAGGGTTACGCGGAGGCTACGATAGCTAATAACAAAAAAAATCTACCGTGCAAACCAGGAACCTTGCAAGTAAGGGTCGATAGATCATTACCAATTGGAGTAGAGTGCAGCGGATATAGCCAATCAGGATTTATCCGATCCGGAACAGTACTGGCCGATCACAACCGATTTGCTAACCATAGCCGATTCTCTAGTCGCCTGATCGCAGCCGATCCGACTACAACCGATTTGCCGATGCTGCAGCCGATCCGACCACAGCTGATTCGCCGATTTGCCGAGTCACCCAACTGCACCTGCCTCGCTCCGATGCGCCCGATCGCAGCCAATTCGCAACTGTCGAATAGCACCACAATGTAGCAATGCCTCTACCGGTATCCACACATCCAGGGATAGAACGCATAATATCCGTGTGCTAGCACAAGATGCAAGGCTAGGGTTTGGCTCGGAGGTGGGGAGGGTTTTCGTGGAGATCTTGAACTCACCGACTTTTGAAGTTGTGCATGTTTTAATCTGTTGCGCCAAATCAGATTGATTCAGTTCAATGTTATTACCACAGCTCTCCACCCCTCTTCCCTTTATATAGAGTTGTCGACTGGGCCTATAGGCCCATCGGGACTCTATCCGATCGGATCCCTATCCGATCGAGCCGTATCCGAGTCCAACTTGAATGCTTGTTCTTATCCCCTTAAGCGTGTGACCCTGTAGGTTCAGGTATACATGGTCTCGACCCGAGTCCAACTCGGCCAACCGTCAATAGCGACGCCTAGCAGCACATATTGACACCATAGTATACAAGAATATAATATCGGCTCTGAACCTGTAATGTGTACACAAATCCCTTTGCCTCACGATACCAATTAAGCTATCGGCAAGATGTGTGCCATCCTTTTAATAGCTTAATCATTCACTCAAACCGTATTGGATTATCTGTCTGTTGATTGACTCCTCAATCAACTCGGCATGGCCATGCACTTCCATAATCCATTACCTCGAGGGGCCCAGAGATATCTCTCCAAAGAAGGGGCAAATTCCATATTGATCACTCACATCCCACTCCATGTTTCATAGCAAACCCGAAGACTACTTTTATAAGTACCCAGTTACGGAATAGCGTTTGGTAGTCCCAAAGTAGGCTACTACACATGTCAAAATCCATGATGATCTCAGGTCTAAGGACTTTGCACCAACACTACTTGAGACCAACTAATGGCATATTAATTCCTGTAGTGTCTCATGGTGGGTCTATCCAACAATGTGTTCTCTAACACATGTCCACGTATATTGATTTGGTATCTCCATACCATGATCTATGAGACATGATCATCAATCAATAAACATGCCGATCTTAGAATCATATTTGTTCCAACAATATGATATGTGATCAAGGATAATTTACAAATAGATTCATACATAAAGAGTCTCATAAATAAGTCACGTACTTATTGATCAATACAAGTTGTCTATTTCATGAAACTGAATAACACTTTATTCATTTATACATAAACATTGACCATGATATCCAACATCTCCATGTTGCCTCTAGGGCATATCACTAATAATTAATTCCTAGACAGGGATTTAATACACAAAATAGTATGGAAATTTAGGATACATTTCTTGGCGTAACAATCTTCCCTAGCCATGCTGTTCTGATGGTACCTAGAGTAAGCGTCGAGGAACCTCAACATCTCGCATCCTATGGTAGAATCGATCAGTTGGTCGATACGTGGGAGGGGAAAGTGGTCCTTGGGGAATGCCTTGTTGAGATCAGTGAATTCTACTCACATCCTCTACTAACCTTTGGCCTTGCGTACCATGACTAGATTTGTGAGCCATTCCAGATAGAGTACTTCTCTGATGAAGCCGGCCTTGAGTAGCTTGTTGAGTTCTTCTCGGATAGCCTCTTTGTGGTCTGGCGTGAAGCTATGCAACATCTGCTTGATAGGTTTCACGTCGGATCGAACCATCAAATTGTGTTCAATCACCTCTCTGAGGACCCCAGGCATGTCGGACGATTGCTATAGGTATGCTTACAATCACAGATTAATCTGCAAGCGCACGGAATACCATTATAGCACTTCACCTGGGAGTATTTCAAGGTATCGAATTCATAAAAAATGTGTGTGAATTATCTAAGGGGTCAGGTTCATCCAAGGACAACAAGAATATATAGGCGAGGGTATAGAGAGGATTTCTATGGTTGTGGCTCTAGATAGATGGTAAGCTTCTCACTCTATGTACTTACTTCGGGCGTCGGTTTATACTCGGTCTACCGAGTGACTCCGGCCTATAGCTCTACGACATACCCGAATGTGAAGGATTACAAAGGACGGATAGGGCTATCACCACCTACCGCCTACCACTACAACCCGTGGAGTATGCGGCAAACAAAGTTAAACCCTAGCCTAGACACCACGTCTATGCTATCGTTTACTACTCTAGTCTTGGCCAAGAACTTCCATCTTCATCAGGAGTCTTAGACTAGAGCACCCACGAATGGACGATGATCCTGTAAGTAAATGAAGTAAAATGCTTACTCAATGAAAAGGAATGCAACCATAGAGAAATCATGAATACTTACTCAATTGAACAAGCATCCATTGAGGTACAAGGTCGAAGGTCGGTGCCGAGATACCCCGACACTCCTTCGGACTACCCCTCACTCTGTTCCCTACTTACTAAGCACTAGATAGGTAGGACTTCGCCTTTGGAATGAAGCTTTGATCGTCGTGTGTGTTGTGTAGTGTGTTGAGCTCCTCCTTTTATAGCCTTCCTATGACGGTTCTAAAGTTGGTTTCTACCCGAGAATCACTTATAGGCGTCGGGATAGTGATTATCTCTTTCGGTCCTAGAATCTTGATCAGCTGATACGCATAATGTGAAACTGTCATGAACTTGGATAGTGTTGTTCTTCCAAGGATGGCATTGTATTGTGTCGAACTCAGCCGTGTCGAAGGTGATATGCTTGGTCCGGAAGTTGTCAACCTTACCAAAGGTCACAGGCAATGTGATCTTCCCTAATGACCTGGACAATGACTTGGGGTAATTCCACGGAAGGGCTGCTCTGAGGGAACAACCTCGCTTCATGGGATTCCCATCGCGTCAAGCGTGCTGGCGAAGAGGAGGTTGATTGAACTGCTGTTGTCAATAAGGACTCCCGTGACTTTGATGTTCCAAATAGTAGATTTGACAACTATTGGATATCGTTCGGGGGTCATCGTTAGAGATGGGTGGTCGGCGTCAAAGAACTCAATCTTCTGTTCTAACCACTTCATCTTAGACGTTGGTCCTCGGGATGTAGAGCATGCTTCTCATTCCACCTTCTTGTATTACCGCTTAGAAGAATAGGTGGTGGATCCGCCGAAGATAAGCGCCATGTGTAGGTCGAAGTTAGGGAATTCCTGCTCATCATTGGTCAAAAAACTGTTGTCACCCTTCTCTACCACGCGAACCCGTTTTCCCTTGTCAAGGGCCATTTTCCTGGCCATAGCTCACTAGAATACAAGGCAGTCCTCGAATGTGTGTGCGCTTGTTTTATGTACTGGGCACCATTGTCAGATTGGCTCATTGTCTTGAGAGACAGATAAGTTGGGGTCCGGTGGTTCCTTGTTCGATGACAAGGACCTCTATTTGCGCCATTCACTTCCAGTCCTTATTGAGATTCTAGCCAGGCTTCTGACTTGATTTTGGGTGTCCTTTTCTGTTGCCTACTTTTCCTCCACTGTCTTTCCTTTTTCGTTGTTCCTCCAGACTGCTTCATCTGCGGTGTGCACCTGTCGATGATCTCGAACAGCTTCATGGCAGAAGTGATCCGTCTTGTTGCTAGCTCTTGAATGGTGTAACGATCTAAAATGCCAGACTTGAACCCCGCATTATGGAAGCATCGGTAATCTCGGGGATTGTGTTCTGGCACTCGTTGAATCGCTAGATAAAATCTCTGAAAGGCTCATTGGGCTTTTGTCGAAGGGCATGCAGGTCATCCTTGACCATGTGTCTTTTCTAGGTGCCTTGGAAATTGGCGAGGAATGGCTTCTAGAGATCTATCCAGGAAGGGATTGAGAAGGAAGGGAGGTGTACCAGCCATGACCGAGCAGAGCCTTTCATGGCAGCTGGCAAGTAGTTTGCCAATGTGTTGTCATCTACACCTCCAGTGTAGAGGACAATAGAGTAGACATCCAAGAATTACTCTGGGTCGTTGTTGTCATCATACTTCTCTACCACTGTCGGACAGAATTTAGTAGGTCGTCCTACTTCTCGGAGAGAAGGTTTGAAGGTCATCCGCCTCTGGGTACAAGGGGTGTTCGATGGCCTCGCGATGCGCATGATCCGCCCCAAGATGATGATGACGAGGAAGACGAAGGATCACCATAATCAGGGGTACGATCCTTTAGTGGCGGAATCGACATCGATCCCACCTTGGAGCTGGGGATCACGAATTTCGTCGTCCTTGACCATTGCGGTGACTCCGTCGACCATGATCATTCTCGTCATGATGGCTCTATCAGTCATGGTGATGTCGGTCATTGTTGGGATCAATATGATTGTGGATGTCATCCCAACATCGGTCCCTGCCACACTAGGCACGGGGTTGTCTGTGGTCGATGTCGTGTGTGTTCTATCGCTCTTGCCTTCGACCATTCGATTGGTCACGGAGATCACAAGCATCTTGACGGGGAGGCGTCTATCGAGTTTGGCGTCGTACAGGAGCATTCTCGGGAAGACGAGGCTCGCTGTCCTCGGCGTCTAGACTGTTGGTGCCGTTCGCATCCTCGAGAACCTTGTCGTTCTAAGGGGGATCTTTGGGAATAGGTTGAGCTGCAGCGGTCCTGAAGGCAGAGTTGAGGTTGGCGATAGTGGATTTCATACGTTCCAACCAAGTGTCTGCATCAGGATTGGTTACTGGGTCAAAAGGAGCCTATTGTAGTAGATTATTGACATTGGTCAAGTCTTTGGTAGATGTTCGGACTGGATCAACTAGGGCATGAGTCTTGTTTTGGGAATGGATTCTCCGTCTTCAAAGTTGTCCCGAGTATGGCCGTCGGTGCCTAGGTCGTGGACCACTACTTTGGTCATGTTCATATCATGAACTGAGTTCGACCCTAATGATTCGGGGTCGTCAAAGCTACGAAGAATAGATGGCTCGTGAGGATCCAAGCCGATGTACCCAACCGTTCGTTCTGAGTCGTTCGGGGTGTTGTCGTTCACTAATGCACCATTAGGTTGTTCTCGACGATAGTGAATTGAGCAACACGAGGATGATGAACCTCTGCGAGATGAAGAGGTCCTAGATTCAGTAATCTTGAGAAAGATCGTGCATTCGATCAAGGGGTGGCTTCTGGATTTATGGATAGAACACCATGCCTTGTATGGGGAGGTGCGCTAAATATCTCATTGCTTGCAGGCGTCGAGTTCAGCCTTCACTTTATGTATAATCCGGCACCTATTTAGACGATGAGTGAAGTTTTATGGATTGGACACCAATCGGAGCCCTTGTCAACGGATTTCCTTGTTGGTGCTTGGTTCTCAGCAAAAGCCCTAGGAACTCAATCGGTAGATCGTGATGTTGGCGCTTCATTCTCATTATAAACTGGAGAAGTGGCCGTCAGAGGAAGGTTGTATTCCTACTCCATCGTCGTGGCTTCGTTCTCGGCTGGGGCCGACGATGTGGCAACTGGGATGGCGGCGAACACTAGGAAGATGATGGTTCTTACTTGCACCAAAGTGAAAGCCGGCTGGGTTGGATCTCCCAGGCCAAGACAATCATAGAAGCCCTCGTCGAAAAATCCAGCTCTTGAACTCATCTCGTTGAGATCATTTAGCACCAAGCCCCCTACTTGGCGCGCCACTGTCCACGGGCTATACCCGAAGATGGCATATGAAGGGTTTATGGGACGTTGGAACTAGGGTATACACGAGATCATAACAAGAGAACATGGGACAAGAATTTATACTGGTTCAGGCCCTCTAAGAAGAGTAATAGCCCTAATCTAGTTTATATGAATATATTAGGAAAATACCATATGGATTACAATGAGAGTAAGATGGCGAAACTAACCCGTCACCTAGGATCTGTCTAGAACGGCCCGACGAGATCTACTCGACGACTATGGCTCTAGGCTTCCTCCAGATTGCTTCTCGATGTGGCTTCAACTATGGCTTGTAACTCGATACAACTGTTATCCACGAGAGGGTCTTGTATTTATAGGGTTTGTATTTATAGCATTGATTACTTTCTTCTCTAAGTAGGACTCGGACAAATAAAACAGGATATGAGCTAAGGAGACCTTGTCTTCCCCAAATAGGACTCTGACAGCTTCTATCCTGAGAAGAAAATTTTCTTCTAAATTCATCATATTTCCTTAATCAAAGAATATCTTTTCAAATATCATTAAATATATGGTATTTTCGTATACCACAAATCCAATTATAAGAGGTATGTCTTACCCTTGACACTCACAAAATGAACCACCATCATTAAATTTAAGAATCAAGTTTTATGGATTACTGTTAAATATCGTGGCATATTTTCTTGCCTCTTCTTTGGGTTGTATGTTCAGATGTGTATAATTTGGCTTGGATACCATCAGCGTAAGTGTGAATGCGACAAGATGTTTATGCATTTGTTGCATAACAAATTTGGGCATTTGGGGTTGTAACCCATCTGTCAAGACTACTGTGAACTTTATGTGGGGACATTTGTTCAGAGATTGAGTGGACTTATCTGATTGTGTGCAGTATGCTCTGTGTGTTGTTTAAAGTTTAAACCTGATCCCCTATGTGTTGTGATGCATCTTTCCCTGGTGTGTTGTTTCCCTATATGTTCTTTCCGCGTGTTGTTTGATTTGCAAGCATGCGTGCTCTATATATGAATTCTGAGATAGAGTTCTAGATGAGTTGGCTATAAAGCCAATATGTGTTTGGCTGATGCTTTGGAGAGTATGGTTTGTATCTGATGCTTTTCAAGATCCATATTTCTAATGTGTTATATCAGATATCACTGCCCATCACATGGTGCTTTGGAGAGTATGGTGTTTTTTCAATTGTCATTTGGAATTTCCGAGTCTGGAAAATCTGCTTTGTTTTTCTGTTCACATTCTTAATAATGCTCTGCAGAACTCTGCTTTATTTTTTTACATTGTTCAGAACACTGCAAAAATTGGAAGAGAGTATTTATGTTGTTCAGAACTGTGCTATTCCTATTGTGCTTTGAAATGTGCAAATACTGTCTTTGAAATGTTGTTTTGAGGTTTTTTTTGGTAGTGGGAGCGTGAGATATGCTAGTAGCTGTTGAAGGAAAATCCGTACCGCCGCTGGTGTGCCAAAAAATATGTTGACGTCGAATTACACGCTGGCCTGGGAGATCTGCTTAGCTCCAGTGCAGGTCCTAAAATCGATTAAACGCAGGCATGCCAGTCAATTTGATCCTGCCACTGACAAGTTATGCAAAACAGCAGAGCATAAATTATATCGGTTGATAGGCCAATAATCAAAACAGTCGATCTGTTGACCGCCAATTGTGTGATTTCAGCCGATGTCGATATCCATATAACTCGTCGGCTGAAACCCCGACGAAACCCTTATTGGTAGCCATCAAGCAGGCTAGAGACTATAGTTCTAATCATGACTTAGTAGATCAAACTGAATTGATGCAGCACTAAGTATGAAAAGAAACGTAATATCTAGACAATCAAGCCCTTGACTAATTTTCAGGATGGTAGATGTCTAAACTAATCTAATCTAGTAAACAATTTAGTCGGTATCGGCAGAGACTCTAAAGCGAGAGACAGCCGATAGAGCTAAATTGAGATACTAGGACTAGATTAACAGAGACATATGATAAGACCGGCTAACCCTCCGGTGAAACATTAGCATGAACCTATCGGCTTAACAAGACTTAGACTATCGATAACAATCTAATAGGTCGAACCTAACCGATGCAACACGAGATTGTATATGATAATCTAATACCCGATGAGCCGATAGATCTGTCTAATGTGATGGATATAACAAATCTATCTAAAGCGATATTACGTTTACAGACACATTGACTTGATCAGAATATTGGACCTAACCAAAAAAGTCCTAACTAAGCCGATGTATCTATAAATAGTAATGAAACTAAAGATAGATACGATATACCGGGCCGGCAGGACCTTAGACTTACCCCTTCATCGGAGATCGAAGCTGATGCAGCCCCGTGATGGGTGCCAAGTTCCGCCGGATTATGAACAAAGTAGCCAAAAGTAAAAAGGTGGCGATGCACCGAGTTGTATTGATTGTGAGGATTGATTCACATGGACCCCGGGCTTACATATTTATACATGCAGGCTAACAGAGATCCTAACATATTACAATTCAAACATCCTGAAGATAAAAGGAAACAAACTGAATCCTTACCGGATACTAACACACTTTCCTAAATATAAAATAGAAAGTTAACAAACTTATCCTAATTAATAGATACAAGCCGTATCCTTCTTGAACTCGGTGTCTTCTGGCTAAGATCTTTCCAAACCGAATCTAACCAGAATCCAACTGCTGAAGATATTGATCCTCCATCGACGACGCAGAACTCTTAGTCGATTCTGCTTTGAGCCGGTATGAACACTTAGCTGATGGAGACTCCAGAGCTTACCAAATTTTGGCATTAACAGTAGCATGAATGAAATGTTTGTTTATGGGATATGTGGGAGTTTATAGGCAAGCATGGTGGGTAGGAGTTTGATTTTTTGTGTGCAAGGCTGTGAATCACTTAGCTATAAATCTGTTTTGCCTTCATCTCAAATACCTTAACTACTTCATCTCAAATACCTTAACTAGGAGAAGATACTAGTACACATTATGTCGAAACTTGGTTTCGGCAATAGAAATTTGGGGGTGCAGTCAAGATCACCAAGCTCGATGGGTTAAGTGGAAGACAAGGTTTAGACAGGTTCAGGCCCTCTCGTGAGGTAATACCCTACTCCTGTTTCGGGGACTCGATCTGCCGAGTGTTTATTAATCTCAAGATCTGTTGCTCATGAAACTCATATCCCTCAAGAGACGCCCCTTACCCCCTTATATAGTCTTGGAAGGCGGGCTTACAAGTTGGAAACCCTATCTTACTCTAAGTCAGTTTCCTCAATCTTACCAAACCATGACTATGAGCCGTTGCCTTATCTAATCAGCAACGTAACACCCAAGTCATAGCTGGTTTACGTAATTAGCAGGCGTAACATATCCCTATTACCAGTCGGATAAGCTTGCCATGCGGGTATCCGATTGCCATATTCTCCACAGTAGCCCCAGAGTCCTTCGCAGTCAATGAGATAACTTTGCCTCGAACCAAGATAACTCACTGCCAAACAACTCTTTGGTCAAGTGCTTCTGGCGCCGAGTGGTTCCGCCATCTCTGCCTGAAACTCCCGAGTGGCTTCAAAGACTGTGAAGGGTTGGAAAACATCCAAAAAATTCTTAAAAAATAAATATCAAGGTGCATCTCCCGATGCACCTAATTAGGTGTAGCCCCCGACTATGTGATTAGTCAAAAACAGACTAAGCATATAGTCTAGAACTATAAAAAATCATTCTTATATAAATGCTTAGCTTAAGCTAAAGCAATCATAAAAAATCTCATCACTCGGCAAACTCATGCTTATCCGAGTGAATTTGCCCGAGTCATCTCAGAACAAATAGTTCAATCAACCCTCGTGGGTGAAAAGCACTCGGTAAGCTCATGTTTATCCGAGTTAACTTGCCCGAGTCATCTCAGAACAAATAATTCAATCGACCCTCATGGGTAAACAAATTTTCAGTCGTCTGAAAAATATGACCAAAACATTAAATAACTCTTGCCATAATATTGGTCTTTAATCTAAAAAAATCTTCACCAAGGTGGAAAAATAGCATTGATATAGTCATTTAATCAAATGCTCAAAAATCAAATAGTTCCTGTCATCAGAACAGCCATGGAAAACTTAAATGTTTGTCACCTCTCGAATTGCATCGTGCCAACCTCTCATGAAGCTACGCAAACCGCGGTAGAAAGGATTTTAAAGGTATTGGGCTATGTGACACGTGCATATTGCCAAGGCAAATCTGCTTAAGTCCATCCACTTAAGTCCCTAAGGACACGCGTCAGGCCACACCTTAGCTGGGTCGCAAGTCTCTCATGGGCTCGGCCCAATCGCGAGATAACCTAGCAAAAACCCTCAAGTCTTTTATATGAAGCCTCGAGGTCATCCCCGCCACTTTGTCTTCCCAAAAATTTTCTCTTTTCGCAGCACTGTTCACCAGCTCATAGCGGAAAACCCTAGGCTCGCGCGCACCCAAATACGTCGACCTAGGAGCTCGCATTCCACCACAGGCTAGCCTCTGCATCCAACTTCCAAGATCCCCTCCTCAAATCCCCATTTCCCGAGCCAGATCTACTTCCCCCAAACTGCATCCATGGCGGGAGAGAAGGAAATCCCTTTCGAACAATGGGCAACTTCAGATGTGAAGGAGTCAACTCTTAAGGAGATGGTGAAGAACGGAGTCCTTCCGCCTAAAGAGATCGTCGGCTGGCACCCGGCGGCCGGTGAGGAGTTCCCCACTCCGAACACCGGTGAAATCATGGTTTTTACCTCCTTTTTCTACTGTGGCTTTGGCCTTCCTTCTTCTGAGTTCTTTAGGGGTCTTCTTGATTACTACGGCCTTCAGCTCTACCATCTGAACCCCAACTCCATGCTTCACATTGCTCTCTTCATCCATGTTTGCGAAGCTTTTCTTGGCAACCTTCCCCACTTCCAGCTCTTCCGCCGCATGTTCTATCTTAAGCCGCATCCGAACAAGGATGAGCCCTGCGTCATCGGTGGGGCCGGCTTTTAGCTCCGCGGATCTCTTCGCAGAGATTACTTTTCTCTTCCTTTGAAATCCTCTAATAAAGGTTGGCATGCAAACTGGTTCTATATCGCAAATCTTGAACCCAGCCTGCCCAACTTCGTTGGCCTTCCTCCGGTCCCAAAGCCTAACTGGAGCACCGTGCCAGTAGCCCAAGATTGGGATGACGCCAACAAACTCCTGGCTAGTATCCTGGAGATGAAGAAGAAGGGCCTTCGGGGAGAACAGATCACTCGGCACTTCAGCAAGAACCGATTGGCGCCTATCAAGGAAAGATCCAAGCCTGCATTTGAATATGAGGGCGAGAGGGATCCCAATCGGGAGGACCGCGACTCTCTGAGCTACAAAACTCTGAAGACTCGCATGTACAAGAACTTCTCTTCTGGGATCGCAGTCGAGCGCAGCCTCGTGCTGCCTGTTCTCCCATTCAGTCTGTATCGTACTCCTCCTCCGGTAAGCTAACTTAACTCCCTTAATGTCTTTCAATCTTGATATTGCACCTCTCAGTGTGGATGAAAACTTCCTTGCAGGAAAATGCCTTCATTATCTCGAAGCCATACAAGGTACATCACGATGATGCACCGGCTCGGCCTGCCAAGAAACCAGCCGGTGGCGTAAAGATCCAGAGTGATCCAATCGACAAAAGGGCCGCTGCCGGTGAGGATATCAGTAAGCGGGCGAGTAAGAGGAGGCTGGTGATTGATGACTCGGATGACGATGTCCCAGCCCCTCAAGCTAAAGTGACCCCTCTGAGTCCATCCCCAAATCTGTATCCAAGATTCGCCGATCAAGCAGGTATGTCTCATAACTGAAATCATGCCTTCGTTGAAAACCTTTCTGCCTTGGTCCCGATTGCTTCCGTCTTTCTCTTTGCAGGAGGCCTCAAAACATAGACCTCACTGGGCAGAGTGAGGGGCCAAAGCCATCTGCAGCAGCTGAGGCAACAAGGCCTGCAGAACAAGAATCCCGGAGCCCTCTCCCGAGTGAGAGTGCTCCGAGTGAAAAGCCCCCACCTCCTAGTGAGGATATCCCAGCGAAGGAGCCCCCGACTGCCAGCCAGGAAGCCCCGACTGGAATCCAGTCGGCCGAAGAAGAGATCCCGGCTGCCACCCAAAGGACCCCGACTGAGAACCAATCGGGTGCGAACGAAGAAAAGAAACGTAGCCGGGAAGTACCAGTCAAGGACTCGGCCACCGAAGCCGGTAAGCTCTGAAACGAACTTCTAACTTTAATCTTCAATTTGTCCTTTCTTTATCTTCATTTATCTTCTTTAAACCGATCAACCAAAGTGGAGGAGATCCCGTGCTACGCTCTTCGAGACTGGGTCCCTCCAATCAAAATAGAGTGGCGCGACTCCGAGGGCTTGAAGCAGGGCATCGTCCTGAATAAGCAGAAGGAAAATGAAGAAAGGGACATGCTCGTCAATAGCCTGAACGAAGCTACCCGGCTGCTAAATGTAAGCTTTGCTCTTTTCTGTCATAGCCTTATGATTGCTTTTTAGTTGACCAACCCTGAACTAGCGTGCAGAGGGTATATTGCCGATCAATGGTCAAGTCCAATGCGCTCGAGAAGCTGGTCCCACACTTGAACTCCCTGGAGAACATCCAGCAGGAGCTGAAGACCACTCAAGAAGAAGCTGCATCGAGAGAAGCTGCTCTGAGGAGAGAGATAGCCGCGCTCCGGGAGGAGAACCTCGACCTCCAGGGTTCAGTCGGGAGTAAGCTTAATCCTCTCGATCTTTTTATGCCTTTATTCATAGTCTGTTTTGATCTTGGCGTCAGCAACTTTTCTTGTTGCAGAGAACTCGTCGGAAGTCCATACGCTCTAGACCCAGCTGGAAGAAGTAAATGTCAGCAAAGCCGAGCTGGAGTCTGAGTTCGAAGGTGAACTCTTTCAAGATAGCATTCTTCATTTTGCTTCATCTTCGAATGTTTGTGTAATCATATGTCTTTGGCAGCTTATAAGGTCAAAACCCAAGCCCAGTATGATGTCTTTATTGAAAGGGTCAGAAGGGCCGAAAGCGTAAGGGACGATGTTGCTAACGCGGCGACACCGATTCTCTTGTCGCCGTTCCATCATGGGCTCGGGACCAGTTCATTGGACGCCATCGAGGTCTTCGACAAGCTTAGGAGGGCCCCAGATCAATACCTGGCCAACATCTCGGAGGCGACCACCATGGGAGCAGGCTTTGCCCTGGCGCAGGCCAAGTCACTCTATCCTCGGATAGACGTTGACTCAGTCGGGGAGGGCTTTGCTGACGGCACTTCGGATGAGCAGGCCTTGGAGTTGATCAGTGAAGCACAGGAGCCAGCTAAAAAGGTAGCTGCTGATGTAGTTAAGAATTTCCGATCTTGATGGCTTTGTAAATGTTATTTGTAAACTATGATGTGGACTTGTAGATATCTGGCTTATTTATGTTGATGCTTTGACCCGAGTCTTTCTAGAAAATTTCTTGAGTAATTTTCATCCGACTGCCACCAAGCCTAAGCTTGATTAGATCATCAAAAAATTCTCAGTCCTTATCTATTGAACTCGAATCAAAACATTAAACAATGATAAACCAAATGTGAACAAGTTGCCGAAGAAAACCATGCTTTATTGATACATGTGCAGCCCCCGACTGTCAACACAAGAAGTCATCTTGCTTGAGGTTGGCAGTCGAGAATAGCATGAAACTTAAGGCAATTTAAGCATAGTATCATCGAAGATGTTCGATGTTCCAAGAGTTCTCCACCATAGATCCATCTTCGCGCTTTAGTCGATATGCTCCAGGCCGAGTCACCTCAGCAATTATATATGGCCCTTCCCATAGTGGAGATAATTTGTGACGGTCCTTGGTAGTCTGGATTTTGCCTAGAACCAAATCGCCGACAATGAAAGCTCACGCCCGAACATTGCAACTATGGTATCGTCTAAGTCCTTGAAGATATCTTGCCGACTGGATCAGGGCTGCCTCTCGGGCTTCTTCCAGTCGGGTCAGATCGTCCACTCGGTCCTGATCTTAGCGCTCGTCGTTGAAGCTGCGGACTCGAAGAGATTCATACTCCATTTCATTCGGCAACATGGCTTTTGCCCCGTAAACCAGAAAGAAAGGAGTTTGGCCGGTGGCCCGACTGGGCGTAGTCCGTAGAGACCATAGAACCGAGGGTAGCTCTTGAACCCATTTGCCAGCATAAGGATTTAGCCGGTCAAACACTCGGGCCTTGATGCCTTGAAGAACCATGCCGTTGGCGCGCTCAACCTGTCCATTGCTTTTGGGATGCACGACTGATGCATAGCAGATTTTGATGCCGAAGTCTTCACAGAATTCCTTGAAAACGCCTCCAGTGAATTGAGTTCCATTGTCTGTTATAATTCTGTTTGGGACGCCAAACCGATGCACGATGTTGAGGATGAAGTCTCGTGCCTTGTCAGCGATGATCGTGGCAACCGGCTTAGCCTCAATCCACTTGGAAAACTTATCGATTGCGACGAACAGATGTGTGAATCCTCCTGGAGCCTTTTTGAAAGGACCGACCATGTCCAAGCCCCATACCGCAAACGGCCAGGATAATGGAATCGTTTGTAGCTCTTGGGCTGGGACGTGGCTCTGCCAAGCGAAGAACTGGCAACCTTCACACGTTCGGACCACTTTGTCAGCGTCGGAGACCGCCGTAAGCCAGAAAAAACCTTGTCTGTAGGCTTTGCCCACCAAGGTGCGTGTTGCCGTGTGACTTCCGCATATACCCGAGTGGATATCTTGGAGTAGTTGCCGTCCTTCCTCAGGCGTGATACATCTCATTAGGACTCCTGAAGGGCTCCTCTTGTATAAATCGGAGTTGACCATGACGTAAGCTTGACAACGGCGTCGGACTCATTCCGCTTCATCCCGGTCTTCCGGCAGCTCTTGCTAAGTTAAGAATTTGATGAGCGGTGTCCTCCAGTCGGCCTCGAGCACGGCGACTTGATTTGCAGCTTGCTCATTGGGAGTTGGCTTGGCTGCAACAGTCAGTTCATATAGATGCTCTATGAAAATGTCTGTTGGAGCAGCTTCTCGCTTGGATCCGAACTGCGCCAACTCGTCAGCTGCCTCGTTGTTATGTCTCAAGACATGGGATAGCTCTAGTCCGTCAAACTTGTCTTCAAGTTTGCGAACTTCTTGCCGATAGGCTTCCATGGTGTCGTTTAAACATGACCAGTCTTTCATCACTTGGTTGACAACCAGCTGGGAATCTCCTTTCACAACCAACCGTCGTATCCCTAGTGAAACAGCAAGTCGCAGGCCATGTAGCAGAGCTTCGTACTCGGCGACGTTATGTGAGGCGGAGAAGTGAAGGTGAAGAACATATCTTAGCCTTTCCCCCGTCGGGGAGATCAGCACGACTCCTACTCCCAAGCCAGTGATCCTCTTGGATCCGTCAAAGTGCATGGTCCAGTATTGTAGGTCTTCTCGAGGTACATCTTCTTGTTGTTCGGTCCACTCGACCAGGAAATCCGCTAGGGCTTGTGACTTTATAGACGTCCTCGCCTTGAAAGTTAGATCCAGCGGCATCAGTTCCAGGGCCCACTTTGCGATGCGCCCAGTCGCCTCCCGGTTGTGGATGACATCGCCGAGTGGAAAGGAAGTGATGACGGTGACCGAGTGACCCTGAAAGTAGTGCACCAATTTCCTCGCGGTTATCAGAACACCATATAGCAATTTTTGTACCTGAGGGTAGCGAATTTTGGCTCCTGCTAGCACTTCGCTGACAAAGTAGATTGGCCTTTGAATCTTCTGGACTCGTCCTTCTTCCTTGCCCTCGACAACAAGAACCGTGCTGACCACCTAATGAGTTGCTGAGACATACAGTAGCAGGGGTTCCTGAGGCTGAGGTGAAGCTAGGACGGGCGGTGTCGTGAGAAATTCTTTAAAATCTTCAAAGGCCTTGTGGGCTTCCGTAGTCCACTGGAAGTCATCGGCTTTCTTCAGTAGCCTGAAGAAAGGCATGTCTCGCTCGCCGAGTCGGGAGATGAATCGGCTTAGCGCCGCCATGCAGCCAGTGAGCTTCTGGACATCTTTCTGGTTACTCGGGGGCTTCATATTCAGGATAGCGTTGATTTTTTCTGGATTAGCTTCAATGCCGCGATGAGACACCATGAAGCCGAGCAGTTTGCCTGATGGCACGCCGAACGTGTACTTCTCTGGGTTTAACTTCATTCTGAAGGCCCGAATATTTGCGAAGGTTTCTTCTAAGTCGGCAATCAGGTCTTCCTTCTGCTTGGTCTTGATGACGACATCGTCGACGTAAGCTTCCACGTTTTTCCCGACCTGCGTCTGAAAGCATCTTTGGATCATGCGCTGGTATGTGGCTCCGGCGTTCTTTAGACCGAAGGGCATCGTGATGTAGCAGTAAGCTCCAAACGGCGTGATGAACGATGTTTTCAGGCAGTCGGATTCCTTCAAGCTAATCTGGTGGTAGCCTGAGTAACAGTCCAGGAAACTCAAGAGCTGGCAGCCGGTTGTTGAGTCCACGACTTGGTCGATTTGAGCCAATCCGAATGGATCTTTGGGGCAGGCTTTGTTGAGATCGGTGTAGTCAACGCACATGCGTCATTGCCCTGTCTTCTTCCGGACCAGGACCGGGTTAGCCAGCCAGTCGGGATGGAGGACTTCTTTGATGAAACCAGCGGCTAAGAGTTTTGTGAGTTCTTCCTTGATGGCATCTTTTCGATCCTGAGCAAAACAGCGTAATCGTTGTTTGATATGTTTTGCGTCATCTTTGACGTGTAAAGAGTGCTCGATCACCTCCCTAGGAATTCTAGGCATATCAGATGGTTTCCAAGCAAAAACATCTTTATTATTTTGGAGGAAGGTGACGAGCACGCTTTCCTATTTAGGATCTAGCTCAGCGCCGATTATAGCGGTTTTGGAAGGATCCGATGGATCAAGGGAGATTTTCTTCGTTTTGGCGTCGCCTTGTCCCGACTTGGCTATCTTCTTTGCGGGGATTTCACCCTCTGCAGATGTAGATGCAACCAGTCGGATTTCTTCCTGGCTACGTGATCTCTCACGAGATTGGGCCATGTCGCAGCTTTCCTTGTCACAAGAGAAGGCTTGTTTGACATCGCTGCGCAAGGTGATGACGCCGTTTGGGCCGGGCATCTTCATGCAGAGGTAGGTGTAGTGTGGGATCGCCATGAACTTGGCGAGCGCGGGCCTTCCAATGATTGCGTGGTAGGCCGTCTCGAAGTCGGCCACCTCAAAAGTGATGTTCTCCGTTCGGAAGTTCTCCCGAACTTCGAAGGTGACTAGAAGGACGATGTGCCCAAGTGGCGTGGATGACAGCCCCGGGATAACTCCATGGAAGGGGGCTGAGCTTGCCTTCAACTCGGATCTTGGAATCATCATCTCGTCCAGAGTCTTGGCAAACAGGATATTGAGGGCACTGCCCACATCAATGAGGACGCGCTTCAGCTTGATGTTGCGGACCACCGGGTCTAGTACAAGGGAAACCGCTCCGGGTGAACCACTCGATCAGGGTGATCCGAGCGGTTAAACATGATGGCCACCTCCGACCATCGTAGGTATTGTGGGACTTCGGGTTGTGCCGCGTTGACCTCGCGGTCCGTCAGCTTTTGCTTCCTCTTGGACTCATAAGCTTGCGGCCCCCCGAAGATGTGATTCAGCTCGCCCACGGGGACTTGAAAAGGCTTCGAATTCCCAGTCGGGTTATTCTTCTTGGTTCCAGATGGGCCAGCTTCGTCAGTCGGCTTCTTGCTTAGCTGTGCCGCATATTGTTCGGCGAATTGCTTGTAGATGAAGCAGTCTTTGGCCGCATGCTTGTGATTTGGATGATGCGTGCACTGGGCGTTCATAATCGTATCGTAGGCCGCGACTCGGGGACGGCGTTGGGAGTTGGACGTCGTGGCAACCAGGTCCTCAGGCGGCGCTTGCGATCTTTCTAGCCCTGATTGTTGTTGCCATTATCCTTCTTAGGATGCCGGCTTCCTCCCGACTGCTTGTCTTCCCTTCTGTCAGGCCGAACTTGTCACGCCGCCTTGATTGCGTCATTGGACTTGGCGTAGGAGTTCGCCGTCTCGAACATCTGCTTTACCATCTTCGGTGGCTTACGCCCAAAATTTCCGATCAATAACTCATCATGGACTCTCTTCTGGAAGGTGGTGATGATGATGTCGTCGGTGATGTTGGGGATCTTGTTGCGCTTTTCCGAGAAGCGGCAGATGTAGTCCTTCAGCGGTTCGTCTGGCTTCTGGATGACATTGTAGAGGTCGAAGTGGGTCCCAGGCCTCTCAAAAGTGCCCTGGAAATTGGCGATGAAGTGGTCCCTCAGTTCGCTCCACGAGCTAACTGAGCCTCTCGGCAAGCTCGTGAGCCAGTTCCTGGCTGAGTTGGCGAGGGCAACAGGCAAGTAATTGGCCATGGCCTTGTTATCACCTCCTGCTGCGCGGATGGTGAGGGTGTACACGGTTAGCCACGACTCGCGGTCGGTCTTCCCGTCGTACTTCTCGATTTCCGTGGGCTTAAAACCACTCGGCCAATGCACTTGGCGCAGGTCCCGAGTGAACGTCGGTACTCCATCGTCGTTGCTGTTGGGCGATCTCCTTCGATCTTCGTGGGAGCGCCGCTCTCGTTCTTGATAGCGCCGGTCAAGGACTTCCCACAGATCACTCGACGGGGTCCTTGGCAGGCTGCTGCGGTAGTCGGAGTTGTTGCTGCGGCGGATCCGGTCGTGAACGGGTGGTCGTCCACGTCCTTTCTCGCGGGAGTCGGGCCGATTGCTCTTGATGCTTCCGTGTGGTCTCATGGCGAAGGTCTCTTGACCTAGTGGTCGTCCGATCTTGTTCGGGCCTCCTATAATCCTTCGACCGCAGCGGCAGAAGTCGGCTTCTGTCGGGCGTCTTCGCGACGGACTCAGTCGGCCTTCACGCTGAGGTGGATGGAGATCAGTTGGCTGTGGCCACGACGATTGTCTTGATTTTGTCCAGAATTGGTGTCACCGTGGCGGGTGTCATCTCGATAACAGTGTCGAGGAGGGTGAGGGCGGCAACGGCGTTCTGTTGAGGCGTTTGGAAGATTTTGGTGTTGTCGACTCGCGTCTGAAGTATGGCCTCCCGAGCGGATCGTCCGATCGCCCTCAACTCTCGCTTTCTCCTGTCAGCTTCCTCCTTGCGCCTATTCTCGTCTTTTGCCAGCTTGCGCTCCTACTCAAGCCTGGCTTGTTCTTCCTCTGCGACCCTGTGGGCCATGGCTGAGTCGGTCTCGGCCACCTCAGCCATGAGAACGTCGAAGCACTTTGGCTCATAATCCTTGTCGTAGTCGGAGTCGTTGGCCTCGTCCGAGGAGATGCCGTAGAGGTCATCGAAATCTGAAGAGCTGAGGTACTCATCAAGTTCCGTGGATGAGCATGATCCAAACGGTTGGAGGATGACGGCAACTTTCCTTGAGCCCGGATTGCTCGAATCTGGATCGTTCCAGTCCGGGTTGTAGCTTGATGACAGGGGTTCTTCCGAGTGAGTTGATTTTGACTCGGAGGAGAGGAGTTTGCAATAGACCTCAGCGGCGTTTGATAACCCAAACGGTGCGGAGAGGGTTTCTCCTCCCGAGTGGATCGATTCCGCCGGGGAGATGAGAAGAGGCTGTAGATCTCAGTGGCGTTCGGTAGTCCGAACGGTGCCGAGTGGATTCCTCCTTCCGAGTGGATGGACTCCAATTTGGAAGTCAGAACTTTGTCGTAGATCTCAGCGTTGTTCAGCAACCCGAACGGCACCGAGCGGGTTCCCCCTCCCGATTGGTCCAAATCCGAGTCGAGGAGGGAGATCTTGTCGAATCTCTTGGCAGCGAAGTCGTCGATGCCTGATGAAGATCCCATTGCGCTTGCCGGTGAGATTGAAGAAGAAATCTTGACGCGCGGGCCCCTACACCTGGCGTGCCAACTGTCGAAACTTGGTTTCGGCAATAGAAATTTGGGGGTGCAGTCAAGATCACCAAGCTCGATGGGTTAAGTGGAAGACGAGGTTTAGACATGTTCAGGCCCTCTCGTGAGGTAATACCCTACTACTGTTTCGGGGACTCGATCCGCTGAGTGTTTATTAATCTCAAGATTTGTTGCTCATGAAACTCATATCCCTAAGGGGACGCCCCTTACCCCCCTTATATAGTCTTGGAAGGCGAGCTTACAAGTCGGAAACCCTATCTTACTCTAAGTCGGTTTCCTCAATCTTACCAAACCATGACTATGAGCCGTTGCCTTATCTAATTGGCAACGTAACACCCAAGTCATAGTCGGTTTACATAATTAGCAGGCGTAACATATCCCTATTACCAGTCGGATAAGCTTGCCATGTGGGTATCCGATTGCCATATTCTCCACACATTAACAAATTGCTTTTATGTAATTATGGGTCCCTAATCACTAAGCACAAGCAAACCAGTAATTATGTGTCGGTTTTGTGGATGTAACTTGACATGTTAGGGAAGTAACTTATGTCGATGCGAAAACATGGTTTCATGGAAGTTGTGCTTAGCTCCAGTGCAGGTCTAAAACTTTGGTGGAATGCGGGTGTGCCACTTGGTTTGACCCTGCAACCAACAAGACATGGTAATTAGAAGATAATAGTCGATCGGCTGAAAGGGCGATGTTGTATCGTGATAACCTAGCCGATGCGAACAAGTTGAATCTCGTTGGTTCTTAACGAGATGAGTTCAAGAACCGTATTTTCCGATGAGGGCTTCTATGATTGTCTTCGCCAGGGAGATCCAACCTAGCCGGCTTTCACTTTGGTCCAAGTTAGAACCATCATCTTCCTAGTGTTCGCCGCCATCCCAGTTGCCACATCCTCGGCCCCGACCGAGAACGAAGCCACGCCGATGGAGTAGGCATACAACCTTCCTCTGACGGCCACTTCTCCGATTTATACCGAGAATGAAGTGCCAACATCACGATCTACTGAACGAGATATTTAGCACACTTCTCCATACAAATTTTTTTTGGTTGACAAATAATGTCCCATCTTGCTAGCCTATATTTCTTTTTGTGATCATCACCTTGCCAAAAGAAACGTCATCTATAACCATCTATTTTTTGAAGAACCCCTTTTGGAATTTTAAACAAAAAAGAAATAGTAAACATTAAAAATACTAGTATGTATAGGTGACGAGTAATATAAAGTTTACCCAACCATTAATTGCATCTCATGAGTAATGTAGGTGCAAGTCAGTAACAATATCAAAGATCAATATTTGCATATAGTTTGATGCAGGTAGTGATATAGTATTTATACGATCAATATGAATAGTGAGTGTACTGATACATCTTTGAGATTTCATAGGTCAAATTTATCCTTCGTCATCAAAAGGGCATCGTTTCATGATAGTTACGGTGGAGTACTTCACTAAGTGGGCCGAAGCCATGCCGCTTAAGAATATGACACACACGGAGGTAATTGACTTTATCTTGGAGCATATTGTTCATAGATTCGGCATTCCTCAGACTTTGACTATGGATCAAGGAACTTCTTTTATGTCCAAGGAGGTGAGAAGTTTTACCAAATCTTATGGTATTAAATTGTTGAGTTTTTCTCCATACTATGCTCGGGCTAATGGACAAGTCGAGTCGAGCAATAAAGCAGTGTTGAAGTTAGTCAAGAAAAAGATCGAAGTGTTAATGATATTCCCTAGAGGCAACATGGAGATGTTGGATATCATTGTCAATGTTTATGTATTTATGAATAAAGTGTTATTCAGTTCCATGAAATAGACAACTTGTATTGATCAATAAGTACGTGACTTATTTATGAGACTCTTTATGTATGAATCTATTTCTACATAATCCCTGATCACATGTCATAATGTTGGAACAAATATGATTCTAAGATCGGCATGTTTATTGATTGATGATCATGTCTCATAGATCATGGTATGGAGATACCAAATCAATATACGTGGACATGTGTTAGAGAACACATTGTTGGATAGACCCACCATGATAATCCAATACGGTTCGAGTGAATGGTTAAGCTATTGAAGGGATGGCACACATCTTGTCTATAGCTTAACTGGTATCGTGAGGCAAAGGGATTTGTGTACACATTACAGGTTCAGAGCCGATATTTTATTCTTGTATACTATGGTGTCAATATGTGCTGCTAGGCGCCGCTGTTGACAGGTCGGCTGAGTTGGACTCAAGCCGACGGTCGGCTAAGTTAGACTATAGCCGAAACCGAGTATACTTGAACCTACAGGGTCGCACGCTTAAGGGGATAAGAACAAGAATTCGAGTTGGACTCGGATACGGCTCGATCGGATAGGGATCCGATCGGATAGAGTCCTATGGTCTTACGACGTATGGGCGGCTGACTCTATGAGATTCGGATAGGATCCGATTTGAAATAGAGTCCTGATTGGTCACTAGTCCCAGTCGGCCAACTCTATATAAAGAGGCGAGGGGTGGAGAGCTGCGACACATCAGTTGGATCACTTTAAACCGAATCTGCAACAGAAGTCGCCGAGATCAAACTCCACGGAAACCCTCCCCACTTTCGAGCCAAACCCTAGCCTTGCATCGCGTGCTAGCACACGGGTGTTTGGCATTCTGTCCCCGAACGTGTGGATACCGGTAGAGGCGCTGCTACGTTGCGCGCTGTTGATCGGCTGTGGAGGAATCGGCTGCGGTCGGGCGCATCGGAGCAAGGCACAAGAACGTGACCAGACGACTCCGCGAATCGGTTGATTGGCGAATCGGCTTGCGGGAATCGGCTACACAGTTCCAGATTGGATAGCCCTGATTGGCTATTTCCGCTGCATACACCAATCGGTAACGATCTATCGGCCCTTACTTGCAAGTGTTCCTGGTTTGCGCGGTAGAAAAGTTTTTGTTTTTGGCTAGCGTAGCTTCCGCGTAACCCTTCAGTGGTATCAGAGCTAATCTTGCTTAGTTCGGGTTTTAGATTGGATCTGGAACAAGTTTTGCACACGGGTTGATTAGATCAATCGGTTTTACGGGATTTGTTGAGGAGTCATGGTAATTGCATTCCTTGATAGTGTATCAGAACGGCGTAATGTGATTACGTCGAAGCAATATCCATAGAACTCGGTTTGAGTCGGCTTCGAGATAGCGTTCCTTGATAGTGTATCGGAACGGTATAATGTGATTATGCCGAAGCTATCTCGTAGTCCGATCTTGTTTGCTGTCTTGCGCCTACGCAAACCATCTCCCTTGATAGTGTATTGGGACGACATAATATGATTATGCCAACATGGTTTCCGTAAGCTATTTCATAGATTGGATCTATGAATTTCGTGTGGTGTTCCGGGCGGGACCGCCGTGTGCGTACCCCTTATAGGTCGTCTCGGTGCCGTATCTCTGCGATAGGTAGAAAACGTTTCTACGCGTAACTTGTTTTTGCGAGAGAATGCTTTGAGATGGTATGGCCCTATTGTATGTATGAGATGCATGTGATGCATGTAATATTCTTTCATATGTGCAATCCCCGTAATATTCTTTCATACGTGCAATGCTTGTAATATTCTTTCACGACCTGCGAGTCAATGTAATCTTCAATTAGAGCTTCTATAGTAGTAGCTTAGTTTGAAGAAATCAAGCATTCGGCACTCGGAAGAACGGTGATGAAGATGGAGATCCTCTACACCGGCATGGAGATGGAGATCACGATGTGAAGGGGGCCATACTATTTCATGCTATTTCTACCGCTTTCATATATGTGATATGTTTGTTTGATAGGATAGCATCCCTCACAAAATTAAGTAGTAATGATGCCCTTCCAAATGTTGCACCGTCACCGTTATGCTCGTCAATGGTGGGTCGCAAAGCAGAGTGCCATTCTCTATCATAACACGAGGGGGTATATGTCGGACATATACAGCAGGAGCATTTGGTTTACTTAACAAGGCTATCAAAACAGTTTTGGGCCTTGGGGCATAGGTTGGGGCCGGGGCATGGAGATGCCACACCAACAACAAGAGTCACATAGAGATATGATTAGCAAGGAGTTGCTTACCGATGTTATTAATCTTCTAGCAAGTGATGCCAAAGCTCACTAGAAAATTAATTAACATGTGGATCTTGACCCAATACGTAACCTAGAGGGAAGGTGAAAAATACGTAATGGGAGTCTTATGTTAAATTGTTTAACAAAAGACATAGCATAAACATTGTGCTAAACTTTACTTTTTCTATGTAGAATAAATGGCGGCTAATACTACACCCGGTACCTTTAACTTGCGATCTATTCTCGAAAAGGAAACATTAAATGGAACAAAGTTTATGGATTGGTATCGTAACTTGAGAATTGTTCTCAAGCAAGAGCATAAGGAGTATGTTCTTGAAGTACCCTATCCCGAGGATTTGCCAAATAATGCCACTGCAACTGCACGGAGGGCTTATGAGAAGCACACTAATGATGCCCTAGATATAAGATGTCTCATGCTTGCTACAATGTCCCCTGAGCTTCAGAAGCAATATGAGAGCATCGATGCTCACACTATTATTCATGCTCACACTATTATTCGGGACTGCGTGGCATGTTTGAGAACCAAGCTCGGGCCGAGAGGTTCAACACCTCAAAGTCCTTGTTTGCGTGCGGAGCTTGTTGAGGGGAATCCCGTCGCCGCATGTGATAAAGATGATTGGCCACATTGAGAGTCCGGAAAAACTAGGTTTTCCCCTTAGCCAAGAGTTGGCTACTGATGTGATTCTCTAGTCGCTCCCTCCGAGCTTCGAGCCATTCATATTAAATTATCACATGAACAATATGGATAGAACCTTGGCTGAATTGCATGGGATGCTAAAGACATGAGGAGAGTATCCAGAAAAACGGTCATCATGTGATGATGATGCAGAAGGCTAAGCGCAAACCACTTGTCAAGAAACTTTGCACCAAGAGGAAGTTAATTCCCGATGAGATCGCGAGTGCCTCTAATGCAAAGAAGGGCAAGAAGGGGTCGGCGGCATCGATGCCGTTTGCTTCTATTGCAAGGAGAGAAGCCTTGGAAGAGGAACGCAAGAAGTACATGGAGGATCTCAAAAGAAGCAAAGTACGACTTACGCTCGTGTATTAATGTTATAGACATTAATCTTGCTACTTCACCTACCGACTCTTGGGTATTTGATACCGGATGTAGCTCATATTTGCAAATCGTTGCAAGGAATGAGAAGAAGTAGAGGATTGAGAAGGGGCGAGGTGAACCTGCGCGTCGGCAATGGAGCAAGCGTTGCTACGTTCTTGTCGGCACGAGACCACTTCATCTACCTTCGAGGATTAGTTTTGGAATTGAATAATTGTTATTGTATTCCAACACTATGTCAAAACGTTATTTCCGCTTCATGTTTGCAAGCGGAAGGATATGATTTTAGATCAATGAACAATGGTTGTTCAATATATCTCGAGATATGTTCTATTTTCATGCTCCATTGGTGAATGGATTATACGTTTTGAATCTTGAAGCGTCTCCCATCTATAACATTAATACGAAAGGTAACTCTCTAATGATATAAACCCCACATTTATCCGCATTGTCGCTTAGGCCATATAAATAAGAAACGCATGGAGAAGCTCCATAAGGATGGATTGCTTCACTCTTTTGATTTTGAATCATTTGAGACATGTGAGTCTTATTTAATTGGTAAGATGACAAAGGCACCTTTCACGGGACACAGTGAAAGAGCAACCGACTGTTGGCACTCATACATACCGATGTATGTGGACCAATGAGCTCAACGGCCGAGGTGGTTATCGTACTTCATTACCTTTGCCGATGACTTTAGTAGATATAGTTATATCTACTTAATGAGGCATAAGTCCGAATCTTTTGAAAAGTTCAAAGAATTCCGAATGAAGTACGTAATCATTTAGGGAAAAATATCAAGTTTCTACGATCGATCGTGGAGGGAATACTTGAGCCAAGAGTTTGGTAATCATCCGAAAGATTGTGGAATTGTTCCACGTTGACTCGCCAGAACTCCACAATGGAATGGGGTGTCCGAACGGAGAAATCGCACCTTGTTGGACATGGTGCGGTCGATGATGAGCCAAAGTGATGTTCCGTTATCCCTCGGGGATATGCTCTTGAAACAGCTGCGCTCACACTAAATAGAGTTCCATCTAAGTCGGTTGAAAAGACGTCCTATGAGATATGGACAGGCAACCCCCTAGTTTGTCATTTCTCAAAATTTGGGGATGTGAGGCTTATGTAAAACGTTTACGTCGACAAGCTCATACCCAAATCGACAAGTGCTTCTTTGTGGGATATCCTAATGAAAACTAAGGGATATTACTTTTATAATCGAGAGCAAGGCAAAGTGTTTGTCGCCCGACACGGTGTCTTCTTGGAGAAAGAGTTTCTTTCAAGAAGGGTTAGTGGGAGCAGGGTGCATCTTGAAGAAGTTTAAGAAACACCGAAAACATTTCAGCGATCGAGAACCACAACAGAGGAGCAAAGTGTTGCACCACCGTTGTAGATACACCAGCCCCACGGAGGTCGAAAGATCACGTCGTGCGCCGCATGTACACAGTGCGAAACAACGTGATATATTGTTGTTGGACAACGATGAACCTAAGACCTATGAGGAAGTGATGGTGGGACCCAATTCCAACAAGTGGCTTGGAGCCATAAAATCCGAAATAGAATCCATGTACGACAATCAAGTTTGGAACTTGGTTGATCCACCGATGGTGTCAAAACCATTGAGTGTAAATGGGTTTTTAAGAAAAAGGCCGATATGGATGGAAATGTTCACATCTATAAGGCGCGATTGGTGGCGAAAGGTTTTAAATAGATTCAAGGAGTTGATTATGATGAAACCTTCTCGCCCATCGCAATGCTTAAATCTATTCGGATTATCCTAGCGATTGCTGCATATTTCGATTATGAGATATGGCGATGGATGTCAAAACGACTTTCCTGAATGGAAACCTAAGCGAGGATGTATACATGATACAACCTCGGGGTTTTGTCGATCCGAATCGCTCGGAAAGATATGCAAGCTACGAAATCCATTTATGGATTGAAGCAAGCATCTCGCGAGTTGGAATATTCGTTTTGATGAAGTAATCAAAGGGTTTGGTTTCATCAAAAACGAAGAAGAGGCCTGTGTTTACAAAAAGGTCAGTGGGAGCGCAATTGTATTTCTAATCTTATATGTGGATGACATATTGTTGATTGGAAATGATATCCCTATGCTAGAATCCGTCAAGTCTTCATTGAAAAATAGTTTTTCCATGAAAGACTTAGGGGAGGCAGCATACATATTGGCATTCGGATCTATAGAGATAGATCCAAGAGGCTAATTGGATTAAGCCAAAGTACATACATTGACAAGGTGTTGAAAAGGTTCAACATGCATGATTCCAAGAAAGGTTTCTTGCCCATGTCACATGGCATTAATCTTAGCAAGAATCGGTGTCCTCGGACACATGATGAGCGGAATAAGATGGGTATGGTTCCATATGCTTTGGCAATTGGATCCATCATGTATGCCATGCTTTGTACACGCCTAGATTTCTCGTACGCTTTGAGTGCTACGAGCGGATACGTCGCCGATCCGGGTGAAGGTCACTGGATCGCCGTAAAGAATATCCATAAGTACTTGAGAAGAACTAAGGATATGTTCCTAGTCTATGGAGGTGAAGAAGAGCTCGTTGTAAGTGGTTACACCGATGCTAGCTTCAAAACAGACAAGGATGATTATAGATCGCAATCAGGGTTCGTATTCTGCCTGAACGGAGGCGCAGTCAGGTGAAAGAGTTCCAAGGAGGATACTGTTGCTGATTCTACAACGGAGGCCGAGTACATTGCTGCTTCAGAAGCTGCAAAGGAGGCTGTTTGGATCAAGAAAATTCGTTTCTGAGCTTGGTGTGATGACTAGTGCGACTGGTCCAATGTCTCTCTATTGTGACAATAGTGGAGCCATTGCGCAAGCCAAGGAGCCGAGGTCACATCAGAAGTCCAAACACATACTTCGGCGATATCATCTCATCCGCGAGATAGTGGACAGAGGTGATGTCAAGATATGCAAAGTGCACACGGATCTCAACATAGCCGATCCGCTGACAAAACCTCTCCTCACCGAAGCATGAGGCGCACACAAGAGCAATGGGTATTAGATACTTACATGATTGACTCTAGTGCAAGTGGGAGATTGTTAGTGATATGCCCTAGAGGCAACATGGAGATGTTGGATATCACGTCAATGTTTATGTATAAATGAATAAAGTGTTATTCGGTTCCATGATATAGACATCTTGTATTGATCAATAAGTACATGACTTATTTATGAGACTCTTTATGAATGAATCTATTTCCAAATAATCCACGATCATATATCATATTATTGGAACTAATATGATTCTAAGATCGGCATGTCTATTGATTGATGATCATGTCTCGTAGATCATGGGTATGGAGATACCAAATCAATAAACATGGACATATGTGTTAGAGAACACATTGTTGGATAGACCCACCATGAGACACTACGGGAATTAATGTGCCATTAGTTGGTCTCGGGTAGTGTTGGTACAAAGTCCTTAGACCCGAGATCACCATGGATTCCAACATGTGTAGTAGCCTACTTTGGGACTACCAAACGCTATTCCGTAATCGGGTAGCTATAAAGGTAGTTTTTGGGTTTGCTATGAAACATGGAGTGGGATGTGAGTGATCAAGATGGAATTTGCCCCTCCTTTGGAGAGATATCTCCGGGCCCTCGAGGTAATGGATTATGGAAATGCATGGCCATGCTAAGTTGATTGAGGAGTCAATCAATGACGATAATCCAATACGGTTCAAGTGAATGGTTAAGCTATTGAAGGGATGGCACACATCTTGCCTATAGCTTAACCGGTATCATGAGGCAAAGGGATTTGTGTACACATTACGGTTCGAGCCTATATTTTATTCTTGTATACTATAGTGTCAATATGTGCCGCTAGGCGCCTCGCTGATGTGTCGGCTGAGTTGGACTCAAGCCGACGGTCGGCTAAGTTAGACTATAGCCGAAACCGAGTATACCTGAACCTACGTGGTCGCACGCTAAAGGGGATAAGAACAGAATTCGAGTTGGACTCGGATACGGCTCGATCGGATAGGGATCCGATCGGATAGAGTCCTATGGTCTTACGACGTATGGGCGGCCGACTCTATGAGATTCGGATAGGATCCGATTTGAAATAGAGTCCTGATCGGTCACTAGTCCCGATCGGCCAACTCTATATAAAGAGGCGAGGGGTGGAGAGCTGCGACACATCAGTTGGATCGCTTTAAACCGAATCCGCAACAGAAGTCGCCGAGATCAAACTCCACGGAAACCCTCCCACTTTCGAGCCAAACCCTAGCCTTGCATCGCGTGCTAGCACACGGGTGTTCGGCATTCTGTCCCCGAACGTGTGGATACCGGTAGAGGCGCTGCTACGTTGCGCGCTGTTGATCGGCTGTGGAGGAATCGGCTGCGGTTGGGTGCATCGGAGCAAGGCGCAAGAACGTGACCGGACGACTCCGCGAATCGGTTGATTGGCGAATCGGCTTGCGGGAATCGGCAACACAGTTCCAGATCGGATAGCCCTGATTGGCTATTTCGCTGCATACACCAATCAGTAACGATCTATCGGCCCTTACTTGCAAGTGTTCCCGGTTTGCGCGGTAGAAAAGTTTTTGTTTTCGGCTAGCGTAGCTTCCGCGTAACCCTTCACCTATTGTATGTATGAGATGGATGTGATGCCTGTAATATTCTTTCATATGTGCAATCCCAGTAATATTCTTTCTCATGTGCAATGCTTGTAATATTCTTTCACGACCTATGAGTCGGTGTAATCTTCAATTAGAGCTTCTATAGTAGTAGCTTAGTTTGAAGAAATCAAGCATTCAGCACTCGGAAGAACGGTGATGAAGATGGAGATCCTCTACACCGGCATGGAGATGGAGATCACCATGTGCAGGGGGCCATACTATTTCATTATATGCTATTCTACCTGCTTTCATATATGTGATATGTTTGTTTGATAGGATAGCATCCCTCTCAAAATTAAGTAGTAATGATGCCCTTCCAAATGTTGCACCCGTCACCGTTATGCTCGTCAATGGTGGGTCTGCCAAAGCAGAGTACTATTCTCTATCATAACACGAGGGGGTATATGTTAGACATATACAGCAGTAGCATTTGGTTTACTTAATAGGCTATCAAAACAGTTTTGGGCCTTGGGGCATAGGTTGGGGCCGGGGCATGGAGATGCCACACCAACAACGCATGTGATAAAGATGATTGGCTATATCGAGAGTCTTGAGAAACTAGGTTTCCCTCTTAGCCAAGAGTTGGCTACAGACGTGATTCTCAAGTCGCTCCCTCCGAGCTTTGAGCCATTCATATTGAATTATCACATGAACAGTATGGATAAGACCTTAGCTGAATTGCATGGGATGCTAAAGACAGCTGAGGAGAGTATCCAGAAAAACGGTCATCATGTGATGATGATGCAGAAGGCTAAGCACAAACCACCTGTCAAGAAACTTTGCACCAAGAGGAAGTTAAGTCCCGATGAGATCGCGAGTGCCTCTAATGCAAAGAAGGGCAAGAAGGGGTCGGAGGCATCAGATGTTGTTTGCTTCTACCGCAAGGAGACAGGCCACTGGAAAAGGAACTGCAAGAAGTACATGGACGATCTCAAAAGAAGCAAAGTACGACTTCTGCTTCAGGTATTAATGTTATAGACATTAATGTTGCTACTTCACCTACTGACTCTTGGGTATTTGATACCGGATCAGTAGCTCATATTTGCACATCGTTGCAGGGGAATGAGAAGAAGTAGAGGCTTAAGAAGGGCGAGGTGAACTCGTGCATCGGCAATGGAGAAGACGTTGCTACGATTCTTGGCACAGTACCACTTCATCTACCTTCAGGATTAGTTTTGGAATTAAATAATTGTTATTGTGTTCCAACACTATGTCAAAACGTTATTTCCGCTTCATGTTTGCAAGCGGAAGGATATGATTTTAGATCAATGGACAATGGTTGTTCAATATATCTCGAGAGATATGTTCTATTTTCATGTTCCATTGGTGAATGGATTATATGTTTTGAATATTGAACCGTCTCCCATCTATAACATTAATACAAAAAGGTAACTCTCTATTGATACAAACCCCACATTTATCTGGCATTGTCGCTTAGGCCATATAAATAAGAAACGCATGGAGAAGCTCCATAAGGATGGATTGCTTCACTCTTTTGATTTTGAATCATTTGAGACATGTGAGTCTTGTTTACTTGGTAAGATGACAAAGGCACCTTTCACGGGACACGGTGAGAGAGCAAGTGACTTGTTGGCACTCGTACATACCGATGTATGTGGACCAATGAGCTCAACGGCCGGAGGTGGTTATCGTACTTCATTACCTTTACCGATGACTTTAGTAGATATGGTTATATCTACTTAATGAGGCATAAGTCCGAATCCTTTGAAAAGTTCAAAGAATTCCAGAATGAAGTACTGAATCATTTAGGGAAAACAATCAAGTTTCTACGATCGGATCGTGGAGGGGAATACTTGAGCCAAGAGTTCGGTAATCATCGAAAGATTGTGGAATTGTTCCACGTTGACTCCGCCATAACTCCACAATGGAAAGGAGTGTCCGAACGGAGAAATCGCACCTTGTTGGACATGGTGCGATCTATGATGAGCCAAAGTGATCTTCCATTATCCTTCTGGGGATATGCTCTTGAAACAGCTGCGCTCACACTAAATAGAGTTCAATCTAAGTCAGTGGAAAAGACACCATATGAGATATGGACAGGGCAACCCCCTAGTTTGTCTTTTCTCAAAATTTGCGGATGCGAAGCTTATGTAAAACATTTACAATCTGACAAGCTCACACCGAAATCTGACAAGTGCTTCTTTGTGGGATATCCTAAGGAAACTAAGGGATATTACTTTTATAATCGGGAACAAGGCAAAGTGTTTGTCGCCCGACACGGTGTTTTCTTGGAGAAAGAGTTTCTTTCAAGAAGGGTTAGTGGGAGCAGGGTGCATCTTGAAGAAGTTCAAGAAACACCGAAAATGTTTCGCGACCACGGAACCACAACGGGAGGAGCAAAGTGTTGCGCCACCGGTTGTAGATACACCGCCCACGGAGGTTTGAAAGATCACGTCGTGCGCCTGACAGGTACACAGGTGCGGAACAACGTGATATATTGTTGTTGGACAACGATGAGCCTAAGACCTATGAGGAAGCGATGGTGGGACCCGATTCCAACAAGTGGCTTGGAGCCATGAAATCCGAAATAGAATCCATGTACGACAATCAAGTTTGGAACTTGGTTGATCCACCTGATGGTGTCAAAATCATTGAGTGTAAATGGGTTTTTAAGAAAAAGGCTGATATGGATGGAAATGTTCACCTCTATAAGGCGTGATTGGTGGCGAAAGGTTTTAAACAGATTCAAGGAGTTGATTATGATGAAACCTTCTCGCCCATCACAATGCTTAAATCTATTCGGATTATCCTAGCGATTGCTGCATATTTCGATTATGAGATATGGCAGATGGATGTCAAAACGGCTTTCCTAAATGGAAACCTAAGCGAGGATGTATACATGACACAACCTCAGGGTTATGACGATCCACAATCACCTGGAAAGATATGCAAGCTACAGAAATCCATTTATGGATTGAAGCAAGCATCTCGGAGTTGGAATATTCATTTTGATGAAGTAATCAAAGAGTTTGGTTTCATAAAAAACGAAGAGGAGGCCTGTGTTTACAAAAAGGTCAGTGGGAGCGCAATTGTATTTCTAATCTTATATGTGGATTACATATTGTTGATTGGAAATGATATCCCTATGTTAGAATCCGTCAAGTCTTCATTGAAAAATAGTTTTTCCATGAAAGACTTAGGGGAGGTAGCATACATATTGGGCATTCGGATCTATAGAGATAGATCCAAGAGGCTAATTGGATTAAGCCAAAGTACATGCATTGACAAGGTGTTGAAAAGGTTCAACATGCATGATTCCAAGAAAGGTTTCTTGCCCATGTCACATGGCATTAATCTTAGCAAGAATCAGTGTGCTCAGACACATGATGAGTGGAATAAGATGGGTATGGTTCCATATGCTTTGGCAATTGGATCCATCATGTATGCCATGCTTTGTACATGCCCAGATGTCTCGTACGCTCTGAGTGCTACGAGCAGATACCAGTCAGATCCAGGTGAAGGTCACTGGACTGCGGTAAAGAATATCCTTAAGTACTTGAGAAGAACTAAGGATATATTCCTAGTCTATGGAGGTGAAGAAGAGCTCGTTGTAAGTGGTTACACCAATGCTAGCTTCCAAATGGACAAGGATGATTATAGATCGCAATCTGGGTTCGTGTTCTGCCTGAACGGAGGCGCAGTTAGCTGGAAGAGTTCCAAGCAGGATACTGTTGCTGATTCTACAATAGAGGCCGAGTACATTGCTGCTTCGAAAGCTGCAAAGGAGGCTGTTTGGATAAAGAAATTTGTTTCTGAGCTGAGTATGGAGATACCAAATCAATAAACATGGACACATGTGTTAGAGAACACATTGTTGGATAGACCCACCATGAGACACTATAGGAATTAATGTGCCATTAGTTGGTCAGGTAGTGTTGGTACAAAGTCCTTAGACCTGAGATCACCATGGATGCCAACATGTGTAGTAGCCTACTTTTGGACTACCAAACATTATTCCGTAACTGGGTAGTTATAAAGGTAGTTTTCGGGTTTGCTTTGAAACATGGAGTGGGATGTGAGTGATCAAGATGGAATTTGCCCCTCCTTTGCAGAGATATCTCTGGGCCCCTCGAGGTAATGGATTATGGAAATGCATGGCCATGCTAAGTTGATTGAGGAGTCAATCAACAGATAGATAATCCAATACGGTTCGAGTGAATGGTTAAGTTATTGAAGGGATGGCACACATATTGCCTATAGCTTAATTGGTATCGTGAGGCAAAGGGATTTGTGTACACATTACAGGTTCAGAGCCGATATTATATTCTTGTATGCTATAGTGTCAAGATGTGCTGCTAGGCGCCGCTATTGACAGGTCGGCTGAGTTGGACTCGAGCCGACGATCGGTTAAGTTAGACTATAGCCGAAACCAAGTATACCTTAACCTACAGGGTCGTCCGCTTAAGGGGATAAGAACAGGCATTCGAGTTGGACTTGGATACGGCTCGATCGGATAGAGTCCTATGGGCTTACGAAGTTCGGCCGGCCATCTCTATGAGATTCGGGTAGGATCTGATTCAAAATAGAGTCCCGAGGGGCCTCTAGGCCCAACCGGCAACTCTATATAAAGGAGGGAGGGGTGGAGAGCTGCTGATGTCAATGTATCGAATTGAACCGAATCAATCTGATTTGGCGCAACAGAAGTCGACGAGATCAATCTCCATGAAAACCCTCCCCACTTTCGAGCCAAAGCCTAGCCTTGCATCGCGTGCTAGCACACGGGTGTTTGGTGTTCTGTTCCCGACGTGTGCATACCGGTAGAGGCGTTGCTATGTTGCACGCTGTTGATCAGCTATGAATCGGCTGCAATCGGAGCGAGGCGACTGCGGCAGATCGGCGACGAGAACACGGTCTAACGACTCGAATCGGCTGCGACATCGGCGAATCGGCTGATTGGTGAATCGGCTGTCCCTGGGAATCGGCTGTCATCGGCCAGCACAGTTCCAGATTGGATAGTCCTGATTGGCTATTTCCGCTGCATACTCCAATCGGTAACGATCTATCGGCCCTTACTTGCAAGTGTTTCTGGTTTGCGTGGTAGAAAAGTTTAGTTTTCGGCTAGCGTAGCCTCCGTGTAACCATTCACGAAGAATATCCGAAGTGGTGGCATGAGGTGTTTTCTGAAGTGTTATGGGCTCACAGGATATCTACACATGGTGCTACCAAGGTTACACCTTTTGAGGTGGTCTATGCATAAGAAGTTGTTTTACCGGTAGAGGTGAATCTTGGCTCTCTTCGATATATAAAGCAAGATGATTTGTCGGTTGAAGACCACAAGACCTTGATGAGAGACAATCTTGATGAGGAGATCGACAAGCGTTTGAAGGCTTTAGAAGAAATAGAGAAAGATAAGAAGAGGGTGGCTAAGGCTTACAACGAAAGGGTGAAAGCAGGATCATTTTAAGAAGATACTTGAAGAAATACTTCCCGAGCGTTTGGCAAGATGCTTAGGAAGTTCTATGACCGGTAATATGGATTATCGCCCTGATACAAACATGTTCTATGCTTTTAGATTCATGATGTTTATCATAAAAGGCAGGGGGCATGTGTTTACACCCAAATTTGGCACCTATGGACGAAATAGAGGAAAATTGCCAAAATTTAGAAAGTATCGGGTTTCCTTCATAGGGCCGGTCAGACCGCAGGTATATGGCCGGTCTGACCGGCTAGTGGGGCCGGTCTGACCACAGGCATGTGGCCGGTCTGATCACACGCATGTGGCCGGTCAGACTGTCAAAGTTTGAGTCCGAAGTGAATTTCGTCGGGTCTCGGGTTTCCTTGCTCCATAAGATATGTCTCGGGTTTTCTAAGATATCTATCCTGAATTGGATGTAGAGGAGGACTTGTAGGAGGAAGGACCAACCCTATTTAAGGGCCAAGGCCGGTTCAATTGAAGACGTTCAACATATACACAATCAATCTAATCTAGCCAATTGTATCATCCTTTTACTTTTACTTTTCAGCCATGTTTCTACTTTACCCTAGTTTAGTCCATCTTTGTCGATTGGCGTCATAAATCGTCCGCCGCCGCTACGATAGTGCGACACCTCTTTGTAGGTTTGTCCCGAAAACCTTTCGTTCGCCCACGAGACGGGTGTTTATCCTTTGTTTTGCTCAAATCGGCTTCGCTAGCCGGTTTAATCTACAAAACTCATCTTGTTTTAGTTCTTGCTAGATCAAGGTGGTTGGCGACTCCAATTTCATCGCAAGGCGTTTAGGTGTCCCGATCGTGATTGTCTTCTTGCCAAAAAAATTGCCAACACAATTTTTGGCGACTCTGCTAGGGACGTGAATTTTTCGGCATCTTCAACCGGCCAAAAATCAATCTACCACGTTAATTGCTACAGTTGCTTCATCGATTCTTATTTAGCCAGGTGTTTCGGCCATACAGTCGAAATCAATCTACACTCACCCGTGTGTGGAGACAGCGACAGGAGGCCAGCAGCAGCTTGCTGTATACGGTCTGAAAATTAGGAACCAATCCTATTCAGATTGTTGTCCATACATGTTCTAGAGAAAAAGATCAGGCTACCCAAGACGATCTGTTGTTCACATAAAAAACAACATAGTCGATTACTACTGTATCGGCTATTTCTGTGAAACTTCGATTTCTCCAAATTTTTTGCTATATACACAGAGTAAGCGGGAAAGAGATCAGCGAGATCACATTGGAGGAGATGTTGGCAAGATCACTCATCAAGACCCATCAAGGTGTGATTCTTAAGCCTGGACCTCCTCCTAGATTCGAGGTAACCTCCAATCCGCCCGATCCATCTATTGCTATTCAAAAGGTTAATGATTGTTGTGTAGATGCATCTGCTATTTCTAGGTTTGCTTCTATACAATATGCTTATAATGCTATGGAGGGATCTATGGGTGTTTATACAGTCGATTGCACAGGAATCGGCTATATGCAAAACTTAGCCAACGGTCAGACCGTGCATGACGCCGGTCTGACCGCATCACTGACCACCGGTCAGACCGGACTATGGGCCGGTAAGACCGGGTGCTTGGCCGGTCAGACCGTGCCTATCATAGCCGGTTAGACCATGCCCTATCTTGGCCAGATCGGACCTCCTGCGGTCGGTCTGACCGCACCACTGACCACCGGTCAGACCGGTCCATGGGCCGGTCAGACCAGGTGCTTAGCCGGTCAAACCGAACTAACTATAGCCGGTCAGACTGGTTCCCTGGAAGTTTTGACAGGTTTTTATACCATGACTAGCAGTACTGATTTTAATTATTATTCATCACCTGTTAATACTGTTAATCATGTTATTCCACATATCCATGCTATTTGTGCCAACAGTTGCTATGAGCCAGTACAAAATCATCAAGTAGATGGATTGGCACAAAACACGCATTATGGCCAATATAATCATATTGTGCCGCCACAACCATCTATTCTTAGGGCACCAAATTCACAACCAAGGCTTGAGAATATGGAAGAGCAAATTAGAAACATCATTAGGGAATCGTTTGGAATTGAGCCAAGGAATCGTGTTGAGGTTTACCAAAAGTCGTATCTGATTATTTTGATAATATCCCATATCCTCATGGTTTTACAATACCTGAATTCACTAAGTTTAGTGGTGAAGATGGTAGTACTACTTGGGAACACATAGGCCAATTTCTTGCATAATGTAGTGAAGCTATTACCAATGATATTCTCAAATTGCGTTTGTTTTCTTTGTCTTTGTCTGGTACTATTTTTACATGGTTTACTTCTTTACCGGCAAATTTTATTCATACTTGGGCTCAATTAGAACAACAATTTCATAATTGCTTTTATACTGGTGAAACTGAGCTTAGGTTGTCTAATTTAACGTCGGTTAGGCATGAACACGATGAATCTGTCATTGAGTATATCGAAAGGTTTAGAGATGTTAAAAACCGATGTTTTAGTTTAAACACAACTCAAAAAGACTTGGCTAACATTGCATATAATGGATTGCTTCTATTAAAGAGAGATTGAATGGCCAGATATTTTTTGATGTTGATCATGTGTTGCATGAAGCTCTGGCTCAGGAAAGCCGAGTGGATGATAATAGCTTAAATGCTAGTTTGGATGATAATGCAATAACCAATATAGCCAAACCAAGCATTGGTTCAGATTGTGTTACTACTTTGAACAATGATGGAATAACATGCATGGCCGTACCAAGTGATGGTTCGGATTGTGTTACTAGTTTGGACAACGATGCATGTATAGCTGAACCAAGTATTGGTTCGGATTGTGTTGCTAGCTTAGATAATGGCATCGTTGAAAATATGGCCAAACTAAATGATGGTTTGGATTGTATCACAGGCGATAGTAAAATAGTATTGTCACCTAAGACCGAGTCACAGATCGGTTATGTGAATTTTGGAAAAGATAGTGACAATGTCTTGTAGAGTAGTGATGAAATAGAGTTTAAAGCAACATTGCATACATGTGAAAGGCCGTACCCAGAATATATAGATTCGGTCTTATACCCGCAAGGATTTGAGGTGCCCAACTTCGCAAAATTCACAGGTGAGGATGCTAGAACAACAACCGAGCATATCGGTCATTTTATTGATCAATGTGGTAAGGCCGGTAATGATGATTTGCTTAAGTTAAAGTTGTTTCCTCTTTCTTTGTCAAACTTTACATCTACATGATTTAGTTCACTTGCTCCTAATTCAATTTCTACATGGTCACAAATGGAGCATAAGTTTCATGATTATTTTAAAGATGCGAGCTTGATGAAGCAAAGACCGATTGATAATTCATCGGTCAATTGTGATACTATTTCGGTTACACCAATTGCTAAGACCGGAATTATTCGTGATTCCCTTCCTATTGTTTATATTGATTTTGACAACAAGAAAGTGTTGATTCGGTCTAGTCAAGCCGAATCTACAAAAGGGAAAAATGTTATTATTAGGGATCCTCGGCTCGAGATAGTTAGGATCAATAATGCTAAGGCCGAAGATCGTAAGGTTACAAAAGATGAGTCATCTAGTTCTATAAAGACTAAAAAGCCGAAGCTCACTTTTGAGATGCTTATGGCTAAATACAAGAAGGGATTAGCTGGTCAACGATTTGATAATCGTACTAGTGATATAAAAAGACTAAGATCGCTTCCTAGAAAGAGATTTGGTCAAACGCCAAAGCAATCAGAACCATCAGCAATATCAACTCCATACAAACCTTCGGTTGCGGTGCCATGGTATCCATATCCAATATCACTCTACGGTTATCCTGTTATGTATTATATGTCATGGATGCATCAACCACCTATGTCGTTTCATCAAGAATGGAAAGAATCGCCTAGGTCAATACCAAAGTATTCATACAACTCAAGACAATACCGTTTCTCACAAAAGAATCAGTTCGGTAGATCAAAGGTGAACAAGATAAAGAAGGTGTGGGTGTGAAAAGAAGTCAAAGCTCCGGAGATCATTACTATCAAGGAGGAGTTTTAAGATGTTCAAGTACCTACTAGAGATGCGACAAAGGGGCTACAAGCAGAGAAGACCGAAGCCAACATCGTGACTACCAACAATGGTGGTCTGACCGGGACAGTTGAGCGGTCTAACCGCCAGCCAAGGACCGGTCTGACCGAGCCATCAGGCCGGTCTGACCGACGACTCACAGCCAGTTTGATCGGGCCTAGAGGCTGGTCTAACCGGGGGGCATCTAAGATGAGTAAGAAAATTGAGGGCAACACAGAAGCTTCCACTTCGACCACAAATATCAAAAATCATTGCTTGGCTCCTACAAAACAACCACATCCGAAGTGGATACCTTCTGGCTTATCTCGCTCTCAAAAGAGGAGACTACGACGTCTTCGAGCCATAGGTCAAAAAGAAAAGAAGGCCGAAGATGTGGAGAACAAAACATGTGATAATTTGAAGCCTCGAACAACATATAAGCAAGTGTGGAAACCCAAGGAAGAAAAATTTAAGAGACTGGTGATTTCACAAAGTAGTGATAAATCAAGTTCGATGAGAGAAGAATTATTGGTCATTAGAGGTAAGTCTCCTCCACATATTGCTATGGATGATACTACGGTGTATATCTTGCCTTCGAAATCGTGCAATCAAGAAAGCCGATTTTGCTCGGGGGGCAAGACATTAATATGCTCATGAAGAAATCAAGAAAGGTAAACGGCGATGGGTACAACATCACATCTTTGAACCTCCGTTTGTTGGATGTTAAGGCAAGGTATGGGTTTATCGTGTTCATCATTATAGTATGCCTATGCCATGTTAGAACATTGCTTGCTATCTAGCACATGTGTGTTTTGCTTATCAAATTGATATTATGCATACGTGTTGCAAATGCCAATTCTGAGTGGTGGAATTGGCATATAATTTATTTAAAGTATGATTTGGCTCGTTGGTCTTTGATATTTATTAAAAGCCAAATCATGCATGTTTTGATGAATCACCATAGAAAATATAGATTTCATAATTATTGCATCATGAAATTTTGCTTCTTAGTAATCCGACTAATGTTAATGGTCAATGTGATGATTTGTTCTAGAGTTGTTTTCTTTAGAAACATTGGCATTGTTATAATATTTTGCATACATGTTTAAGTCGATTACTTACACTTGTAGTTTATTGGAATTCATGCATGTGAGACATGTGACTTTGGTGATTCATTATTGATCATACTTCAAGTGGCTAAATGTTTTGATGCCTTGATGATTATTGTTTCAAAAGTCGCTTGAATTAGTATTCATCTAGGCATATTAATTGCATGCTATAATTTTCATATGTCTAGAAAGAGGGAATTTAGGTCCAATAATTTGATATACCAAGCATCTGGCTATAATATCAAAAAAGGAGTATTTTTAATACTGGAAAAGCTGGTGCTTGATTTTAATTTTTTGGGCAAAATTGGCGAAGTCACAGACTGCGGGCGGTCTGACCGACGCATCACTGCCGGTCTGACCACAGGTGGCCGGCGGTGTGACTAGCTTTGTGTGGCCGTATTTGACCGATGAGAGGTGGCGGTCTGACCGGCATTGCGTGGCCGGTTAGACCGGGTTTGAACAGGAAGCCGGGGGGCACAATACACTTGATTCAGAGGCCGAATTAATTGTAAATTCGGACATTTGTGCCCAGGAAATAGAAGAAGACTAGAGAATTCCTTTGATTGAGTATTTGCAAAGATTCTAGTCTTGGGGCCGTTCCAAGGTTGGGCTTTAGATTTCATAGGTCAAATTTATCCTTTGTGATAGTTACGGTGGAGTACTTCACTAAGTGGGCCGAAGCCGTGCCGCTTAAGAATATGACACACACAGAGGTAATTGACTTTATCTTGGAGCATATTGTTCATAAATTCGGCATTTCTCAGACTTTGACTATGGATCAAGGAACTTCTTTTATGTCCAAGGAGGTGAGAAGTTTTACCGAATCTTATGGTATTAAATTGTTGAGTTTTTCTCCTTACTACGCTCGGGCTAATGGACAAGTCGAGTCGAGCAATAAAGCATTGCTGAAGTTAGTCAAGAAAAAGATCGAAGAACATCCAATGTGGTGGCATGAGGTGTTTTTTGAAGTGTTATGGGCTCACAGGATATCTACACATGGTGCTACCAAGGTTACTCCTTTTGAGGTGGTCTATGCACAAGAAGTTGTTTTACCGGTAGAGGTGTTCTTGGCTCTCTTCGATATATAAAGCAAGATGATTTGTCGGTTGAAGACCACAAGACCTTGATGAGAGACAATCTTGATGAGGAGATCGACAAGCGTTTGAAGGCTTTAGAAGAAATAGAGAAAGAGAAGAAGAGGTGGCTAAGGCTTACAACGAAAGAGTGAAAGCAGGATCATTTTAAGAAGATACTTGAAGAAATACTTCCCGAGCGTTTGGCAAGATGCTTAGGAAGTTCTACGGCCGGTAATATGGATTATCGCCCTGATACAAACATGTTCTATGCTTTTAGATTCACGATGTTTATCATAAAAGGCAGGGGGCATGTGTTTACACCCAAATTTGGCACCTATGGACGAAATAGAGGAAAATTGCCAAAATTTGGACAGTATCGGGTTTCCTTCACAGGGCCGGTCAGACCGCAGGTATATGGCCGGTCTGACCGGCTAGTGGGGCCGGTTTGACCATGGGCATGTGGCCGGTCAGACTGTCAGAGTTTGAGTCTGATGTGAATTTCGTCGGGTCTCGGGTTTTCTTGCTCCATAAGATATGTCTCGGGTTTTCTAAGATATCTATCCCGAATTGGATGTAGAGGAGGACTTGTAGGAGGCAAGACCAACCCTACTTAAGGGCCAAGGCCGGTTCAATTGAAGACGTTCAACACATACACAATCAACCTAATCTAGCCAATTGTATCGTCCTTTTACTTTTACTTTTCAGCCATGTTTTCTACTTTACCCTAGTTTAGTCCATCTTTGTCGATTTTCGCCGTAAATCGTCCGCCATCGCTACGAGAGTGCGACACCTCTTTGTAGGTTTGTCCCGAAAACCTTCCGTTCATCCACGAGACGGGTGTTTATCCTTTGTTTTGCTCAAATTGGCTTTGCTAGTCGGTTTAATCTACAAAACCCATCTTGTTTTAGTTCTTGCTAGATCAAGGTGGTTGGCGACTCCAATTTCACTGCAAGGCGTTTAGGTGTCCCGATCGTGATTGTCTTCTTGCCAAAAAAGTTACTAACAATTACATATATTTATAATCATAACGTTAAACAACAACTGTTATATGATGTACAAACATCATAGCGATCGTGTCGATCATATAACCTAGAATGGAATAGGACCTTCTTAGTGGCTTTATTCTGTGGACTTATGGACTGATGACGATGCTGAATTTGTGGACTGTAAAATAAGTCTATTATGCTGGTAAAATCTAATTTATTATGGTTTCTATTTAATGGATTTCTCTACATTGTTTCTGCTATACTACTTCAGTGTGCCCATTTCTTATTAAGTTAAATCTTATTAAGGAATAAGACGTATGTCACATACCCAATTATAGGGTCAAAAAAGTTTTGTCAAAAACAAAATGAAAGTAAAGTTTCTCAATTTTGTGAACCAAAATTTTTCATTTCTAATCTAAGTAAAGCATTCCAACCCAGTGCATGATTAAAATTGAGAACAAAATAAAACTTTTTCACTTCTAATGTTGAGCATTGATACATTTATACGTGTGAGCATGCATATGCATAAAACATGTTTTGACAAATGTGCCTTTTGTATTTTTGGATTTTTTAACTCGCATTTCATAATAGGACTCATAAGCAATAACCTAGAAGATTAAAAATTTGCCAAAACAAACTGCAGCCAACCTTGGGTATAATAAATGAACATAAAAAATTAATTCAAGGTTCATCTTCTCAGCCTAAGAGGAAATTTAATATGAACCCAATAACTATAATAGATGTGTGCACATAGAGTGAACACCTAAACCTAGGAGGCTACCCTAATTTTCTAAGAAATCTATGGTTGATAAAATCATGGAAAAATTTATGTGGGTGTCAAACATTAAATTCAACTCAGTACAATTTTGGTACGATTTAATAACTAGGTCTGATGACTCAAACCAATTAGACAAAACAGTCAAATGATAGACTACTTAATATCCTTTATCGGCTAAAACGACATCGTGTTTAAAAGTGAATTAAAATACACATAAGTTTATATTATAAATAATTTATTAAAATACTAGGTTAATTATCATGAATAAATATAGTTTTTATAGAATTTTTCTCCTCAATTTAGGTCCCCTAAAAATTCAAACAAGATTCAATTTAGCCTATCTTTGTTTAATTTTTGTGAACAAACTACAAATTATTTTTGTGTGCAACCAAAGAAAATGGAATCTAGGTATACTCATCTACCTCCAATAAAAAGTTCACTAATTTATCTAGCCCACATATTATGATATGAAGCTACAAAGTAAGGGGGAGAGAAATACCCTAAAAATTTTGTCCAAAATCAGTTGTACTCGTTTTTCTACCCATCCCTCTCATTTATACCTAGTGTATCACGGCTTGGACCCACATGGAAGCATCCATGGATTGATTTTCCTTTGTTCCACTCTCCTAACCGACCAAGGACGCCAGGGAACGCGAAGAACACGAGCGGACAGTGCGCAGGACATCGTCGACGCGTGGCCATAAGGTGTCAATGCTGCAAACTCCTCCCCGCGCCCTCTAACTTCCCCAGTTGAGTCGCCCATCCATGCCATCCACTCCTGTGCTGAGAGAACCGAGGGGGAGAGCTCCATCTTGTCCACCTCGCCTCCAGCGTTCCGCCGGCCGCCGGGAAGACACCATCACCGCCGTCCAACGGGTCAACGTCGTTGCCATCTTCTCCACGTTCCCAGATCCTATCATCATGCTGCAGCCACTGCTCTAATTTCACCCCATTTCTTGCAGCCATTTGATGAGAACGCCGACCACGCCATGGGAGTTCTAGAGCACAGTTGCACCGTAGTTGACGCGGTGTCGTAGGTTCGCGCAGCCGTTCCCGCTGCCTCGAAGCTTCCCCTGCTGAGCTGTTTCACCACCAAGACCACCTCACCTTCCGCTTCAAAACGTCCCAAGAACCTTCACGAATGGTGCACCGAGGAGGGAGATCGGCCACCGTCTTCTCCAACTCTGATCTACCGTTGCCGCCATCGTTCCTCCCTTCTCGGGTGAGTTTCTTGGAGTGTATTTGTGCCCATGGCCTCTGCATACAATGTTCTAACTCATGCATGCATTGTCTTGAGGTTCTTTGACTAGATCGACATGCTGCCGTTGTCCCGAAGCCTATTGCCATCATCCCGAAAATTGTCGCCATTCGCGCCACCGCTGCGATCAAATATGATCACCATTGACCGCGTTTAGACCACCTACATATGCGCAAGAAGCATGCACATAGTTTTGCTTTTGGTCGCACGGCGAGATCGGCCACCGTTCATCATCGGCAAGACCAAAATTAGGCTCCATGGCGCAGGGGCCACCCTTTGAGAAGAAACGAACTTCCAGGTACTAATTTATAAAATTCCCTGAGACTAACAGTAGACCCAGGACCTATTCATAATTATATAAAAGTTTGGAGGACTCTAATGAAGTTTTCAATTCCCATGTGCTTTTAGACTACGGGTTGATTTCTAAGACTCCAGGGGCCTATGTGCAAAATGACCAAGTCAATGACGTGGACCCCATGGGCTTTTAATTCGAAAATATAGAGGAAAATGGCTAAATCAAACCTATTTTTCACAGAAAAATTGACAAACTTATTAAATCCATATAAAACCAATATAACTCATTTTTGGATAAAATAAATTTGTGTGAACTCACCAAATGATGAACTTTAATTTAGAATTATAAAACTTGACACTCACAGTGCAAATTTTGTCTCTAAAATTTAATTAAGGAAAATCACACCTAGGGTTTTCTCAAACTTGTAAAATGCATAGAAAATTCAATTTAACTTATTTTAGGACAAACTCAAATTTTAAAGATGCACCAACTTACGAAAAATAAAAACATATGGTTACATTGTACCAAATACCTTTAAAATTGTTGGCATTAAAATGATGAGTTATAGGTAGGCTAAACTTTAGGGATTTATATAAAATTAATTTTAATTCCTTTTTGAGTAAACTCAAGCTCTGTAGAACCACCAACATACATATTTTCAAAGTATAAAATAAGAATATATGTCTACTGTATATTAATATCACTTAAATATTTATATAAGGAATAAACCCTTTAATGCACACTTCAACTTGTAAAATATGTATAAAAATCATTTTTAATCCTTTTGAAGTGAGCAAGTTTCTATAGAACCATCAAGTAATGAACTTAAACATAGGAAGATACAATATGTCACCTTCTGTACAGGTTATAGCTCTAAACTTTAAATAGATAATTTAGGTGCTAATCACATGGCATTGACTAAGCACTATATATGTATAAATGTATATATAAATACCCTCTAGCTCTAAGTAAACCAAAGTAACACTTGATGGACTAGAGAAACCATAGTACCATCCCTAATTACCAAAATTTAGTACACATGGCTCATATAATAATCTCTAGGTTAATATGTAAAGTTTCTAACATAGAACACCCCCTAGTTTATAGAAGCTATAGCAAAATAATCTAGGCCCTAAAATTATTAACCAAGATTAGATTGGTTAACCAAATTATTCATTTTGTACATCCTAAACAAAATGGAACAAGTTCTGGACCTAAACCTCCAAAGCCATCTACACGTTATAAATTATAAAACCCATAGGAAATTCATAATAATTCTAAAAATTATGAAACCAAGTCTGTTAGTACTAATAAACATAACTCTTCACCCCTGTGAAATCAAATTATAAAAATCAAATTTATAGGAATATTGTCCAAACATTACCTAATCCTATACCATTACGTCATGATAAAACTTCTAAAAAATCATAACTCCTAAACGAAATAAGATAAATTAGTAATTCTTTCACCTAAATTTATTTTAGATCAGTACCAACTCAATGTGCACAAATCACTCAATGTGCACAAATCATGCATTTTAGAGCATTTTGGATTTTTGCCTACTTTCGATGTTTAATTGCATATCGTATATTTGTTTAAATAGTTGCATAAGCGAACGAGTGAATTAGGTGCTAACATCCCTCCAGATCAAGGCAAGTTTTTTCCCTCCTTTCCTTTGAACACATTGAATCCCATGTTTTGAGGGATGAAAAATATTTGTTTGCAAAGCTGCATATGAACTTAGACTATATCGATATTTAAAACTTGGATATGGTAGTTATGTCCTAATTGCTGCATCTACTACCTTGAATAATTGTATTCCTTGCTGTTTGTACCCCTAAAAATGGTTAGAGTATATTTTCTTGTGCTCAAATAGGTTTATATATGCTTATTGCCAATATTTGCTTAGCCTTACTTAGAATTATACAAATGCTCATTCCATCGATAACTAAAATGTGTTTTTGATATATATATATATATACCCTTGCTGGGATAGAATTAATATGATGAGTATTTACGAACCAAAATGGGTAAAAACATTATTTTTACTTGGCAAACAAATGTGGCATGCAATTGATGTACTTGTATGCTGATAGGGGGAGAGATGTTTGCCCGAGTCCGTAAGGACCGAACTTGTGTCACCAATTTAAAGTTATCTGTACATCCACATTGAAGGGTTACACGGAGGCTACGCTAGCCGAAAACAAAAACTTTTCTACCGCGCAAACCAAGAACACTTGCAAGTAAGGGCCGATAGATCGTTACCGATTGGAGTATGCAATGAAATAGCCAATCGTGACTATCCGATCCGGAACTGTGGCCGCCGATGACCCGATTCCTGTGGACAAGCCGATTCACCAATCAGCCCGATTCACGATGTCGCAGCCCGATCCGAGTCGTCCGACCGCGTTCGTCGCCGATCCGCCGTAGTCGCCGCTCGCTCCGATTGCCCCGATTCGTAGCCGATCAACAGCTGTAACGTAGCAGCGCCTACCGGTATCCACACGTCCGGGGACAGAACGCCGAACACCCGTGTGCTAGCACACGATGCAAGGCTAGGGTTTGGCTCAAAAGTGGGGAGGGTTTCCGTGGAGATTGATCTCGCCGACTTCTAAAACCGCATGTGATCAGATTGATTTCGGCGCAATTGACTCCAATTGACGTACTGCAACTCTTCACCCCTCACCCCTTTATATAGAGTTGGCTGGTTGGGCCTAGAGGCCCATCGGGACTCTATTTTGAATTGGATCCCATCCGAATCTCATAGAGTTGGCCGACCTGACTTCGTAAGCCCATAGGACTCTATCCGATCGGATCTCCATACGATCGAGTCGTATCCGAGTCCAACTCGAATGTCTGTTCTTATCCCCTTAAGTGTGCGACCCTGTAGGTTCAAGTATACTCGGTTTTGGCTATAGTCTAACTTAGCCAATCGTCGGCTCGAGTCCAACTCAGACCTGTCAATAGCGGCGCCTAGCAGCACATATTGACACTATAGCATACAAGAATATAATATCGGCTCTGAACCTGTAATGTGTACACAAATCCCTTTGCCTCATGATACCAATTAAGCTATAGGCAAGATGTGTGTCATCCCTTCAATAGCTTAACCATTCACTCGAACCGTATTGGATTATCTGTCTGTTGATTGACTCCTCAATCAACTTAGCATGGCCATGCATTTCCATAATCCATTACCTCGAGGGGCCCAGAGATATCTCTTCAAAGGAGGGGCAAATTCCATCTTGATCACTCACATCCCACTCCATGTTTCATAGCAAACCCGAAAACTACCTTTATAACTACCCAGTTACAGAATAGAGTTTGGTAGTCCCAAAGTAGGCTACTACACATGTTGGAATCCATGGCGATCTCAGGTCCAAGGACTTTGTACCAACACTACCTGAGACCAACTAATGGCACATTAATTCCTGTAGTGTCTCATGGTGGGTCTATCCAACAATGTGTTCTCTAACACATGTGTCCATGTTTATTGATTTGGTATCTCCATATCCATGATCTATGAGACATGATCATCAATCAATAAACATGTCGATCTTAGAATCATATTAGTTCCAATAATATGATATATGATCAGGGATCATTTAGAAATAGATTCATACATATAGAGTCTCATAAATAAGTCACGTACTTATTGATCAATACAAGATGTCTATTTCATGGAACTGAATAACACTTTATTCATAAATACATAAACATTTACCATGATATTCAACATCTCCATGTTGCCTCTAGGGCATATCACTAACACACATGTGTTAGTATGGGATGACCTAAGCTGAATAATCTACTTTGTACCTAGCCTTTCATTAAGGTAGGCTGGAGTGTATGGGTTCGGATAACCTAGAGAAACTTCCTATTTACCTCCAAAGTGGTAGATTAGGTGACTAAGTATGTCCAATACAACGGTATTGTGCCACGTGGGTGGGTTCCTGTCGTGTCCGCCACCACAACATTAAGTTAAGGCGTGGGCCCGCCACTTAACGGTTCTAGGTTATATTCCAGTATGCCTAGGATGGAGGAACACAATGAAGGATTACGCGGAGGCTACGCTAGCCGAAAACAAAAACTTTTTACCGCGCAAACCAGGAACACTTGCAAGTAAGGGCCGATAGATCGTTACCGATTGGAGTATGCAGCGGAAATAGCCAATCAGGACTATCCGATCTGGAACTGTGAAGCCGATTCCCGCAAGCCGACAGCCGACTCCTGGAGACAGCCGATTCACCAATCAGCCTGTTCGCCGATGTAGCCGATTCGCCGAGTCATCTGATCGCGTTCTCGCGCCTCGCTCCAATGCGCTTGACCGCAGCCGATCTGCCGCAGCTGCCTTGCTCCGAAGTACCACAGCCGATGAACAGCGCGCAATGTAGCAGCGCCTCTATCGGTATCCACACGTCCGGGGACAGAACGCCGAACACCCGTGTGCTAGCACGCGATGCAAGGCTAGGGTTTGGCTCGAAAGTGGGGAGGGTTTCCGTGGAGATTGATCTCGATGACTTCTGTTGCGGATTCGGTTCAATGCGATGCAACTGATGTGTCGCGGCTCTCCACCCCTCGCCCCTTTATATAGAGTTGGTCGACTGGGACTAGTGGCCGATCAGGACTCTATTTCAAATCGGATCCTATCCGAATCTCATAGAGTCGGCCGCCCATACGTCGTAAGACCATAGGACTCTATCCGATCGGATCCCTATCCGATCGAGCCGTATCCGAGTCCAACTCGAATATCTATTCTATCCCCTTAAGCGTGCGACCCTGTAGGTTCAGGTATACTCGGTTTTGGCTATAGTCTAACTTAGCCGATCGTCGGCTCGAGTCCAACTCAGCCGACCCGTCAACAGTGGCGCCTAGCAGCACATATTGACACCATAGTATACAAGAATAATATCGGCTCTGAACCTGTAATGTGTACACAAATCCCTTTGCCTCACGATATCAGTTAAGCTATAGGCAAGATGTGTGCCATCCCTTCAATAGCTTAACCATTCACTCGAACTGTATTGGATTATCTGTCTGTTGATTGACTCCTCAATCAACTTAGCATGGCCATGCATTTTCATAATCCATTACCTCGAGGGTCCCAGAGATATCTCTCCAAAGGAGGGGCAAATTCCATCTTGATCACTCACATCCCACTCCATGTTTCATAGCAAACCCGAAAACTACCTTTATAACTACCCGTTACGGAATAGCGTTTGGTAGTCCCAAAGTAGGCTACTACACATGTTGGAATCCATGGTGATCTCGGTCTAAGGACTTTGTACCAACACTACCTGAGACCAACTAATGGCACATTGATTCCTGTAGTGTCTCATGGTGGGTCTATCCAACAATGTGTTCTCTAACATATATGTCCATGGTTATTGATCTGATATCTCCATACCCATGATCTATGAGACATGATCATCAATCAATAAACATGCCGATCTTAGAATCATATTTGTTCCAGTAATATGATATATGATCAGGGATCATTTAGAAATAGATTCATACATATCGAGTCTCATAAATAAGTCACGTACTTATTGATCAATACAAGATGTCTATTTCATGGAACTGAATAACACTTTATTCATAAATACATAAACATTGACGTGATATCCAACATCTCCATGTTGCCTCTAGGGCATATCACTAACACACAAATCGTGCTGGTGCAAGGCTAGGGATTAAGTAGTGTAAAGGCTTCGTTGTGACCTCTAGACTGTACTCAATGTGTAGAGTATGGTGGTACGACGGGCACCGGACAAAACTAGAGCGATTCACATCATGTGGATAAAGTTGTACAAACTCTACAGAGTTCTCTAAAACTAATCGATTAGCCGTGCTCACGGTCAAGAGCGCTTTGGTGAAGTGTCATGAGTATAGACTCTCAATTGTTTTAAAAATATGATCTTTTGTTTTGATGAAATGTGTTGAGTTGTGTGAGTGTGGTGATATATTGTAACTTGTTGTCATGGAGGATGACAAGATAATGATTATGATGGAATCATAAATAAATTAATAATGAAACTTAAAACTTGTTTTTTTAATTGAATTGTCAACTCCTTTGTAAAAGAATTGTGAAATAAAATTTGCTTTATGTTGAAAATGCCCCGTTGAATATATGTCAATCATATAGTATGTTAGGATTGACTTGTGCTTGCCAGTACTTTAACGTACTGACCCTTGCCACTGAAATATCCACTTTGCTTGCAGGTCTAGACTTAGTCCTTGAGTAATGTGGGTTTTTGATTTGCTTCTTCTAGGATTGAACTTAATGGGGTAAACCCCTAATCGGTGTGCTTGTGAATGGGTAGTCAAGCTTTCGCTGTTCTCTGATATATATATATATATATGGCCGGTCGGCCTATGTAATTATTAAGTTGATATAAGTCTTTAAATACCTTTCATCTTATATGTATTAGCTATGAATGTCTATGCTTGAGATGAAAGTGAAATCTAGTGCACATCCTGGTAACTAGATTCACATGAGTAAGAGTTAAGGGTATTTGAGATGTTGTAGATCTTTAGCCATTTTTGTCAAGTCTCCTGAATGTGTAAAACATATCTGGTCTTCGTCTTTGAGTGGTTTGACGGGCACATCTCAGGCTGTAGTTGACTGACAGGCTAAAGGCCCGGCAATGCCCTCGATATCCTTCTCTCGAAGCGTCGAACGTCTCATTGTGTTTGAAGGAAAATATGAGCTATGCTATATATTCATTCAAATATAATACGAGGTTTGAGTGCGTTCCGACAACATAGATCGGTATTCTACCTCAAAAGTGGAATACGAGGGTCGCTACATTAGGCCACGGCCTCGCTGATGTTATACAGTTATATGGATCAGTTCTTCGGATGGGCGACTATTATGGTCTCAAAACCAATCTACATTGTCTGTCCTCTCTTCTACCGACCACAGGGTCGGCGAGGATGTAGAATAATATAGAGTGGAACATTGTCTGTCCTCTCTTCTACCGACCACAGGGTCGGCGAGGATGTAGAATAATATAGAGTGGCCATAGTTGCGATGGAGAAGAAGGCTTTGTTAATTTTGATTGTAATTTTTTGGCTATATATCAGATATAGGAGGTCGTCTCTGCTAAAAGAAAATTGGTAGGGTTTGAAATGCCATTGAACCAAACAGGCGCCATGGGAATGAGGGAGGCAATGTGTGCTTAACCAAGTAAGACGATTGCACACTAGAAACCGTTAACAGTTTCTCTGAGTGCCCAATCTGTTCCAGCATCGTTGTGCCCATAGTTTCCTCACATCCTTTGGACAAAATTCCAAGGGACTTGCTGACAAAGTATCCCCTTGGAGTTCTTAATCACTCGCTGCGGCGATCCTCTTTTTTACACAAGCTGTCAGGCAACAAACAAAGCAAGTATGGTTTGGACTTAGCTTTTTTTTATTTTTACAGAAATGTGGCTAGTGGTACTGCGAGAGTCCATATGGATCACCCAATGAAGATAAAGATTTCGCGACCTTATATTTGCCTTCCAAGGAGCCCAAAATTCTACACGATAGTGATTATACCACAAAGCTATTTATAGTCTAACGGATACAGGCCTTGCAACCTAGCCAACTGATTGCCTTATTTTCCATCTGTTTATTGCATCAGTCCCACTAACTGGGCATGCAATCTTACAGAAATGCAATGGCAAAAAAACAACATAGTGAAAAATAGAGATCATCTATGCCTCATGCCTTCTGTTCTGTGGTCAAATCACCCCATCTGACGTTGTACTTTGCTGCAAGGTAGTGAGCCCCTACAGGACCGCGGCTTCCATAAGGGTATAACTCAGGGGCTATCCGCTTCTCTTCCAGCTCCTTGAGTAAGGGAGTGAAGAGCTCCCATGCGGCATCCAACTCATCAGAGCGGATAAAAAGCCTTCGCTCTCCTTCGATGGCATCAAGCAAGAGCCTCTCATAAGCATCTGGTATCTCCTTGGAGTACCTAAGGCAAAAGTTAAATTTATACAAGTGTAGCAAGATACAATAAGCACTCCAAAGTACCAGCTGAATGATACTAACAGATTACTAACGAAATGATGCAAATGATACATCATGTGCCACGGTGTGATTTTAGACAGAACTCAGAAGCATGCTAGGCTCAAAACGTGAACTCAAAAAGGGTAGTATAATAACTATATTATGAGATATAGCAGGAGATAAATTTCCCTGTTTGGTATTTGCTACTAGGACCGTAACTACTAAAAATCAATTTGGCCTAACATATCAACAAACTTAAATATCCAGTGAAGTATAATACTCAATTTTCTTGGAACAAAAAAAAACATCTGGATACAAATGTAAAAATGATGGAAAATTAACCTTACCTTGCTGCATAGTGAAGATTCAAATTACTTCTATCTAGTCTCATACCAAGACCAGGAATTTTGTTGTTAATCTTCAAGTAGATAGCTTCATCAGGTTGCACACGTATAACAAGTTCATTAGTGGCCGTATCAAGATCAGTCCCAAAACTCCTCTTATAAAGATTACCAGGAACATGTCGGAACTGTACTCTAATCTCAGCCCTGGAATTCATATATTTTCCATGTAAGAGCACAAGCAAGGATCCTTGACATACAAAATAATCCATAAGATCTTTTTATGGTGAGTTATGGACCCTAATTAATTAATAGTAGTGCTCCTAGTTACTTGATTTTGTCAGATCAAATGTAATACATAATAAAATCTTTACAAATGTAGAAAACGTTTTATCAAATCAATCTAACTGCAAAACTTAGAAAATAATGAATAATAAGGCACAAATAAAAACAAAACAGAAACAAGAATCGCTTTCAGGATATTAATTCAAAAACTCCTCAAACTCTTAGTAAATGCACTAAACAGGAAGATGTTGGCACTGGTTAGAGGAGTAATATAGTAAGGTTGTGATTTGTAAGGACAATTATTTCTATTGATACATACCCTTTTGTATGTAAAGCCTTCCCAGCCTTCATAAGAAAAGGAACTCCATCCCATCTAGCATTATTTATGAAAAGTGCAGCTGCAGCAAATGTTGGGGTTATACTATCCTTGGGCACCGTCTTATCTTCAGTGTATCCAGGGTATGTAGTACCACCCTTTGTATGACTTTTGTACTGTCCTATCACCACATCTTCCAGTTGCAGGGGCTTCATGGATCGCAGAACTTTAACCTGGATGAAAATATAAAACAATATAACATGATCAATAAATGGTGATTTCGTGTGTAAATTTATTTGACGTACAGCACTGGTAACAAGATCAATGTATCATACTCAAGGTAAATATACAACACATATAAGAAACACCTTAAATGAAAGAATTAAAGTGGGTCGCCTCCCTAATTTGGTACATCTGCCTGTCGTATGATGATTATTGAAGGAGCGAGCACAAACCTTTTCGTTTCTTATGTCCTCCGCCTCCAAGCTAACAGGAGTTTCCATCGCAAATAGGGCTAGTATCTGAAGAAGATGATTCTGCATTATGTCCCGGATAATACCATACCTATCAAAGTACCTGTGCGATTCAACAATAAAATGAGAGAGAATCCTAGGGAACTAAGGTTATATCATAAAAGAACCAACAAAATCATACCCTCCTCGTCCTTCAGTGCCGAAATCCTCTGAGAATATCAGTTGCACATTCCTTATATACTGCCTTGACCATAGAGGTTCAAAAACAAGATTTGAGAAGCGAAGGACAGACAAGTTCTCCACTAGTTCCTTTCCCAAGTAGTGGTCAATCCTGCATAACAAGTTGAAAGGAACATAACAAACATAATTATCTTTATGAACTCTTGGCCCAGATTCTGATGAACACAATCTCAAATAGAAAGCATGTACCACCTGAAGATTTGGTCCTCTACCAGGTACTGCTTCAGACCCCTTGTTAATGCAGCAGATGAATCTGAGTCACGACCAAAAGGTTTCTCAACAATTACCCTTGTCCAACCATTCCCAGATGATGCTGATTTGCTTGCACATTTTACAACATCCAGGAATATATTTGGTGGTATTGACAAGTAGAAAAGACGGTTAGAAACTCTGGAACCCTGCAGATTAAGTACAAGAATTCACTCAGATTGTCAGATTTAAAATGGGCATGGGCATGGGCATGCATGAATTTAAGCTCTTCTTGGCATAGAGGCAGATCACTATAATCTGGATTGGAGCAACTGCATTTAGCAATTATGGTGTTTTGTTAATTGCTTTTCTTCTAATCCAGGTTGTAAAAAGAAACTATTCTGCTTCAGAAAGCAACCTACAAAATAATGGTTGGATAGCCAAATTTGTCTAATCTTAGATTTCTCAAATAAGCTACATTATTATGCACAGATGCTTTTCCGCAGCAACTTAAAGAATAAACACAACAAAGCAATTTCTGCTTTAGTTTCAGAAGTGGTGAATAACCCACAGATGCTTTTCTGCTTTAGATGCTAGATTATAGAATCCTGTTTTGCAATATTTCTCTCTGCATTCAATGTGTCAAAAATTTGCTGGTGCATATATTCTCGATGGACTAGTGTATTTACAGTTTAGGGATAATGCGGCTTTAGATATTAATGCTCATTAAAAAAAAGTAGTAAGATTATGTAACTGAAAAGCAGGATCTATGAAGAATTCATCCAAACAAAAAGAAATAATGTAACCATATGATTTTTTTCTTAGAAGCACGATTAATGACTCATTCTTGTTTTAACATGAAGTGCACATACAAACCTCTTTTTGTTTCAGCTTCTTGTCAAGGTCCATGAAATGCTCCTCTGAATCATATTGGCCTGAATGATAGAAGCATCTCTTTAGAAACTCTTCCATCTTCTCATTACAGTTTTCCCTGGAAAGAATAATACTTTCAAGCATCACTGATCAAAATGTATGCACAAAGGCTCCATTTACCTAAGGATGTTAAGAATTATGGTTAAAAAGTCCAGCCTAGTTAAGCACCTTTTATCTATTCTGCATGTCAGTGTTTTGCTGACCATGTTTCTCAATTCAGCATCTGTCATCTTGCTCCGTGCATATCCGAAGATAGTGAAATGCTAAGAAAGAAAAATACTCCCCCTTTGATTTAACAAGAGTAGCTGAAATGATATCGTAAGTTTGGAGCATATGTACACAAACCTTTGGAAGACAATCTTCATAGTATAGAGCAAAAAGTGCAGGAAATATCTTCTTCTTGGCAAGGTCACCAGATGCTCCGACTACAGTGATACTAACAGTGGAGTCATCATTTTCTGATGGAGGGCTCAAGTCTTCAAAATCATCTAAAATGATTTCTGAAGGTGAGCCGTTTTCCACCTTTGATGGGGAAGCACTTCTGGCAGCCTTCTCCACACCAGCATCCGTGGCACCTTGCACTATTGATAAGTATAAGATAAGTAAAGAGTCATTATATGATAGCTAATTGATGAACTTCATCACATGAAATACCCACTATGTGCTGGAAGTTTCAGATGGATTTTCACGTGCAGTATTAATGTTCATGCATGAGCTTTGCTTGAACGGTACTGTAGCAGAACAGTTTCGGCCTTAAGATAAGATCGCACGATTATCGGCCCCCTTTAATTTAGGGATTAATAAGGATCAAATCATCCTATCTGTTAGGATGGAATTGTATCTACATTCGTTAAACAAGCAAAAGATGAACAAACATAGTCCTTAAAGTCCAGTTCTATTCTAAATATGTTCCTCCCGAACTGATGCCCTCCTTCACCTAGTGCAGTTCTACTTCAAGTCACCTTGCAGTAACCTAACATTCATCCAACTGCTGCTTCACAACCCATAGCACGCAGAAAGGGTTACGATCCCCTGAAGACCATTGACTTCAAAATACGACTACCTAGGGTTCCCAACCTTCAATGGCAAGGAAGACCCATACCCTTGGTTGGATTGTTTTGAGCAAGGAGAGATGAGCCAAGCAGTGGCGGTGGAGAGTGGTTGGCATTTTTACACCATCTTGGTGATTGCCACATTAAAGATGGGTAAACATGTCAAGAATCTCAAGATAAGAAGAATTTATTGGCCCCTTGATCTTTGTGTTGGAAACTAATAGATCTAAAAAAAGAACAGAGGAAGTATTAAAAAAATTATCATAATAAGCTTTAAACAATTTATATTAACTGCACTTCGGTAAAAGGCATATGCACAATAACATTATCAAGGTGTGCCACTTACAACCCTAATTTTGCTATCGAGTTACTTGTACCAGTCTTAGGGTATTTCAGATTCTAAGTGGAGTATAACAGAAGGAACAAAGGTGAAACCTTGATGTAAGACAAATTTGTGAGTATATAAACTTTTTTTTCTGAATGAACAATGAAGCCACCATGCTGACACACACTTAAAACATTGCATATAGGAATTCTGCCACTAATGCACTATGCTCATAATGTTGTGTTCTGGAAAACATTTCAAGAATTGGTGGAAATAAACCTTACACATATCAGGAAAAGGAATTAACTACCTGAAATGGTATCACTTAGACCTATTTCATCATATATGGCTTTTTTTTTACAAAATGACTGCATGACCATTAATTACAGCTTTAAAATAAGATAACGACCGCAATTTGGCAGCAACAAGGGTTGTTTCTGCATAGCCATTACATTTGCATCTGGCACTGCGGAGGGGAGATGAGGAACTGATGCGATGCGGCGGATAGGATACAAGGCAAACGAATCAGCAAGTTAACCCATGCAGGATGCGACGAGCAACGCAAAAGGGGGTGGGTGCCCCCTCGATTTTCTAGAACGACAGACGAAGGGTCAAAGCCGGAGACGAGCAAATGAACTAAGAAGCAGGAAGGAAGGGAAAGGGAAAGGGGGCCCGACCTCCCGTAGTGGCGACGGCGGCGACGCGCCACCCGAGCGCGGCCGCTCTCCGGAGGCCGCATCTGGCGAAGGAGAGCGCCGCCGGCGCCGACGATCCTCGTAGTACGGCGCCGGCGCCCGGGGAGCACCTCATGCAGGAGAGCGCCATGCCTGTCTGCCTTCCTCCTGGAGGAAGGAAGAGCGGGTGCGAGCCGGCAGGAGGAGGAGGATGGAGGCGAGGGAGGAGGAGGGAGACGGGTGGGTTTTATCGGGGATATCGACGACGAAGCCTAGCCGCCAACAGGACAAGAAGAGGGAGAAGAGAGGGGCTCTTGAGATCGCCGAGGGGCAAGGCTGGGACTACGTGGAATAACAAACAATATTACTAGTAGCAAGCAGAGAGACGGGACGGGTGCGATGCGAGCGTTGTAGTTGGTGGCTGCTCGGGCGATCGGGGGCGGGGCCAAAAGCGCACGGGATTGCGGCCTTTTCGCCCCGCTGGGCGGCCGGTTGGCTTTGCTCGGGTCACCCTGCCGGCCGCGCGTTGCGGTTGGGTTGCTACTCTCTCGTCTCGTGCGTGGTTAGCACTGATGCGGTAGGCTTCCCCCCTCTCCCGTTTGAATTCAACCGGCACGTGGAGTGGAGATGATGGGTTGGCCTCTTGGTTTCGCTCCACTAATTGACCGTGACTGCCGTCGAGCCGCCATGCTGCTGTCGACGTTTCTGTTCTACAGGTTACTTTTTTTTTCTTATTAACCCATTCTAAAATATACTACCTCTCTTACTATGAATTAAACATTTTTAATACAATTAATCTGGACAGTTTATCGGAAATATCATCCCATACTGGATAACAATATTTTGAAACCAACCAAAATACTTTTATATATGTATTTGGATAAGGTTATATTTAGGTACAGAGCTTACTATATTTTGAAACAAGATGAAACGAGATGGTACAAGTATTTAATTTAAGTTTTGAATTTAACATCCTCGAAAAAAATTACAAGAGCATGGAACAATGGGTTATAGAAAATTTATGATAGACAGTTCTTTTTTTTCTTTTCTTTTGTACCACCATCTGTTGACATGTGTAGGCTGGGTGAAGATAGATCCGGGTGGTGTTTGAAAACAAAGTATATCAGCTCAAATGGTATTGTGTTTAGAAACTCATTCAATACTTTTTTCCCTGGAATGAATAAAGAAGTTACACTATCAATCAGATACGAAAATAGATACCCCATAATGTCTAGGCCCCATATTTCATACGTCAATTATAAAAAAATATCTAGCTATAAATTTACGTATTAAGCATTTCCAATAAGCTCTTTAGATGATTTTCTATAGTTAATTTTAGGAATTTTGTCAAAAAAATTGTGTTCCAACGAACTCCCTGAACCTATCCTTATCCTAAGGAGCTCCTCAGATCTCCTCACCTGCTCTCTACATCAGGCAAGCAGCTAGTCTCCCCATCTTGCCTCGCCATCCTGTTTTTTTCCTCCCACGCACCCCCTTCCTCTTCCTCCATCCTACACTGCGCCGCCCGTGCCGCCTCATTGCCGTCGCCCACGGCATCGTCGCCGCCCGCACCGCCTCCACCCTTTTGCTGGCCGCCCTCCTCCGCCACGCCACCCCCATGACCACGCTGCTCCCACGGGTTTCTCAATCATGGACAAGATCGTGGTTTTCTCGATCCTGAGCTCGTCGCCGATGGAGATTGTGGCGACGGGGAGCAGCAACAGAAGACGACGGCGGTAGGGAAGCGTCGAGCGGAGGGAAGCGAGCTCTTCTTTGCACCCTCCCACCGGTTGACCCCATGACCGCGCCCGCGGCTGCGCCGCCCACACAGCCCTCGTCGCCGCGGACCCCATGGGTGGTGGCCGCCCGCCCCGTGTTGCCCCCTAACACCGCCCCACCCCTCCCATTGGTCGACCTCATGGCCACGCCCACGCCGCGCGCCTCGCTCCTCCCGTGTGAGAGAGAAGAAAGAAAAGAGATAAACATGAAGAAAAAGAAGAAGAGTAATAAGAGACGATACGCGGGTCTTTTCTGTCATAGACACATAATAGAGAGCATAGATGGAGAGACTGTTGGAGGAAACAGCGAGTTGGACTTGGTAAAACAAAGACGGAGCTAGCTATATGACTGTTTGGAGAGCGTAATTTAAAGAGTCTATTGAAGATGCTCGTACTTGTTAATGTGTTAATCCATATGAAATACTTGCTTGCAACGGTTTAGGAATATTTCTACATAAATACTATGGACTTGGTCCAAACTTTATAACTTACTAGTAAATATGCCCGTGCGTTGCAACGGGCGTCATTTTATTTTTATCATAATTATTTTAAAGTTAAATTCACCAAGGGGTTTTTCTGCAAAATAACCAGACGAACTGCGAACTGTTGGTTAATTTTATAAAGGAGTTTTCTGTAAAATAGTCAGATGGACAAAAATTTTAGATAAAAATAATACTTGCTTTATAGATACTTATAGATTATAGATTATAGATATTTGATTGCTCTAATATTCAGAACCCCCTTGGCATGGCTCTGCTTCTCCAAAAACAGCCAGTGTGCTTCTCCTAGTATAAGCAGCTTTTGTGAAAAAGCCAAAGTTGTTATGAAAACCGTTTGATAAAATAGCTTCTTCTCTTTTATTTGAATGGATGATTGGCATCTAATGACCATTTTATCCTTGTTTATATTTGTCGTATGTCTCATTATATGGTATTTTAGCTTGAATACTAATTTTATTTTTATATTACTTTAAATTAGATAATTTATTATTATGTTAATTATTAAAAAGTGATTATTTAATAAATAGTGATTATTTATTTAACAGTGATTAGGTAACAGTGAGCTTGTCCAAGATAATTTTTTTATGTTAATTATTAAACGGTTATTATTTATTTTGGCTTCTTTATTTTAATTACTAAACAATAAACAATGATGGTTTGAATAAATTCGAAAGTACAAATATGGAGGAAAAGTGGCAATTTTCGTGTGATTATTTTCTAACCTCAGGGACAAATGGTAAGCTGCATTTGGAATGGGTGAAGAAGGCAGGCAAAACCACTATTTTGGTTTGTCATGCGCAGTAAAAAAATTACTTCAGTTTTTCTCAGCTTTTCCGCAGAAGTTCTTGCATGCAAAACGCTTTGTCAAAACGGCTTCTGAAGCCAGGTAAAAACACCCCAATAAGCCGTGCCAAAGGGGGCCTCAATCTCTCTGCAAATTATTTAGACGCATACTGGTCAGATACTCAGATCACCCATTCACCTGGCTGTGTACTTCCATTTTAGATGTAGAAACCGGTTTAAAGCATTTTCTAAATAAAAAAAGATCACCCATTCACCAAATAAATCATAGAAGCCTGATGCCTGATGCTGCAGTACATTTTTTTCTTCAAAAAAAATGCAATGATGCAGAAAATATGATTTTGTTTGTGCTTTTCATTTTTCAACATAGAAGCCTTGTTCTGATCATTCATGTGTTTATGTTTGCAGGTCTTAGGCATTTTCTGAGTGGCAGCAACCTGTAGCAAGTTGATACAAAAGAATATTCTTGTCTTGTTTACTTTACCTTTTAAACGAGAATGTACATTCCTATCCTTGAGGGAGCATAAGAGCAGGAGATAGGTACTAGGGGTAATTATTTTTCCAAATGGATCAGTCACAGAGCATAAGCATAAATTGTGTGTGAAGTAATGTCAATAAGTGTTTTCACCTTTCGGAATCTGAACTAGATAATTCAATCCTGTGAAATCATCCAACCCAACCGAACAACCTTAACAGTTGGAAATTGGTAACTTCTGCAGCATCACTGCCTCAAGGATCTCTGCAGTATCCACTACCACAGTTTACTGAATGGTTACCTCCAGACATTTTTGGCTAGTCAGGCTCAGGCGCCCAGACTGGTCAAGACAGCCATATTGAACATTTCAAGCAGATTAATGAAACTGCATACCTGGAAATAATTGCCGAATCCGTGCAGTTGTTTTTTGTCAAATAAGTTTTCGATTACAGAAACATTACAGCGCAACTTAACTAATGAGGTGTTCACAACTCCCTGGTTACATTACCAACAGAAACAATAAGTTTGATATCCAGAAACACGGTATCCTTTTGGTTTTGGCAAGTACATACTTCTACCGTTCTATCTACTTTCTGTGCTCAAGTTATTTTTACACGGGCATCCATCACTTTTTTGGGGATAACATTCTCCAGTTGGAATTATGAAACAGCGTAGAGCAATAGAATTCCCTAAAATTAGTAATTGTTGTTCTCCATATCATTAGCAGCAAGGATGAATCTTGATACGAAGCCAAGCTGCTGTAGGTACATAGAATAATTAGACAGTAGGAATCAGTTGTAGCATTCCTAGGAAAAAAATACCTTAAGTGAAAAAAATTTGCGTGCTGTTTTTGGGCATGAATTACACACTTAATGCAAATCTTATTTACAGATATCCCAGTAGTGCTAGCAAAGGAATCGGCATTATTATTATTCTACACGTTTTAAGGAGTCTTGCTAGTGTAGTGTACACAAATTACAGCAATGATCCTTAGTGTAAGGAATAGCAGGTTCTGACATTTGAATCCTGTTTAGAGTAGGAATTTTGCAGCAAGTTCGTAGAAAACAACTCAGAAAAATACTGTTTTAAGATCTAGATCAGAACTTAACGTAGAGTTATATCCCCTTTCCAATAACAATAGGCAGGCAACACAATGAGGCAGAATGCATACACTTGAACAAAATGCAAAGCCACAACTTCATGGGCAATTTAGAAGTCAAAGATAAATGGAAAAATATGGAGTGCAAACCATATATTTAGTGCAAACCTAGAAACTACCGGTCTACCATAGGATCAAAAAATAGGCGCCTGTGAATCGTCCACGTCATCATGAGTAAAAGTTTTACTCCCCACGTCACCATGAGTAAAAGTTTTACTCCCGGATTTAACCATGAGTAAAAGTTTTACTCATGGTAACGTGAACAAATCTCAGACATCCAATTTTATCCTACTTTAGTTTCCAGGTTTGCAATATATATTTTCCTAAGATAAATGAAAGTAACCTTACAAAAAGAAAAAAACATCTCATGGAAAAACAGCAAAATTGTTTCATCAAAATTAAAAAGAGAAATTAAAAGAAAAATAACATGGAATTGCTGATTGTACACATATCATGGATTTGATTGCTGAATATTGAAAAATAGCTATAAAAAAAGCAAAGGGTGAGAATCATGTTTATGTTCGCACAATTGCATATTAGAAATGTGTTGCCAATAGCCAGTTGATATTAGAAAACATTGATAGAATGCAAAGCAACAGCTCAGACTAGTAGTGTCGAAACCTGATATTCTGCGTTTGGAAGGACTGACTTTTGCCAGCAGCATTACAGTTTAGGTCGTTCCTTGGGTCTGCACTGCTTGATTCTGTGGAATAACACGAAATTACTGTCAACATCTCATGCTGACAAAATGCACAAATGAATGCAAATCAACTATGGTGGCTCACCTTTGCTTTCAAGACTTTCTGGCTTTCACTGAAATACTGATTAGGATGATTGATTCCAGTATCACATGAGACAACATGTGCTGCCTCGAAAGTCATCGTGCAAGCTAGCTGTGTATTTCATATCTCAGATGATTCAAGTAGCTGAAGTTTAGAAGATTGCTTATTAAAGGTAGAACTGTGAGGTGCAGTACCTGGTAGTGCCTGTTCTTCACTTTATCCATTATATCTTCCAATGGATGTCCACTGATTCCCATTTTATTGAGAGCTGCTCTCAAGTTCTCTTCACTAGAAATACCACAAGAAAAAGACACAGGTTACTCACAAAGACAGTGCACAGCTGTAGGTTCTTTTACATATTCGATAAATAGCCTACTGTCAACAGAGTTTTAGGATACAAAATCCAATGTCCCATTGACATATTCGATGAATAGTCTACTGCTAACAGAAAGTTAACCATAAAACAAATAAATGCTTAACTACTCTGCTAATGGCATGGTAGAATGAGATTATACCCAAAATGTCGATAAGGGCAACCATGGTGATCACCAACACCAGGTGTTGCAGAGATAATCTTTTGACATGAATATGGAGTGTAATCCTAGAGGAGCCATTTGTCAGAGTGATGAATAAGTTGATTATCCATACAAGCAACAAAGATAGATCAAGGGGCTTACTGTTCGTTTTCCTTCCTTTCCATAGTTATGCCTGATACTGTAGGCATATTCCTTGTCAAATCGTTCAGAGCCAACCTTATCCAAAGAAAACCCAACATCAGTGAAGCAATATAAATTGTGATGGCTTGCACAATGCAACACGGGGAATAATTGTTTAGTTTGGGGATTCTTACTGGTTAACTCAATGTTTAACACTATAGATAAGAATGCAATACAGGATCCTATAGAATATTTTCTTGACACAGCTTACTTGTATTGTAAAGGAACTGATAAGGTTTGCATGTGCTATTTCCAAAACATAGTTGCTGTTTACATTCTGAAAGAAAATTAGGCACCTTCTGAGAAAACTCTGCCCTCCAAAATGCTAGAGCATCTTCTAACTTTAGTCCAGCTCCCTAAACCATAGTTTTAAGAAGCATGTTAATGTGATATAAATAGAATAAGTGCTCACATAACAGAGCTAGTATTAAGATAGTTCATTTAGTTATTACCTTAAGGAAAAGACCAAACTGCATTCTCCCCCCATGCTTCAGATGATGGTTTTCTCTCAACTGAAAAAGAAAAGCAACCACTAAGTAACCTGATCACAAGGTAAGCAATGTATGTGAACTTTTAAGGTGCCTTGCCTTCTCTAGCATGTGGCGCATACAAAGAGGGAAAGAAGTTTTAGCCAGTTGGTCAATATCCTTGAGAGAAATCTCAACAGCATCCTTTGGCTGTATAAAATATTGAATATTTGATAAGCCAGACAATTAATTAACAAATATAGTAAACATTAGCATTGAAGAAAATCCCATTAACAATATCTGAAAAAACACCTATGGATAAAGCACCATACCTGAGAGTAATCAGGTCCAAAATATGCATTACTTAATGCCTCGACAATCTGTTAAGATAAAAACGGATTATAGAAGTTCTGAAAAGATTGTCAGGAAGAAATACGGGAAGTGGTTAATTGATACTCACAGGAGTCAACCTATCCTTTTCTTGTTCCTTAATGGTGGCCGTCCATTTTCTGTACATTGAATTATTTACATTATAGCTTTGTACAGTCTGTACTAAAGAGTGTTCTCAGTTTCAGAAATAAATCCAACTATCAAGGGGCTTTTGTTCTATGTAAATTATTGGCAAATAATAGACAGTGTTGTTAATGTTCCTACTATATCACCTAAGGATGCAACATTTTTTCCTGCAAAAACTAAGAAAATACACTTCCCGAACACAATATGTAACTAGGCAGAGCTAAGTAGAACGTTTGTACCATGTACCTATTTGTTAAAACAAGTGCCTTCGAGATGTTGCAGCGGAATTGGGTAACCACAAGCGAAACCACCTATTAAATTATATAAGTATGTTTAGAATGGGCAGGAAACAATATCCAAAAAGTACATAGAAGTTTCCATTCTCGCTTTCACAGCAAACCTGACTCATCGCGACATAAGCATGTCCTTTTGAAAGAAATACTCGGCGGCTGGCAACAAGATCTGGAACTTCTTCAAAAGGCACCTTAATTGGATTTGAGCAAGGTTTATTTAGACTGGGTAATCACAGGAACAATATTTTTTCTACTAAATATGGAATTGAAGAGGTAAAATAAACTGATGCAAATACCTTGAAGAACACGGATTCAACTGCAAAAGGAAAACATAGAACAAACTTAGCAAGTGAGAGATCACATCTGCAAGCAGCAAAGCACCATTGTACTGAGACAACATAAAGAACAGGTATCACATAGTAAGGTGTTCCATACCAGCTGCAGATTGACCAATGGTGCGTGCAACTTGGCTCAACTTGTCTTTGACACCCTAAAAACATGAAAACAAGAACATCTCACTACTGTAAATATTACTCAAATAATCAAGGTCCAAGTCAACAGTGTCCATAGAGCATACCTCAAATTCCGAGTGTGGCAATGCTTTGTATGGAAGTTGAAACTCACTCATAAGCATCCTCTGAGAAATACAGTGTGTGGCAAGGAACGGTTAAAGCATGGCAGCTTTCCTTGTATGCAAGAAAAAGACAGAAAGTCACCTGTGATTCAGGACTCTCGAGCCGAAAGCGATAGCGAAAAAGCATAGTCTCCATGGAGAGAAACCACTTCCGCAGCTCCTCCCTAGAATGCAGGTATGGTACAAAGCCTTTGAGAAGTTAGCCAAAGGCTCAAAGCACCAGAAGCAAACCACCGGCTTACTGTCTATGGAATGCCAAGTACTCAAGTGTAACGAATGTTAAGCTTACGTTCTGCAGTAGACAAGACGGAGAACAAAGTGAGATATTATGTCCTTGTTCAAAGTCTCTGCAGGATCCTGGTGCCTCATACGTGCTTTCCACAACTCCTTGACCTAAGCACGAGGGAAAACAGATAAAATCACTGTTAAAGAAAATATGATAAACTTCAAAACTAGAGCTTGAAACTAACTTAATCTGAATTCAGACTAACGCGAAAATATGTTCAAGATTGAGATCGAAAAGGACAGCAAGAAATGAAATTTAGTTTGCCCCAATGCAGGAAATAATTCGGATCTTCGTGGTAGAATTGTAACGAGATGTATAGAGAGAGGATGGCTCACCAATTTCTCCATTTCCTCCGGTCTCTTCCCCCGCGAGAGCCCGTCGGCGATCCCCTTCAACACTGACCAACACAGCAGCAGTCTAGATGTCAAATCGTTAACACAATGCGAGGAAGGAAAGGAAAAGAGGACTCCACAAACGCCGCCATAGTGGAGGGGAGAGGAGGCGCCCGCACCTCGGAGGCGGTCGATGGCGAAGATCTCGAACTCCTCAAGCCGCACCTCCAGCTGCGGCGCCATCCGGTACGTTGGCAGACCTCCCGCCCCGCCGCCGCTGCCACCACCTCCTACGCCGGCCGCCGCCTCCGCCGCGCGCTGCCGGTGGGATCTCACGATCTCCATGGCGGCGGCTAGGTCTTTTGGCTCGAATCACCGTTGGGAGCGACGCGCTAAGCCCTCCCGTCTATCTGTCCGCGCGTGTGGGACGCGGGATGGCGCGAGATTGGGGATTTTGGTGGCGTTTTGGCGGGAAACTGCCGCGCTTTTCCCGCCGCTAGGACTTTGACGGTGCTAGCTAGTGCTCCGGGGGGCTTTTAACTATTAGCGCTGTTGAGTTGTCACTCTTTCTCTCTTTTTCTTTTTACAGAAATGTCACGGGAGATAGAGGTAATTTTTATAAATTACCAATTTTACATAGTTAAAACGTCATATCAGCCGAAAAGGGTCTTAAAATGACTCTTTTGCCCCTGATCAAAGTAAAATTGTTTATCATACGAGAGAAATTATCATGTGCAAATATTCGTTCAAATATGAGAGAAAATATATACAAACATATGAAAATAATATTATTTATTGTATTAAAAAAGTTTTATCATAGAAAAATATTCGTTGAATAAATTTAACAAATATAATAATATATTCAACATGGTCACGTTTCTAAAGAACGGAATCATCCATACTAGTTCAATATATATTGCTAGGCTGACATGTTCACAAGCCCATGATAACCCTTTTATTGGATATGATAAATAATATTTTTATATGTTTGTATATAATTTCTTTCATATTTTAACGAATATTTGCTCATGATAATTTCTCATATGATAAACAATATTACTTTAACCTAGGAAGAAAAGAGTCATTTTAAGTTTTCTTTCCCACTTACAAAATTGACATGGCGCTTTAATTAGATAAAATTGGCAATTTGTAAAGATTAGCTCTCTCTCCTATGATGTTTCTGTGAAGAAATTTGGAAGAGTGGCATCACACTGTAAGAGTGGCAAATAATTAAAACCCCGTGCTCCTGAGCCGAAGGAAGGGCAAGACTAACGCGTAAGGGCACCAGCAATGTATATAGTCAAACCTATGTGGGTCCCATGTAGACGTAACATGCCCACAATGTATATAGAAGGTTTAGGCATCAAGCTGAACCCCACATCTCCCAACCACTCTAGCTCTTTTTGTCCCCTAGCCTTCTCCAGATCCACTTCTTCTCCCAACACAAATAAGAGGGGTTTCTTGGCGACGGTGGCGCTCGTTATCACTCATGACGGAGCTCATAGGAGGAGCAGGTTGCATCTCTTCTCTCGTGCATATCCGACGGTGCTAAGTGACGCTTCTCCGATGGTGGTGCTTGTGGCAGATCCGGCGATGGCAACGACATTTGCGGGTGGATCTACGAAGGCGACGTCCATTCCCCCATGCGCAACGGATCCGAGATGGTGAAGGCGGGAGGAGGTTGCGATGGCGGAGGCGGGTCACGACGGTGGCGGCCCGCGGGAGGAGGCTATAGCAGCGACGGTGGCATGGGTGGGGTGGCTTGCGGGAGGAGGTCACAACGGCGACGGCCTCGGCGCGGTGACTCGTAGGTGCCCTCTTTCCTTTCTATGGTAGCTAGGCAGCAAGCAATGGAGAGAGAAAAGTGTTATAGAGGAAAAGATAAATAATGGTTTTTCTCCTTATGGCCATGTCTTATAGCTAAAGGTAGTGTGCGGGTATCACCCCGGGGTAGCCCACGAAGCGGAGTTAAGACCAACTAAAGTCGGATTGATAGTCCTCAGGGGGGTCAGAAGCCCGACCTCTTCGTGGGGTCACGCGCCCTGACCTCCCATCTATCTCGACCAGGGTTTACCTTTTCGTGCGCGTGTGCCGTGTCGCCCTCCGTGATAGCGCGGTTTCAGCAAAAACCGCGAAAACCGTAAAACGTGAACATTAGTTTTCATGACGTTTTGCCGTATCGCGGTTTTCGTCCAAACCGCGCGAAAACCGCGCCGAAAACCGCAAAAACCGAAAAAACGCAATTTAAATTTGAAACAAATTCAAATCCGCGTCATGCCACGGTTTTCGCTCAAACCGCGCGAAAACCACGCCATATACCGCGGTTTTCACGGAAAACAACATGAAATTTTTTTATAAAAAATATATTTTTGTGTTAAAATGAATTTTTCAATTTTTTTGAATTCCCACGAAATTATTTAAACGAAAGCGGGGATGTCGTGCCGCACCCCGCGAAACACGCGAAACCGCGAAAACCATGACGGTTTTCGCGGAAAGAAGAACCCCGATCTCGACTACGGTGTTCTATCGTGACTACGACTCATCAACCCGACCACAGATCTCCTTGGGATAGAAGTCTTACCTCGCAAGGATTGTAGAGGAGACAAAGGAGGGGACAACCTGACAAAAGATGATGTCACCTGACAGGACTGCGCAGAAGGCACCTGCGTAGGACGGATCCCAAGGCAAGATGGAGCATGAGATACCCATGGCGCGCAGAACCCGGAGGATCTCTATGTACTTTTTAGATGTTGTTTGTACTTGCTTTTTAACCTTTAGTCTTAGCTTTTTTGGGCCCCAAGTCCTCTTGTAATTGTCCTCCTTGATCTTTAAAAGGGAGGACAGGTCCGCGGGCGGGGGGATCTGTTCTTTGGAAGCTAGTTCTAATCACTAGAGCCCCAAGAACTCACGTCATTGTACCCTGTTTCATATACCACCTCAACAAAGAACACATGACGTAGGCTTGTTATCTTTTCGAAGGGCCGAACCTGTCTAAAATCATTGGCTCACATTCTTTTGAGTCGACCATCGTATCCTTTCGATGGACATTCCCGATCACTCTTTCATCTCCTCGAGTAGTCCCCTTGGAGGACTGATCGATCACCCGTCGACAGGTAGCTCATCCAAAAGATCCTTATAAAGCTCACTCTCACAATGTATATGGACTGCTTAGGGGGCTTAAGACCCCCTCTATTTTCGCATTGTGGACGACCTAACGCAACACATACGCATGATGAATAGTGGGGATGTGTTTCGTGTCCTTAGTCCTCAACCAAAATTTCTTATTTTAGCGCAGACACGTGATTAGATAGATTAATCATGTTTGGCTAGTAATTTCATGCACATTTTTCTATTTGTTAGTTTTTTCTAATTAGACCGCATATTACGAAGTACATTAGCTTCTTTTTTAATAAGCGCCATAATGATAATTTTGTGTTGTTACTTTCAACTTAAAATTTCAAACTTTTCAACACATATTTGAAAACTTTCTACCAATTTTTAAAATTTGCAACTCGAATTTAAAATTTTCAACTCAAATTTTGAAACAAAACCCAAATTTCAAAACTTTGAAACCATATTTTAAAACTTTCAATTCAAATTTCAAAACTTTCAACGAGAAAATTGAAAATTTCAACCCAAAATTTAAAACTTTCAACTCAAAATTTTAAAACTTTCGACTCCAAGTTTTGAAAGCTGTCAACTCAAAATTTGAAACTTTTAACTTACAATTTTGAATCTTTCAAATTTGGGTTGAAAGTTTCAAATCTTGACTTAAAAATTTTCAAATATGAGTTGAAAGTTTTAAATTTTGAGTTGAAAGTTTTAAATTTTGACTTGAAAGTTTTTAAATCTAAGTTAAAAGTTTTCAACGAGTAAAGAGAAAAATAGATTGAATAACATGTGCGTTAATTTCATTCATAGAGCATATGCGCTAAGTAGGATTCCCCTTCTCAACTTGGATAACTATGTGTGTGTCTTCTTTCAAAATAAGCTACGGGCAATAAAATACGGTAATTTAATATATAAAAAGGTAATTTCTATGAAAATAGGGTGAACCAATGAAGTTATGAGTAGAACGACAAAATCATTTCTTTTTATTTTTCTTATATATTTTTTTACCATTCTTCTCTCTATTTTTCTCACATCCCGACAAATCATGTAACTAGTAAATCAAGGGGGAAAGTATACTGTAAATATTGAACCAAAAGTTTTCATTTGAGTGAGGCATGGATATTCGGTTTTCATATAAAATAAAGTGCATGTGCATAATAGAGGCATAATTTTCACTTGGAACTTAAACAAAAGGGGCCAAAGAAATTTAGGAAAAATACCCAAAAACTAAAAAGGGGCATCAGCAAATCAACCACAAGAATTAGGGACACATTACAAAGGTGAAAAATAGGAATTAACATGAAACTAGATTTGACCCTAGGAAAATTTTCTAAGTGCTGTGCTGACCGAGACAGAACTTTGGAGCTGACTTTGAACTGCTGCCAAAATTAATCCAGCAAGCCCTAGGCGGTGAGACTTGGCATTATTGTAGATTGAATAATATTTTACAAGTTTGCCATAGATCACCACTCCTGAATCAGCCTGGAAGCAATTTTAAACGAAGCCTAAAGTTGTAAAGCTGTCACTGCATCCAGACTTAGAAAATTTTCAGCTTTCCCATCTCTTCTTCCTTTACCCACTGCCATGCGGGCCATACTGACCTGTGGGGCCGTGTTGCCAGTGACACACTATGTTCTCCCTTGTCTCACTCGCCTAGACGCGCGCGCCACGCACGGGAGCACGTGTCACGTGCGAGGAACGCGCCGCGCACGCGTTGTTCACTGCCGAGCCGAGCCCGTTCTGCCGCGCACCGACGACGACCAAATATAAGCCCGACCGGCCGACCACCGCAGAACCCTTTCCAATCCTGTCGTGTTCCACCAAGAAGCCGACACCGAACAGCCCGAGAGCGCCTAGAAACCTCCAGCGATTCCTCTCCACCGGCGAGCAAGATCTGATCGCATTTGAACTCCGTTGAGCTATTCCCTTAGGCAAGGCATGTTCCCAACTCCCTGATCTTTGCTCTCTCTAACAACCAAGTTTCACTCCAAATGACGCAGCCGGTGACCGGGAACACCACCAAGCCGAAGCCATGAACTGTGTGTTTTGCATTGACCGCCGCCGAACCACCCGCTCGTCGCCAGCCCTCCACGGTGAGCCATTGCCAAAGTCCTTTCGCCACCGTGTTACTTGATGCCTGACAACGGTTGAAACCGAAGGAAATCGCTGGGAAATGCTTTGTGGAAGGAATCCCTCTTTTCTTCCCCAACTCCGGCCGCTGCCGCCGAACCCGCATCTTTTTCTCTCCGGTGAGTTCTCGCACGATTCCTCTTGATTCAAGCGTCCCTAGTACTCACTTGACAAGGCCCCACACTCCATTTTCGCAGCCGCGCACTGTGACGCTCTGTCGCCGTTCACCCGAAGTGAGAGCCGCCGCCGCCTTGGGACCCTGCACGACGCCACCATCACCTCGACCTCGCCAGCACCCCTTGTTTGCTCGGTAAGCTTCCTCAGTGCCCCTAGTAGCTATTTTTGATACATGCATGACATGGGAAGTGCTAGAAACACGCATGCACGTTGGTCCCGAACCACGGCGCCACCCGCTCCGTCGTCGACAACTATTCTGGCCACGGTAGCACGCGAGATAACCACCGCTAGCTTCGCCATGACATCCACTACGTTTTATCTTTTGGTCGTGACCACTCACCGGCCACCGTTCGCCGCTGGCGCCGTGTTGACGAGAAAAATCAACACGCCGGCCTAGGAGATCTGCTTAGCTCCAGTGCAGGTCCTAGAATCGATGAAGCGCGGGCGTGCCAGTCAGTTTAATCTTGCCACTGACAAGTCATGTAAAGCAACCGATTATAAAATATATCAGCCGATCGGCTAATATCCAGAACAGCCGATTGGTCGACAACCGATGCTGATATCAATCAATGTAGTTAAGAGTCTTGATCCATCGGCTGTGTACTTAACAGACATCTATATAAAAGTGATCGGCTGACAATAACATGATGATATATAACATTGCATGAACCAATCACATGATGAAATAGATATTGATTTAAAGATTAAAGCACATATCGGCTGGAAGTCCGATATCATATAATCCAAATGATAGAATATTCAATGACACCTCTGCTGCAATCGGCTAGATCCAACTTGTATACAATCCTTGCAAGCCAATGCAATACCCAGATAACTCATCGGCTGAAACTCTGATGAAACCCGTAGTGGCAGTCAACAGGCATGCTAGATATTATGGTTCTAATCACGACTTAGTAGATCAAACTGATGCAACACTAAGTATGAAAAGAAAAGCAATATCTAAACAATCAAACCCTTGGCTGATTTTCAGGGTGGTAGATGTCTAAACCAATCTAATCTAGTAAACAGTTTAGCCAATAACAACAGAGACCCTAAAACAAGAGACAACCGATATGACTAAACTAAAATACTTAAAAGATTAGATTAATAGAGACATGATAAATAGTCAGGCAAGCATGCTAACTGAACCGGAGCAATCCAAGAGACCGAACGTACTGATGCAGCCTTGGACAACGTCGACGTAGTCAATATGATCGCCTGATCCGGTAGGACGTTGGACTTATCCCTTTGATGGAGGTCGAACCTAATCGATGCAGCCCAGCGCCGGATGCCAAGTTCTGTCGGATGTTGAACGAAGATGAAGAATAAAAGGGTGGCGATGCGCCGAATTGTATTGATCGAGAGAGATATCTTTACATGAACCCCGGGCTTACATATTTATACCCATGGGATAACAGAGAAAGAGAGATCCTAACAGATTACAAATTCAAACTTTCCTAAAGATAAAAGGAAACAAACCGAATCCTTACTAGATACTAACACACTTTTCTAAAGATAAAATAGGAAACTAACAAACTCTTCCTAATTAATAGATACAGTTGCCTTTTTAGGACTCTATCCTTATATGGCAATCCTCATGAAGCACATCATTTTGATCCGACAGTGTCTCCAGTGTTATCATACCGGAATCGGCTACATCGGCTTGTCTTATCTGATTCGGTATCAGCCGATGGACACCTTAGCCGATTCGGGTTCCGGGGCTTACCAAATTCTGCTGTTAACACGCCGGCGAGAACCTCGCCACGCACCGCTGCCCTGTTTTTCCTCTCACCGAGCCACTGACGGCCAGGACCCACATGTCAGGCGCCAAATCACACGTTTAAATGTTAAACCGTCGCTGACAGCCGGGACCCACACAACCAGGTGCACCATTAGACCGTTCCAACACCTACTGCCGCTGACATGTAGGCCCCACGCGAAATAAAGATTAAATCCGAATAAGGATTCTCCAACAGAAAAGTAGCTAGACTTTGAAAATCCATAGAAAATTGAAAACAACACATTTTGACTTGGGAAAAATTTTGTTATATCCATAAGATTATAAACTTTAGGACTGTGGAATAAAAATAACTACACACAGTAGCAGATTTATTTAAAAAATCCATTTTATGAACCCAGCCAAATAGAGTAGGTTAAACTTGTAAAAATCATAGGAAAATTATCCTTACTCTGAATAAAGTGAATCAAAACCCTGTAGAAACTGTGAAAGATGTACATTAATACAAAAATAGGAAATCATATACTTTCTATGGCAGAAAGACCACCTATAGATTTATTTAGTAAAAGAGTTACTTTAGAACACTCTGACTTCCAAAAATCCTAGTGGACCTAATAAAATTCCTAAAAATTCAAACTAAATTTTGTTAGGACCATTCTTCTGTGTTCTATCAACTAAAAATAAAACACCTACCAGAAAGCCCATAGCTTAGTCTTCGACGAATTTAGAAAGATACAAAGCTACACCCCTACGCTATAGAAGGGACTATAAATAAGCCTTTCACTTTGGGAAGAAAAGACCTTTATAGAGACTCCACTTAATATATATCAATCTGAAACTAAAACATCTGCATCTCATATGCATTCATCTTGGTTCGTAAAAGTTCTCATAAATGCTTAAAATCTAAAACTTTGTACATATACATTAGACGAACCGTCGGCACCGTTCCAAGATCCCACTTGTAGGATCCGGAGGAAGGAGAACCAGGCAAGTCCTCACCTCCCCATTTGAACAAATTGACCCTAGTTTTATGGAGGTTATTTTAAAAGGGGTGGGAACTTGCATGATATTTGATGAGTAATACTAAAAACTTGATATGAACATGTTTAGTACTACTCCGATGTTGCATGCCCTGAAAACTCCACTCAACACTTTAACCAATTACAAACCTTAGAAATGATCAGAAGCTAAAACATAGTGAACCAATCTGAAGTCTTACGATTCATTTATCCCCATGCTTAGCTTGCTAGTAGTATACATTTTCCCATGATTATTGGGCTAAGTACCGATGTTTTATTTGCAAAGCTTATATTTCCAAAAGTTATGTTATGACAAGTATGATTTATGTTAAATAAAATATGGTACAACTTGGTTTTCAAGTTTGAGCCGCAAGTGGTATACATATGGTGTTTAGTTGTATACCGATAGGAGGAGTGTGTGCCCAGACTACCCTAAGAACTTCACTCCACGATTATTCATCTAGAATACAATACTACCACATGTGCTAGTATGGGATAGCCCTAGCTTAGTATACTATTTATGGTTTAGTCTTACATTTAGGTAGACCGAAGTGTATGAGTTCGTATAACTCAGAGGAGCTTCCTAATGCCCCGAGGAGGTAGTTAGGCGACTAAGCCTGTCCAATACAACGGTAATGTGCCACGTGGGTGGGTTCCCGTAGTATCCGCCCCCATGGCGTTAAGTTTAAGGCGTGGGCCCACCACTTAACGGTCCTATGCCGTGCTTCCAAAATGGTATAGGATGGAGGAAACAGGAAACACATATTGTGCTGGTATAAGGCTAAATCACGGATATTTGAAGGGCTTTGTTGTATATAATAAATTGGATACTTATGTATCGTGTGCATGCGGGTTAGCCGTGTGGGTAAAGTGTACACACTTTGCAGAGTTTAAACTAATCGGTTAGCCGTGCTCACAGTTACGAGCGTCGTGTGAATGTGTCGTGGGTATAGTTTTCATGTGTTTGAGAAGATTTGTACAACTCTTTACCAAAAATATTCAAAATTGTTTGCTCTCTAATTTACTTCTTTGCTGCCCCGATAATGCAAAGGATAGATGGTTTACGAACATTATACTCCTTTGCTGCCCTGTAATGCAAAGTGAGGAAGGTTTAAGAGCAATATTATTTATTAATGCCCAATTTAGTGAACTACTTGTTTGCTGAAATTAATTGTTCAAACTTGGGTATTTGCAATGGTTTTGCTAAAATAAAGTTGGCTTTGTGCTAAAATGAAACACTACATGAGCTTCTCCTTGATATTGCCGTACATGTAGTCTTAGGCTTGATGGGTGCTTGCCAGTACAATTCATTGTACTGACACTTGTTGTGTGCGTCTATTTTTATTTGTGCATAGACATGATTCCAGGGGAGACTCCTCCCGAGGTGGAAGAATTTGCCGAGGAAGTGCCATTCTACCCGGACGGTTCATACTAGGGCACCCCCTAGTCAGTTGGAGAAAGATCCTTGGGAATGTTGTTTGCTTCCGTTTGCTATGACTATCTATATAACTATTTGGCCTGACAGCCATATGTATCTCTAAGAACTATTAGGTTGTAATAGCTTATGACTCATGATGAGTCACTAAACCAATTGTCGATACCATATGCTTGGATGAAAGTGGTTAGCCGTTCCTTTTGTTAGGAACGTATTAACCACGAGTATGAGTTAAAGATAATTGAGGCAACGTAGATCTTTAGCCATTTGATGTCAAGTCTCCTGGTAGTGTAACATATCTGGTCGTTGCCATCGAGTGGTTTGACGGGGCACAATCCAGGCTAAAGTCGACTGACATTCTAAGGGCCCAGCAATGTCTCAGTTATCTCTCTCCCGGAGCGTCAGGTGTCTTGCTATACTTTGGAGAAGAATGGATGAGTTCCATTCGGCTCCTAATTATATCAAGAGGTCCGAAGGTGTCCCGACAGTAAGTAGTATCAGAGCCAAGACTGACTATAGGAACCTTCTTATGAACTGGGCGATAGAATGGCTTCAAAAGGAAATAGTTTTGAGAATCACTCCATTATACAAGTATTTTAAAAAAAATAAATCTAGCCTTACATCTTATCCCTCTTTAGATAGGCATCTCTCCAATTTATTCTATATTTTGTTTTTGAAAAACCTCATCCTACTTCTAAAAGGCCAGGAAAAGAACCTAGAAGCATAGACATGTGCTAGGGATCAAGGAAACCAAATTTGAAATAATGGCAGCCATGGGGAGTTTCTAAAGACCTCTGTTAACAAAATGTGAATGCTCACTCTTCTGAAAACGAAATTCAAAACCCGAGTTTTCTACACTAAGCCTAGAAATGGGGTAGAACGGGATAGGAACAAAACTTGTGTGTCAAAGCCGTAAATTCTTTGACATGTAGAGGCCACCAAGTATTGTGAATCCATTGCATTAAACCTATTTTGTAGCTTAACCTGGGCACGAAAGATTTTGCATACATGCATCATGTTTTAAAATGTCAAAACTTGGAACCCTGCAGATTCCTGAACTCGTAGCAGTCTGCCTTCATAATTTCGTACAGACCAGGGTAAAGCACCAAAAATTCTGAAAATTTACCAGTAGCTACTCAACTTGATCCTGATACCCCAGTAAGTTTCCCAGGATTTTCACACGACTGTAGAATAGGGTAAAAATTCGACCAGTACCACCTGCACTGCAATTACAGAACCGCGTTACTTAGGTTTGAGAGTCATTTCAGAAAATTTCGGGTGTCCATTTTTTTTAAAAAACTAGGTTATAAACGTGAGACTATATTCAGGGAACCCCAGGTATGAAACCCACAGCAAGAAAAATCTCCTCCTGTACGTCACAATAGTACTTGTTACCACCATAATGGTACCTAAAACAGATTTCGGCTCGGTCTTCTCAAAATTATTTCAACGCATTGCTGAGCCTTAACCAAGCTTCTAAACAACAAAAATATATTCTCAAATGTTGTAGGTGACTACCATGTGGCAGCCACTAGGTTATTCCAGAGGTTATGAGGAAGGATCACTACATCATATCCTATGGCTCATGCTGCAGCATCTCGGTTTTATTCATCACCCGGACTACCATTTCTTTGTTATGGAATGGAGCTCATCACTCCGAGAGTATATGGCTGAGCTACGAATATCGGGGCGTTGGGCACATGATACATCACTTTATTTTCAGGCTTATGGCTGGGATGCACCCTTTGTAATGAACGAGGTAGCGATTCAGACAATTGTGTATCTTCGACACCAAAGGCCCGGGATAGATGGATTTTTCCAGTATTTTCTAGCACGCGCTCTCCAAGCTTCCACCAATTACTACCCAGGACTAGAGGGGCAAGAGAGAGAGAGTAAATATCCAGAGCTCTTCTTAGCCGGCCTAGTCTAAGCTATGGACAGGTACCTTGCAAGCACTATGTCAGAATTGCGTAGGTTGCAAGCAAGGGTGGTAATGCTAGATAGGCGTATAGAACCACTTGGGCATCAAGGGTATTTTGACAATGCCACCATTTATGGAAATCAAGATCTTCAACCACTTACTGAAACTTTGCCATCTCCAATGGGCATTTATCAAAACATAAACATTCGAGCCCGTATGAGGGTTGGTTTTCATCGCAATCGTCGCACCATGCCAGACCCCACACTTGTTGAAGATCCAGAGCTGCTAGGACCATTCTATGTGTTCGAGCGGAATGGAAGGCGATACCGTTTGACTATGGCCACTCCAACTACCATGGTGCCACACCCTCCTATTGGATTCTCCTAGACTTCTTAAGAGAGGAATATCAAGGAAAAGGAAATGTATCGGATGTAACTTTCATTTTTTTATTTTTCCACAAGATGTATGAGATGACATCCTACTATGTAATCCTTGTATGGTCAAATTTTTGTAACGCCTAGTTGGGTACTTGGTGCTTATGACCATTATTCCATCTCTATGCAATTGTTGAACACTTGCCTCCTTTAAAACCTATGTATCGGAATGGAATGTATGTTTTTTTTATGAGCTGTTTGCTGTCCAAAGATTGGTTTTATACGAATATACAAAGGATAACTTGCATACTCAACTATTACACAACAATCCAATCTCCTTTGCGTACAGAGGGTATGTATATGTCATTTCTTTGCTCAAGAACTCATGTACTGTTGTACTCTGAGTGCAGGATGACTCATACACGCTCTGGCGCATATTCCACGGCTCGTGCCGGAAACAATCGCAACGCTGCTTCATCCGAGCGGCGTGATAATGATCCGACTCTCGCACAGCTGTTGGCCCAACAAAATCGCCTATTCAAACGAATGGTGCAAAACTCTGATAATATGGGGGCAGCGATGGCACATCATGCTAATCAAGCGCCCTCCAAATTATCAGATGTCCAACGGACTCACCCGCCGCATTTCTCTTCAGCTGCCGATCCTCTTGCCATGGACGATTGGCTGCGGGATATTGAAAATAAATTGGATCTTTGCCGGTGTGATCCCATTGAGAAGGCCACATTCGCTGCCTACTATCTCCAAGGTGCTGCCGCTGCCTGGTGGGAGACCTACCAAACTTTGATTCCTTCTGATGAACCCATCACTTGGACGATGTTCCGGGAAGGGTTCCGCTCTGTCCACATTCCAGCTGGTCTCATGGAGATCAAGAAGAAGGAATTTCTCAACCTGAAACAAGGGAGTATGTCCTTCATGGAATTCATGGAGCGGTTCAACTATCTCGGCAGGTATGCCACTGCCGATATGAATACCGAGGCCAAGAAGGTTGAAGCGTGCAGGGACAAATTGTCACCTGAGCTTAAGCATGCTTTAGCCGCCCATGAAATCAGTAGCATGAAGACCTTGGTGGATAAGGCCCTTTGGGTCGAGTCCAGCGAGAAGGAAGTGGTCGAGGACCGTAAGCGCAAGTGGGCCACGAAGAAATTCGCGGGAAGTAGCAGCTCCACTCGTCCTCGGCTGACTTCTCCTCCAACAAGCAGGCCCATGTTCTCGCAACCACCGCGGCCAATGTATGCATCACCATGACCGCCAGTTCTGGGGTATCGTCAAAATCCTCGGCCAGTACAAGCAGTTGGGGATGCTTCACGCACCGCCAACGTTACGTGCTACAACTGTGGCAAGAAAGGGCACTACTTGCCAAGGTGCCCATACCCGAAGACTGGGAAGACCGGCTCACGTCCACAAGCTGCACCAGCTCCACCTTGGGCCCCAAACCCCGCTCAGGCTGAACAACGGGGAATTCCTGCAAGTCAGAAGCCGGCCCCGACATTCGACAAAGGGCGGCTAAATCACGTTACCGTTGAGGAGGCAACCGACACGCCCGGCGTCGTACTCGGTACTATTCTCCTGCACTCCACTCCTATCATAATTTTATTTGACTCTGGTGCAACTCATTCATTCATGTCAGCATCAAGAGCAAAACAACTTAAATTGAAACCGGAATTTCATAAAATGCTATGCACATACAATCACCCGGGTCTACCTTGGCCACAAAATTATTATGCAAAGGGGTAGAATTCCATATGAATAGGGTGAAATTCTCGGCCGATCTTATATTATTAGACACCTTGGGATTGGATATTATACTTGGGATGGATTGGTCATCCAAACACAAAGGAACCATTGATTGTGCACGTGGGACTGTAACGCTCCATAGCACTAACGGACAAGTGGTTAGGTTCACTTGTGAAAAGTCTTCTACTTCCAAGCAGCCATCCACTCAATCTCTCTCTGTACCGGAATTAAAATTGGTTCCCGTTGTAAATGAATATCCTGATGTGTTTTCGGAAGAGCTGCCAGGAATGCCACCTAATCGAGACATTGAATTTGTGATCTATCTAATTCCTGGAACGACACCATTGCTAAAAGACCTTACTGGATGACCACAAAAAATCTGAAAGAACTGAATAAGCAAATCAATGAACAACTGGCTAAAGGCTTTATTCGCGCAAGCTCATCTCCGTGGGGCTGTCCTGTGCTATTTGCACCGAAGAAGGATGGAACCATGCAGATGTGTGTCTATTATCGACCCCTCAATGAGGTCACAATCAACAATAAATATCCTCTCCCTAGAATTGATGATTTATTTGATCAATTAACCTGCGCCCATGTCTTTTCAAAGATTGATCTGAGATCAGGATATTTTCAACTCAAGATCAGACCTGAAGACATTTCGAAGACGGCCTTCACCACCCGCTACGGTCTGTTTGAATACACCGTGGTTTCTTTTGGCTTAACCAATGCATCAGCCACCTTCATGAACATGACGAATAAAATCTTCATGGAATATCTTGATAAATTCGTGGTGGTGTTCATTGATGACATCCTTATTTACTCCAAAAATGAGGAAGAACATGCGCAACATCTGCACATGGTACTTGATAAGCTACGGGAACACCAACTTTACGCCAAGTTCTCAAAATGTGAATTTTGGTTAAAAGAAGTTGGATTTCTCGGTATGTCCTTTCGGAGGGTGGTATTTTGCGGTTAATCCGAGTAATGTACAAAATGTACTAAACTAGAAGCAACCATAGAATGTCTCCGAAGTTAGAAGTTTCCTTGGTTTGGCCGGATATTACTGACATTTTATCGAGAATTTTTCTAAAATATCTCAACCTCTGACCCAGCTCCTCAAAAAGGAAACTAAATTCATTTGGTCCAAAGCTTGTGAAGCAAGCTTCCTTGAACTAAAAAGAAGGCTTACCACTGCCCCAGTGCTGGTAATGCTAGATGTCAACAAACCCTTCCATGTCTACTATGACGCATCACGACAAGGACTGGGTTGTGTGCTTATGCAGCAAGGAAAGGTTGTGGCCTTCGTTGCACGCCAGCTACGACCTCATGAGCTTAACTATCCAACCCACGACCTAGAGCTAGCCGTAGTCGTGCATGCTCTAAAAATCTGGCGGCACCATTTGGTTGGGAACCGGTGTGAAATCTTCACTGACCACAAAAGTTTGAAGTATTTCTTCACCCAACCGGGATCTGCATCTCAGGCAAAGAATATGGCTAGAACTCATAAAAGATTATGATCTTGGCATTCATTATCACCCTGGTAAAGAAAATGTTGTAGCATGCTTTAAGTCAAAAGCAACGCCAACCAGTTGATGATGAATCAATAGCCCAGCTATCTTTATCAACCGAGTTCCAAAAGTTAAATTTGGGGTTAGTGGAAGATGGCTATGTTTTTGCGTTAGCATTGCAGCCTACTCTCTACTCTCAAATTAAAGCAGCCCAGAACTCTGATAAATAGGCTGCTGAAATTTTGAAGGGGATCAATACAAAATCCCAAACTTTGTACACACTCAATCCGGATGGAGTAATCATGCATGGGAAGCAAATCTATGTTCCAGACAACCAGAACCTTAGAGGGACTATTCTTACAGAAGCCCATTGCACCCCTTTAACTATCCATCCGTGATGTACGAAAATGTACCAAGACATTCAGACCCAATATTGGTGGCCTAGCCTGCGGCGAGACATAGCTGCCTATGTTGCCGTCTGCGACACCTGCCAACGGGTCAAAGCTGAGCATCAACGACCTGCTGGTATGCTCCAACCATTGCATGTTTCAGAATGGAAATTTGATGAAGTCGGAATGGATTTCATCACAGGCTTACCTAAGACCCCTAGCGGGCACGACTCCATTTGGGTTATTATGGATCGACTGACGAAAGTGGCTCACTTCATACCAGTACATGTGACATATGGTGGAGCCAAGTTAGCCAAGTCATACACCACCTCAACAAAGAACACATGACGTAGGCTTGTTATCTTTTCGGAGGGCCGAACCTGTTTAAAATCTTTGGCTCACATTCTTTTGAGTCGACCATCGTATCCTTTCGATAGACGTTCCTAACCACTCTTTCACCTCCTCGGGTAGCCCCCTTGGAGGACTGATCCATCACCTGTCGACAGGTAGCTCATGCAAAAGATCCTTATAAAGCTCACTCTCACAATGTATATGGACTGCTGAGGGGGCTTAAGACCCCCTCTATTTTCACATTGTGGATGACCTAACGCAACACATACGCATCATGAATAGCGGGGATGTGTTTCGTGTCCGTAGTCCTCAACCAAAATTTCTTATTTTAGCGCAGACACGTGATTAGATAGATTAAGTCACGTTTGGCCAGTAATTTCATGCACATTTTTCTATTTGTTAGTTTTTTCTAATTAGACCGCGTATTACGAAGTACATTAGCGTCTTTTTTAATAAGCGCCATAATGATAATTTTGTGTTGTTACTTTCAACTTAAAATTTCAAACTTTTCAACACATATTTGAAAAATGTCTACCAATTTTTAAAATTTTCAACTCAAATTTTTGAAACTCAACCCAAATTTCAAAACTTTGAAACCATATTTTAAAACTTTCAATTCAAATTTCAAAACTTTCAACAAGAAAATTGAAAATTTCAACCGAAAATTTAAAACTTTCAACTCAAATTTTGAAAACTTTCGACTCCAAGTTTTGAAACTTTCAACTCTAAATTTTGAAATTTTCAACTCAAAATTTGAAACTTTTAACTTACAATTTTTAATCTTTCAAATTTGAGTTGAAAGTTTCAAATCTTGACTTAAAAATTTTCAAATATGAGTTGAAAGTTTTAAATTTTGAGTTGAAAGTTTTAAATTTTGACTTGAAAGTTTTTAAATCTGAGTTAAAAGTTTTCAATGAGTAAAGAGAAAAAAAGAGGTTGAATAACACGTGCGTTAATTTCCTTCATAGAGCATATGCGCTAAGTAGGATTCCCCTTCTCAACTTGGATAACTATGTGTGTGCCTTCTTTCAAATAAGTTACGGGCAATAAAATACGGTAATTTAATATATAAAAAGGTAATTTCTATGAAAATAGGGTGAACCAATGAAGTTATGAGTAGAACGACAAAATCATTTCTTTTTATTTTTCTTATATATTTTTACCATTCTTCTCTCTATTTTTGTCACATCCCGACAAATCATGTAACTAGTAAATCAAGGGGGAAAGTATACTGTAAATATTGAACCAAAAGTTTTCATTTGAGTGAGGCACGAATATTTAGTTTTTGATATTGCCGTACATGTAGTCTTAGGCTTGATGGGTGCTTGCCAGTACAATTCATTGTATTGACACTTGTTGTGCGCGTCTATTTTTGTTTGTGCATAGACATGATTGCAGGGGAGACTCCTCCCGAGGAGGAAGAATTTGCCGAGGAAGTGCCATTCTACCCGGACGGTTCATACTAGGGCACCCCCTAGTCGGTTGGAGAAAGATCCTCAGGAATGTTGTTTGCATCCGTATGCTATGACTATCTATATAATTATTTGGCTTGACGGCTATATGTATCTCTAAGAACTATTAGGTTGTAATAGCTTATGACTCATGATGAGTCACTAAACCAGTTGTCGATACCATATGCTTGGATGAAAGTGGTTAGCGGTTCCTTTTGTTAGGAACGTATTAACCACGAGTATGAGTGAAATATAATTGAGGCAACGTAGATCTTTAGCCATATGGTGTCAAGTCTCCTGGTTGTGTGACATATCTGGTCGTCGCCATCGAGTGGTTTGACGGGCACAATGCTGGCTAAAGTTGACTGGCAGGCTAAGGGCCCAACGATGTCTCAGTTATCTCCTCCCAGAGCGTTAGGTGTCTTGCTATACTTTGGAGAAGAATGGATGAGTTCCATTCGGCTCCTATTTATATCAAGAGGTCCGAAGGCGTCCCGACAATTTTTTGTCAATAACCATTTTCAGATGGTTTGGTTGGTAAAAATAACTAAAAGAAAGGGATTGGTAGCCTCAATTCGGAATTACCTTGACTATTCATTTAAGCTGAGCCCTCTCTCCCTTCCCTAGGGTGCTCTAGTGATAGTTGTGAAAACCCTTTTTACCATCGAAAAAATGATTTTCGTTGGAACGAAACGTTAACAGTGGTACAATGTGCTCAAGAATTCCAATGAAGTGAAGCATCGAATTGCCACTGGTGGAGAAACCCATATTTGTCCCGGTTTGTAACCCCCTTTTATCTCGGGTATCAAACCAGGACAACGGAAGCGGAACTAAAGATTAGAATCTTTAGTCCCGGTTGAAATAACCGGGACAAAATATCATCTTTAGTCCTGGTTGGTAACAACCGAGACTAAAGATGGCGGCACCGCGTGGCTGGGTCTGCCATCTTTAGTCCCGGTTGGTAACCGGGACAAAATATCATCTTTAGTCCTGGTTGGTAACAACCGAGACTAAAGATGACGGCACCGCGTGGCTGGGTCTGCCATCTTTAGTCCCGGTTGGTGTTACCAACCGGGACTAAAGTTTTTTTTTAATTTTGCTCCTATTACTAGCTTGCTGCTTGTTTATACACATATATATATTTACACACATATATATGCAATATGAATATATATATACATAACACACATATACATAACACATATATACATAATACACAACATCAAAATTATTCTTTTTCAACGCCGCAGATTGAATACAACAAAATCGTCCACAGATTCACAAAAAACATCTAAAAAATCTACAACGAAATCGCCAAATTCCTCCTCGCGCACCACCGGCTCCGCCCGTCGCTCCTGCTCCCGCTCACCGCTGGCTCCCGCTCGCCGCCGCCGGTGAGGAGATGGCGCCCGCCATCGCCGATGAGAAAATGGCACCCCACCGTCGCCATCTCCTCCCCTGCCGTCGTGAGAGCTGAGGAGAGAGGGAGAGAGAGGGAGAGGGAGAGGGAGAGGGAGAGAGAGCTGATGGGAGAGGGAGAGAGATCTGAAAAAATAGCTAAGTGTTGGATCGGTGGAGAAGACGATGCGCGCTAGGGATATATATACCCCTGGATCTTTAGTCCCGGTTGGTGGCACCAACCGGGACTAAAGACAATTTTTTGCTATTTTCAATTCATCTTTAGTTCCGGTTGGTGCCACTAACTGGGACTAAATATAATTTTTCGCTATTTCCAAATTTTTTTGGTTCTGTCTAGGGTTAACAACCAAAAATTAAATAATTCATTAAATAAATATAGGTTTAAAATAATAATAAGTAATGCATTAAAATTCAATCAAATAGAGGTAATCATGGACATTGCACCTCTCTATGTGTTCCTCTAGATCTTGTTCCTCTTTTGCTCTTCTCTTTTTTCCTTTTCATCCGCTGTTGACCAAGACAGAAAATTCGAGTTTTTTATTTTTATTTTTTAAATAATATTTTTTCTTGTTAGGAGCACACGAGAGGTAACCACAAAAAAATTGAGCCTAAACAAGTGAAAGACATGGCCGTGGAAAATTCAGAAGACACGCTCAAAATGGACAAAAAAACTTCAGGGCTTGAGAAGACAATCTTCCGAGCCATTTTGGGAAAAATAAAATCGCCGAACATGGCAAAGCGACACACGAACGGATCCAAAATTTTTTTGATTGATTTTCATATATGGAACGTCTCAATCGGAGTCTGTATGCGAAAGTTATGGCCGTTAAAAACCGACTCAGAGTTAGAGGACAAAATGGGAACAATGCGTGCAAAAACTTGTTACGCGCACACAAACTAGACGCGACAGCTAGGGTTTTATGAAAACAAAAAGGGAAAACACACGAACTGGACTCTAACACTATCTAACCAGCAACAAGACCTCGACCAGGACACAAACTCGGCACGACGAACTCTGAAACTGAAATATGCGAAGGCTATGGCACAGAAGGTTCTAGTGACAATACAACGGAAGGTATCCGAAGAAGTGATGGTCTTATCAATATTATAGATCCCTTTGATTTGTATATCATCACCAAACTAATATATTGAGAATCACTAGTTAATAATAATATGATAATTTGTAATTACAATATAATGATCAAAGCTTCCGTCTATCTTCAATCACCCAGCCCCACACAACACCACCCCCTTTTGAATTACAGAACCTCTTAAATTAATTTCAGGCCATTTGAATCATACAACAAAATCACACAACAAATTAATTTTATTCCTTTACAACAAACCATATTTTTAACTATCGCAGTAAAAAAAGAGCACCTTCCTTCACTTTAGTCCCGGTTGGTGTTATCAACCGAGACAAAAGATATGATCTTTAGTTCCGGTTGGTGTTACAAACCGAGTCTAAAGATGGCCATCGGCCTGATAGATTCTAACAAGAATTTAATTAAGACTAAATCCTGATTGGTAACATCAACCGGGACTAAAAATCCTAGAGAACCGTTGTCTTTTTTAACCGAAACAAAAAAATATTTTCTAGTCTCAGGAACTGGGACTATTATGGATTTTAGCCAGTGAACCAAAGATCATCTCTTTAGTAGTGTGATGAGGGGAAACTTTTTTTGGCTTTGGATCTAGATGAGTTGGCTGGAAGTGGCAGCACGACAGGATGAGCCTGAGTAGAAGTATGCAAACAAAATAGAGTAGAGTAGTGGTCTATTCTACGATGAGATGTTTTATAGTGCTTGGGAGGTACCAAGGTACCTTTTACGGTTTTAAATATCCACCGTTGATCCCTTCAAGGGTAAATCAGTAATAGGAAATATTTTTACCTGTGTAGTTTAATTTAATTTGGTAATTGTTTGTAGCGATCGTTCGTGAGGCTCCGTCCGATGCTAGCTGCCTAACCTTGCAGCTCCTCCACTTGTGATCTATTTTTTTCGTTCTCCCTAATTCTCAATCTGTTTAACTGATAGATCGATCTGTTGTTCTACACAGATTTATATCGCTAATCCAGAACCATCTCTTGAGTGTCCTCTATTCTGTTAGGAAACAATCGGCATCGACAGATAGATGATGAAAAACGACAGATCATAGAGGACACGTGATTTAACGTGGAAAACCCTCCTAAAGCAGAAAAAAACAAAGGATGTCAGCTAGCAAATTTTTACTATATCGGGTGAGATTACAAACAATGGGGATTTACAATACTTTCTCTCTTATCTAGAACAACGGCTTACAGAAAGTATATATAAAGGTGAAACTTTAAAGGGCGACAATCCATGCCGCGGGGGGCTTTGCCCCTCCCCCGCATCCCCAGGTGTTCCCAGGTATGGGAGTCCAACACAGTGGGCCCCCGCTTCGCTTCGGGCCAAGCCTCTGGTGATGGGCCTCCGCTTTGCTCCATCCGAAGTCGGCCTTTATATGTGGGTAAATGAATTTGGATCACAACTCAACATACTCCATCTTGAGACAAATTTCTTCTTGTATCATAAATCAAACCTTCACCCTAAACACAACAAAGAAAACACTTTCAAATAGCCTCTTGGTCTAAACCGTTATACCAACTAGGCTTGAGCAAAGCTCAAACTTAGCAACAGGAACTGACTTTGTCATCATATCAGTGGAATTATCATGAGTGCTTATCTTGCATACCTTTAGCTTACCTTGTGCGACCACATCGCGAACATAATGATATTTGATATCAATGTGGTTTGTCCTCTCATGGAACATCTGATCTTTAGTGAGGTATATAACACTTTGACTGTCACAAAACAAGTTAATGCAATAATCAACTCCACAAAGCTCAGCAAGCAATCTTTTCAGCCAAACCGATTCCTTACATGCTTCAGCAATAGCCATGTATTCTGCTTCAGTGGTAGACAAGGCAACAACAGGCTGCAATGTTGTCTTCCAACTCACGACATAACTACCAATAGTAAACATATAACCTGTGAGTGCCCTTCGCTTATCCAAATCAGCAGCAAAATCTAAATCCACATAGCCAATAAGTCCCTTATCAGTCCTGCCAAATTTCAAACAAGCATTTGCCGTGCCTCGAAGGTACCTAAAAATCCACTGAATAGCCTTCCAGTGTTCTTTGCAAGGATTAGCCATGTATCTACTAATCAAACTCATAGCATGATATAAATTTGGACGAGAGCAAACCATGACATACATCAAAGAACCAACAACACTAGAATATGGAACTCTTGACATGTATTCAACCTCCTCATTAGTACTAGGACGTTGTAAAGCTGATAATTTGAAATGAGATGCAATAGGAGTACTAACAGGCTTTGGATCATGCATGTTGAAACACTGAAGAGCCTTCTTAATAATTTCCATACCTAGATTTTCTTAGCAGCACCAAAATCCTTCATATCAAACTCAATATTCAACAGTTCCTTCAATGTAGTGATTTCTTCCTTGCTCTTGGCAGCAATCAACATATTATCAACATATTACAACAAGTATAGGTGATCCATCAACTAATTTAATGTACACATAACTATCATATTCAGACCTCTTAAAGCTATGTGACAACATAATTGAATCAAACATTTTATACCATTGACGAGGAGACTGTTTCAAACCATATAAGGACCTTTTCAATTTTCAAACATAATCCTCCTTACCAGGTATTATGAACCCTTCTGGCTAGTCCATGTATATATCCTCCTCGAGCTCTCCATGTAAAAATGCAGTCTTCACATCTACCTGCTCAAGCTCAAGATCATGCATAGCAACAATACCGAAAAATGTACAAATTGAACTATGCTTTACAACTGGAGAGAATACATCATTATAATCAATAATTTCAGTTTCCTGATCATCCACGTGCTCCACCTGCACATAGATATGTTGTTACTCCTTATCAGAATCATCTGATATAATATATGTGGACAAGCTGTCATTAAACATAACAGGTTCATCGAAAACAATGCTCCTGCTCATGAAAGTCTTTTTAGTTTAAGGATTCCATAAATTATATAATTTTACTCCTGAACCATAATAAAGAAACAAACACTTAATAACTCTAGGCTCTAGTTTTTTATTATCTACATAAGCATAAGCAGTACAACCAAAAACTCTCAACTGTGAATAATCAACAGGTGTAGCAGACCATACCTCAATGAGAGTTTTATTATTAAGTGGGATAGAAGGTGACCTGTTGATCAAGTAGCAGGCGGTGTTAGCAGCCTCTACCCAAAAACGCTTGTTCATAGAGCGTTGGACAGCATGCAACGAGCCTTCGAGATGATGGTTCTGTTCATGCGCTCAGCCACACCATTCTGTTGCAGAGTGCATGGGATGGTGTGATGCCTGACAATGCCTTCCTTCCTGCAGTATCATCAAAAGCATCCGAACAGAATTCACCACCATTGTCAATACGAAACACTTTTACCTTCTTTTCAGTTTGCTTTCTATCATAACTTTTCACTCTTTAAAAGTAACAAAAGTATCATATTTATTTTTTAGGAAATAAGGCCACACTTTTCTAGAGTAATCATCGATAATGGTAAGCATGTAACGAGCACCACCATAAGAGGACTTACGAGAAGGCCCCACAAATTAACATGTATATAATCAAGTGTACCTTTGGTGCGATGAACAGAGGCATTGAATTTTACCCTCTTGTGCTTACCAAAAACACAATGCTCGCAGAAATTTCATGTTACCCTGAGTACAACCATCCAGCAGGTTCCTCTTCATCAATTCTGCCATACCAAGTTCACTCATGTGTCCAAGACGCATATGCCACAGGTTAGTCTTACTAGGTTCATCATTAGAGATAGCAGCAACGGTAACTGAACCATGTAATGTACTTCCTGTAAGAACATATAACTTTGCAAAATTCAAATCACCTATCATATAAACGAGAGAACCTCTTGATACCTTTAAAACTCCATCTGAACCGGAGTATTTGTATCCTTCCGCATCAAGTGTGCTGAGAGAGATGAGATTTCTAGCCATCCCTGGCATGTGTCTCACATCTTTCAGCGTGCGTGTCATGCCATCATGCGTCTTGATCAGAATGGATCCAATGCCCATGATCTCACACGGGTTATCATCTCCCATACGCACGACATCTCCATTCTACACAGACTTTTGTAAGAAATGAACCAATCTCTGTTAATGCATATATGAAACAAACATGCGGTATCAAATATCCATTCATCATGACCAGCGACACAACCAAAAAAAACAAAAAGACAGTCTCCTGAATCAGAGTCACCGAAGACGACAGAGGCCTTACCATCAGATTTATTTTTCGGTTGGTACGGACCATTCCTTTTCTCCTTATTATGCAGCTCCAACAATCTTTAATGAAATGAGTTCTCTTCTTGCAATATTTGCAGAACTTCTTGCCTCTGGACTTCGAACAGCCTCTATCGTTCTGGTTCTTGTCACGATCATTGCTGTTGTTGTAGGTTTTCTGCTCAGATCTGTCTCTTGTTAGTGATATGCCCTAGAGGTAACTTGGAGATATTGGATATCATTGTCAATGTTTATATATCATGGTCATGTGTTGAGTACACTCACTATCTAGCACCCAATGGCTCTCATCGGTGTGGTAGTTCACCTACAAAAGAAGATCAAGCTCTTTTAGGTACCCAAACTCGTTTGGGTCCTTGGAGGTTAGAGATCAAAGCTTTGGGCACCCAAATGATATTCTTTTTACCACCAAGTATAGGGGAACCCACATATCTAGCAACAATACTACCATCATAAGCCTTCCTAAGCATATAATAAGAATCAAACATGCATATCTTAGAATGCTTATTGAGATGCCCAAGGGGCTGTGCGTGTGACGTGTCTCTTGGCAGGTTGTGGTTGCAGGTGACAGGTTGAGACAAGACATGCGACGATGAGTGAAGAATGAGGATAGGATGACATGCTGATGAACCGTGCGACGGTGAAGGGTGGATCGAGGCTTGTGTTCGAGGGACAGGCGATTGTGCGGCGTACGTCTACTGTACCTGGCTACACGATGGGAGAACGTTGTGGAGAGGTTTCCGGATTACGCCACAAAATCCAGGGTTTGCTGGTTGAGCCACAAAGCCATGCATCGTATCGGGACGCTCATGCGGCAGGCGTTGGCCGAAGATGGAAATTTCGGCGATCACGACGATTTCGAATGGTCGTGCGGCGACATCGCGAGGATCACATCACGAAGATGGAGGGATCACGGACATCGTGGAGTTTGCCATAGAGGATGATTCGATTGGATCGACACGCCGTTGCGTATTGGCTTACACAGTACGTAATGACACTTTTGTAATTAGGTAGAGCTACCTTTTAGGGAATAAATATGTGGCAATTAGGAGATAGAGGTAACCAGTGTTTTCTTTTCACGAGAGACAACACTCAGGTGCCGCCCCTCTAAGAAGACGGCGCCCGAGGAGCTCCGCGTGCCCTCTTTCTCTCTCTAGCCTAGGGCTTTGATTCTAGTGGAAGATTTTTGTTGATCTCTCCAATCAAGAGAGGGAGGACGATTGGATGGAGGCTAGATGTAATTTTACAGAACATTCACCCGGTTTAATCATTCGTATTCGTGAATTGTTTCTATGTGTGCATCTCGTCTTGTTTCTGTTTTTTGCTAGCAGGGAACAAATCAATCTAGGTACGTCGGCACATTGGTCTCGATCCGCCTAGGGCAGGGTTCGCGGAGCAAGCCGGCCGCCGTCGTTGTTTCCACGGACGTTGAGTCAGCAGGGCCTGCGATCTGGTTATTCCGGGAGGGACACAGGTAGTCGTCACGAGCGCTCGTCATCGCGTGAGACCTGAGGCCTGAGTCCTGACTGCTGCTCGCTGCTGTTTCGTACCTTGCCAGGGGCTGCGTGACACAGGGCGCTGCTGCCTCTCTCCTGTGCGACGTGCAGGAAGCAGGAGGGGTTTTCAATCCTCGTGGGGCCCGCTGCTGTATGGCCTGCAGCCATCTCATTGGTCGGCCAGATTGCACGAGGAGAAGGTAGCTGCTGCTGTGGTTTTACTGCTCGGTTAAATTCTTCTCACAATTTTTCTTGAGTCAATATAGCTGGTCATCATTACTTTAGATAATGGGCGTGTTCGGCTCTATAAGCCAGGTGATAAGACAAGTCATTTCAGTTTCTTTGTGGAAAAAAATGCTGCGATAAGTTCGTGCATTGTAAGACAAGCGAACATGACAAATCTTTATTGGACCTTCATTGTTTGGTTGGCCATTGGTTCTGTTCTCCCTTTTCTCAATTGTTTAGTGGTCACAGATATTTGTTTGGATCTCTTACTAATCATGCTTGCTTCTTATTAACCATTGGTCATCTAGTTGCTGTTTTGCCTCACACACCAAAGGGTTTGATGAAATATTTGTGAAGCGAGTTTTTATCTGAATTTTCTCGAATTGCTTTCACGAATTTTTGTGAGGCTCCCATTCACCCCCCTCTGGTCGCCTTTTCGGTTCTACAATTGGTATTAGAGCAGGTTTTAGGTTTTCTATATCTTAATCGGTGCTGAAAACCATGGCGACCAGCAAGAAATTCGATACTCGCGTTCCGTTCTTCGATGGCACGGATTACCACTATTGGAAATCGCGCATGACAAACTATCTCAAAGGCAAGTCGCTGAAGCTATGGAAAATCACATAGAATGATACATATGTGATTCCAGCTCAGGATCCGACTGAAGCCGCTGAGATCGAGCTTTTGGAAACAAATCATCACGCTGTTGCTATTTTGCAGTCTTCAATTTGCAAATCTAAATATGATCGGGTTTCCAGTGAAGAGCTTGCTTACAAGATTTGGGATAAACTGTGAAAAACCAGATTTATCGAAAAGAGTTTGATGATTTTTGCCAGTTGCCTGGTGAGTCCATCGATGACATGTTTGCTCGATTTCAAGTGATTGTGAATAAGATGAGAGCTTTGAATAATAATATGCCTTATGATGATCATACGAGGGCTCTCAGATTGTTGCATTCACTTACTGATGAGTGGGAGATGAAAGTTGAAGTGATCACTGAATCTGCTGGTTACGATACTCTTACTACTGATCAGCTTTACAGTAAACTGAAATCAAAGGAAATTGAAATCATCTCTAAACGCAAATTGAAAAATCCCACAGCTGCTTCTTCTTCTGATATTCCGATGGCTTTGATTTCTGGGAATAAGACTAACGCTAACGCTAATCCAAATGTTCCCAGTTTTACGTTGTCTTCTTTGTGCCATGTTGCAGATGAGGAGTTGGAGGTGCTGGACGATGATCAGCTTGTACTGCTCTCCAACAAGTTCAAGCGCGTATACGAGAACATGCGAAATAGAAGACGGACCGATGGATGCTTCAACCGTGGTGAGCGAGGCCACTTTGCTGCTGATTGCCCAAACAAAGTGAGATCTTTTGAGCAGGGCAACAGTTCCAGGCGCCAGGAGCAGTTCAAGGAAAAGAAGAAGAAGAAGGACAAGCATTGGAAGAAAGGCAATCAAAAACACTCTGACAAGCAGGTTGCTAAGGCGGCACATGTCTTTTTCTCCTCTCTTGGTAATTTTGTTTCAGATGGCTCGTCGGACTCCAGCGATTCAGACTCTGAGGACGAGGCACCCAAGAAGAAGACGGACGGACTTTGCTTCATCGCCGACGCTGATCTTGACGGTGGGATTTGCACGATGGCTTTGGAGGATGATGCAGCAACTGACAACAACAACAACGACGAATCTTCTGATGATGAGGTAGAAACTCCCGCAGAACAAAAAATTGCAGAATTAACTAAAATTGTTCATAAGCATAATAAAGTTTCGGCAAAACTTAAGACTGAATATGATAAACTTTGTGCTGAGTAAGCTACTTTTAAAAATGCTGCATCTACTCGCTGAACCTGCTGAATGTGAAGAATGTTCAATTCATATTGTCGGTGATATGGGCCCGGGGGTATGCCGAGAATGCGATATCTGAAGAAGGAAGACGCCTTCGCTCACCAAGACGTGCCAAAAATATGTTCTGGATGGCACAAGCAGGTCCGAGCCACGGGCGGCCACGTGGCCACCCCAAGAGGGGCTTGGCCTGGGGGCCGCCCGGAGGCCGCCGCTCTCCCAGACGGCAAGGTCCGGGATCACCCGGACCCCTCGTCCTTCACCCCGCACCTCTCCAGGAGAGGGGCGAGTTCAACCACCAACTGCCAACTACCACATTTAATGTCCAAAGAGAGGCTAGGCGCCTGCCCCGTCGCATTGATTACGATGTGAGGTGTGTCTGTCAGCCATTCTCATCATCACCCCTTTTTGCCTGTCTCGAGGCAAAGAGAGTATGAAGTCTTCGACGGCGACCGTGGTGTGACTACACGGCCACTCCGTGCACGCCTCCCTCCACACCCCGTCCAGTCGCATTGAATGCGTCGGGCGGCCGCGTGGTAGAGAGAACATGAGTACTGAGGGTGTCGCGCCGGCGCCTCTCCAGGTGAAGGGCCATTGACTGGTAGGCCCCACTGGAGTGGGTAGCTTGGCTTATCCTCACGTCAGCGGCATGGCAGCGACGACGCCCGTTTTTCTTCGCCAACTCCCGTGATGCGGCAACAGGAACAAAGATAGGGGTAGCTTCTCCAGCAAGACAGGGCAAGAACCGCTCCATCACGGGGAGCGGAGTAGAGAAAATCAGGATTACTGTGGTGTCCCCTTACACTATAAAAGGAGCCCCAAGTCCATCATAGAACACGTTCTGGGATAGAACCAGGGTTCTACCATTCTCCACCACCATCTACAGCTCAAGCTTCCACAGGGAAGAACAACCACCCATCACTTGTAATTCATCCTCTGCATAGTGCAAGAACAGGAGTAGGGTATTACGTCTCTCTGATGGCCCGAACCTATATAATTCTCCTGTGTCCCCCGTGATTGCGTTTTTCTTCCATCTTCCTACCTTTTCATCTATGCCCCCTCGAGTTTGAACCCCGATTCACCGCTCCCCTGTGCCGAACCAAAAAGGGGGTCCCTCGGATCCCCGCGCGTCGATCACCGACACCGACAGCTGGCGCGCCAGGTAGGGGGAGCATACTGCATTTGGGTTTAAGTTCCCATATTCCTTCAATCTCCCGTCGAAAACCCCCTCTCCCCGCCCTCGTCATGGTCCACGGCCACGTCCTACGGTCCGCGTCTAGCTCACTCGCTGCCCGCGAGTGTGACTTGGCCGACAAGGCAGCCGAGGAGGTTGACACGGGCGGGCATAGCCCTAACTTCTGACATCTCCGCTCGGAAGAGGGAAGACCTTTGTCCACCTCACCTACCCCCTCGATGGCGGGCGCGGCATGCGGCGGGGCCGCGCTACCTCCCGCCCTTGCCGAGACAGCGGGCGGCCAAGCATCCCAAAGGATCGCCGATGCGCCTGCAGGATCCGGGCTACGCCCGAGCGGGCGTGTCGGCGAGCCGCGCTGGGGCGATGTCCATCGCTGCCTGGAGTTTGGCACGCCTGAAGGCGCCCTTCAGGCGGCGGAGGCGCTCTTGCGCCACCCCCCGATCACACCGGACGAGGGATCCAACGCCAAGCGTTGGTTTGACGACGTGGCGAAGCTGGTCGGCATGGCCCAACGTCAGTTGGCCGCTGACCTCGCTTCCTCCAGTCACGCACCGCGCGGTTCACGCACCGCGCGGTTCACACACCGCGGTCAGCTCGTCCTCTCGACGGCGGGCTCGAAGGGCAGCAGCTGCCACGAGGACAGAAGAGAGCCTCCGGGCTACAGCCCAACCAGAGGCGCCCCAGGGTCTGCTATACGCAGAACGGGATGCCCGTCTTCGTATTGAGCAGCGCCATGACGAGCATCGCGCGGGGTGGGCTCAGGACTGCGCTTCTTCGTTAGGAGGCGCAAGCGTTCGGCGAGCGGCTGCAGCGGCCCCGCCGCGAGGAGAGCCCCTCAGGGGACGACGAACGGCTATGGTGGCCCAGCCGTGAGCAGGACGTTCCGCGGCACCCAATTTGGCCCCTCAGCCCTCGTCACCCCCTCCAGCCGGCAACAGCTGTCAGGCCTTCATCTCCAGCCTCCGCAATGTGCCCTGGCCTAACAAGTTTAGGCCGGCCCTCACGGAGAAGTACGATGGCTCGGTAAATCCCACCGAGTGCCTCCAGATTTACACCATGGCCATCGAGGCCGCTGGAGGTGATGAGCTCGTCATGGCCAACTTCTTCCCCATGGCGCTCAAGGGCCAGCCCGCTCTGGCTAATGAACCCGGCCCGGTCGGTCACCTCGTGGGATGACTTGTGCCGGCGATTCACCTCTAACTTCCAGGGCACGTACCCGCGCCCGGGAGTAGAGGCTGACCTCCACATGGTCCAGCGAGGGGAGGACGAGTCCATACGCAAATACATCCAGCGTTTTTGCCTGGTACACAACACTATACCGTCCATCGCTGACCATGCAGTGATCTTTGCCTTCCGGAGTGGCATATGCCACGACGTGATGTTGGAGAAGATCAAGTCCAAGGCCCCCCGGACCACCACCGAGCTCTTCGAGCTTGCTGACCGGGTGGCCCGCAAGGAAGAGGCTCGGGTTTGGAATCCTAGGAACCCTACCCCAGCCTCCACCAAAGCTGCCCCCTCCGCGTCCCGAGAGGAACGACGTGAGCGGCAGCGGAAGCGCAAGCCATCGCATGGTGGCGAGGGAGGCCATGTCCTCGCCGTCGACGGTGCCGAGAAGCCCTCACGGAAGGGCAAGCCCGTGGGCAACCGCAGGCGCTCCCCGGACCCTCGCCCCTAGGGCCAGGACGGGGACAAGTGGTGCATGGTGCACCAAACCTCCCATCACGACCTCTCCGAGTGCCGCTCGGTCAAGAACTTGGCCGAGCGGGTACAAAAGTACGAGCAGGAGAGGAGGGAGAAGGAGAAGGAAGCCCGTCGTAAGGGTAAGGCCCCGGCGGAACGCTCGGATAACCGATGAGAGGAGGCCAAGAGTGCGGCCCCCGTCGGAGACAAGGATGATGATCTGGGTTACCAGGACCCCAAGCACCTCGTCGCCACCATTGATGGAGGGGCAGGCGCCAAGGTGTCCCGTCGGATCCTCAAGACTATGAGGCGCGAACTCCTCGCGGCTGTACCTTCCCATGAGGCGGCCCGGAAGTCGCGCTGGGCGGAGGTGCCAATCACCTTCGACTAGACAGATAATCCAGGGAGCATCGCATGTAGCGGCCACCTGGCTCTCGGGACCTCCCCCACCATCTGCAACGTCAAGGTCGCCCGAGTCTTGATTGACGGGGGTGCGGCCCTCAGCATACTATCCCCGAAGGCCTTTGATGCAATCAAGGCCCCAGGGATGGTGCTCGGGCCATCTCACCCTATCATTGGGGTGACGCCTGGGAGGGTGTGGCCCCTCGGGCAGATCGCACTGCTGGTCACGTTTGGGAGCCCCGCCAATTTCCGCACTGAGCGTATTGACTTCGATGTGGCGGACCTCAATCTGCCCTATAACGCCGTGCTCGGGAGGCCGGCGTTGGTGAAGTTCATGGCGGCCACCCATTACGCCTACCGCCAGCTCAAGATGCCGGGCCTCGGAGGCCCCATCACCGTCCACACCGACGTCAAAACCATGCTAGATTGCGTGGAGGGACGCGTGGATGATATTGCGGCGGCCGACCATGTTGAACCCGAAGGTCCTCAAGGGGAGGCCTCGGGTTCCTGGGCCCCCAAACAACATATCACCTCGGCCGATGAGGAGGTAATCAAGTCCATCCAGTTGGGCGACGACCCATCCAAGACCGCCAAGATTGGCGGCAACTTGGACCCCAAATAGGAAGACGCGCTCGTCCCCTTCCTGCGGGCGAACACCGACGTGTTTGCTTGGAAGCCGTCGGATATGCCCGGAGTCCCCAGGGAGGTGATCGAGCATCGACTTGCAGTGTGGCCGGATGCACGACCGGTTCGACAGAAGGTGAGGCGACAGGCCCCGGAGCGGCAGGCGTTCATCCGCAAAGAGGTGACACGGATCCAGGAGGCCGGCTTCATCTAGGAGGTGCTGCATCCGGAGTGGTTGGCTAACCCGGTGGTCGTCCCGAAGGCCAACCACAAACTGCGCATGTGCATCGACTACACCGACCTCAACAAGGCATGTCCTAAAGACCCTTATCCTCTGCCTCGAATATACCAGATAGTCGACTCCACTGCGGGGTGCGACCTTTTATGTTTTCTAGATGCATACTCTGGTTATCATCAGTTTCGCATGGCTATAGAGGATGAGGAGAAAACTGCATTTATTACCCCTGTGGGCACCTTTTGCTACATGTATATGCCCTTTGGTTTAAAGAATGCCATGTCTACTTTTCAACGTGGTGTCCGCATCACGCTGAAAGACCAAATAAGGTGCAATGTTGAGCCTTATGTCGATGATCTCGTGGTCAAGTCCCGGGACCAAAGAACCTTGCTCCCGGACCTGGCCGAGACGTTTGATAACCTCCGGTCCTCCCGTATGAAGCTGAACCCAGAAAAATACGTGTTCGGGGTACCGGCAGGCAAGCTCTTAGGGTTTCTGGTCTCTGCCCGAGGCATGGAGGCCAACCCTGCTAAAATAAGGGCGATAGAGGAGATGCGCCCCCTAGGAAACTCAGGGATGTACAAAAAGTTACCGGTTGTGTAGCTGCCCTGAGCCGTTTCATATCAAGGCTAGGAGAGTGGACGCTTCCTCTATTCAAGTTGCTAAAGCTAACCGGCCCTTTCACTTGGGCGGTCGAGGCAGAGAAAGCCTTGAGCGAACTCAAGCGTTATCTCTCCTCGCCGCCCATATTGGTGGCACCTCAAGAAGGAGAACCCCTCCTTTTATACTTGGCGGCTGAAGGGTTACGCGGAGGTTACGCTAGCCGAAAACAAAAACTTTTACCGCGCAAACCAGGAACACTTGCAAGTAAGGGCCGATAGATCGTTACCGATTGGAGTGTGCAGCGGAAACAACCAATCAGGGCTATCCGATCTGGAACAGTGTAGCCGATGACAGCCGATTCCTAGGGACAGCCGATTCACCAATCAGCCAATTTGAGTCGTCCGACCGCGTTCTCGCGCCTCGCTCCGATGCGCCCGACCGCAGCCGATTCGAAGCCGATCAACAGCGTGCAACGTAGCAGCGCCTCTACCGGTATCCACACGTTCGGGGACAGAACCGTACACCCGTGTGCTAGCACGCGATGCAAGGCTAGGGTTTTGGCTCGAAGGTGGGAGGGTTTCCGTGGAGTTTGATCTCGGCGACTTCTGTTGCGGATTCGGTTTAAAGCGATCTAACTTATGTGTCGCAGCTCTCCACCCCTCACCCCTTTATATAGAGTTGGTCGACTGGGACTAGTGGCCAATCAGGACTCTATTTTGAATCGGATCTCATCCGTATCTCATAGAGTTGGCCGCCCACACGTCGTAAGCCCATAGGACTCTATCCGATCGGATCCGTATCCGATCGAGCCGTATCCGAGTCCAACTCGAATATCTATTCTATCCCCTTAAGCGTGTGACCCTGTAGGTTCAGGTATACTCAGTCTTGGCTATAGTCTAACTTAGCCGATCGTCGGCTCGAGTCCAACTCAGTCGACCTGTCAACAGCGACGCCTAGCAGCACATATTGACACCATAGTATACAAGAATATAATATCGGCTCTGAACCTGTAATGTGCACACAAATCCCTTTGCCTCACGATACCAATTAAGCTATAGGCAAGATGTGTGCCATCCCTTCAATAGCTTAACCATTTACTCGAACCGTATTGGATTATCCGTCCGTTGATTGACTCCTCAATCAACTTAGCATGGCCATGCATTTCCATAATCCATTACCTCGAGGGGCCCAAAGATATCTCTCCAAAGGAGGGGCAAATTCCATCTTCATCACTCACATCCCACTCCATGTTTCATAGCAAACCCAAAAACTACCTTTATAACTACCCGTACGGAATAGCGTTTGGTAGTCCCAAAGTAGGCTACTACACATGTTGGAATCCATAGTGATCTCGGTCTAAGGACTTTGTACCAACACTACCCGAGACCAACTAATGGCACATTAATTCCTGTAGTGTCTCATGGTGGGTCTATCCAACAATGTGTTCTCCAACACGTGTCCATGTTTATTGATTTGGTATCTCCATACCCATGATCTATGAGACATTATCATCAATCAATAAACATGCCGATCTTAGAATCATATTTGTTCCAACAATATGACATATGATCGAGGATCGTTTAGAAATAGATTCATACATAAAGAGTCTCATAAATAAGTCACGTACTTATTGATCAATACAAGATGTCTATTTCATGGAACCGAATAACACTTTATTCATTTATACATAAACATTGACGTGATATCCAACATCTCCATGTTGCCTCTAGGGCATATCACTAACTATCTCCCACTTGCACTAGAGTCAATCATGTAAGTATCTAATACCCATTGCTCTTGTGTGCGCCTCATGCTTCGACCGAGGGAGAGGTTTTTGTCGCGGATCGGCTATGTTGAGATCCGTGTGCACTTTGCATATCTTGACATCACCTCTCGTCCACTATCTCGCGGATGAGATGATATCGCCGAAGTATGTGTTTGAACTTCGATGTGACCTTGGCTCCTTGGCTTGCGCAATGGCTCCACTATTATCACAATAGAGAGACATTGGACCGTCGCACTAGTCATCACACCAAGCTCGAAACGAATTTCTTGATCCAAACAGCCTCCTTTGCGGCTTCCGAAGCAGCAATGTACTCGGCCTCCGTTGTAGAATCAGCAACGGTATCCCGCTTGGAACTTTTCCAGTGATCGCGCCTCCGTTCGGGCAGAACACGAACCCGCATTGCGATCTATAATCATCCTTGTCTGTTTGGAAGCTAGCATCGGTGTAACCACTTACAACGAGCTCTTCTTCACCTCCATAGACTAGGAACATATCCTTAGTTCTTCTCAAGTACTTAAGGATATTCTTTACGGCAGATCCAGTGACCTTCACTGGATCGTGATCCGCTCGTAGCACTCAAAGCGTACGAGACATGCGGGCGTGTACAAAGCATGGCATACATGATGGATCCAATTGCTGAAGCATATGGAACCATACCCATCTTATTCCGCTCATCATGTGTCCGAGGACACCGATTCTTGCTAAGATTAATGCCATGTGACATGGGCAAGAAACCTTTCTTGGAATCATACATGTTGAACCTTTTCAACACCTTGTCAATGTTTGTACTTTGGCTTAATCCAATTAGCCTCTTGGATCTATCTCTATAGATCCGAATGCCTAATATGTATGCTGCCTCCCTAAGTCTTTCATGGAAAAACTATTTTTCAATGAAGACTTGACGGATTCTAGCATAGGGATATCATTTCCAATCAACAATATGTCATCCACATATAAGATTAGAAATACAATTGCGCTCCCACTGACCTTTTTGTAAACACAGGCCTCTTCTTTGTTTTTGATGAAACCAAACCCTTTGATTACTTCATCAAAATGAATATTCCAACTCCGAGATGCTTGCTTCAATCCATAAATGGATTTCGTAGCTTGCATATCTTTCCGGCGATTCTAGATCGACAAAACCCCGAGGTTGTATCATGTATACATCCTCGCTTAGGTTTCCATTTAGGAAAGCCGTTTTGACATCCATCTCGCCATATCTCATAATCGAAATATGCAGCAATCGCTAGGATAATCCGAATAGATTTAAGCATTGCGACGGGCGAGAAGGTTTCATCATAATCAACTCCTTGAATCTGTTTAAAACCTTTTGCCACCAATCGCGCCTTATAGATGTGAACATTTTCATCCATATCAGCCTTTTTCTTAAAAAACCCACTTACACTCAATGGTTTTGACACCATCGGTGGATCAACCAAGTTCCAAACTTGATTGTCGTACATGGATTCTATTTCGGATTTCATGGCTCCAAGCCACTTGTTGGAATCGGGTCCCACCATCGCTTCCTCATAGGTCTTCCGCACTGTGTACCGTCGAGCACACGACATGATCTTTCGGACCTCCGTGGGTGGCGTATCTACAACCGGTGGCGCAACACTTTGCTCCTCCTGTTGTGGTTCCGTGGTCGCCGAAACATTTTCTCGGTGTTTTTGAACTTCTTCAAGATGCACCCTGCTCCCACTAACCCTTCTTGAAAGAAACTCTTTCTCCAAGAAGACACCGTGTCGGGCGACAAACACTTTGCCTTGTTCCCGATTATAAAAGTAATATCCCTTAGTTTCCTTAGGATATCCCACAAAGAAGCACTTGTCGATTTGGGTGTGAGCTTGTCGATCAGTAAACGTTTTACATAAGCTTCGCATACCCAAATTTTGAGAAAAGACAAACTAGGGGTTGCCCCGTCCATATCTCATATGGTGTCTTTTAAACCGACTTAGATGGAACTCTATTTAGTGTGAACGCATCTGTTTGAAGAGCATATGGCCGAAGGATAATGGAAGATCACTTTGGCTCATCATCGATCGCACCATGTCCAACAAGGTGCAATTTCTCCGTTCGGACACCCCATTCCATTGTGGAGTTCTGGCGGAGTCAAGCGTGGAACAATTCCACAATCTTTCGATGATTACCAAACTCTTGGCTCAAGTATTCCCCTCCACGATCCGATCGTAGAAACTTGATTGTTTTCCCTAAATGATTATGTACTTCATTCGGAATTCTTTGATCCTTTCAAAGGATTCGGACTTATGCCTCATTAAGTAGATATAACCATATCTACTAAAGTCATCGGTAAAGGTAATGAAGTGCGATAACCACCTCGGCCGTTGAGCTCATTGGTCCACATACATCGGTATGTACGAGTGCCAACAAGTCACTTGTTCTCTCACTATGTCCCGTGAAAGGTGCCTTTGTCATCTTACCAAGTAAACAAGACTCACATGTCTCAAATGATTCAAAATCAAAAGAGTGAAGCAATCCATCCTTATGGAGCTTCTCCATGCGTTTCTTATTTATATGGCCTAAGCGACAATGCCAGATAAACATGGGGTTTATATCATTAGAGAGTTGCCTTTCTGTATTAATGTTATAGATGGGAGATGCTTCAAGATTCAAAACGTATAATCCATTCACCAATGGAGCATGAAAATAGAACAAATCTCGAGATATATTGAACAACCATTGTCCATTGATCTAAAATCATATCCTTCCGCTTGCAAACATGGAGCAGAAATAACGTTTTGACATAGTGTTGGAACACAATAACAATTATTCAATTCCAAAACTAATCCCGAAGGTAGATGAAGTGGTACGTGCCGACAAAACTGTAGCAACGCTTGCTCCATTGCCGACGCGCAGGTTCACCTCGCCCCTTCTCAATCCTCTACTTCTTCTCATTCCCTGCAACGATTTGCAAATATGAGCTACTGATCCGGTATCAAATACCCAATAGTCGTAGGTGAAGTAGCAAGATTAATGTCTATAACATTAATACCGAGCGAAGTCGTACTTTGCTTATTTTTGAGATCCTCGATGTACTTCTTGCAGTTCCTCTTCCAAGTGGCTGTCTCCTTGCAATAGAAGCAAACGGCATCGATGCCGCCGACCCCTTCTTGCCCTTCTTTGCATTGGAGGCACTCGCGATCTCATCGGGAGTTAACTTCCTCTTGGTGCAAAGTTTCTTGACAGTGGTTTGCGCTTAGCCTTCGCATCATCATCACATGATGACCATTCTTCGGATACTCTCCTCACTGTCTTTAGCATCCCATGCAATTCAGCCAAGGTTCTATTCATATTGTTCATGTGATAATTCAATATGAATGGCTCGAAGCTCGGAGGAGCGACCGGAGAATCACATCGTAGCCAACTCTTGGCTAAGGGGAAAACCTAGTTTTCCGGACTCTCGATATAGCCAATCATCTTATCACATGCGACGACGGGATTCCCTCAACAAGCTCGCACGCAAACAAGGACTTTGAGGTGTTGAACCTCTCGGCCCGAGCTTGGTTCTCAAACATACCACGCAGTCCCCGAATAATAGTGTGAGCATCGTTGCTCTCATATTGCTTCGAAGCTCGGGGACATTGTAGCAAGCATGAGACAGCTTATGTCTAGGGCATCATTAGTGTGCTTCTCATAAGCCCTCCGTGCGGTGCAAGTGGCATTATTTGGCAAATCCTCTGGATAGGGTACTTCAAGAACGTACTCCTTACGCTCTTGCTTGAGAACAATTCTCAAGTTGCGATACCAATCCATAAAGTTTGTTCCATTTTTCTTTTCGAGAATAGATCGCAAATTAAAGGTACCGGGTGTAGTATTAGCCGCCATTTATTCTACAACAAAAAAGCAAAGTTTAGCATAATGTTTATGCTATGTCTATTGTTAAACAATTTAACATTAGACTCCCATTACGTATTTTACACCTTCCCTCTAGGTTATGTATTGGGTCAAGATCCACATGTTAATTAATTTTCTAGTGAGCTTTGGCATCACCGCTAGAAAATTAGTAACATCGGTAAGCAACACCTTGCTAATCACATCTCTATGTGACTCTTATTGTTGGTGTGGCATCTCCATGCCCCGGCGCCAACCTATGCCCCAAGGCCCAAAACTGTTTTGATAGCCTTGTTAAGTAAACCAAATGCTCCCGCCGTATATGTCCGACATATACCCCCTCGTGTTATGATAGAGAATGGCACTCTGCTTTGGCACCCACCATTGACGAGCATAACGGTGACGGGTGCAACATTTAGAAGGGCATCATTACCATTTAATTTTGCGAGGATGCTATCCTATCAAACAAACATATCACATATATGAAAGCAGGTAGGATAGCATATAATGAAATAGTATGGCCCCCTTCACATGGTGATCTCCATCTCCATGTCGGTGCTGAGGATCTCCATCTTCGGCACCATCTTCCAATGTGCATGATGCTTGATTTCTTAAAACTAAGCTACTACTATAGAAGCTCTAATTGAAGATTACATCGACTCGCAGGTCGTGAAAGAACATTACAAGCATTGCACGTATGAAAGAATATTACAGGGATTGCACATATGAAAGAATATTACATGCATCACATGCATCTCATACATACAATAGGGCCATACCATCTCAAAGCATTCTCTGCAAAAACAAGTTAGGCGTAGAAACGTTTTCTACCTATCGCAGAGAAACGGCATCGAGACGACCTATAAAGGGGGGGTGCGCACGGCATCGAGACGACCTATAAAGGGGGGTGCGCACTTCGGTATAATCACATTATACCGTTCCGATACACTATCAAGGAATGCTATCTCGAACCCAACTCAAACCGAGTTATATGGAAATTGCTTCGACGTAATCACATTACGCCGTTCCGATACACTATCAAGGAACGCAATTACCATGAACTCTGCTCAACAAATCCCGTAAAACCGATTGATCTAATCAACCCGTGCGCAAAACTTGTTCCAGATCTAATCTAAAACCCGAACTAAGCAAGATTAGCTCTGATACCACTGAAGGGTTACGCGGAGGCTACGCTAGCCGAAAACAAAAACTTTTGACCGCGCAAACCAGGAACACTTGCAAGTAAGGGCCGATAGATCGTTACCGATTGGAGTGTGCAGTGGAAACAGCCAATCAGGGCTATCTCATCTGGAACAGTGTAGCCGATGACAGCCGATTCCTGGGGACAGCCGATTCACCAATCAGCCGATTTGAGTCGTCCGACCGCATTCTCGCGCCTCGCTCCGATGCGCCCGACCGCAGCCGATTCGAAGCCGATCAACAGCGCGCAACGTAGCAGCGCCTCTACCGGTATCCACACGTCCGGGGACAGAACACCGTACACCCGTGTGCTAGCACGCGATGCAAGGCTAGGGTTTTGGCTCGAAGGTGGGAGGGTTTCCGTGGAGTTTGATCTCGGCGACTTCTGTTGCGGATTCGGTTTAAAGCGATCCAACTTATGTGTCGCAGCTCTCCACCCCTCGTCTCTTTATATAGAGTTGGCCGACTGGGACTAGTGGCTGATCAGGACTCTATTTTGAATCGGATCTCATCCGTATCTCATAGAGTTGGCCGCCCACACGTCGTAATCCCATAGGACTCTATCCGATCGGATCCCTATCCGATCGAGCCGTATCCGAGTCCAACTCGAATATCTATTCTATCCCCTTAAGCGTGCGACCACGTAGGTGGTATACTCGCCTCGGCTCGAGTCCAACTTAGCCGATCGTCGGCTCGAGTCCAACTCGCCGACCACAACGGCGCCTAGCAAGCACATATTGACACCATAGTATACAAGAATATAATATCGGCTCGAACCTGCAATTTGCACACAAATCCATTTGCCTCACGATACCAATTAAGCTATAGGCAAGATGTGTGCCATCCCTTCCATAGTTTAACCATTCACTCGAACCGTATTGGATTATCCGTCCGTTGATTGACTCCTCAATCAACTTAGCATGGCCATGCATTTCCATAATCCATTACCTCGAAGGGCCCGAGATATCTCTCCAAAGGAGGGGCAAATTCCATCTTGATCACTCACATCCCTTGCATGTTTCATAGCAAACCCGAAAACTACCTTTATAACTACCCGTTACGGAATAGCATTTGGTAGTCCCAAAGTAGGGTACTACACATGTTGGAGTCCATGTTGATCTCAGGTCTAAGGACTTTGTACCAACACTACCCGAGACCAACTAATGGCACATTAATTCCTGTAGTGTCTCATGGTGAGTCTATCCAACAATGTGTTCTCCAACACGTGTCCATGTTTATTGATTTGGTATCTCCATACCCACGATCTATGAGACATGATCATCAATCAATAAACATGCGATCTTAGAATCATATTTGTTCCAACAATATGACATATGATCGAGGATCGTTTAGAAATAGATTCATACATAAAGAGTCTCATAAATAAGTCACGTACTTAATTATCAATACAAGATGTCTATTTCATGGAACCGAATAACACTTTATTCATTTATACATAAACATTGACGTGATATCCAACATCTCCATGTTGCCTCTAGGGCATATCACTAACAGCGGCAACTCCCCAAGTGATCAGTGCAGCGTTGGTTGTGGAGCGCGATGACGAGCCAGTCTCTCAGACGCCCCCAGCCCCACCACACCCGGAGGCAGGAGACCTTGGATCGGTGTTGGCTGAGGAAGCACCCGAAGCCGGAGGCGGCCCTCGGCCCCCCGAGCTTCAGGGAGCCACCCAGCCTCCTAGTCGGGGGGTTCCCGAGGCCCCTTCCACCCAGAGCGGCCCTGTGGGCCCCGGGGAAGGCGATGGCCTGGTAGCTCCGGACACCAAGTTAACCCACCCCGGTGCACCCGAACCTGTCGCCCCTAGTAAAGTAGCTAAGGCCCGCACCAAGGTGCAGCGGCCGGTCTACTTTATCAGCGAGGCGCTACGGGACGCAAAGACACGTTACCCGCAGGCGCAGAAAATGCTTTATGTCGTGCTTGTGGCTTCCAGGAAGCTGCGCCACTACTTCCAAGCGCATCGGGTAATCGGTAGTCACGTCCTACCCTCTCGGGCAAATCCTGCATGACTGAGAGGGCACGGGACGGGTAGTCAAGTGGGCTATCAAGTTGTCAGAGTTTGATCTGCATTTCGAGGCCCGTCACGAAATCAAGAGCCAGGCCTCGGCTGATTTCATGGCAGAATGGACGCCAGCGGCCGATAACGATCAACCCCCGGGTGAACCCGAGAGTGCGGATGATCGTGGCCAATGGACCATGCATTGGGTAATGAACTTCGACTGTTCACTCACCTTAAAGGGGGCCGGGGCAGGTGTCGCGTTAACCTCCCCGACGGGCGACGTACTTCGATACATTGTCCGGCTTGACTTCCGGGCAACCAACAACATGGCCGAGTACGAAGGACTCCTAGCGGGGTTGCGAGCGGCGGCAGGCATGGGCATCCGCCGTCTGCTAGTCCTCGGTGACTCCCAATTGGTCATGAACCAAGTTTCCAAGGAGTACCAGTGCACCGACCCCCAGATGAAAGCATATGTCAAGGAAGTACGGCGTATGGAGCGCCATTTCGATGGCCTTGAGCTACGCCATATTCCTAGAAGAGACAATACCCTGGCGGACGAGCTATCTAGGATCGCGTCCGCGCGAGCCCCAGCCCCGCCAGGCACATTCGAAGAAAGACTCTCAGAGCCATCGGCGTGCCCCGAGCAGCCCCAAGGGCGGGAATCGCCGGTCCCGACGCCCCGGACCTGGCGGGCCAGCCACAGCCTGGTCCTGCTGGGACCGACATCGCGCACCAGATGGCTTGGATTTCGGAAATCCAGGCATATCTGCAAGACGCGTCATTGCCCGAGCAACGCGAGGAAAGCGAGGACATTGCCCGCACCTCCAGAAGGTATGCGCTGGTGGAAGGGACACTCTACCGACGCGGTGCCAATGAAGTGCTCATGAAATGCATCGCTCGGGAACAGGGTCTCGAGCTCTTAGCCGAGATCCACGAGGGAGAATGTGGAGCGCACTCGGCCTCCCGAACCTTGGTGGGAAAAGCATTCCGCCAAGGCTTTTACCGGCCCACCGCGCCGGAGGATGCAACAGACCTCGCGGCGGTGCCGGACATGCCAATTCCACGCCTGCGTACGCATCTCGCCGCTCAGCCCTTCGCACCATCCCGCTCTCATCGCCGTTCGCAGTCTGGGGGCTGGACAACCTGGGCCCGTTCAAGCAGGCACGGGGCGGCTGCAAGTTTCTATATCTCGCCATCAACAAATTCACCAAGTGGCCCAAGGCCTATCCAGTCAGCGTCATCGACAAGCACACCCAATTCACGAGTGAGCTGTTTGGCGAGTATTGCGACGACATGGGCATCAAGCTCTGCTTCGCCTCGCTCGCCCACCCCCAAAGCAACGGTTAGGCCAAGCATGCAAACACGGAAATATTGAAAGGCCTCAAGACGAAGACCTACAACGTCCTCAAGAGGCATGGGGACTCGTGGACTGACGAGCTGCCTGCGGTGCTTTGGGCCAACCGGACAACACCGAGCCGTGCCATCGGGGAAACACCATTCTTCTTGGTGTATGGAGCCGAGGCGGTCTTGCCCTCCAAGCTCGCCCTGGGATCGCCCCGAGCCACATTATACACCGAAGCGGATCAAGAACAGCTGCGTCGCGATGACCTGGACTACTTGGAAGAAAGACGGGGCCGTGCAGCACTTCGCGTGGCCCGTTATCAGCAGAGCCTCCGCCGCTATCATCAGCACAAAGTCAGCCCCCGAGCGCTGCAAATCAATGATCTCATTCTGCGACGCGTGCAAACGCGTGCAGGGCTGAGCAAGTTATCCCCGATGTGAGAGGGGCCATACAAAGTCATCGGCACCCCGCGTCCGGGAACAGTCCGCCTAGCCACAGAGGACGGCACCCCTCTGCCGAACCCGTGGAACATTTCTCACCTGCGCAGGTTCTACCCATAAGCCGCACGGGGTGCTAAAGCATATATGAAAGTTCATTCCATTGGCATGAACAATGAGTTGCCCATTTATACTCTTTTCTCTTTTTTCTTACAAATATCTGCTTGCAGTATGTTTCCCCCCATGTGTCGGAACATGTACTGCGGATCCTGATTTCCGGTGGTCTTCTGGCCCTGCGCGCTGGGTAGAGCGACACTGCATATTTTCACGCCTAAGGGCAGCCAACGCCTGGGGGCTCGGGTGCGTACTATCAGGCCTGTCCCGAACCCCCCGTTGCTGCTGCCCCCGCTGGCCTTTTATGCCCTCGCTTCTACCCGTGCGTGCCCTAGCCTGAGAGCCCTAAGGGTGTCAAGGGTAGAGCGATGCTGCATACAAGTGACCCGGGGCAGTCAACGCCTGGGGGCTCGGGTGCGTATAAGTCACGCTTGTCCCGACCCCCCGTTGCTGCTGCCCCCGCTGGCCCTTTATGCCCTCGCTTCTACCCGGAGCCCCGAGAAAGGCACCATCCGTCGGCCGATGCACACTGCCTAAACCCGGATCAGCTCCCAGTTACATGAGATGAATCATGGCAGGAAACCATACTGCCCATATTCCTACAATGGCTAAGCTAACTAAAGGTTGGACTATCATTGCAGGAAAGCAAACAGACAAGGGCTTGGGCCAACTAACCGCCACTGCGTGTGCGCCAAGTTGGCCGGGGGCTCCCAACATACATACATATGCATATATGAATTATTATGAATCATCGTCTGCAGAGTCAAAGAGGCGGCTGCATATACGAATCATCATTGCAGAGACGGCCGCGATGGGCTGCTATAATAAGAGTCCAGTATGACAAGGCAAGTGCATTGACATCATAAGTAATATTACTATGTTTTTACAAATACAGGATTGATACAAGAGCGGGGGAGTCCTAGGCGGCCGACGGGTCGCTGGGGGCGTTCTCCGGGCTGTCTCCATCCGGCGGGTCCTCGCGGAAGGCGAGCTGGAATGCCGGCGGAGTGCCGTCAAAACCAATCATAATGGAATTGACGGCATCCTGGACGCGGCGCCGAGCAGCCTCCTCGGTTCCCTCGGGGAAATCCTCGGTGGGGATGTAGGGGTTGAAGCCGGGGTCGCGGGCTTGATAGCTCGCCAGGATGAGCGTCGTGACCTGGCGGGACAAGTCGTACGATGACTCCTCCGCCACCTCGTCGACCTCCTCCAAGCACCCTTTTGATTCCTCGCCGCTCATCTATATGCATGGCTAACCCCCAAGGTAGGGATGCCGGTGAGGGGCGGATGACCCCACCTCACGGGCCGCTCCCGAAGGCGCTCGACGGACGAGGCCACGACCCGAAGCCCTAAGCTCGTGGTGCGCTCCAGCTTCGCGATCCGGCGGCGCGCCTCCTCCAACTCTTTTGCCGCGTCGCCGGAGCGAGGGCCGGCGGGGCTTCGTACCGCACCTCTGCGCCGCCAACCGCCTGCTCTCGGGCAGCCAAGTCCCGCTCCCACCGCTCCAGCTCATCCTGCCATCGAGACGAGGCGGCCGCGAGCAGTTGGTCACGCTCCTAGACGGCCTTCAGGCACCGGGAGGCCTCCTCCTGGGCCTCTAGCACCACCACCTCGCGCCCCTCCATGGCGGCCTCGCGCTCGGCAATGGCCTTTTCCTGGGTCACCGTGTTCGCCTCCCGCGCGGCGGAGTCCACCTCGGCCATGGCCACAGCGGCCTCCCGGTCCTCGACCGCCCGCCGCGCCGCCTCCAGAGCCTTCTCGCGCTCCGCTAGGCCATCCTCGTGGGCTTGGAGCTCGACGTCAGTACTGGCGGCGGCAGGTTCAGCATCGTGCGGGCGCTCGCGTCGGTTGAGCTCCCGGCGCGCTCGTTGAGGTCGCGGATGAACCCCGGCGGTGGTGCGGACCCTCTCCTCTACGGCGGCGGCGACACTGCTCGCGGAAGTCGGCGGCGTGCCGCTCGACGACGGTGTCCTCGAACACCTGGTTGAGTTCCCCGGCGCCGCTCGATATCCGCGCCTCCGCTTCCGGACGAGGCCCTCCACCCTCGCCGTGGCCACCGCTCGCGGCGACCTTTGTCGACGTCGGCCTCCGCCGCGCCACCGCGACCTCCCCGGCGGCCAAGGCCTCGAACCCGGGCCCGAAGCCCCTCTAGGGAGACCGCGTTGGCCTCCTTCAGCGCCCTGGACACGATCATCCTCACCCGCTCTTGCGACCGGACGAGGGGCTCGGTGTCCAAGGCAACCACGAACCCGACCGAGCGCCCCCGGATTCGGAGTCTGAGCTCGAGCCGAGGTCGACCACTCGCGCGGGACGGAAGCCGAAGGCGCCCCATGGCCGGAGCCGCCCGCCGTTGCTCGCCCGTCGACGCTGCCCCGTCCTCCGATGAGGCCGCTCCCTCGCGTCGAGGATCGTGGTGGACCCGCCGCAATGCCGGTGTTGGCCGACGGGCGACGGCGCGCATGGCGTGGCGCGGGCGATGGCTGTCGTGGTGGCGGTGATGGTTGCCGCGGTGGAGACCTCTGGGGCTGCCCTCCACCGCCCGCCGACGCCTCCGCGTCTGGGGCGCCGCCCGACCCATCACCGACGGGGCCCTGCCACTTGTTCCTCGCCGCAAACGGCGCCCAAAGATCCGGGTGGGCCCTCCCCGGGCCGCACCGGACCCGAGCCCGAACCCGTAGGGTGTGACCCGGACCTCGAGGGCTCCAACACCCCGGGCCTCTCCTATGCCTTCCTTGTCGAGCTAGAAGCAGAACCGCCCTTGGGTATAACTCTGGGGCGAAAATGCTGATGCTCGCGGCTGGAGAGCAGAGGTAAACACAGTAAAGGGTCAAGACACAAAACAAAAACACAAGGCTCACAAGGCGTTACCTACGGGCGGCGTTGAAGCTCCAGGAAACCCAGGAGATGGCCCGCTCTTCTTCGCGGCCGCCCAGTGGCTCGGGCCGCGGCCGCGCCGCGCCTCCGTCGCCGCTGAGCACCGCGACCGACCCCCGCCAACGGCGCACTTGCCGTGGGTGTGCTCCGGCCTCCGTCGTCGTCGTCGTCACGGACGTTGTGGTCGTTCTGGCCACCGGTGGAGTGGCCCCTGGGGCTGGCCCCGCCGCCTGTAGGCCTCCAGACCTGCGGGAAGGAGCGGAGCGCTCCGCGCCGCCGCCGCGTGGTGGTGATGGGGGAGGTGCGGGGTCGTCCTCTGGCCTCTTCCTCTTCCCCTTCGGGTCCGGGGCCTCCGATCCACTCCTACCCGGACCCCTGCGGCCCAGCCGCCCGATAGGCACCTGGTCGTCGGCGTCGTCGTAGTCGTCGCCCCCACCCCCCGGGGTAACTCTCGGTGCTGCCGACGACGAGCCCATGCCGTCGCCACCACCCGCAGCCGCATGCAGATCTCCGGCGTGCCGAATCCCGGCACAGCTGCACCAACCCGGGCGGAGCTGCAAGTAGGTCCATTGCTGTGACGCCCAGGGTACAGCGGACTAGGATCGCGAGGTCTTCTCGTCCCAGTTGAAGGTGGCGCCCACGTGGGTACACATGTCATCGTTGGGGCCCGTGTACATGTGGACGGGACGAGGCCTCTCCTGCAGCGGCGCGATACGCCTCATCTTGAAATCCTGGAAGACTGCGTGGCTGGACAGGCCCCCCCTCCGGAGGTAGCTGATCCGCTCCAACACTCCGTCCCGGCTCCCTCCCGGCTTGCGGACGCGCCCCCGGTTCCTGGTTCACCGGGATTCCCGTCGAAGGGAAAGGCGGGGTGGTCGCCCAGCGGTGTAGAACCAAAAGGCCCTCCGTTCTCCCACCTGGAGCGGGGGTGGATGTCGATGAGGGGGTGCCGACGGTCCTATCGTTGCGTGGCTGGATCGCCATGTACCCGACCGTGCGGGGAGCCCGCCCAACACATGCGGAAGAACGCTGCTGAAAATGATGCAAGTGAGCGCATCACCCCCACGAACATCTCGCAGTGTAGGCGAAGACGGCGAGGTAGAAGACAACGTTGGGGGTGAGATTGTGCAGCCGGAGGTCGCAGAACTCCAGCATGTCGAGGAAGAAGCGGGAGAAGGACGGCACCAGCCTGACCATGGCGAAAGAGGCGAAGAACACCATCTTCGTAGGGGGCCGCTCCTCTGGAATGTCACCACCGCTGCGCGTGCCGCGCGGCAAGTACTTGTTGAAGGGCCGATAGATCGTTACCGATTGGAGTAGAGTGCAGCGGAATAGCCAATCGTGGCAATCCGATCCGGAACAGTGTAGCCGATTCCTGAGACAGCCAATTTGCCAATCAGCCGATTCGAGTCGCCCGGCCGCGCTTCTCACGCCTCGCTCCGATGCGCCCGACCGCAGCCCGATTCCACCACGCCCGATCGCTCCGATTGCGGCCCGATCCGAAGCCGATCAATAGCGCGCAACGTAGCAGCGCCTCTACCGGTATCCACACGTCCGGGGACGAACGCCGTACACCCGTGTGCTAGCACGCGATGCAAGGCTAGGGTTTGGCTCGAAAGTGGGGAGGGTTTCCGTGGAGATTGATCTCGACGACTTCGTTGCACGTGATGCAATTGACATGCCGCAGCTCTCCACCCCTCCCTCCTTTATATAGAGTTGGCCGGCGGGACTAGTGGCCGATTAGGACTCTATTTTGAATCGGATCTCATCCGTATCTCATAGAGTTGGCCGCCCATACGTCGTAAGCCCATAGGACTCTATCCGATCGGATCCCTATCTGATCGAGCCATATCCGAGTCCAACTCGAATGCCTGTTCTTATCCCCTTAAGCGTGCGACCCTATAGGTTCAGGTATACTCGGTTTCGGCTATAGTCTAACTTAGCCGATCGTCGGCTTGAGTCTAACTCAGCCGACCTGTCAACAGCGGCGCCTAGCAGCACATATTGACACCATAGTATACAAGAATAATATCGGCTCGAACCTGTAATGTGTACACAAATCCCTTTGCCTCACGATACCGTTAAGCTATAGGCAAGATGTGTGCCATCCCTTCAATAGCTTAACCATTCACTCGAACCGTATTGGATTATCCGTCCGTTGATTGACTCCTCAATCAACTTAGCATGGCCATGCATTTCCATAATCCATTACCTCGAGGGCCCAGAGATATCTCTCCAAAGGAGGGGCAAATTCCATCTTGATCACTCACATCCCACTCCATGTTTCATAGCAAACCCGAAAACTACCTTTATAACTACCCGATTACGGAATAGCGTTTGGTAGTCCCAAAGTAGGCTACTACACATGTTGGAATCCATGGTGATCTCAGGTCTAAGGACTTTGTACCAACACTACCCGAGACCAACTAATGGCACATTAATTCCGTAGTGTCTCATGGTGGGGTCTATCCAACAATGTGTTCTCCAACACATATGTCCATGTTTATTGATTTGGTATCTCCATACCCATGATCTATGAGACATGATCATCAATCAATAAACATGCCGATCTTAGAATCATATTTGTTCCAACAATATGACATATGATCAGGGATCGTTTAGAAATAGATTCATACATATAGAGTCTCATAAATAAGTCACGTACTTATTGATCAATACAAGATGTCTATTTCATGGAAATTAATAACACTTTATTCATTTATACATAAACATTGACGTGATATCCAACATCTCCATGTTGCCTCTAGGGCATATCACTAACAGCTTCGGGCCTCCGCAGTGCGAACCAGGGACTTCGGGAGCACGCTCCCCAGCTCCAAGGGCAAGTCACGAGCCATCCTCAAGGCAGGCGCTGGAGTGCGAAAAAGGAAGCCGGTGGAGGAGGGAAAGGAGGCAAAAGAGCAAGAGCGCTGGGAGGATGAAAGGCGATGGCTGTGGAAAGCGTAGAAACTGATCCCCCCTCTCGCGGATCCGTTTTTATAGGCATCCACGGCCCCCTCGAATTCTATGGCATTAATTTCGCCCCACTACCACGCAATGCGCCTCCTCAGCTCCGCGCCCCTTCATTTTTCGTGTCCCTTTTCGCGTCCCTTTGATTCCCACGCCACTGGGGGTTTTGCGCCGCCTGGGGTTTCGCGTCTGCCAGGCGCACTACACGGACGGAGAGAGCTAGGCGGTTTGATGGGCCCCCACGTGTGCGGCCCAAATAACGCGCCCCCCGTCAGGAGAGGTTTAATCAAGCGTGGCGTCAGTTGCCGCATGTCGGCCTCCTGCTACGGCGTGGCACAATACTCGGGCCCACACACTCAAGAATATGGTGCTAACCGCGCCCGAACCCGACTTTGGTCCCGGTCAACATCGGGGCTACGCTCGGTGATATGGGCCCGGGGTATGCCGAGAATGCGATATCTGAAGATAGAAGACACCTTCGCTCACCAAGGCGTGCCAAAAATATGTTCTGGATGGCACAAGCTAGTCCGAGCCACGGGCGGCCACGTGGCTGAAGGGTTAAGCGGAAGCTACGCTAGCCGAAAACAAAACTTTTCGGCCGCGCAAACCAGGAACACTTGTAAGTAAGGGCCGATGGATCGTTACCGATTGGAGTATACAACGGAAATAGCCAATCAGGGCTATCCGATCTGGAACTGTGCTGGCCGATGACAGCCGATTCCCGCAAGCCGACAGCCGATTCCTGGGGACAGTCACCAATCACCCGATTCGTCGATGTAGCCGGTTCGCCGAGTCGTCTGATCGCGTTCTCGCGCCTCGCTCCGATGCGCTCGACCACAGCCGATTACACCACAGCCGATCAACAGCGCGCAACGTAGCAGCGTCTCTACAGGTATCCACACGTCCGGGAACAAAACGCCGAACACCCGTTTGCTAGCACGCGATGCAAGGCTAGGGTTTGGCTCGAAAGTGGGGAGGGTTTCCGTGGAGATTGATCTCGGCGACTTCTGTTGCGGATTCGGTTCAATGCGATAAGGCAACTCTCCACCCCTCGCCCCTTTATATAGAGTTGGCCGACTAGGACTAATGGCCGATCAGGACTCTATTTTGAATCGGAACCTATCCGAGTCTCACAGAGTTGGCCGCCCATACGTTGTAAGCGCATAGAACTCTATCCGATCGGATCCCTATCCGATCGAGACGTATCCGAGTCCAACTCGAATATCTATTCCATTCCCTTAAGCGTGCGACCCTGTAGGTTCAGGTATACTCGGTTTCGGCTATAGTCTAACTTAGCCGACCGTCGGCTCGAGTCCAACTCAGCCGACCTGTCAACAGCGGCGCCTAGCAGCACATATTGACACCATAGTATACAAGAATATAATATCGGCTCTGAACCTGTAATGTGTACACAAATCCCTTTGCCTCACGATACCAATTAGGCTATAGGCAAGATGTGTGCCATCCCTTCAATAGCTTAACCATTCACTCGAACCATATTGAATTATTTGTCTGTTGATTGACTCCTCAATCAACTTAGCATGGCCATGCATTTCCATAATCCATTACCTCGAAGGGCCCAGAGATATCTCTCCAAAAGAGGGGCAAATTCCATCTTGATCACTCACATCCCACTCCATGTTTCATAGCAAACCCGAAAACTACCTTTATAACTACCCGCATTACGAATAGCGTTTGGTAGTCCCAAAGTAGGCTACTACACATGTTGGAATCCATGGTGATCTCAGGTCTAAGGACTTTGTATCAACACTACCTGAGACCAACTAATGGCACATTAATTCCTGTAGTGTCTCATGGTGGGTCTATCCAACAATGTGTTCTCTAACACATTTGTCCATGTTTATTGATTTGGTATCTCCATACCCATGATCTATGAGACATGATCATCAATCAATAAACATGCCGACCTTAGAATCATATTAGTTCCAATAATATGATATATGATCAGGGATCATTTAGAAATAGATTCATACATATAGAGTCTCATAAATAAGTCACGTACATATTGATCAATACAAGATGTTTATTTCATGGAACTGAATAACACTTTATTCATTAATACATAAACATTGACCCAACATCTCCATGTTGCCTCTAGGGCATATCACTAACAATGGCCACCCCAAGAGGGGCTTGGCCCGGGGGCCGCCGCTCTCCCAGACGGCAAGGTTCGGGATCACCCGGACCCCTCGTCCTTCACCCCGCACCTCTCCAGGAGAGGGACGAGTTCAACCGCCAACTGCCAACTATCACATTTAATGTCCAAAGAGAGGCTAGGCGCCTGCCCCGTCGCATTGATTACGATGTGAGGTGCGTCTGTCAGCCATTCTCATCATCACCCCTTTTTGCCCGTCTCGAGGCAAAGAGAGTATGAAGTCTTCGACGGCGACCGTGGTGTGACTACACGGCCACTCCGTGCACGCCTCCCTCCACACCCCGTCCAGTCGCATTAAATGCGTCGGGCGGCCGCGTGGGAGAGAGAACATGAGTACTGAGGGTATCGCGCCGGCGCCTCTCTAGGTGAAGGGCCACTGACCGGTAGGCCCCACTGGAGTGGGTAGCTTGGCTTATCCTCACGTCAGCGGCATGGTGGCCACGACGCCCATTTTTCTCCGCCAACTCCCGTGACGCGGCAACAGGAACAAAGATAGGGGTAGCTTCTCCAGCAAGACAGGGCAAGAACCGCTCCATCACGGGGAGCGGAGTAGAGAAAATCAGGACTACTGTGGTGTCCCCTTACACTGTAAAAGGAGGCCCAAGTCCATCATAGAACAAGTTCTGGGAAAAAAGGAGGGTTCCTCAACTATTCCAAAAACTGAACCAGGGTTCTACCATTCTCCACCACCATCTACAGCTCCAGCTTCCACAGGGAAGAACAACCACCCATCACTTGTAATTCATCCTCTGCATAGTGCAAGAACAGGAGTAGGGTATTACGTCTCTCTGACGGCCCGAACCTGTATAATTCTCCTGTGTCCACCGTGATTGCATTTTTCTTCCATCTTCCTACCTTTTCATCTATGCCCCCTCGAGTTTGAACCCCGATTCACCTCTCCCCTGTGCCGAACCAAAAAGGGGTCCCTCGGATCCCTGCGTGTCGATCACTGACATCGACACATATGATTTCAATTTCAGAGTTGCAAAACAAATATGCTTCTATTGTCGATGAGCGAGATAAACTTAATGCTGAATTAGAAGAAACTCGTTCTCATTCAAATTTGCCTGGTTCTTGTGTTTCTTGCCCGCTTCTGAAAATTGAGTTGGATAATGCCCTATGTCGGGTTAAAGATCTTGAAAAACACACTTGTCCTGATCTGCCGGATTGCTCGAACTGTCCAGCTTTACAATCTGAATTAAATATTGCTAAATCACGTATTGTTAAGTTGGAAAAACATACTTGTCTAGTTTTGCAGTCATGCTTAACTTGCCCGACTTTTGTTGCTGAAAATAATGATTTAAGGGCTAAATTTGCTGATTTGGAAGAGGAAAATAAGCATTTGAGAATTATTCTTTGTTGGTGTTCGATTCGTGAACCCCAGATTGGTATGTCTATTGCTCAAATTAAACGGGGTGAGCGTTTTGGTCTTGGTTATGATTTGAAACATGTTTTTGGTGAGAAAAGTGGACCACCTGTTGATGAAAAGAATCCACCTTTGGCTAAATATACTGGACCACCTCCTAGGAAGGGTTCAGGTGTCACCTCTGATGGGTTGTTGGTTGAGACATCCAGATCTGCTCCTAAAAAGCAGGTTTGGGTGCCCAAACCAAAACACTTCAAGGGTGCACAGAATGCTAAGCCAACTGATTCTTCATGTGATCATTCTACTATGACTAAGCCTGATTTTGGTTCTTCTGGTTTTAAGGCTAAAACATCTTTCGCTCCTGCACGTAATCTTTACCATTGTGATTTTTGCGATCGTGATGGTCATCTTTATGAGTTTTGTTTTCGGAGGATGCGTGCTGAACGACGTGAGTGGTACCCTGCATGTGGTGTCCATGATCGTCGTAATTTGAGACGTGAACCGGTTTCTAGCTATTCTGATTTTCGTTCACGTATTCAGCTCCTGCACATCATAGGGATGACAGGCCACGTTTTTCCCCTCGTGGTTCTCATCGTTCTTTTGAGAGCTTTGATTTCGCTAATGCTTCTTTTGAGCAAGTGGCTCAGACTGGTTTTTATTGCATTATCCTAACCCCGAGTGTTGAGTCATTAGCTCACTCTTGCTCTCGTTGTTGACTGCAGGTCGGAGGCGAGGAGAACATATGGATAATGGACTCCGGTTGTTCGCGCCACATGACCGGAGATGACAAATGGTTCTCCAGCCTCACCCCCACGAGCGTTAAAGAAAACATTACATTTGGGGATAATAGTAAAGGTAAGGTTGTGGCGCATGGCAGTATCAAGGTAACCGAGAAATTCACGCTAAAGGACGTCGCGTTGGTAAAAAATTTGCATTATAATTTTCTTTCTGTCTCGCAACTTCTTGAGGATGATTTTGAGGTGCGTTTTAAGAAAAGGAATTCGCGAGTTCTTGATTCTGCTGGTAACCTTGTTTGCATGATTTCTCCCTTTAGACGGATTTTCATGGTTGATTTTTCAAAATCTTTTGGTGAGACTCCCTGTTTAGTTGCTCATGGTTCTCCCTGATTTGGAAGTGGCATCGTCGCTTGGGCCACTTAAGCTTTGATTTGCTTTGCCGCTTGAGTTCGATGAATTTGATTGATGGTTTGCCAAAACTCAAGTTTGAAAAGGATTTGATTTGCGCTCCCTGCAAACATGGAAAAATGGTTGCTGCTCCTCATGCACCTGTGACTCAGGTGATGACAGAACGACCGGGTGAGCTATTACATACGGACACTGTTGGTCCATCCTGTGTTCGGTCTGCTGGTGGGAAGTGGTATGTGCTCGTTGTTGTGGACGATTTTTCTCGATTCTCATGGGTGTTCTTTTTGGAATCTAAGGATGAGGCTTTTTCGCATTTCATGATCTTGTTCTAAAGCTGAAAAATGAGTTATCAAATAATGCCATTAGAGTGATTCGCAGTGACAACGGCAAGGAATTCAAGAATGCTCGTATGAAGGCTTTTTGTTCGGAACATGGTCTTGATCATCAATTTTCCTCACCTTATTTCCTCCCCAAAACGATGTTGTTGAACGCAAAAATCGTACGCTTGTTGAGATGGCTAGGACAATGCTTGATGAACATAGAACTCCTAGACGTTTTTGGGCTGAGGCAATCAACACCGCTTGCTATGTTGCAAATCACATCTTTCTGAGAGTGTATTTGGGGAAAACATCTTATGAGTTGAGATTTGGTAGACCTCCCAAAGTTTCCCACTTTCGAGTTTTTGGCTGCAAGTGTTTTATTCTGAAAAAGGGAAATTTGGATAAATTTGAATCGCGCTCTTCTGATGGATTATTTTTGGGGTATGCATTGCAAGGGCGAGCGTACCATGTGCTTAATTTTGACACTAACCGCATCGAGGAGACATGTGAGGTCACCTTCGATGAGATGATGCCTTGTCTCTCTTCTGCTTTTGAGTGTGCAGGTGATGATGAGATTGGGCAGGACATTTTTGAGGATGAGGAAGAGGCAAATGGATGTGACGACGACGACGAAGATGAGCTAAAGGTACATGCCGCGCCTACCCCACAGCCTGAGGAGGCACCCTCCACTGCACTGGAGCATGGACCGTCGCCGACACATACGTCTACAGCTTAGCCTGCAGCTTCGTCTACTGTTGATCATGTTAGTGATATGCCCTAGAGGCAACATGGAGATGTTGGATATCACGTCAATGTTTATGTATAAATGAATAAAGTGTTATTCAGTTCCATTAAATAGACATCTTGTATTGATCAATAAGTACGTGACTTATTTATGAGACTCTTTATGTATGAATCTATTTCTAAACGATCCACGATCATATGTCATATTGTTGGAACAAATATGATTCTAAGATCGGCATGTTTATTGATTGATGATCATGTCTCATAGATCATGGGTATGGAGATACCAAATCAATAAACATGGACATATGTGTTAGAGAACACATTGTTGGATAGACCCACCATGAGACACTACAGGAATCAATGTGCCATTAGTTGGTCTCAGGTAGTGTTGGTACAAAGTCCTTAGACTGAGATCATCATGGATTCCAACATGTGTAGTAGCCTACTTTGGGACTACCAAACGCTATTCCGTAATCGGGTAGTTATAAAGGTAGTTTTCGGGTTTGCTATGAAACATGGAGTGGGATGTGAGTGATCAAGATGGAATTTGCCCCTCCTTTGGAGAGATATCTCTGGGCCCCTCGAGGTAATGGATTATAGAAATGCATGGCCATGCTAAGTTGATTGAGGAGTCAATCAACGACGATAATCCAATACGGTTCGAGTGAATGGTTAAGCTATTGAAGGGATGGCACACATCTTGCCTATAGCTTAGCCGGTATCGTGAGGCAAAGGGATTTGTGTACACATTACAGGTTCGAGCCGATATTATTCTTGTATACTATGGTGTCAATATGTGCTGCTAGGCGCCGCTGGTTGAGGTCGGCTGAGTTGGACTCGAGCCGACGATCGGCTAAGTTAGACTATAGCCGAAACCGAGTATACCTGAACCTACAGGGTCGCACGCTTAAGGGGATAGAATAGATATTCAAGTTGGACTCGGATACGGCTCGATCGGATAGGGATCCGATCGGATAGAGTCCTATGGGCTTACGACGTATGGGCGGCCAACTCTATGAGATACGGATGAGATCTGATTCAAAATAGAGTCCTAATCGGCCACTAGTCCCGTCGGCCAACTCTATATAAAGGAGGGAGGGGTGGAGAGTGAAGAGACATCAATTGCATCGCGTGCAACGTAAGTCGCCGAGATCAATCTCCACGGAAACCCTCCCCACTTTCGAGCCAAACCCTAGCCTTGCATCGCGTGCTAGCACACGGGTGTACGGCGTTCGTCCCCGGACGTGTGGATACGTGAGGCGCGCTACGTTGCGCGCCGTTGATCGGCCGGATCGGCCGCAATCGGAGCGATCGGCCGTGGTGGAATCGGCCGCGGTCGGGCGCATCGGAGCGAGGCGTGAGAACGCGGCCGAACGACTCGAATCGGCTGATTGGCGAATCGGCCGTCTCCGGGAATCGGCTACACTGTTCGGATCGGATTGCCCCGATTGGTTATTCCGCTGCACTCTACTCCAATCGGTAACGATCTATCGGCCCCTTACTTGCAAGTGTTCCCTGGTTTGCGCGGTAAAAGTTTTTTGTTTTCGGCTAGCGTAGCCTCCGCGTAACCCTTCAGATCATGATATAGCTGCAGTTGAGGGGGAGGGGATCTCACAGAAGACTGCACCACGACATATCCAACATCACCATCCACCTCAACAGATGATAGGTAATTTGCATGAGCGCACGACAAGGTATAAATCTCGTGATCACTGTGTCTTTGCGCATTCTTCATTTGTTGCCTCCTTTGAACCCCGTGATGTTGGACACACATTATCTGATTCTAACTGGGTCAATGCCATGCATGAGCAGTTAGAAAATTTTGAACGTAATCAGGTTTGGGTTTTGGTTGATCCACCTTCTTCTTGTAAACCAATTGGAACTAAATGGGTTTTGAAGAACAAACAAGGGGAAGATGGTCTTGTTGTCAGAAACAAAGCCAGATTGGTGGCTCAGGGTTTCTGTCAAAAGGAGGGTATTGATTATGGTGAAACCTTTGCTCCTGTCGCTCGTTTAGAAGCTATTCGTATTTTGCTTGCATTTGCTGCTTCACGTGGTTATAAGCTTTATCAAATGGACGTGAAAAGTGCTTTTCTGAATGGGTACATAGAAGAAGAAGTTTATGTTAAACAACATCCTGGTTTTGAGCATCCAAATTATCCTGATCGTGTTTTTAAGTTGCAAAAGGCTTTATATGGTTTGAAACAAGCACCTCACGCTTGGTATGCTAGATTGAAAACTTTTCTGCTTAAGAATGGGTTCAAAATGGGTTCTGTTGATAAAACTTTATTTATCCTCAAGCAAGGCAATGACACTTTAATTGTTCAGATATACGTGGATGATACCATTTTCGGTGGTTCTTCTCCCGCTCTTGTTAAGAAATTTGCAGATGTGATGAGCAAAGAATTTAAGATGTCTATGATGGGTGAGCTGAATTTCTTTCGGGCTTACAAATAAAACAAACTTCGGAAGGTACATTTGTGCATCAGGAAAGTATACAAAGGATGTCCTGAAGAAGTTTGGTATGGATGATGCGAAGCCAATCTCTACGCCCATGGCGACTCGTGCAGCGTTGGATGCTGATAAGGACAGAGAGCCCGTGGATCAGAAGGAATATCGAAGCATGATCGGGTCACTGTTGTACTTGACTGCGATGAGGCCGGATATACACTTTGTTGTGTGTCTGTGCGCTCGTTTTCAGGCGTCCCCCAGGACTTCTCATCGTCAGGCGATGAAGCGCATAATGAGGTATCTTCGATTTACTCCTGAATTTGGTCTTTGGTACTCTGCTCCTTCTACTCTCAGTTTGTGTGGTTATTCGGATGCTGATTTTGCTGGGTGTCGTTTGGATAGAAAGTCTACCTCGGGTACTTGCCAGTTTTTGGGTTCTTTGCTTATTTCCTGGTCCTCTAGAAAATAATCCAATGTTGCTCAATCTACTACAGAGGTCGAGTATGTTGCTGCTGCTAGTTGTTGTTCTCAGCTTTTATGGATGATAGCTACCCTTCGCGATTTTGGTTTGTCGTTTTCTCGCGTTCCTTTCTTGTGTGACAGCACTAGCGCTATTAGTGTTGCAAAGAATCCTGTCCTTCATTCTAAGATGAAACACATTGAGGTTCGTCATCATTTTCTGAGGGATCATATTGAGAAGGGTGACATTGAGCTTCAATACATTGATACTAGTCAGCAACTTGCTGATATTCTGACTAAACCTCTCGATCAAACCACGTTTGCACTCTTGCGTGGTGAGTTCGGGGTGTGTTATCCATTCTAGTGTCATTGTAAGTTGCTTCGGTTACATATGTGTAACATCCTGAAAATCGAAGGAGTAGAATTCGGAACGTGAAAATCGGAACTCGCAAAAACTTTTTGGAATCATTGCTTCTTATCGTGTTTTTCAATTTTATTTGCCAATTCAGTTGCGTAAGAATTTCTTCTGGAATTGCTTTGAAGTGAAGTTGAATTAAACCCCTAAGCTTTGAGATCCCTGCTGGGGGAAATAATTCAATATATATATATATATAAATTTGAAGAAGGGTAAACATATTAATTTTGGGATTTACGAAGATTCTTGAAAAGAATATATTTTGGTTTAAACCCCGACGGTGGAAGAAAAATAATAAATATTTGGATTTGGGATAAAAATATTTTTGACAAGGAAATATGAATTTAAAAATTAATCAAAGATCCCAAATTATTGATTTTAAAAGAAGAAATAAAAATAGGAAAAATATATTTTGAAAAATAAAAAGTGGGGGAAAAAGTTTGAAAATATAATTTCAAAATTATTTTGGAAATACTGAAATTTATTTTGAATTTTTAGAGTAAAAGGAAATGGGAATGGAAAATAGAAAATCAAATTCGGGAAATTGAGAAAGTGCACTGTTCATGCGTAGGCAGGTGTTCGACGACGTCCCCCGCACCCGTGCGCATGCACACCACGCGTCGCCGCGCCGTACCAAGGCCGCGCACGCGCGTTCTCGCCGTGCCGCGTCTTGTCGCCGTACCATGCCCCCACACCGTCGCCATACCGCCGACGACCGCCCCGGTGCACGCCGAAGTCGCCGCGTGCACCGTCGCACGCACGCGCCATGCCATCGCCGCACTCGTGCGCCGCGTCGGCCTCCGCATGGGCGGTCCGCGCCAACGCCGTGCCATCCCGCGGCCGCTAAGTCGTCGCCGCCGGCGTCATATGCGCGCACGCACACGGCTCGCCGGCATCACGGATTCGCTTGCACGTGGCGCCGGGACGGTCGCGCGCGTCGGCCACTCCGCCGCGACGTGCAAACGCACGCGCGCGCTCCGCAGCCCGACCGCCGCGTGGCCGCTCGGCATTCGCGGGTGCCGGCCGCTCTCCCACCGTTCCCGTGCGCTCGCCGTGTATAAAAGGGTGGGCAAGCTTCCCCTTCTTCCCCACATCTCGCCGCCACCATCCTACCACTTCGCCTCCTCGCCATCCCCGAAAACCGCCGAGCCACGCCGGTTTTGCCGAACCACGTCGCCGCCGTGTTCGCCGTCGCCGCGCCGATCACCGGAGCCGCGCCGCCGCCGCCGGTCGTAAGTGTCTCATGGTCCCATTTTCGCCCCGAGTCCGAGCCGTCACCGCGTCGCCGGCCGGAACAAACGCGCCGTCGTCGTCGGCCCAACCAAGCGTCGCCGATCGGGGGGTAGACGAGGGGGTAGAGGAGAGAGAAAAACGATCCACTGGAGTAAAAAAAAAAAGAGAAAGAGAAAAGAAAAGAAGGGAGAAAAATTAGAAAAAATAGGGAAAAATTCTAGAAAAATTGGGGAATATTTTTAGGGAATTTTGGGGAATATTTGTGCAAAAATATATAGTTTTCTCAGGTATTTTTCCTCGGAGTAAAATGATTTTCTATATACGATTTTTTTTTTGAAACTCCCGTTTACGTAAAACTTTCTTGAAGATTTAATATTATTTTTCTTTTCTTTAAACTATACTTAACCACTGGACTCGGCAAAGATATATCAACGAACCTCTTGAACAACATTCGCAAGATTTCCGCTTCGTCGTTTTATCGACCCCTTTTTACAGAAACCCTAAAAACTCGAAACTCGTCGCTACGGCCGATTTTGCTATAAAAATCCTCCGTAATTCGATTAGGGTCGTAGGGGAAAATGGTTTGGAGAGTTCTTTATGATTTTTCATGCTTTTCGTTCGTTCTTATCGGATTTTAACCGGAATCCATTTTTCTTTTTCCTTTTCGCTAGTATGATTAGCGACCGAGGAGGCGACCACTGACCCCGCAGGAGACCCCACTCAAGAAGCGTACGAACAAGGCAAGTCTTCACACCCTTTGAACATATTGATCCCAATTGCGAAATGATGTTATTTTAAACTCTAAACATGCATGCTTTACCGTGTTACCTATACTTGTTGTGCCATACCTTGCTATTGTTTACCTTTAGAATTACTCCTTGTAACTCGCGATGTGATACAAATAACCGAAGCATAACTTTGTAAACCGCTTAGCCATGCTATACTTAGATTTATGCATACTCATGACTTTATGAAAAAGCTTTGTGCTTGGGCAACTACCTTAAGGGAGGTAGTTGAGATTCGGCATGTGGAGACATGAGCGCCACATGACCATGATGAATTACATTTGATGAAAATTGAAAGTACTAAACAAATGTTTTAGACTGGGGCGGCCGGATGATTTGGGTGGATTCCGGAAAAGGCAAGTGCCGACCCCGGTCAATTAAGGACCGAGCCATGAGATAGCCGGAAACGAGCCGTACAACCGTACTTCTCAAATGGGTATAGACCTAGCCGACTAGATAGCCGAGCGGAGCGGTATCCTTGCATAGATGGTTCTCTATGATGTGGTTATGGGATGAGGATGAGGCTGCGGCCTTTGTTATGAATGGTGGGATTGAACCGATGTTAATTAAACTTAAAGATCTGGAAAGACTTCCCTTACCCCGGTGCGCGAACTCCTCTCACCGCTAGATAAGGACGGCTAGAGTGCATGAGGGCTTAAGTTCATGGAGCGGGATGCGCCAAAGTGAGGTTATCGAAAGGCTTTGCCGTGGCCGTCTCATGTGTTGAGGCGTAGGCTCATTTGTTGGGCGTCACGGAGTACGGGTAAAGTGTACATCCACCGCGGTGTGAATAAATCAATCTATTCGAATAGCCGTGCTCGCGGATATTGAGCATCGTGACAAGACTTTCGCTTGGCTAGACTTTGAACTTGAAAATGCTGGGATGGGTTTGCACGATGATTTTATTCGGGTGGATCAACTTCTCGAGAATGCGAGAAGGGGTGGACTCCCGAAAATCATGACGAACCGGAGGCGGAAAGCCATCCTTGGAATCACGATGGATGGTAGACAGAACCATCGCCGGGTTAATGAACTATGAAATTAAAACTTGTTTTGGCTAGACGATAGGCTTGTGAAAAGAATTGTGAAAACCGGCTTTACGCAAAGATAACCCTAGCCATGTTCTTTGAATAACCCCGTCATATGCATCAATTCTCGTGTTGACTTGCCGAGTACGGTTGGTACTCACCCTTGCTATACGCACAAACCTCGTGATGGAAATGAAGAGCCGAAGACCCCTACGCGTACCACCGGAGGGCGAAGGAACCGACGGCGCATATTAGACCTTAGTCCCGGTCGTTGCTCGTGGCAATGGACAAGCCGCCGCCTCTTTCCGCCGCCTTATCTAAACTCGTTTTTATATTGTATTCGGACCATAAGGTCATGTGGGATGAACAATGCCTTCGGGCCTATTTATGTAATAATGGTATTGTAAGATTATTCGTGCATGCGCACTTGATTATCCAAGATCGCATTCGTGGGTACCAACTACTTGATCCAGGAAATGGTACTATGAACACGAAAGATTCCCGACTCAAAATCGGGGTCCACAGAGCTGGTATCGAGCCATGCGACCGTAGGCTAAGACCAAAAGGCGCCCTACCCCTAACTAGATGGCTAAAGGGAAATATCCCTACGTAGGATCAGTTTTAAACTATTATTTCCGAAAATGCAAATATATCTTTTCTACATCTGTATTTCTTTTTACCAAATGATTATGATAGCTCCCTCCCGCTAACCCTAAGTTGCCCGTAAAGCGATGTCAAACCACGACGGAACTTGGGAAGTCACTGCTCCGCGGGACGAAGGGTTCGTGGTCCAACTCCGGTCCCTACTATGGTGCTTGAGATACCCGGAGCCACCCACCTATCACATCAAAAGGCATGGCTCGAAGAGTATCAGCACTCGGGAGGCAACGTATCCATAGAAGCCCGTATGGGAAGCGAGACATCTTACGCTTCCATACCCGCTACCACCGGGACCTAGCGAAGCGGCTATTCGGGATGCGCTCGCGAGGCCTTCCTTCGCCTTAATGCGGAGCACCGTGCCGAACTCACAATGACAGAGTTCGTGCACCATCCTTACCGCGAAGAGGGCAACCCCCGCACCGTGGAGGCTACCCCCGCTGTTACAACCCGATGGTCACGCGTCTATCCCGTTGGGCGGAGACCGCAGACGACTGTTACGAGGAGGCCCTTCTCGAGATCAACGACCAGCAGTCACGCCTCAATGATCTGGTCAACAGCCACCAAGGCTGCGGAGACCAGATAGGCATGCTGCGACTCACCGCAGCCAATGGTGCTCAAGACGAGCAACTCTCGGACCGTTACATGGCCCGAGGGGAGGCTCGTGGAGCTGGAAGAGCAGCTCAGAAGAGCAAACAGCAGATCAACCAGCTAGAGGAACAGCTGCGCAATCGTCCTGTCTACGCTGCAGGTACTTCCACTGAGCCTGTACCATCACATCCTGCCCCTGTGCCCGACCACTATTACCATATGACTCCAGCAAGCTTGGATACTTTTCAAGCTATGATGGAGCAAGCTTTCATGTTGAGCACGAGCCCGCACTGCTCCGGTCGACCCCACTTCTGCTACATCCATGGAACCCACCCCGAGCTCCGTACCGGCACCATCCGAGCCGGGATCGGAGAGGGTAACCCCATCCGATCTGCACCGATACGGAGTCCGAGGCGAGCCCATGGAGATCAAATGGGAGTCTAGCGACACCGACTCAATGGAGGAGGAAATTCCCCCTCGTCGCTTGACTCACACGGAGGCCCCTCACCCGCCAAACCGCTCGCAAGAGTACGCGCCACCGAGTCGGAAGATTCGGCGTGACTCCGAGGCCACCACCTCCGAGCCGTGGGGACTTCGGTTTGCTTCGGCGCAGACCACCCACTTCCGGCGCCCGGCTCTTGCGGGTGGTTGGATGACTAGGCGAAGGACCTTCCCGGCCAAAGACTTCCTATTTACCCTTAATTAGTTGATGTAGTTGGACGATATAATTATTATTGCTATCCTGGCATGGAGGACTGTGTGTGTACAGTCCATGTACCCCCCTTATGTAATATGTTGAACCTGAGCATCGCCTTGCGATGTCTTAATTCGTATGCTTAATATTACTTCACCTTGTCTATTGATTGAAGATCATTCGAAAGAACTTGAAGAAAAATGTCCATAACCTAAACTAGTCCGCTCTCTTAAATTCATCTCCCTTCTTCAGATGGCACATCGTCGCAGAGCCGCGGCAACCAACGAAAACCCGCCGGAACCCAACCCCTCCACCCTGGCGGAGGTCATGGCTATGCAAACCCAGCTACTCCAAGCGATTGCCAATAATCAAGGAGGTCGAGGAGGATCGAGTCTGGGGGAATTCATGAGAGCTAAGCCGCCCACTTTTTCCACGGCCGAAGAACCTATGGACGCTGAAGATTGGTTAAGAGTGATAGAGAAGAAGTTAACCCTCGTCAGAGTCCGAGAAGCTGATAGAGTTATCTTCGCTACTAACCAGCTGGAGGGTCCCGCGAGTGACTCGGTGGGACACCTACAAGGAGACACGAGCTGAAGACGCCGGCGAACCAACATGGGAGGAATTCACGGCTGCGTTTCGTGAGAATTTCGTGCCGCTGCAGTGATGAGGATGAAGAAGAACGAGTTCCGCAGCTGCGTCAAGGGAACACCTCGGTACAAGAATATCTCGAACAAGTTCACCCAGCTTGCCGTTATGCCACCAAGTGACTGGCGACGAGGAAGAAAAGATAGACAAATTCATTGAAGGACTAAATGACGAACCGAGGGGACCAATGATCGGGCAGGATCACACCGGCTTCCAAAGCCTCATCAACAAGGTCGTCCGACTTGAGCATGACCAAAAGGTGGTAGACAATAACCGCAAGAGGAGGCTCGCTATGGCTCGCCCATTCCGTGGAACGCCACAACGCCCCAAGGGAGCCACCCCGTCGGATGGAAGCCAAATGTTCCGCAACCGGACGTTCTCCCGCTTCCGACCATGTCAACAGTCGCTACACCTCGTTACGTACGCCCACACCAACCCTAGCTGCTCCGGAAGAAGGAATGTGAGTCAGTTTCAATTGCGGAGAATTCGGGCACTACTCCAATAGCTGCCCAAAACCACGCAACGCCCCGTGCGCACCGGCGCCAATGCAACACCCGTCCGAGGAACCCCACCCTCGCGGCAGACGAGGTCCGCTCAGACCCCGCTACCCAACGAGGCCGCCACCGGATTTCGACGTGGCCAAGTGAATCATGTACGGGCGGAAGAAGCACGGAGGACCGAGCGTATTGATGGGTATGTTCTCTATCAACTCTACACCGATTAAAGTTTTATTCGATTCGGAGCCTCGCATTCATTCATATCTTCCCAAGTAAGCAAACAACACCACCTACACCAAGTAGCACTTAAGAGGCCTATGTTGGTACACTCACTGGGAGACATAACCGTACCCCATGCCTGCATTAATGTGCCCATACGGATTAGAGACGTGGTGTTTCTCTCAAACCTTATGGTGCTATCACCCCAGACCATAGATGTCATACTCGGAATGGATTGGTTGACCAAAAATAATGGAATCATAGATGCATAGTGAAGGGAAGTCACGTATCCACCCCGTGGGATCACCGATGAGCATAACTATGGATCAAAACCCAAAGCTATGTGAACAAGCTGCAGGAGTGTTCACCATGCCGCCCTTAGGCGGAATGCCCATAGTACAAGAATACCCGGATGTGTTTCCCGAGGAATTACCCGGAATGCCCCCGGATCGCGACGTAGAATTTATCATCGATCTAATGCCTGGTACTGCCCCCATATCCAAGAGACCTTATCGAATGCCGGCCAACGAGTTAGAGGAACTCAAGAAGCAGATAAGGGAACTACAAGAGAAGGGATTTGTACGCCCCTGCTCTTCTCCTCGGGAGCCCCGTACTCTTTGTCAAAAAGAAGGATGGGAGTATGAGAATGTGTGTGGACTACCGATCGCTGAATGAAGTAACCATCAAGAACAAGTACCCGCTACCCCGGATCGATGACCTATTCGATCAACTTAAGGGTGCACAGTGTTCTCAAAGATTGATCTACGGTCGGATATCATCGTTGAAGATTAGAGCCGGAGATATTCCGAAGACGGCGTTCTCTACCCGTTACGGCTTATACGAGTTCACAGTGATGTCCTTTGGATTGACCAATGCCCCCTGCGTACTTTATGAACCGATGAACAAGGTATTCATGGAATACCTGGACAAATTCGTGGTGGTGTTCATCGACAATATACTTATCTACTCCAAGAACGATGAGGAACACGCGGAGCATCTACGACTAGTACGGAAAAGCTACGAGAGCACCACTGTATGCAAAGTTCAAGCAAATGTGAGTTCGGCTCAAGGAAGTCGCTTTTCTTGGTCACGTGGTTTCAGCCGGAGGAGTAGCAGAGACCCCGCCAAGGTCGAAGCCGTCACGGGATGGAAGGCACCCAAGTCGTGATGAAGTTCGGAGTTTCTTGGGCTTGGCCGGTTATTACCGACGGTTTATCGAAGGGTTTTCCACGTAGCCCGACCTATGACTCAACTTCGAAGAAGGAAAAGAAGTTTGAATGGAATGAGAAGTGCCAAAAAGCCTTCGACCAATTAAAAGAAAAGTTAACCACCGCTCCAATCTTGACCTTACCCGACAACCGGAAGGACTTCGTGATGTACCGTGATGCATCCCGGCAAGGATTGGGAGGAGTATTGATGCAGATGGAAAGGTCGTGGCGTATGCCTCGCGACGCATTACGACCCCACGAAGAGAATTATCCCACACACGACTGGAATTAGCCGCAGTTGTACACACATTGAAGATTTGGAGGCACTATCTGATCGGGAACCACTGTGATGTGTATACCGATCACAAGAGCTTGAAATATTTCTTTACTCAGCCTGATCTCAACCTACGACGAGGCGATGGCTGGAGTTGATCAAGGATTACGTCTAGGAATCCATTATCATCCCGGCAAAGCAAATGTAGTGGCCGATGCGCTGAGCCGCAAAGCCCAATGCAATCACATGGGATTAGGAGGTATGGCCAGCGAACTTCAAGAAGAAATGGCCAGACTCAATCTGCACCTGATTCCTCACGGAGAAGTGAACTCATTGGAGATCCAACCCCTACTGAGAACTCAAATCGAGGAAGCCCAAAAAGAGAATGAGGAAACCCAGGAAATCAAGGAACGCATGGCCGCTGGACGCGCTAAGGAGTTTTCAGTAGATGACAAGGGAATCTTGTGGTACAAGAAAAGAATCTGTGTGCCTGAACAAGGCGGTTTGAGAGGATTGATCTTAAAGGAAGCCCACGAATCGGCATATTCGTTACATCCCGGAAGCACGAAAATGTACCAGGATTTGAAAGGAGAATACTGGTGGCCCAATATGAAGAGGGATGTAGCCGAATACGTAGCCGTGTGCGATGTGTGCCAAAGGGTGAAAGCCGAACATCAACGCCCAGCTGGCTTGCTGCAGCCACTCAAGATTTCCGAATGGAAATGGGATGAGATAGGCATGGATTTCATAGTAGGACTACCTAAGACCGCGACTGGCTACGATTCCATTTGGGTAATAGTAGATCGGCTCACCAAGATCGCGATTTATACCAAGTGAAAACTAACTACAACAAGTGCCAAGCTAGCGGAACTATATATGAGTAGGATTGTATGTCTTCACGGTGTACCAAAGAGGATCATATCGGATCGTGGTACCCAATTCACATCTCATTTTTGGAGCAAAGTCCACGAGGCACTCGGAAGTCATCTCGCTTTCGCACCGCCTACCATCCACGACCGATGGGCGGACCGAAAGGACGAACCAAGTACTTGGAAGATATGCCGAGAGCCGTGCATTGGATTTCACCAAGGATTGGGAGAAATGCTTACCGTACGCCGAGTTCTCTTATAATAATAGCTATCAAGCCGGTTTGAAGATATCGCCAAACGAAGCTCTATTTGGTCGCCGATGTCGAACCCCATTGCGTGGTCGAAACCGGTGAACGAACCATATTCGGGCCCGACATAATCAAGGAGGTGAGGAAAAGGTTCGCCCGATTCGGGACCGACTACAAGCCGCTCAATCACGACAAAAGAGCTACGCGGACACTCGACGAAGAAAATTGGAATTCAAAGAGGGTGACTACGTGTATCTAAAGGTCTCACCCCTACGGGGAACACAGAGATTCAAAGTCAAAGGGAAACTCGCACCACGATATGTGGGCCCATTCTGATAAGCGCTAGGGGAGAAGTGGCCTACCAATTGGAACCGCCCGAGAATCTCTCTCGATGTCCACCCAGTATTCCACGTATCGCAGCTGAAGAAGTGTCTGCGGTACCGAAGAGCAAACCCCGTTAGAAACCATCCAAGTCCACAGTGATCTTACCTACCCGAACATCCAATCAAGATACTAGACGAAGCGAAAAGAAGACACGAACCAAGTCGTGGCGCATGTACAAAGTACAATGGAGTAATCACACCGAAGAAGAAGCTACCGGGAGAGCGAAGAATTCCCGAGGACATAATATCCACACCTATTCAGCAACCGGTAAGAAAATCTCGGGACGAGATTTATTGTTAGGGGGTAGGTTTGTAACATCCTGAAAATCGAAGGAGTAGAATTCGGAACGTGAAAATCGGAACTCGCAAAAACTTTTTGGAATCATTGCTTCTTATCGTGTTTTTCAATTTTATTTGCCAATTCAGTTGCGTAAGAATTTCTTCTGGAATTGCTTTGAAGTGAAGTTGAATTAAACCCCTAAGCTTTGAGATCCCTGCTGGGGGAAATAATTCAATATATATATATATATATATAAATTTGAAGAAGGGTAAACATATTAATTTTGGGATTTGAGAAGATTCTTGAAAAGAATATATTTTGGTTTAAACCCCGATCGGTGGAAGAAAAATAATAAATATTTGGATTTGGGATAAAAATATTTTTGACAAGGAAATATGAATTTAAAAATTAATCAAAGATCCCAAATTATTGATTTTAAAAGAAGAAATAAAAATAGGAAAAATATATTTTGAAAAATAAAAAGTGGGGGAAAAAGTTTGAAAATATAATTTCAAAATTATTTTGGAAATACTGAAATTTATTTTGAATTTTTAGAGTAAAAGGAAATGGGAATGGAAAATAGAAAATCAAATTCGGGAAATTGAGAAAGTGCACTGTTCATGCGTAGGCAGGTGTTCGACGACGCCCCGCACCCGTGCGCACGCACACCACCGCGTCGCCGCGCCGTACCAAGGCCCCGCGCACGCGCGTTCTCGCCGTGCCGCGTCTTGTCGCCCGTACCATGCCCCCACACCGTCGCCATACCGCCGACGACCGCCCGCACGTCGAGCGCGCCGCCGCACCGTCGCACGCACGCGCCATGCCATCGCCGTACCATGCGCCGCGTCGCCTCCGCATGGGCTGCCCGCGCTAACGCCGTGCCATCCCGCGTGCGCAGTAAGTCGCTCGCCGCGGCGTCATATGCGCGCACGCACGCTCGCGGCATCACGGATTCGCTTGCACGGGGCGCCGGACGGTCGCGCGCGTCGGCCACTCCGCCGCGACGTGCAAACGCACGCGCGCGGCTCCGCAGCCGACCGCCGCGTGGCCGCTCGGCATTCGCCGGTGCCGGCCGCTCTCCCACCGTTCCGTGCGCTCTCGCCGTGTATAAAAGGGTGGGCAAGCTTCCCTTCTTCCCCACATCTCGCCGCCACCATCCTACCACTTCGCCTCCTCACCATCCCCGAAAACCGCCGAGCCACGCCGGGTTTTGCCGAACCACGTCGCCGCCGTGTTCGCCGTCGCCCGCCGATCACGGAGCCGCCGCCGCTCGCCGCCGGCCGTAAGTGTCTCATGGTCCCATTTTCGCCCGAGTCCAGCCGTCACCGCTGCCGCCGGCCGGAACAAACGCGCCGTCGTCGTCGGCCCAACCGCGCGCCCGATCGGGGGGTAGACGAGGGGGTAGAGGTGAGAGAAGAAACAAGTTGCGGCTGGAGTAAAAAAAGAGAAAGAGAAAAGAAAAGAAGGGAGAAAAATTAGAAGAAAATAGGGAAAAATTCTAGAAAAATTGGGGAATATTTTTAGGGAATTTTGGGGAATATTTGTGCAAAAATATATAGTTTTCTCGGTATTTTCCTCGGAGTAAAATGATTTTCTATATACGATTTTTTGAAACTCCCGTTTACGTAAAACTTTCTTGAAGATTTAATATTATTTTTCTTTTCTTTAAACTATACTTAACCACTGGACTCGGCAAAGATATATCAACGAACCTCTTGAACAACATTCGCAAGATTTCCGCTTCGTCGTTTTATCGACCCTTTTACGAAAACCCTAAAAACTCGAAACTCGTCGCTACGGCCGATTTTGCTATAAAAATCCTCCGTAATTCGATTAGGGTCGTAGGGGAAAATGGTTTGGAGAGTTCTTTATGATTTTTCATGCTTTTCGTTCGTTCTTATCGGATTTTAACTGGAATCCATTTTCTTTTTCCTTTTCGCTCGTATGATTAGCGACCGAGGAGGCGAACACGACCCCCGGAGACCCCACTCAAGAAGCGTACGAACAAGGCAAGTCTTCACACCCTTTGAACATATTGATCCCAATTGCGAAATGATGTTATTTTAAACTCTAAACATGCATGCTTTACCGTGTTACCTATACTTGTTGTGCCATACCTTGCTATTGTTTACCTTTAGAATTACTCCTTGTAACTCGCGATGTGATACAAATAACCGAAGCATAACTTCGGTAAACTGCTTAGCCATGCTATACTTAGATTTATGCATACTCATGACTTTATGAAAAAGCTTTGTGCTTGGGCAACTACCTTAAGGGAGGTAGTTGAGATTCGGCATGTGGAGACATGAGCGCCACATGACCATGATGAATTACATTTGATGAAAATTGAAAGTACTAAACAAATGTTTTAGACTGGGGCGGCCGGATGATTTGGGTGGATTCCGGAAAAGGCAAGTGCCGACCCTGGTCAATTAAGGACCGAGCCATGAGATAGCCGGGAAACGAGCCAGTACAACCGTACTTCTCAAATGGGTATAGACCTAGCTGACTAGATAGCCGAGCGGAGGCAGTATCCTTGCATAGATGGTTCTCTATGATGTGGTTATGGGATGAGGATGAGGCTGCGGCCTTTGTTATGAATGGTGGGATTGAACCGATGTTAATTAAACTTAAAGATGCGGAAAGACTTCCCTTACCCCGGGTGCGCCAGAACTCCTCTCACTGCTAGAAAAGGACGGCTAGAGTGCATGAGGGCTTAAGTTCATGGAGCGGGTACTGCCAAAGTGAGGTTATCGAAAGGCTTTGCCGTGGCCGTCTCATGTGTTGAGGCGTAGGCTCATTTGTTGGGCTGTCACGGAGTACGGGTAAAGTGTACATCCACTGCAGTGTGAATAAATCAATCTATTCGAATAGCCGTGCTCGCGGATATTGAGCATCGTGACAAGACTTTCGCTTGGCTAGACTTTGAACTTGAAAATGCTGGGATGGGTTTGCACGATGATTTTATTCGCTGGTGGATCAACTTCTCGAGAATGCGAGAAGGGGTGGACTCCCAGAAAATCATGACGAACCGGAGGCGGGAAGCCATCCTTGGAATCACGATGGATGGTAGACGAACCGTCGCCGGGTTAATGAACTATGAAATTAAAACTTGTTTTGGCTAGACGATAGGCTTGTGAAAAGAATTGTGAAAACGGCTTTACGCAAAGATAACCCTAGCCATGTTCTTTGAATAACCCCGTCATATGCATCAATTCTGTGTTGACTTGCTGAGTACGGTTGGTACTCACCCTTGCTATACGCACAAACCTCCAGCTGATGGAAATGAAGAGCCAGAATACCCCTACGCGTACCACCCGGAGGGCGAAGGAACTGACGGCGCATAATAGACCTTAGTCCCGGTCGTTGCCTGTGGCAATGGACAAGCCGCTGCCTCTTTCCGCTGCCTTATCTAAACTCTGTTTTTATATTGTATTCGGACCATAAGGTCCTGTGGGATGAACAATGCCTTCGGGCCTATTTATGTAATAATGGTATTGTAAGATTATTCGTGCATGCGCACTTGATTATCCAGTACTGCATTCGTGGGTACCAACTACTTGATCCAGGAAAATGGTACTATGAACACGAAAGATTCCCGACTCAAAATCGGGGGTCCACAATATGCTTTATACTTATTTTTGCTAGTTTGTGACCGATGCTTTTGGAGAAGTTGTAATGCTTTGCTTGACCAATTTTTTGTATTGAAAACAGCACATATATTCACTTAATACTTGTGTTAGGCACTGCATGTTTTTCAGGATTTAGTGTCTTGTTGAATTCTCGACATATATCTTGCTCATGGTTCGGTTTGCTGACTTTCTTGCAATGAGTCAAAGACTTTGTCACTGCAAATGTAGCTTCTTTTGGGCCTATGGAAGGGCAAAGTTCCTTCGTGTTGCAAAGACACACATGAACCGGGCACTCTATAGTCCAGGGGCTGTCAAAAGATCCCGGATCAGCATGGACACCAAAATAAAAATGGGTTATATTCAGCATGTAAAAATTGGGATATTAAATTTCAAAAAATGAGATGCTGCAAAATTGGGATTTGTATATAAAGGACTGGTGCTTTTGGAATGGCAGCCTAAGTTGGAGGACTGGTGCTTTTGGAATGGCAGCCTAAGTTGGTTACTCATAGCTTGCCCGAGATGCAGGTGACGTGTGTGCCACGGGTTTGTCTTTCATGGCATAGACCAAACTGAAGCATTTGCAGTGAACTTTGCTTGATGTTTTTTTGTGAACTGTCGTGTGAGCTTGCTATATGTTTTGCCTTCAGCTTGGTACTGAGTCTGGAATTTGCACGTTTTTGCCTGGCCATTTGGTTTTCAAAAGATTTCAGATTTTAAATTCTTATTGGTCATTGCATTGTGTTGCTCCTTCTCTGGATGGCTAGTGTTGCTGGTTAGCCTTTATAGGTATTTGGCATATGTCTTAGAAGCTTCTACTTGTGCTCTCTCACATCTTTCTCAGAATTGATTCTTGCACCTTCTCTTGATGGAGTGCCTTGTCAACAAGGGGGAGAGTGAGGGGGGGGGGGGTTTGAGGTTATCTGTTTGCTGAGTTTTGCTGCTGAGATTGCTTTTGGGAGATTGATATGGCTTTTGATTCATTTCGGGGAGAGTGAGTTTTTTTTGTCTTGATCGATCAGGATTGTTTTTTAATTGTTTTTTCCTTCTTATTTTTCATTATTTAGTTCGGATAAATTTGTGCGGTGTGGTGTTGTCAATGCACTCATCAAGGGGGAGATTGAGATGTCCGAGGGGCTAGGACCTTGGTGATGAGCGATTGGCAACACGGTGTGCGTGTGACGTGTCTCTTGGCAGGTTGTGGTTGCAGGTGACAGGTTGAGACAAGACATGCGACGATGAGTGAAGAACGAGGATAGGATGCTATGCTGATGAACTGTGGGACGGTGAAGGGTGGATCGAGGCTTGCGTTCGAGGGACATGCGATTTGTGCAGTGTACGTCTACTGTACCTGGCTACACGGTGGGAGAACGTTGTGGAGAGGTTTCCGGATTACGCCACAAAATCCGAGGTTTGCTGGTTGAGCCACAAAGCCATGCATCATACCGGGACGCTCGTGCGGCAGGCGTTGGCCGAAGATGAAAATTCCGGCAATCGCGAAACGATTTCGAATGGTTGTGCGGCGACATCGCGAGGATCACATCACGGAGATGGAGGGATCGCGGACATCGTGGAGTTTGCCATAGAGGATGATTCGATTAGATCGACACGCCGTTGCGTATTGGCTTACACAGTACGTAATGGCACTTTTGTAATTAGGTAGAGCCACCCTTTAGGGAATAAATATGTGGCAATTAGGAGATAGAGGTAACCGGGGTTTTCTTTTCACGAGAGACAACCCTCAGCTGCCGCCTTTCTAAGAAGACGGCGCCCGAGGAGCTCCGTGTGATTCTCCACGTGCCCTCTTTCTCCTCTCTAGCCTAGGGCTTTGATTCTAGTGGGAGATTTTTGTTGATCTCTCCAATCAAGAGAGGGAGGACGATTGGACGGAGGCTAGATGTAATTTTGTAGAACATTCACTTGGTTTAATCCTTCGTATTCGTGAATTGTTTCTATGTGTGCATCTCGTCTTGTTTCTGTTTTTTTGCTGGCAGGGAACAAATCAATCTAGGTACGTCGGCACATCGGTCTCGATCCGCCTAGGTTAGGGTTCACGGAGCAAGCCGGCCGCCGTCGTTGTTTCTACGGACGTTGACTCAGCAGGGCCTACGATCTGGTTATTCCGGGAGGGACGCAGGTCGTCGTCACGAGCGCTCGACATCGCGAGACCTGAGGCCTGAGTCCCGACCGCTGCTCGCTGCTGTTTCGTACCTTGCCAGGGGCTGCGTGACACAGGGCGCTGCTGCCTCTCTCCTGTGCGACGTGCAGGAAGCAGGAGGGGTTTTCAATCCTCGTGGGGCCCGCTGCTGTATGGCCTGCAGCCATCTCATTGGTCGGCCATATTGCACGAGGAGAAGGTAGCTGCTGCTGTGGTTTTACTGCTCGGTTAAATTCTTCTCACACATTTTTCTTGAGTCAATATTGCTGGTCATCATTACTTTAGATAATTTTTACTGGACCTTCATTGTTTGGTTGGCCATTGGTTCTGTTCTCCCTTTTCCCAATTGTTTAGTGGTCACAGATATTTGTTTGGATCTCTTACTAATCAAGCTGGCTTCTTATTAACCATTGGTCATGACTCCTCTAGTTGCTGTTTTGCCTCACACATCAAAGAGTTTGATGAAATACTTGTGAAGCGAGTTTTTATCTGAATTTTCTCGAATTGCTTTCGTGAATTTTTGTGAGGCTCCCATTCACCTCCCTCTGATCGCCTTTTCGGTTCTACACTTATTACCGAGGCAATCATTTACTAAATGCACAACCTCGTAATATTTGGAGCAATACTTACCATTGCTCTTGACAAAATGAATGGCACGGTGTGAAGGTTTCTTATCCTTCTTTGGAATGAATCCAAATCCCTCCTTGTTAAGGATGCATCATTGCTCACTCAAAATTTTATCAAGAGTGCTCTTACCCTTGAAGCATCTTTCCAAACTTTTGTTGAGCTTGGCCACTTGCTCCTAAAGCTCATTGTTCTCAACAACAAGTGAAACATCACAATAGAGACACAAGAGCTAGAGCTAGAGCAAGACATATCTATAAGATCATCACAAGAAGTGGAAATGCTAGATGATACAACATGAGTAGTATGACAAGTAGCACGATCATCAAGCAAGTCACAAGATATGTCAACATCAATGTGAGCTCCATGTTGGGTAGTAGAAAGGAGGGTACCATGAGCTTCCTTAAGCTTCTCATGAGAAATGGTAAGTCTCTCATGTGAAGTCTTTAGCTCCTCATACAAGACCTTCAAAGAAGCATAATCCTTCTTTAGGGCCTTGAACTTGGTAATCTCCTTTTCACTATACGCATGAAGCTTCTCAAACATACTCACAAGCTCATCATAGAAAACATCATCAAATCATCATCACTAAAAGATATTACCTTAGATGAGCCTTTTGCCATGAGGCAAAGTGGAGCGAAGAGTGATGGAGCCTCCTTGATAGCAACTATGGCCATCTTCTTCTTCTTGGAGCTTGCATCATCATCACCCTCTACTTCTTTGGATCCGGAAGATGTGGAGCTATCTTCATTAAAGTCCCATTGCCCAATGAAAGCCTCAATCTTCTCTCCCTCTTTCTTGAGCTTCTTCATGAGCTTGTGACCTCCACTCTTCTTCTTGGATGACTTGTCTTAGTCATCATCCTTTGAAGGACACTTGGAAGCAAAGTGTCCCTTCTCACCACACTTAAAGCACCTCAAGTTTGAGAGAGTCTTAATAGGTCTCCTATTCATTCTTCTATTTGAGTTAGAGCCCCTTCCTCTCTTCGTTCTTCTTCTCAAGACATCATTGAATCTTCTAGCAAGACGGGCAATTTCTTCATCCAAGTCATCGTTGGCTTCATAAACCTTGCTCTTTCCTTTGTCTTCCACTTCGGCTTGGAGAGCAATACACTTCTTGGATGGAGAGGCTTCCTCCATCTCCTTCTTCTTCAACTTGTATATGTCCTTGATGTTGATCTTCCCCAAGAGGCTTGCGGGTGTTATCCTTGACATGTCAGAGTTGATAAGCATGGTGACAAGAGTCTCATACTTCTCCGGTAGAGCCCTAAGCATCTTTTAGGCAACCTCAAGATCGGTGTATGTTGCCCCAAGCCCCTTGAGATCATTGACAATGACATTAAGCCTCCCATACATATCATTCACACTCTCATGAGGCAACATGGAGAATGTCTCATATTTAATCTTGAGAAAATGAAGCTTGGCATCCTTGTATTCACTTGTGCCCTCATGGATCTCCGTCAACTTGTTCCAAATCTCATATGCGGTCTCAAGATTACTCACTCTATCAAACTACTCTTGGATGAAAGAGTTGAACAAAGCATTCACAACTTGAACATTGAGTTGGAGGTTGCGATGATCAACCTACGTCAAGGGCGAGCCGGTGATAGCAAAACCTACATTCACAATACTCAAAATATGGAAGCTCATAGCTTTAAGGTGAGTAGACATTTTAATTTTTCAAGTGGAGTAATTTATACCATTGAACATGGGAACCTTCCCTACATGGTTCACCTCGTTCGACATCTTCTCTCTAGGCGGTGAAGCCCAATCAAGAGAGACCAAGCTCTGGTACCACTTGTAGGATCGAGATGTCGACTAGAGGGGGTTGAATAGGCGATTTAAAACTAAATGACACCAAATCAAAACTAACCTAAGTTGCTAGGCTTGGTGAGGAACAAGTCTAACTAAGCAACTAAGTTATGTTTTACAAACCTAGGGTGATAATGGCTCAAGTATGTCTCTACAAATGTAAATTGTACAAAAGTAAATGCAATAAGTAAATGAGACAAGAGACAAGAAATTTTTCACCCGAGGTTCGGATACTCGCCGATTTTCTAATCCCCGTTGAGGCGAGCCCAACTCCACCGCTCAACCACGAAGCCACAGCACACCCCCTTCCACGGAAAGGACTACCCAAGCCTCGATCACTAGGGGTAGTTTTTTCTTCGCTCCGAAGGTGGTGAACTGCAAACCACTCACAAAACCGACATTGGGCTTCCTCCACAATCTTCTCGGAGAGTTCACCTGCCAACTCCTCCACAAGTCATCTAGGAGGCGGCAACCTCCAATAGTAACAAGTAATCACGTGGCTCGGAGATGATCAAGTGCCACACTAGCTCTACAATGAAGCAATGCACTTGACTCTTGGCTAAAACAACCCTCAACCACAACAAATGGATGAACATTAGCTCAAGTGAGTGTGGGAGAGATGCAAGGGGTGTATGCAAATGAAGTATGTGCCAAGAATAGTCCCTTGTAGCCAATAGATGGTTATTTATACCCTACACCAAGAAAACTAGCCGTTATGGACAAAATCCACCATCTCTGCTGCTTGCCGGTCAGACCAACGAAGGGTGGCCGGTCAGACCGGCTTAAGTTGTAACGTTAGAAAACTAGCCATTATAGTGCATTTAATGCATTGACAACAGGGGGGCCGGTCAGACCGGAGGCTAATTGGCCGGTCAGACTACCCATGGATCGGTCAGATCGCCATTGGCTCGGTCTGACCAATTATGGCTCTGGCGGCTCTGGATAGCTAGGCCAGAGGGGATCAAGGAGGCCGGTCAGACCGGAGGTGTATGGCCGGTCAGACCACCACAAAGGGTCGATCGGACCGCCACAAAGGGCCGGTCAGACCACGGAAAGACCTGCGGTCAGACCGCCCCAAGTCCTCGGTCAGACCGGATACACATCCACGGTCAGAGCGGACTTGGACAGATGGTGACAAGAACTTGAAGAAAACCAAGTCTAAATGCAAATGATCTAATGTGACATTTTGATCATCTCTTTGCTTAGGTCATTACCCCTCTTGATAGTACGGCAAAGCTATAAATAAGTTCTATGAAATTTAATCGCCCAAACTCCACGATCAATTAAAATAAACCGTTAGTTTTATCATCTTCAATCCTTTTGCTTTGTTCCATCAGAAATAATCCTTGGTGATCATCCATACACTTTTATTGTGTGAACCTAGCTCAAATATATGAAACTCAAAAGTATCATTAGTCCACAATTAGTGTTTGTCATTAATTACCAAAACAAACAACGAGGCCTAGATGCTTCAATCTCCCCCTTTTTGGTAATTGATGACAAACACCACAAATATATAATAGGCATGAATCATGAATAAGGATAATATAAGCTCCCCCTACACATATGCATAATAATCACAAGTATCAACAAGGCATAGAGATCTTCCATCATAAAAGCATATGACACAATAAACATCCATCACGAGATATCCATAAAGATCATCATCCAATCCACAAAATAAGTTCACTAGACTATTACAAGACCACGAAGGGCCTAAAACTCACAAGAGATTAACAAAACGATAAAAACACACAAGATAGATAATAGTATTAGCCCATTACATATATAGCCCTCCACCTTAGCCTAGTACAAATGAGGACTAACCTCACTAACTCTAGTCCCATCCCACCTAAGATAAAGAAAGTTCTTTCTTCTTCCCTAAGATAGTCTTCTCTCCCTTTTGGCATCAAGTACCAAAAAAATGCTTCACTTTTGAGGAGGAGAAGGAGGACGTGGAATGAGATAGTGAGAAGAACCGGAGCGCTCATGGTGATGAGAGTAAACAAAGGCTTGAGAGGTATCCAAAGCAGTCATGTGCCCGTCCAATGTGTCCACTTGATTGGACAATCTTCATATATTGGCATACAGACTACCCACATCAGTCCTTAGTCCCCTAACATCCTCATATATGGCTTCTTGCCCGGTGCTCAACCTTGCCATATTATCATTGAGGGAGTTTATGACCTCTAGCACCGGGTTGAAGTAATCCTGAGGGGGGCATTCCAAAGTAAGCATACTGTGGGGTGAAATAAGAGTGAAAACCTTGAGGAGGAGGTGGTGGTGGTGGAGGTGCCGCACTCGAACTTGCACCATGAGCAAACTGAGGTTGGCGCATCCTAGGAACACGGGGAGTGCCAAGCTGAAGACGAGGCTTATACTACTTGTGCTCCTTAAGGTTGTTTCCGGCACGTCCAAGCTTTTCTTTAGTCAATCTCATAATGTAGGGCGCATAGTATATAGCTTGACCAAACGTGCCCTTAGAGATAGCAATCTCTTGCAACATGAGATTTACCACATCAAATATACAACCCTGTAGGATTGCATCGATCACATGCCAAGCTACTCCCCTGATCTCATCATTGTTGCCACATCGAAAGGATGGTGGCCTGCACTATCCTGTTCACAACAATGGGAATAGTCCTGAAACCTACAACTTTCCCATATGTGTGCCGCCCTCCATCCTCATAGAACTGTTCTAGGTCATCAATGGAGAATGGGTTGTGGGCTTGTTCCTCATGCAGATCATCTCCAAAGTCAAAACGGATATTGAGCAACCTCCGGAACTCCCTTCTAGAGACAATGCACTAGAGGGTGTCTGACATCCACTTCATCTCAGAAAAGTCTCCAGCAACCCAAACTATGGCATAGAACTGGCGAACAAGTTCCTCATCATAGTCCTGCCTTAGGGTCACAATCCTGTCAATTCCTATTGCCCTGAACATGTCCTGCAGGCACTCAAACTCCTGAGTCTCATTTATGCTGCGCCAGGAGATCCACTTATGCTCAACGAAGGCCTTTCCTCCATAAACTTGCTCAAACATCAACTTTTGGAAGGCGGTGTGAAACCTTGGGTCATTGTAGTCTCGAGGCCTTCGAAATTGATCATGGTGCCTGAGGATGGTGTACTAGTGGGATCTCTCATATTAAGCACAAAATGAATGGAAGGATCGATCTCCATCTCATCACCACTTTCCTCACTCTCATTTTCTGAGTCTGTCACTTCTTGTTCTTCTTCGCTTTCTGCATCACCATTTTGAGCATATCGTTCTTCATTGGACTCATGCTCGCTTTCTGAATCTTGAGCTTGATGGCTCCGACGAGTGCGAGGAGGCATCTCTGAATGCATAAAATCAAACACAGGATATTAGCAATTATTTTAGAGATCACTTGGATGTGTGGAAGAGGATGTTTTCTGCCTGTCAGGGGCGGTCAGACAATGACCTCGGCCGCACCGAGCAGCATCGGGCGGTCGGACCGCAAGGTGACTGCGGTCGAGACCACCGTCCGCCTCCAGTCAGACCGGTCACGTTCGGATGTCCGAACATGCCAGGCAGGTAGGTTCGGACGTCCGAACACTCCACCGGTCAGACCACCAGATGACCTCCGGTCAGACCGCCGGTGATAGACAGCTCAAACAACAAATCTTTTCACACCCACAAGTGTATCTAAATTTGCTAGAATCAAGGTTTGCACAAGAGAGAGAGCAAGAACAACAGGGATATGTCTACTTCATCAAAAATTGATTTAGACGATTTCGATAAGCACAAGAGATGTGTCGACCCCCGTTTTTGAGGACGGGAATCATTCGTGTTCATAGTAACATTTCCCTGGATCGAGTAGTTTGGTACCCACGAATACAGTACTAAATTATCAGGTGCAAAGTGCACGAATAGTCTTACACCCAAAGGTATACTACAATAATAAGCCCGAGGGCAATATCCAACACACATATAGGTCCTCATGGACCGGATACAACCAAATACAGAAAGTAGGTAAGGCAGCGGAGTGGAAGGCAGCGGCTTGTCGATTGCCACAGGCAACGACTGGGGACTAAGACCTATTAGGCACCTCCGTCTTCCTCACCCTCCTGGTAGTAGGCGTACAGGTCTTCAGGGTCTTCATTATCCACTTCTGAATGTTTGTGCATATACCAAGGGTGAGTACCAAACGTACTCAGCAAGCCAACACAGCAAAGATGCATATGATAGGGGATTCTCAAAGGATGGTTGTGGTTCATTTGCACAAAGCCAACTTTGTAAATCTTTTCACAACCTTAACTTCTAGCCTGGTCAAGTTTTATTATCATAGTTCATTAAGTCGGCAACGGTTCTGTCCACCATCCATTGTGATCCCAAGGATAGCTTCCCGCCACCGGATCGTCATGGTTTTTTGGGGAGCCTACCCTTCTCGTATCTCGAGAAGTTGGTCCACCAGTGCATAAAAAGTATCATGCAAACCCATCCCATGATTTTAAAATTTAGAGTCTAGCCAAGAGATAAACTTGTCACGCCACTCATTATCCGCGAGTACGGCTATTCGAATAGATTGATTTACTCACACTGTAGTGGATATACACTTTACCCGTACTCCGTGACTGCCCAACGAATGAGCCTACCTCCCAACACATGAGAACGTTACGGCAAAGCCTTTCGATAACCTCGCTTTGGCAGTACCCGCTCCATGAACTTAAATCCTCTTGCACTCTAGCCGTCAGTTCCTAGCAGTGAGAGGAGTTCTGGCGCTCCCGGGATAAGAGAAAGACTTGCTCTATTTTTAACTTCCAACCTTCATCTTCATCTCCTCATATTGATCGTATGACCCGATCTCTGCCCAGGTACCTACCAGCGGTAAATCCCCTATTGGTAAGCCCTTAACTCAACCCAACACCTGAACCACTACGCAGGGATACTACGTTCGCTCGGATATCTACTCCGCTAGGTCTATACCCATTCGAGAAGTACGGTTGTACTGGCTCGTTCCATTTTTAAAGTCTCATGGCTCGGTCCTTAATTTACCGGGGACGGTACTTGCCTTTGCCGGAATCCACCCAAATCATCCAGCCGCCCCAGTCTAAATATTTGTTTTGTATTTTTAGTTTTCATCAAAACTCATTTTATCATTCTTATGGCAATGTGGCGCTCATGTCTCCACATGCCGTATGTCAACTACCTTCCCTAAGGTAGTTGCCCAAGCATATAGCTATCTTGTAAAAGTATGAATATGAATTGAATCTAATCATGGCATGGCTAAGCATTTTACCGAGGATTTCCTTCGGTCACATCATATCGAGGGTTACAAAGAATATAACTAAAGGTAATCAACATCAAGGCATGTCATAACAAGAATAGGTATTCTTTTGTGTATAGCATGCACATTTTAACTTAGAATCAACACAAGTTCGCAAATAGGATTGATATGTTCAAAGGGAGTGATGACTTGCCTTGCTCGCGACCTTCTTGACTTGTGTCTTCAGCTTACTCAATGGCTCCCGTGGACTCTATACATACATTCGAAATATCCAATTGAATTCGATCAGAATTCAAACAAAAACCATCAAAACCAAATAAATCGCAAAAGCGGTCCCTATGGTGATTCTATGGTCGTAAACTGATTAATGATCGGGTTTTGCTAAAGTCCGAGTCAAAACGAGTGAGTTGCAATGATTTGAACTCTTGTGTTCTCTTTCGATTTAATTTGTATGGGGTGGCCTTATCCCCAGTTAATGTAAGTTTATCGGCATTATAACCGATGATCCAAAATGTCTATTTGACAAAAGGGTAACGAGAGTGTTTATGTCGATTTTTCGGTTGAATTCTTAATCCTTCGTGAGCTTGGTGTCGCGGTCTACCGATAAATGGGTTGGGAAGGATTAAATATAAAACATATATGTCGAAAAAGGGTTGATTGGGAATTATAAAGATAGTTTATAATTTCTTTGAAAAGATTCTTGATTTGTGAATATAAACTAAATGAATGAATGGGCCTCTCAAAGATATATAAACATTTTGGAAATTTATTAGATTAAAAGTTTGAAGTCTAAGTAAATATAAACTTCATAATTATTCGCAAAGCAATTTAAAAGCAAATAAATAAACTCCTTTAAAAGATGCAAAATCTTTGTAAATAGAGTTTTAGAAGAGTTTAAATATTTTTCTAGGATTTTTACTAAGCTTATAGTTTTTTAATCCCCTTAGAAAAATTAAATAAAAATTTAAAATTTTTTGCCTAAGCCGAGGTCAAACCTGCGACCTCTCTCTCTCAGCCCAGCGCTCTCTCCACTAGGCTGGCGGCCTATTCTCTCCCTCTCTTTCCTTTCTTTCTTTTTCTTTCCTCCTTCTCTTCCTTCTTCTTCCCCGGCGAGGCCGACGACGCGGCACAGCCGAACGACGGCGAGAGGGACCGGAGCTCGACATCTAGCTAGCCCAACACCATCTACATGACGCGGGGAGTCTATTTCGAGGCACGGCCGGGCCGGGGAGGCGGCGGAGCGGTCTGGCGATGGCGAGGCGGCCGTGGCGGCGGAGGCGCACGGTGCGGCGGCGCTCCGGTGACAATGTGGCCGAACCAAGGGGTCCTCGAGCATCTACGGGACACGGGGGTGCTATCTAGAGGGTTGGCTTGGTCGGAAAAGCACGGGGCGGCCTAGCGACATGCGCACGGCGACGGCCGAGGCAGGGGAGTTCGGCAACGCTCGTCGCCGGCAATTTTCGGTGGCTATTCGGCTCGGGAAACCTAGGGGAAATGAAGCTCTTGACGTGAGGATTGTAATAGTACCTTTAATTCGAGAAGAAATCAACCGAGGGTGACGAATTTTGAGTTTTGCTCCGGGCGGCCAAGTTAAGGTTCTACCGACCGGGCTCTGATCTTTTGCAAAATTCTAGCGCTGTGGTGAATGGATTTTGGGGAAAATTGGTGAGGAGCTAGATGAGACGATATGGCACAAATTTCGTGTTGAGAGTTTCGGCCGAGGAGCGCTATTTATAGCCGACCGCGCGAGCTCGAGCTCGGCGACCAGGGGGGCAGCGCTAGAGTGACGCGCGCGCGAGTAGGGGAGGGGTGAGGCCGACGCACGGTGGGCATGGCTACAGCGCGGGTGGAATGGGCACGGTGGTACGACGCGGAGTGGGCTAACGCGGCTATAGGAGGCGGCCGTTGACTCGGGCGCGCACGCAGTACGACGACGCGACGGCGAGGTGACGACAGAGTACGGCGCGGCATGGGCACGGCGCTGCGGCTGACGCGCGCGGCGTGGGCGCGGTGCTGTAGCTGACACGGCGGCGTGGGCGCGGCGTACGGTGTGTTGACGCCCGGGCGGGCCGCGCACGTGCGTACGGTGCGTGACGTGCGCGCGGTACGTCCCAGACCGACGTCGAACACTTGGCGGGCAATGAACAGTGTGATTTCCGATTTTCCCTGATTTTCTTTTCCTTTTCCTTTTTCTTTTTAATTTTTTATTTCTATCCATTCCTCTTATATTTCTCCTAATATGAAACATGATTTGGCCATTTTATAAATTTAGTTTAACTCCAAAGTTTCAATCTTTTGCCCAACTTTATTATATATTATTATGTACATATTTATATATATTCCTCCTATTTCTATCCTTTCCTTTATTCCATTTTATTTTGTTTTGTTTTTGTATTTTCCAAAATATAGTTTAGATTCAAATTAAATGTTTATCAACCTTCGTTTTCTTTTTTTATAATTGTAGATAAAAATTTTTTTATTTACTTTGGAGTTTTATTCCCTTTTAGGGTTTCACCCTTTTGATTTCTTTTTCTTTTAAATGAGTGTATTTTTATTTATAACAAGCAAATAAACTTGCAAATAAGAGGCAAGTAAGTACAACAAGATGCAATGCTTCAAAAGTTTTTGTGGGCTCTGGTTTTTAAGTTGCGATTTTTAAGTTTTGATTTTCGGGGTGTTACAAGATGGGAAGAGAGATTACCGTTATAGGAGTTGATTTGCACGAAGAACAAACCCCTAATTGGTGCACAATCAAGAGCACCTCTTCCTTTACCTAGGGTTCCAATCCATGGATCAAAAACTCACTAAAAACACAAGATAATCAATGGAATAGAGAGAGGAAGAGGAGGAGATTCACTTACGATGTAACTGGAGAGAAATCCATGGTCAAACCGAGTGGAATCAAGGAGGATATGTGTTAGGGTTTGAGGGAGAGAGAGGATGAAAGTTTTGGGATGAGGAAGTGAGGGGATGAAAAGGAGAGAAAATAGGTCGGGTAGAAGAAGATTGGGGAAAAAAAGACTGGGCCCACCTGTTCGGCCGGCCTGACCGGTGCTATTTGGCCGGTCAGACCGCCGCACTCGGCCAGACCGCGCATATAGCGTCGGTCAGACCGCCGAGCCCCTTGCCGGCTGTGCACAACCCTTGCACAAGCCGACAACCCCCACATAATAAAATCCAATAAAATTTTAATTTCTGGAGCAAATTTTGAAATGTATGAGTTGAAATATTTCTAACCATCCATAATAATTGAATATTATGATGATTTGCAACTTAACTCACTTAAGTGCAAGAAGGTGACCTTTTATGGTCTATAGGGTTTTTGGGCCAAATTGATTTCCAAATAACTTTTGAAAGATTTAGTTTTTGAAATTGATTTGAATACCAAAAACATTTAAGGATTTCTTCTCTACCAAGCCGAAGAACAAAGTGCAAGCAAATAGGCAATATGCACAAGAAGCAACCATGGTTCATGATCTCAAGCAACATTTGAGAAATCTATAACATTTAACTCATTCCTCAATTTACAAAAGCGGGTTTCATCAAGAGGCTTGGTAAAGATGTCGGCTAGTTGATCTTCGGTTCTTATGTGGCTAATGACTATGTCACCCTTGGCAACATGGTCTCTTAGGAAGTTATGGTGAATGTCAATATACTTTGTTCTAGAGTGTTGGACCGGATTGTTGGCTATCTTTATGGCACTATCATTATCACATAGGAGTGGGGTTTTAGTGAAAGATATACCATAGCCCAACAAGGTTTGTTTCATCCAAAGCAATTGGGCACAACAACTACCCGCCGAAACATATTCCGCCTCGGCGATAGAGAGGGCTACAAAGTTTTGTTTCTTGGATGACCATGACATAAGGGATCTATCAAGCATTTGGCAACTACCGGATGTGCTCTTTCTATCCACTTTGCAACCCACATAATCCGAATCGGAATATCCAACTAGCTTAAATTTAGCACCTTTTGGGTACCACAAGCCAATAGTTGAGGAATGCTTTAAATATCTTAGAATTATTTTCACGGCCACTAAGTGACACTCCTTAGGAGTGGCTTGAAACCATGCACACATGCAAACACTAAACATGATATCTGGCCTAGATACGGTAAGGTAAAGCAAGCTACCTATCATGGAACGATAAAGCTTTAAATCTACCGGTTTACCTCCCTCATCAAGGTCGAGATACCCGTTGGTTGCCATAGGTGTCTTGATGAGCTTTGCATCCTCCAAGCCAAACCTCTTGAGTAGATCCTTGATGTACTTGATTTGGCTCACAAATGACCCATCCTTGAGTTGCTTGATTTGAAATCCAAGGAAGAAGCTCAACTCTCCAATCATGGACATCTCAAATTCCCTAGACATCATATCACCAAACTCCTTGCAAAACACTTCATTAGTAGAACCGAATATGACATCATCAACATAAATTTGGCAAACAAAGAAGTCATCACCAATGATTTTTGTCAAAAGGGTCGTGTCAACTTTTCCAATTTTGAAATTCTTTGACAAAAGAAATTCTCTCAATCTTTCATACAACGGGGGCAAAAGTTTCACCGAAATCCAAACCTTCAACTTGTGTGAAACCTTGGGCAACCAATCTTGCCTTGTTTCTCACTACCAACCCGTTCTCATCTTGTTTGTTCCTAAAAACCCATTTCGTCCCTATGACATTGTGGTCTATAGGTCTTTCAACCAAAGTCCACACTTTGTTTCTTGCAAATTTGTTGAGCTCTTCTTGCATAGCATTGATCCAATCCAGATCACCAAGAGCTTCATCTACATGTTTTGGCTCAAGACAAAAAACAAAAGGGTAATGTTCACAAATTGAAGCGACACAAGATCGAGTTTGGACACCCTTACTAATGTCACCCAAAACTTGGTCAATTGGGTGATCCTTTGAAAGAGCGGTGTGTATTCTTAACGGCATAGGTGGATCTTGTACCTTGTCCTCCTCCACTTCAACTTGAGCTTGACTTGGTGTAGCGGAAGTAGATAGCTCATCTTGAGTGAAGGTGGATGGCTTGTATTCCACTTCAATAGGCTTGATGTCTCCAATAGACATGTTCTTCATGGCTCTCATCAAGCCTTCATCACCTACATCATCCAAATTCTCGTGCCCCTCTTGGGAGCCATTAGTTTCATCAAATTGAACGTCGGCGGTTTCTTCCATAATATCTTTGCTTTTGTTGTAGACCCGATGTGCCTTGCTATTTGAGGCATAACCTAGAAGAAACCCTTCATCACACCGACTTTCAAATTTTGTTAGTCTAACACCCTTTCGGTAAATATAACACTTGCAACCAAAAACTCGAAAATAGGCAACATTTGGCTTCCTCCCAACAATTAGCTCATAGGAAGTATTTTTTAAGAGACGATGCAAATAAATCCTATTTGATGCATGACAAGCGGTGTTTATGGCTTCCGCCCAAAAAGAATCGGAAACACCATATTCATCAAACATAGTCCTTGCCATCTCAATTAATGTACAATTTTTCCTCTCCATTACACCATTTTGTTGTGGTGAGTAGGTAGCAGAAAGTTTGTGCTTAATACCAAGATCATCACAAAAGTCCTTGATATTGGTATTTTGAACTTGGAACCATTGTCACTTCTAATTTTCATAAGAGTGCAACTAAATTCATTTTGGGCCCTTTTTGCGAATTTTTTGAAAATATCGACAACAATAGACTTATCATGCAAAAAGAACACCCAAGTACACCGAGAATAATCATCAACCATCACAAGACAATGACTATTTCCACCAATGCTCTTATAGGTTGTTGGGCCAAACAAATCCATATGCAAGAGCTCCAATGGCCTAGATGTGGACATGATACTCTTAGAAGGATGAGAGCATGCAACTTGTTTGCCGGCTTGACAAGCACTACAAAGTTTATCCTTCTCAAACTTCACATCTTTCAATCCCACAACTAGATCACGTTTTGAAAGTTTGCTCAATTGATGCATACCAACATGGGCTAGCCTCCTATGCCAAAGCCAACCCAAATAAGTTTTTGCAACTAAAGATGTTTTCAAATTTGCTTCACTAGAGTTGAAATCAACTAAATAAAGATTTCCATATCTAAAACCTTTGAAAACACAAGACTTGTCATGAAGGCTAGAAACGATAACCTCTTGCGGGAAGAAAGCACATGACAAGCCAAGATCACAAATTTGTGCAACCAAAAGCAAATTTAAATTTAGAGATTCAACAAGAGAGACATTTTGGATTGATAGATCATTGGAGATAGCAACTTTACCTAATCCAATTATCTTTCCTTTGCTATTATCTCCAAATGTCACTTTCTCTTGTTCTTTCCCTCCTACTTCAAATGTGGTGAACATTGCCCTATCACTGGTCATGTGTTGAGTGCACCCACTATCTAGCACCCAATGACTCCCAGCGGTGTGGTAGTTCACCTACAAAAGAAGATCAAGCTCTTTTAGGTACCCAAACTCATTTGGGTCCTTGGAGGTTAGAAATAGGCTCAATTTGCATAAATAGCATTGCAAAAAAAATAATAATAGTTGAAATCAGTAAAACAGTAGTAATAATTAAGCAATATTAAATAAACACTGACCAACGTTAAAACCACGTTGCAACAGGCCCATCCATCCATTTGTACTAATCAAGTTCCAACAGTTCATTTATGTGAATAAGTGAGACTAATCAAGGTGAATCTGGTCGATCGTCCGTAACCGTGGGCACGGCTGTACGAATAGTTTTACTCTAATCAGAGGTGTACAACTGTACCCACAAGACATAATCCCATGACACATTACCGTGTGTCGGTGTACCACCACGATACCCCGGAAAGGAACTGTGACAGGGCCCTTCACATAACCCCCTCTAACCAATCGTACCACACCAAGGTTTCGCCCCCACTCCCATCGGGGTAATGGGCAGCCCCCTCTCGTGCCGCGGTGAATCCGAAAGCCGATCAACCCTTAAAACCAGGGCCGACCCATCACGCCCACCCTCACTAGGGTACGTCGGCTAGAGACAGCTACGCTACAGACCCAGCCATTACCCATGCTGGCTTGTGGTATGCACGGTAATTCTTCCAGGGTTTCCTAAGAACCGGTCCTTAATTGTCATGAGCACGCTAACCAAAACCAACCATGTGCTCACGACCCACCATTGTCATAATTTAGTATTATTAGAGTAGAGTCACAAACTTGACCTCATCTCAGAATTAGTCTCCAATATAATACTTGATTAATGTGGTCCCCTTAAGTGAGCTAGTTGAGCTAAGCATGGCTAAGCAAGCCCTAAACTAACATCTAGTCATATTGAACCCAAGTTATCAATGGTATAAGGTAAACAATCCTATGGTTGAATACAGTAGGTATAATAATCCCATGAAATGACATTCTAAAACATATGCAGTATTTGAGAGAAAAGAGATATTTAAATAAATAGGTACAATATAATCAATGAAAAGTATGACTTGCCTTGCTCTGGAGACTGGGGAACCTCGGCGACTACTTCGAGGAAAATGGACTTGCCGGAAAGCTCGGAATCTACACGACAAACAAAGCACTCAACAAAACACCCTAAAAAGTCTACTGAAACAACACTGAAAATTATTTTTAATGGATTCTTGACATTTTTCTGGATTTAATGAAATTTGAATAGACTAAAATGGAGCTTGGATTAAAAAGATATGAATTTTAGAAGTTTAATTGTGATTTTTAAACTAAATAGAAAAGACTAAATTAATTATTGTTCAATTAAGTCTCGGGATGACGCAAGCATTGCGTGGGCGGCAAGGGCTAACGTCATGCGATGTCGCATGGAGCGGCACGGCACAATGCCGACGGCTAGGGGCGACGTCGCGGCCGACGCGGCCAGTCTGCGGACGCAAGCGGTGCGGCTAGCTCGGTCCATGGTGGACCAAGTCCATGGCGGGAGGCAAAGGGCGGCGGGGACACGTGGCGCGCATCGGCGGCGGCGGCGGCTTGCGCGCGGGTGAGCGGTCCATATCGCCCAATTCGAAAGATCGGACGGTGCGGACGACGGCTAGCGTTAGGGTTTGGATGGCGGTGGCGGTCGGGCGGTGGCGACACACGGCGGCCATCGGGGCATGGCGGCGGATCGGGCGGTGGGGCGAAACGGCGGGATCGACGGCTCGGATGCGTCCGATCCGCTCGATCGAACGGCGCGGGTGAGGTGGCGGCTAGGGTTAGGACGCGGCGGCGGCGGCTCGAGCTTGCTCGCCGGCCATGGACGCGTGGCGGCCAACCAAACTCCGGCGGCACGGGAAATGGTGATGACGGCGGCGCGATGCACGGGAAACAACGGCAGAGAGCGCCGCGGCTCGGGACAACTGCTCGGGACGGCGTGGGGCAAACGGCAACACGAGAAACCGAAGGGGAGGAGCGGCGGTGAACTCACCGGAGGCGGGGAAGACGACGATGGCGGCGGCAATTAGGGCACGAGAAACGACGGCGCAAAAAGGAATTGGGCGGCGGAGCTCGCGGGGGATTTTATAGGTGGGATTAGAGATTGGATTGCGCACGGGAAGCCCACGAATTCCTTGCCGTCGGTTTCGGACTCGGGTTAGGAGAGAGAAAGAAACGGCGGTCGTTTCCGTGCGGCGGCGGCCGTCGCGACGCGCTCGGGTCCGACGTGGGCCTGACGTGGCACGGGTGCGCGTGGAGGATGCAGGGGCGGCGGCGGCCGGGCGTGAGGGAGGAGGCCCGACAGGTGGGGCCCACCTGTCGGTACCCACGGGCGCGAGGGAGACCCAACGGACTTGCGCGGCGGCCCGAGAAGGAATGGGCCGCATGGCCCAAGAGGAAAAGGAGGCCGTCGGGGAGGAGATGGGCCGATGGCCCGACTAGGGAGAAGGGTTGGAAACCATACGGGCCGTACGGGGGAAAAGAAAGAAAAAAAGAAAAGAGGAGAAAGGGGAATTTGGGACTTAGTTTAAATTGCGAATTTTTTATTTAATTGATTAAAAATAGCTCAAGTGCTTTGAAAATTTCCGTAAAAATGTTAGCGTATTTAGATATGTAGAATTTTAGAAAAATCATACCATATCATTTCCCTTTATTAAATGCATTTTAAAATTAATTGTTGACTCCAGATTAATTCCAAAAATTTTGATTATTTCAGGGTAAATTATTTAAAAGATTTAGGGGCAAAACTCGGGGTGCGACGTTAGCTCCTCATACAAGACCTTCAAAGAAGTATGATTCTTCTTTAGGGCCATGAACTTGGCAATCTCCTTTTCAATATATGCATGGAGCTCCTCAAACATACTAATAAGCTCATCATAGGAAACATCATCATAATCATCATCACTCTCACTATCACTAAAAGATGTTACCTTAGAAGAGCCTTTTGCCATGAGGCAAAGTGGAGCGAAGAGTGATGGAGCCTCCTGATAGCAACTACGCTCATCTTCTTCTTCTTGGAGCTTGCATCATCATCACCTTCTTTTTCTTCGGATCCAGAAGATGTGGACCTATCTTCATTAGAGACCCATTGCACAATGAAAGCCTCAGTCTTCTTTCCCTCTTTCTTGAGCTTTTTCATGAGCTTGTAACCTCCACTCTTCTTCTTGGATGACTTGTCTTCATCATCATCCTTTGGAGGACACTTAAAAGCAAAGTGTCCCTTCTCATCACACTTAAAGCACCTCAAGTTTGAAAGAGTCTTGTTAGGTCTCCTATTCCTTCTTCCATTTGAGTTAGAGCCCCTTCCTCTCTCCATTCTTCTTCCCAAGACATCATTGAATCTTCTAGCAAGAAGGGAAATTTTTTCATCCAAGTCATCGTTGGCTTCATAAACCTTGCTCTTTCATTTGTCTTTCACTTCGGCTTGGAGAGCAATACACTTCTTGGATGGAGAGGCTTCCTCCATCTCCTTCTTCTTCAACTTGTATATGTCCTTGATGTTGATCTTCCCCAAGAGGCTTGCGGGTGTTATCCTTGACATGTCAGAGTTGATAAGCATGGTGAAAAGGGTCTCATACTTCTCCGGTAGATCCCTAAACTTCTTTTGGGCAACCTCAAGATCGATGTAGGTTGTCCCAAGCCCCTTGAGATCATTGACAATGACATTGAGCCTTTCATACATATCATTCACACTCTCATGAGGCAACATGGAGAATGTCTCATATTTGATCTTGAGAAAGTGAAGCTTGGCATCCTTGTATTCACTTGTGCCCTCATGGATCTCCACCAACTTATTCCAAATCTCATATGCGGTCTCAGGTTGCTCACTCTATCAAACTCCTCTTGGCTCAAGGAGTTGAACAAAGCATTCATGGCTTGAGCATTGAGGTGAAGGTTGCGGTGATCAACCTCCGTCAAGGGCGAGTCGGTGATAGCAAAACCTACATTCACAATACTCCAAATATGGAAGCTCATAGCTTTAGGGTGAGTAGACATTTTAATTTTCCAAGTGGAGTAATTTATACCATTGAACATGGGAGCCTTCCCTACATGGTTCACCTCGTTCGACATCTTCTCTCTAGGAGGTGAAGCCCAATCAAGAGAGACCAAGCTCTGATACCAGTTGTAGGATCGAGATATCGACTAGAGGGAGGGTGAATAGGTGAGTTAAAACTAAGTGGCACTAAATCAAAACTAACCTAAGTTGCTAGGCTTGGCGAGGAACAAATCTAACTAAGCAACTAAGTTATGTTTTGCAAACTTAGGGTGATAATGGCTCAAGTATGTCTCTACAAATGTAAATTACACAAAATTAAATACAATAAGTAAATGAGACAAGAGACAAGGAATTTTTCACCCGAGGTTTGGAAACTCGCCGGTTTCCTAATCCCCGTTGAGGCGAGCCCAACTCCACCGCTCAACCATGAAGCCACCGCACGCCCCCTTCATCAAGGGGTGCGCAAGGTGGGAGCTAGCCCACGGAAAGGACTACCCAAGCCTCGATCACTAGGGGTAGTTTTTCCTTCGCTTCGAAGGTGGTGAACTGCAAACCACTCACAAAACCGGCACCGGGCTTCCTCCACAATCTTCTCGGAGAGGTCTCCGGGCAACTCCTCCACAAGCCGTCTAGGAGGTGGCAACCTCCAAGAGTAACAAGTAATCACGTGGCTCAGAGATGATCAAGTGCCACACTAGCTCTACAATGAACCAATGCACTTGGCTCTTGGCTAAAACAACCCTCAACCACAACAAATGGATGAACACTAGCTCAAGTGAGTGTGGGAGAGATGCAAGGGGTGTATACAAATGAAGTATGTGCCAAGAGTAGTCCCTTGCAGCCAATGGGGGGTTATTTATACCCTACACCAAGAAAACTAGCTGTTGGGGACGAAATCCACCTACTCTGCTGCCTACCGGTCAGACCGATGAAGGGTGGCCGGTCAGACCGGCCTAAGTTGTAACGGTTAGAAAACTAGCCGTTACAGTGCATTTAATACACTAACAACAGGGGGCCGGCCAGACCGGAGGCCAATTGGCCGGTCAGACTGCCCATGGCTCGGTGAGACCGCCATCGGCTTGGTCTGATCGATTACGGCTCTAGCGGCTCTGGATCACAAGGCTAGAGGGGATCAAGGAGGCCGGTCAGACCGGAGGTGTTTGGCCAGTCAGACCGTCACAAAGGGCCGGTCAGACCGTGCAAAGACCTGCGGCCAGACCGCCCCAAGTCCCCGGTCAGACCGGATACAAATCCACGGTCAGACCGAACTTGGACAGAAGGTGACAAGAACTTTAAGAAAACCAAGTCTAAATGCAAATGACCTAATGTGACATTTTGATCATCTCTTTGCTTAGGCCATTACTGTTAGTGATATGCCCTAGAGGCAACATGGAGATGTTGGATATCACGTCAATGTTTATGTATTAATGAATAAAGTGTTATTGGTTCCATGAAATAGACATCTTGTATTGATCAATAAGTACGTAACTTATTTATGAGACTCGATATGTATGAATCTATTTCTAAATGATCCTCGATCATATATCATATTATTGGAACTAATATGATTCTAAGATCGACATGTCTATTGATTGATGATCATGTCTCATAGATCATGGGTATGGAGATACCAAATCAATAAACATGGACGCATGTGTTAGAGAACACATTGTTGGATAGACCCACCATGAAACACTACAGAAATTAATGTGCCATTAGTTGGTATCGGGTAGTGTTGGTACAAAGTCCTTAGACCTGAGATCACCATGGATTCCAACATGTGTAGTAGCCTACTTTGGGACTACCAAACGCTATTCCGTAATGGGTAGTTATAAAGGTAGTTTTCGGGTTTACTATGAAACATGGAGTGGGATGTGAGTGATCAAGATGGAATTTGCCCCTCCTTTGGAGAGATATCTCTGGGCCCCTCGAGGTAATGGATTATGGAAATGCATGGCCATGCTAAGTTGATTGAGGAGTCAATCAACGGACGGATAATCCAATACGGTTCTAGTGAATGGTTAAGCTATTGAAGGGATGACACACATCTTGCCTATAGCTTAATTGGTATCGTGAGGCAAAGGGATTTGTGTACACATTATAGGTTCGAGCCGATATTATTCTTGTATACTATGGTGTCAATATGTGCTGCTAGGTGCCGCTGTTGACGGGTCGGCTGAGTTGGACTCGAGCCGACGATCGGCTAAGTTAGACTATAGCCGAAACCGAGTATACCTGAACCTACAGGGTCGCACGCTTAAGGGGATAAGAACAAGCATTCGAGTTGGACTCGGATACGGCTCGATCGGATAGGGATCCGATCGGATAGAGTCCTATGGTCTTACGACGTATGGGCGGTCAACTCTATGAGATTCGGATGAGATCCGATTCAATATAGAGTCATGATCGGCCACTAGTCCCAGTAGGCCAACTCTATATAAAGGGGTGAGGGGTGGAGAGCTGCAACACATCAGTTGAATTGCATTGCGCCGAGATCAATCTCCACGGAAACCCTCCCCACCTTCGAGCCAAACCCTAGCCTTGCATCGCGTGCTAGCACACAGGTGTTCGGCGTTCTGTTCCCGAACGTGTGGATACCGGTAGAGGCGTTGCTACGTTGCGCGTTGTTGATCGGCTACGAATCGGCTGCAATCGGAGCGAGGCGACTGCGGCAGATCGGCAACGAGAACGCGGTCGGCGACTCGGATCAGCTGCGGCATCGGCGAATCGGCTGATTGGTGAACCGGCTGTCCTCGGGAATTGGTTGTCGGCTTGCGGGAATCGGCTACACTGTTCCGGATCGGATAGTCCTGATTGGCTATTTCCGCTCCATACTCCAATCGGTAACGATCTATCGGCCCTTACTTGCAAGTGTTCCTGGTTTGCGCGGTAGAAAAGTTTTTGTTTTCGGCTAGCGTAGCTTCCGCGTAACCCTTCAGTGGTATCAGAGCTAATCTTGCTTAGTTTGGGTTTTAGATTGGATCTGGAACAAGTTTTGTGCATGGGTTGATTAGATCAATCGGTTTTACGGGATCTGTTGAGGAGAGTAGATGGTAATTGCGTTCCTTGATAGTGTATCGGAACGGCGTAATGTGATTACGTCGAAGCAATATCCATAGAACTCGGTTTGAGTCGGCTTCGAGATAGCGTTCCTTGATAGTTTATCGGAACGGTATAATGTGATTATGCCGAAGCTATCTCGTAGTCCGATCTTGTTTGCTGCCTCGCGCCTATGCAAACCATCTTCCTTGATAGTGTATCGAGACGACATAATGTGATTATGCCGACATGGTTTCCGTAAGCGATTTCATAGATTGGATCTATGAATTTCCGTAAGCGGGACCGCCGTGTGGGTACCCCTTATAGGTCGTCTCGATGCCGTATCTCTGCGATAGGTAGAAAACGTTTCTACCCCTAACTTATTTTTGCAGAGAATGCTTTGAGATGGTATGACCCTATTGTATGTATGAGATGCATGTGATGCATGTAATATTCTTTCATATGTGCAATCCCCGTAATATTCTTTCATACGTGCAATGCTTGTAATATTCTTTCACGACCTGCGAGTCGATGTAATCTTCAATTAGAGCTTCTATAGTAGTAGCTTAGTTTGAAGAAATCAAGCATCATGCACATTGGAAGATGGTGCCGAAGATGGAGATCCTCGGCGTCGGCATGGAGATGGAGATCACCATGTGAAGGGGGCCATACTATTTCATTATATGCTATTCTACTTGCTTTCATATGTGATATGTTTGTTTGATAGGATAGCATCCCTCACAAAATTAAGTAGTAATGATGCCCTTCCAAATGTTGCACCCGTCACCGTTATGCTCGTCAATGGTGGGTCTGTCAAAGCGAGTGTCATTCTCTATCATAACACGAGGGGTATATGTCGGACATATACGCGGGAGCATTTGGTTTACTTAACAAGGCTATCAAAACAGTTTTGAGCCTTGGGGCATAGGTTGGCGCCGGGCATGGAGATGCCACACCAACAACAAGAGTCACATAGAGTTGCTTACCGATATTAACAAGAGTCACATAGAGATGTTATTAATTTTCTATCGGTGATGCCAAAGCTCACTAAAAATTACCTAACATGTGGATCTTGACCCAATACTAACCTAGAGGGAAGGTGTAAAATACGTAATGGGAGTCTAATGTTAAATTGTTTAACAATAGACATAGCATAAACATTGTGCTAAACTTTGTTTTTTCTGTTGTAGAATAAATGGCGGCTAATACTAACCCAGTGCTTTTAATTTGCGATCTATTCTCGAAAAGAAAAAATTAAACGGAACAAACTTTATGGATTGATATCGCAACTTGAGAATTGTTCTCAAGCAAGAGCATAAGAGTACGTTCTTGAAGTACCCTATCCCGAGGATTTGCCTAATAATGCCACTGCAGCTGCACAGAGAGCTTACGAGAAGCACACCAATGATGCCCTAGATATAAGCTGTCTCATGCTTGCTACAATGTCCGCTTCAGAAGCAATATGAGAGCCAGCGATGCTCACACTATTATTCAGGGGACTGCATGGTATGTTTGAGAACCAAGCTCGGGCCGAGAGGTTCAACACCTCAAAGTCCTTGTTTGCGTGCAGCTTGTTGAGGGAAATCCCGTCGATCCGCATGTGATAAAAATGATTGGCTACCTTGAGAGTCCGGAAAAACTAGGTTTTCCCCTTAGCCAAGAGTTGGCTCGATGTGATTCTCCGGTCGCTCCCTCCGAGCTTCGAGCCATTCATATTAAATTATCACATGAACAATATGGATAGAACCTTGGCTGAATTGCATGGGATGCTAAAGACGGCTGAGGAGAGTATCCAGAGAAACGGTCATCATGTGATGATGATGCGAAGGCAAAGCGCAAACCACTGTCAAGAAACTTTGCACCAAGAGGAAGTTAACTCCCGATGAGATCGCGAGTGCCTCCAATGCAAAGAAGGGTAAGAAGGGGTCGGCGACATCGATGCCGTTTGCTTCTACCGCAAGGAGACAGACCCTTTGGAAAAGGCTGCAAGAAGTACATGGAGGATCTCAAAAAGAAGCAAAGTACGACTTCGCTTCGGTATTAATGTTATAGACATTAATCTTGCTACTTCACCTACGATTCTTGGGTATTTGATACCGGGTCGTAGCTCATATTTGCAAGTAGTTGCAGGGAATGAGAAGAAGTAGAGGCTTAAGAAGGGCGAGGTGAACCTACGCGTCGGCAATGGAGCAAGCGTTGCTACGTTCTTTGTCGGCACGATACCACTTCATCTACCTTCGGGATTAGTTTTGGAATTAAATAATTATTATTATGTTCCAACACTATGTCAAAACGTAATTTCCGCTTCATGTTTGCAAGCGAAGGATATGATTTTAGATCAATGGACAATGGTTGTTCAATATATCTCGGAGATATGTTCTATTTTCATGCTCCATTGGTGAATGGATTATACGTTTTGAATCTTGAAGCGTCTCCCATCTATAACATTAATAGAAAAGTGCACTGTTCACACGTCACCAAGTGTTCGACCTGGTCTCGGCCTCGCGCACGCGCGCAACATGCGTCGCGCGCCGTCGCCGCGCCGCACGCCCCCACCCCCGCCCGCGCCATGCGCCGCGCCGCGTCGGCCCCGGCCTCGCCCGCGCGCCCGCGCACGCCACGCCCGGCCCCGGCCTCGCTCCCGCCACGCGTCGCCCGCCGTACCGGACCCCGCCTCGCCGCGCCACTCGTCGCCCGCCGCACGGACCCTGCTCCTCGCCGCGCCACGCGTCGCCTGGCCATACCGGCCCCGCGCCTGGCCCCGCCTACCCGCTCCGTCGCGCGTCGCCCGCCGTACACGCCGCGTCGGTCCCTCCTTCCCGTTTCCCTCTCTCTCGGTCACGGCTATAAATAGGGCTGAGTCCCATCTCTTATTTCCCCACCTCGCCGCCGCATCCTCCCTCTTCCCTTGCCGGTTTTCCCCCGAGCGCCGCTAGCCGCCGTGCGCCACCATCACCGCCGTGCACCGCGCGTCGCCGCGAGCCGTGCCGCGTGCGCGCGTGTCCCACCGTCTCCCTCGTCGCCGCCGTCGACCGCCGATGAGTCCTCGAGCCGCCACCTCGCGCTAGCGCGGCCGCCGGCCGAGACAGAGGAGGGGGCGGCGGTCGAACAGGTAGTAGAGAGAGGAATAGGAAAAAGAAAAGGAAGAAAAGAAGAAAAAGAAAAGAAAAAGGAAAAAAGGGAAAATATGGAAAAATTCTGGAAAATTAGGAAAAGTATTTAGAAAATATTTGGGAAAATATTTGGGCAAAGATATGTTGTTTCTCGTGTATTTTCTCGGTGCAAAGTCGAAAATCAAAATCGGATTTTTCGGAGATTTCGTTTCGCGTCATTTTAATTCGGAGTTTGTATATTTCTTTTTTCTTGTTAAAAATATGTTTCTTTTGGTGCTCAGATCTCTAAAACATCGAACACAAATTCTTTCGATTAGTGCTTTTTAAATTTATTTCCTTAATTAAATTCGATCGACGCTTTGCGAAACCCTAACACCTCAAACTCGCTTTTAACTCGGATTTTATCCCAAAAACTCTCGTCCGAACTCAGGTAGAATTTTGGGCTAAACGTTTGGAGTCGTTTTTATGGTTCTTTTCGATCTCTCGGTATATTATTGAATTCTGATTGAATTCAATTGATTTTTCGCACGTACGGATAGCAACCGAAGGAGCAGACACTGACTACGTTGAAGACCCCGGGCAACAAGTGTGTGAGCAAGGCAAGTCAACACTTCCCTTTGAACCTATTGATCCTACTTTGCGAAATAATGTTGATTTTAATTACAAATTGCATGCTATACACGAATGAGTACCTATGCTTGATATACCATGCCTTGATGTTGATTAGCATTAGAAATATTCCTTGTAACCTTCGATGTGATATGACCGGAGGCTAACTTCGGTAAAATGCTTAGCCCTGCTTATATTAGATTCTTGCATACTCATGATTTTACAAAGAAGCTTCGTGTCTGGGCAACTATCTTTGGGAAGGTAGTTGGAATACGGCATGTGGAGACATGAGCGCCACATTGCCTAGATCATGATGAAATTAGTTTTGATGAAAAACAAAAGGTACAAAACCAATGTTTTGGACTGGGGCAGATGGATGGATTTGGGTGGATTCCGGTAAAGGCTAGTACCACCCCTGGTCAATTATGGACCGAACCATGAGACTTATAACCTGGAACAAGCCAGTACAGCCGTACTTCTCGAATGGGTATAGACCTAGCGGAGTAGATAGCCGAGCGGAGGCAGTATCCCTGCATAGTGGTTCTTGAGTGAAGAGGTGGTTCTGGTTATTGAGATAAGGCTGTGGCATAAGTGTTGAGTAATGAATAAGAATGTTGTGAAAGTTTTTCCCTTACCCCGGGAGCGCCAGAACTCCTCTCGCTGCTAGGAAAGGACGGCTAGAGTGCAAGAGGATTTAAAGTTCATGGAGCGGGTACTGTCGAAGCAAAGTTATCGAAAGGCTTTGCCGTCACCATCCCATATGAAGGGATGAAAGCTCATTCAATGAGTAGTCGCAGAGTACGGGTAAAGTGTACATCCACTACAGTGTGAGTTAATCAATCTATTCGAATAGCCGTGCTCGCGGTTAATGAGCAAACGTGACAAGTTTCTCCCGTGGCTAGACTCATAAATTTTAAAATGATGGGATGGTATTACATAATGATTTTGTGAGCTGGTGGACTCAACTTCTCGAAATGCGAGAAGGGGTGGACTCCTCAGAAAACCTTGACGAACCAGAGGCGGGAAGCCATCCTTGGAAATCACGATGGATGGTAGACAGAACCGTTGCCGTTTTAATATACTCTGAAACTAAAACTTGACTTGGCTAGATAGTAGGTTTGTGAAATGATTTGTGAAAATTGGCTTTGTGCAAATGAACCTTAGCCATCCTTTGAATGACCCTATCATGTGCATCATTCTGTGTCGGCTTGCTGAGTATGTTGGGTACTCACCCTTGCTATACACACAAACCTTCAGATGGAGGAAACGAAGAACTGGAGGACCCCTATGCTTACTGCCAGGTGGGCGATGGAGGAGAAGGCGTCTACTAAGTCTTAGTCCCCGGTCGTTGCCTGTGGCAATCGACATGCCGCTACTTTCCGACTGCTAATCTTATCTAAACTCTGCTTTTGGTTGTATGTGGACCAGTAGGTCCTATATGTATTGGATATTGCCTTCGGGCCTATTATTGTAATAATTTCGATGTAAGACTATTCATGCACTTTGCACCTGGTAATTTAGAACTGTATTCGTGGGTACCAAACAACTCGATCCAGGGATATGGTACTATGAACACGAATGATTCCCGTCCTCAAAAACGGGGGTTGACATCGACTCCTTGGAGGTGCGAAAGGCGAAGGCCATGACGTAGACGGCCGCCGCCCAGCTCAATGTTCCAGGCCCGTCCAAGCGCCCCACGGGGAGCGTGCGATGCTCGAGGTCCCGGCCGCAGCAGAGCTTAGCACACTCCGCCTCTCCTGGCCCCTCCAAGAGCCGAGTCGCGATGGACGGGGCTGTCCCCAGTAGTTCGGGAGGCTGCCCCAAGAATGCCCGTACGACGGAGCGCCAGGGCAGCTGCTACACTAGGGACATGCGTGGTATCATCACGTAGAAGACCGATGCTCGCAACACCATCGAGCATCGCGTCGCGAACTTGAGGCGCCAGGAGTTGCACGTCGAGACGACTACAACCGGGCGCACAGCCCTCCCGACGGTGCCACCGCCACCGAGGCCATACCGCGGCACAATGGCTTCACGACCTTCACCGCTAGCCTCCGGCGGGTAACGTGGCCCATGGGGTTCCGCCAGACTAGGATTAATCCCTATGATGGCAAGACCGACCCCACCTTATGGCTTCAGTTATACTGCACGACTGTCCGGGCGACGAATGGCGAAGCCCATGTGATGGCGAACTACCTCCCGGTCATGCTGGCTTCGACCGCCATCAACTGGCTGGCAGGGCTCCCTGAGGGCTCTATAGACTCTTGGGATGCTCTCTGCGACGCCTTCATTGCCAACTACCAGGGCACTTGGCAGTGCCCCGCCTCACGCTACGACCTCCGCCAAGTTCGGCAAGGGGCTAGCGAGTCCATTCGGGACTATATCCAATGCTTCTCAGAACGTCGCAACACCGTTGCGAGCATCATCGAAGAGGACATCATGCGCATCTTCTCCGAGGGCCTCCAAAAGCCCTCCGAGCCTTTCTAGTTCCTCATGAGGAATCGACTGACCTCTTCAGTGGATATGATCTCCATCGCCGAGAGCTTCACCGACGCCGAGGATGCGAATCTTGTTTACTTGGTAAGATGACAAAGGCACCTTTCACGGGTCATAGTAAGAGAGCAAGTGACTTGTTGGCACTCGTACATACTGATGTATGTGGACCAATGAGTTCAACGGCTAGAGGTGGTTTTCAGTACTTCATAACTTTTACCGATGACTTTAGTAGATATGGCTATATCTACTTAATGAGGCATAAGTCCGAATACTTTGAAAAGTTCAAAGAATTCCAGAATGAAGTATAGAATCATTTAGGGAAAACAATTAAGTTTCTACGATCAGATCGTGGTGGTGAATACTTTAGGGATCAAACTGACTGGCACGCCAGCACTTCATCAATTTTAGGACCTGCACTGGAGCTAAGCAGATCTCCCAGGCCTGTGTGTGTTTTTTGCGTCAATACATTTTTTGGCACGCTTGGTGGGACAGTGTTGTTGACAACAGAGTTTTACACGGCTCGTGGGACCCATAATTGCAACAAGATGTCTGATAAAGAAGTCAAGGCCGAGGAAGAACAATCTCTCAAGCCGATGAATGAAGAAAAGGAGCAATATTCTAAGCCGATGGACGACAAAATGCTTCAGGACATAGTTGATAAAATCGTTCATCGTGCTGTGTTCGATCAATCTGGAGTTTTGATAAGTACATTACATGGTTTGATCGAGGAGATAGTTCTTAGGGTAATTGATGAGCGATCTCAACATCATCAGCAACGACAATATTGGCTCGAGAGGCAAGTTGATCAGTATCATCATAGAGGGTCACAGCAACAGTATCGACAAGAAGAAATTCAAAGGTGTTAGTCTAAAGAAGATTGAGCCGATATAGTTATGAAAGTAATGGAGGAGCAGTTTGAAATTAAACCCAAAAATCAAACTTCTGTGTATCGGCTGCCATATCCTGAGTGGTTTGATAGGGTTCCACTTCCAAGCCGATACAAGGTTCCAGACTTCTCCATGTTTTCAGGGCAGGATGATGTATCTACAATGGAACATATTAGCTGATTCTTAGTTCAATGTGGGGAGGCAACGACTAAAGAAGCTCTAAGAGTTAGACTTTTTCCATTGTCTTTGACTGGATCGGCTTTCACATGGTTTTCATCATTGCCACCAAATTCTATGAGAGGGTGGGCCGATCTTGAGAAGCAATTTCACCTGTACTTCTTTGCTGGGGTTGATGAGTTGAAGCTTGTAGATTTGCTATCAGTTAAACAGCAAGAAGGGGAATCGGCTAAGGAATATATTCAAAGGTTTCGTAATGTCTGCAGCCAATGTTATAATTTGAATTTAAGTGATGAGCAGCTGGCAAAGCTCGCATTCCAAGGGTTGTCGGTGCCAATCAAAGTTAAAATTTTCTTTCATGAGTTTGACAGCCTGGCTCATCTACTACAGAAGGTATCAGCTTACGAGAGCCGATGTCAAGAAGAAGAGAAGAATCAGTTTTGGGGCGATCAAGCCAAGGATAATTTTGAAGCATTACTTGTCATACTCCAAAACTGGGGGCATGTGTTAACGCCAGAATTTGGTAAGCCTCAGAGTCCCCATCGGCTAAGCGTTCATATCGACTCAAAGTTAGTATTGGCTTGGAGTTCTACATCAACCGATGGAATCCCTATCGGCCCAAAGTTCATATCGGCTCAAAGCTAGTATCGGCTTAGAGTCTTGCATCGGCCGATGGGGGTTTTCTGTTGTTTACATCCCCAGCAATCGAATTCTTGTTAGATTCGGTTTGAGATCAGGTCTTATCTAGAGGAAACCGAGTCCAGGAAGGATACGACTTATATCTATTAATTAGGAAGAGTTTGTTAACTTTTTATTTTATCCTTATGAAAGTGTGTTAGTGTCCAATAAGGACTTGGTTTGTTTCCTTTTACTTTAGGAAAGTTTGGATTTGTAATTTGTTAGGATCTTTGTCAGCCTACGGGTATAAATATGTAAGCCCGAGGTTCATGTAGAGCAATCTCACGATCAATACAATTCGGCGCATCGTCACCTTTTATCTTTTCTACTTTATTTATCATCCGGCGAAACTTGGCACCTGACGCAGGGCTGCATTGGCTTCAATCTCCGGCGAAGGGGTAAGTCCAAGGTCCCGCCGGCCCAGACAATTGTATTGGCTACGTTGGCGTTGTCCAAGGCTGCATCAGTACATTCGATCTCTTGAATTGCTCTGATTTGGTTAATATATTTTGCCTACTTATTTATCATATGTCTCTATTGAATCTAGTCCTAGTATCTCAATTTAGCTCTATTGGTTGTCTCTCGCTTTAGGGTTTCTGCCGATACCGGCTAAATTGTTTACTAGATTAGATTAGCTTAGACATCTACCACCCTGAAAATCGGTCAAGGGCTTGATTGTCTAGATATTGTGTTTTTTAATACTTAGGTTGCATCAGTTCAGTTTGACCTACTAAGTCGTGATTAGAACAATAATCTCTAGTCTGCCTATTGGCTACCACTAAGGGTTTCATCGGGGTTTCAGCCGATGAGTTATCTGGACATTACATCGGCTATGCTATAAATACGTATAATCTCTGTCTTAAGGAGTGTTTAGACATTAGTGATTTATACTGTCTCGGCACGCTGCCGATCTATCCCAATCACTTGGTTTAAACATATTTTGAGACCTAGATTATATATTATTGATATTTATAGCCGATCGAGTAAATCTAATTTTTGCTTTGCCGATCCCATGGACGTTGCATCGGCTTGTAAGGATCGCATATGAGTTGGTTTGCAGCCGATGACAACAGAGTATTCATCGACCATTGCTTATCTTTTGGATTTTGTGCCATTGGACCTCCAGCCGATGTGTGCATTGATATTCAGATCAATGTCTATTTTATCATGTGATTGGTTTATGCTACTATATCATCATGTTATCGTTGGCCGGTCGCCTTTATATAGATGTTTGCTCAGCACACGGCTGATGGATTAAAACCCTAATTGCATCGACTGACATCGGCATCGGCTGACACCAGCCCCACGTAGGTCCGAAAGATCACGCCATGCGCCTGAGAGGTACACAGGTGCGGAACAACGTGATATATTATTGTTAGACAAAGATAAACCTAAGACCTATGAGGAAGCGATGGTGGGACCAGATTCCAACAGATGGCTTGGAGCAATGAAATCCGAAATAGAATCCATGTATGATAATCAAGTTTGGAACTTGGTTGATCCACTTGATGGTGTCAAAACCATTGAGTGCAAATGGGTTTTTAAGAAAAAGACAGACATGGATGGAAATGTTCACATCTATAAGGTGCGATTGGTGGCGAAAGGTTTTAAACAGATTCAAGGTGTTGATTATGATGAAACCTTCTTGTCCGTAGTAATGCTAAAGTCTATTCGGATTATTTTAACGATTGTTGCATATTTCGATTTATGGGAAATGTATGTCAAAATGGCTTTTCTAAATGGAAACCCAAGCGAGGATGTGTATATGATACAGCTTGAAGGTTTTGTCGATCCATAATCGCCTTGAAAGATATGCAAGCTACAGAAATCCATTTATGGATTGAAGCAAGCATCTCAGAGTTGGAATATTCGTTTTGATGAGGTAATCAAAGGGTTTGGTTTCATCAAAAATAAAGAGGATACCTGTGTTTACAAAAAGGTTAGTGGGAGCATAATTGTATTTCTAATCTTATATGTGGATGACATATTGTTGATTGGAAATGATATCCCTATGCTAGAATCCGTCAAGTCTTCATTGAAAAATAGTTTCTCCATGAAAGACTTAGGGGAGGTAGCATACATACTGGGCGTTAGGATCTATAGAGATAGATCTAAGAGGTTAATTGGATTAAGCCAAAGTACATACATTGACAAGGTGTTGAAGAGGTTCAACATGCATGATTCCAAGAAAGGTTTCTTGCCAATGTCGCATGACATAAATCTTAGCAAGAATCAGTGTCATAGGACAAATGATGAGCCGAATAAGATGAGTATGGTTCCATATGCTTCGGCAATTGGATCCATCATGTATGCCATGCAGATGTCTCGTTCGTTTTGAGTGCTACAAGTAGATACCAATCGGATCCAGGTGAAAGTCACTGAATCACCATAAAAGATATTCTTAAGTACTTGAGAAGAACCAAGGATATGTTCCTCGTCTATGGAGGTGAAGAAGAGCTCGTTGTAAATGGTTACACTGATGCTAGCTTCCAAACATACAAAGATGACTATAGATCGCAATCTGGGTTCGTGTTCTGTCTGAATAGAGGTGCAGTCAGCTGGAAGAGTTCCAAGCAGGACACTGTTGCTGATTCTACAATGGAGGCCGAGTACATCGCTGCTTCTGAAGATGCAAAGGAGGTCATTTTTCTCAAGAAATTTGTTTCTGAGCTAGGTGTGACGACTAGTGCTACTAGTCCAATGTCCCTCTATTACGATAATAGTGATGCCATTGCGCAGGCTAAGGAGCCTAGGTCACATCAGAAATCCAAACACATTCTTCGGTGATATCATCTCATCCGTGAGATAGTGAACAGAGGTGATGTAAAGATATGCAAAATGCATACGGATTTAAATATTGTTGATCTGTTGACAAAGTCACTCCCTCCACCTAAACATGAGGCGCACACCAAAGCTATGGGTATTAGATACTTATATGATTGACTCTAGTGCAAGTGGGAGACTGTTAGTGATATGTCCTAGAGACAACATGGAGATGTTAGATATCATGGTCAATGTTTATTTATCAATAAATAAAGTGTTATTACGTTCTATGAAATAGACTACTTGTATTGATCCATAAGTATGTGACTTATTCATGAGACTCTTTATTATGAATCTATTTCTAAATGATCTCTGATCATATATCATATCAATAGAACGAATATGATTCTAAGATCAGCATGTCTATTGATTGATGATCATGTCTCATAGATCATGGTATGGAGATACCAAATCAATAAATATGAACATATGTTAGAGAACATGTTGTTGGATAGACCCACCTTGATACACTACAGGGAATTGATGTGCCATTAGTTGGTGTCAAGTAGTGTTGGTGCAAAGTCCTTAGACCTGAGATCATCATGGATTTCAACATGTGTAGTAGCTTACTTAGGGACTACCAAATACTATTTCATAACTAGGTAGTTATAAAAGTAGTCTTCGGGTTTGATATGAAACATGTAGTGGGATGTGAATGATCAAGATGGAATTT